>CAWUFW010001599.1:0-1200000 GCA_963921515.1 Calotriton arnoldi | reverse complement strand
TCCAGGATGGGGTGACTTGTGTGGCTCTTACTAGGTTCTGTTACCCAGAATCCCTTGTAAACCTCAAACTTTGCCAAAAAATACACATTTTCCTAATATTTCTCTGATGGAAAGTTCTGGAATCTGTGTAGATCCACAAACTTCCACTCACCCAGCATTCCCCAAAGTCTCCCGATAAAAATGGTACCTTACTTGTGTGGGTAGGCCTAGTACCCGCGACAGGAAACGCCCCAAAACGCAACATGGACACATCACATTTTTCCAGTGAAAACTGAGCCTTTTTTTGCAGTATGCCTAGCTGTAGATTTTGTACCCTAGCTCTTCCAGCACCTAAGGAAACCCAGAAAGCCTATGCATTTTTTTAAATGATACATCCAGGGGAAACCAGGAAGGGGTGACTTGTGTGGCTCTCACTAGGTTCTGTTACCCAGAATCCTTTGCGAACCTCAAACTTTTTCCAAAAAACACATTTTCCTCACATTTCTGTGATGGAAAGTTCTGGAATCTGTGGGGAGCCACATACTTCCACCCACCCAGCATTCCCCCAAGTCTCCCGATAAAAATGGTCCCTCACTTGTGTGGGTAGGCCTAGTGCCCGCAACAGGAAACGGCCCAAAACGTACTGTAGGGACTTCAAAATTATCGATTACAAAACAACCTTGTTTTGCGAGCGAGTCACCTGCGTTTTTGATCCCGAGCTCGGCGGCCATCTTGGGCAACCTACCAATCCCAGACATTTCTGAAATCCAGACACCCCGAGGAGTCCAGGGAGGTGTGACTTGCGTGGATCCCCCAAAGTTTTCCTTCCCAGAATCCCCAGCAAACCTCAAATTTAGCTGAAAAAAAATCATATTGTTCTCATATTTCTGTGTGGGAAAGTTGTGGGATCACCGGTCTGACACAAATTTCCTACAACCCAGCGTTTCTCCAGGTCTCCCAATAAAAATGGTGCCTCACTTGTGTGGTTAGCCCAAGTACCCGTGGCAGGGAAGGGCCCAAAACATATTGTGGAGACATCAAAAGTATCTATCACAAAACGTCCTGGTTTTGCAAGGGGGGAACCTGCGTTTTTGGTCTCGGGGGCCATCTAGGGAAACCTACCAAACCCAGACATTTCTGAAAACTAAACACCCGGGGGAGTCTAGGGATGTGTGATTTGTGTGGATCCCCCAACGTTTTCCTACCCAGAATACCCTGCAAACCTCAAATTTAGCTAATAAAATCGCATTTTCCTTATGAGCATTTGCCAGCTACACATAAGAGCGGATGTAGAGTTTCAGGTTGCTGAGAAACACCCTGTTGCCTTCATCTGTAAAGTGAACTCATCACTTCTGTAAATTCCATGCATTTTTGAAATGTAGACTGTTGTTGTAGATAGAGCACGTCATGGTCTCTGAGGAATACAGAAACAGCTTTATTAGCATGTTTCCTGGCTTTGTCATTCTGTGGGCAGAATTGATTTGACCACTTCCATTTCTGCCTTTGGCTTATGTTGGAGTACACCAAGACAGTGCAAAGCAAAAGTATCATTGATTAGCCAAAGGTCTCGTTCATTGCTATTTCCAAACCAACCCCAGTAACAGTGCCAAGGTCATTTCCTCCACGGTGCACTATTAAGGGGTCTGGATGTTGGCAATATGCAATACTCTCAACCAAAGGCAGCAGTTGGTACTACTTTAAACATCTCTGGCCAAATCAGTTAATATCCACATTAGGCAAACCCAAGTCCCTGTCAATGCCACACTTTCTCACACACTCTCTGGCCCAGAATAGCTGTGACTCACAATCAACACTTTAACCATTTTGAAGGAAGAAGCAGTAGCACACAGGGCAAGGTTGCAGCTGAATGTGACTGTTGGTAGAATGAAAGGCAGTTAAAATAGAGGAGTGGAGTTGGTTTTAGAAAATGACGTATTTGATAGGGTGGTGTAAATAATGTGATAAGTAAAAAAAGTTTGTGATTTAATTAGTAATGTAACTACATCTGTGATTGGCTGTGGATAAATGTTTCACAAATTACACTATTATGGATAAGCTTACATTTTTAAGCACTCAACCACACCTGCTACATTTGAACCTGAAGCTGGTATGCTCCAGTTAGAAAGTGTGTGAACTTATGACATACTGGTACAGTAGAGTATTTCAAAGCAGGTTGCTATGGGAACTCAAGCAAAGCAGTGTGAGAGAAGTGTTCCAAATAGGTTGTGATTTAATTTTTCAAACTATACTAATTTAGACTTAGCATATAGTGCAAAATATGCATTTTCCAATTCACTACTTTGATTGTATCTGATATGTAATTGAAAACACATACTAACATTATTGTAAATGCTGCAACGGACTCCTGTATGGAGTCGTGACTCCATCGCAGAGTTACATGGCGGCTATGCTGTGCGCTGCATTGAGGTCGCAACTCCACCCACAGGCACTACCAGATTGGGCTTCTTATCAGTACACTAATAAAGGGTTAAAAAGAACTGACCAATGAAAACTAGTATAAGAATAGGAAAAAAGAAATGAAACTGTTTCATTTGCTTACAACATCAGTATCACTGGAAAAAGAGAGTGAAAAATTGCCATTACTGTTTTTTAATACAGAGAGTGGACTAATCATTTGCTGTGTGTAGGAATTTGAGGTGAAAGTGTGTTAATATTGAAGATCTACAAAGCTAATTAACAGGTATGTTAATAATAAGGAGATTGATAATGTGTATATATATATATATATATATATATATATATATATTCACTGAAAAAACCACAGGTTTCAGGGACGTTATAGTTAGTTGGACATTTCACTCATACAAAACCAGAGAAATTCGGCCGTTATAGTTAGTAGAGCTAACTATAACTCGCGCCCCCGCAATGCACTGCTGATGACGTCACATATTACATCATTCATGACATGGTCAGTGACATCACTGATGACATCACTGATGACATCTCAAATGACATCACTGATGACATCATCCACGTGATAATCTGATGCACCTCCTCACACCCTAATATAACCTTTGATACACCCACTCTAAAATACAGACTACCATTTTCAAACCCATAGACACACCAATACCAGTTACTACATACCCACTCACTGATTCCTAGGTCTACACACACATCCACACATTCACCCATACAGTCACTCATACATGCAGTCACTCATCAATACAGCACTATCATATGCACTCATACACCTATACAGACACTCACACACCGCCACTCATCCATAGAGTTACTCACACGCCTAGTCAGTCATGCAAAGAATCAATCACACTCCCATTTACTCACCTATACAGTTATACACACACCACCTCACTTATTCATACAGATACTAACACATACTTACTCTCTTATACAATCACTGATACAAGCACACACTCATCCATACAGTCACTCTCACAATCACTCACTCTCACATATAGTCATCTATATACTCCAACACTCACATATACTGCCTTTCACATATGTAGTTACTCACACATGTACCACTGAGACATTCATTCACTCACTAACATACCCATACACACACACACCCACCCATACAGCCATTCACAGATGCACTCTTGAACCCATACACCCAGTGAATCACCTACTCACACATCTATGCATACCCCCACCCACCCACAGAGACACTCAGGCACCCATACAGATACTCAGACAACCAATCAATAACCCATATAGACACTCATGTAGCTACTCACCAACCCATGCAGCCGCTTACACACCAACTGACAGACTAATACAGACATTCACAGAGTTTAGTCACTAACCCATGCATTCAGTAAGACACGATTAATCACTCACTTATACAGTCAGTCACGCCCCTATTAAATCATCCATTCAGACACTTATACACCCACTCATTCTTCAATACACCTTGGAATATATATATAACATATTTAAACTTTACAGAAACACATAGTCACTGGATGGTGTCATCAGTGATGTCATCAGTGATGTCATTTGAGATGTCATCAGTGATGTCACTGACCATGTCATGAATGATGTAATATGTGACGTCATCAGCAGTGCATTGCGGGGGCGCGAGTTAAATTTAGCTCTACTAACTATAACGGCCGAATTTTTCTGGTTTTGTACGAGTGAAATGTCCAACTAACTATAATGTCCCTGAAACCTGTGGTTTTTTCAGTGAATTTCTAAGGTTTTTTAAATGCTAATTTCTAACTATAACGTCCCTGAAACCTGTGGTTTTTTCAGTGAATTTCTAAGGTTTTTTAAATGCTAATTTCTAACTATAACGTCCCTGAAACCTATGGTTTTTTCAGTGAATTTCTAAGGTTTTTTAAATGCTAATTTCCAACTATAACGTCCCTATTAAGTCCCATTGAATCCTGAGGGTCCCTGAGGGCCAACTAGCCCACCAGGTACCTCCAGTAAGCGCCACATAGCTGCGTTGCAGAGAGGTGTAAAAAGGGGCGCGGCCTCAGACCACCTCTCTGCAACGCAGCTCTGTGGCGCTTACTGAAGGTACCTGGTAGGCTAGTTGGCCCCCAGGGACCCTCAGTATTCAAGGGGACTTAATCCCCCAACTTAGAACACGCCAGGGGGTGCGTTTGCAGAGTGCTGCAGGGAGGGGGCGGGGCCTCCGGCGAGTTGACGGTTTCTTTTTTCTTTTTTTAAACTTATTATTTTATGGGAGGGGGCTGCGTGGCCCCCCTTCCCTGGGCCACTTTTGGCCCCGGGGACCCCATCCCCCTGGGCCCTGCCATTTTTTTTTATATTAACGCGGAGGGGGCTACGTGGCCCCCCTCCGGGCCACTCCTGGCCCCGGGAACCCCATCCCCCGGGGCCGGCCCTTTGCGTTGGGGACCGTGGGGGGAGCCCCAATGCCCCCACGGTCCCGCCAGCTCCCCGCCTCCTGCGGGAGCCGGCATTG
Source organism: Calotriton arnoldi (assembly GCA_963921515.1). Classification (NCBI taxonomy): domain Eukaryota; kingdom Metazoa; phylum Chordata; class Amphibia; order Caudata; family Salamandridae; genus Calotriton; species Calotriton arnoldi. The sequence goes on along the minus strand of CAWUFW010001599.1, from coordinate 1,195,103 downwards.
CTTTTGAGCAAGGGGAGCTGCTGACATGCAGCTCCCCTTGCTCAAAAGCAATCCTGCTTTGCTTCATTGAAGCAAGAGCAGGTTTTCCTGCTCTCGCTTCAATGAAGCAAAGCAGGGTTTGCTATGGCAGGGCGGGAGCCGTGCTCCCGACCTTTTGCATGGATTTCATATGTTTTATGGTAACAGCTATGTGAACACTGACTTCACTGAGCGGAGTATGAATTTAAAAATATTTGTGACTTACAACATTTTTGATTCAACCATTATAAATCAGTACTGCAAGAGGTGAACATTATTTGGCACAATGGACATTGCCTTGTAGTTTGAAGAGCACTATGGGATATGCAGTTTTTATCATAGGTCACATGACTAAGAATGTATAAACACCTGTGGCTTGTGAAGTCGTTATTCCTATGATTAAGGCATTCATGCCAAAACGCGTCAGGAGCTCACGTATATGCAGCCTGCAACATTTAAATAAATGCTTTGTGAAGTCTTAAACTGGGCTGTGGCACTTCTGTTTGCTGTTTTGAATAACGGGACTTTCCTTCCAACGTCAGTCACGGCTGCCCTACAGGGTTGGGGGCCCCTGACGACGGAGGTTTATGTTGGTGTGTTTATTGGGGGCATGACCTGCCTGCCTCTTGAAGGAAAAAAATGGGCTGTCCGAATACTTACCAAGATGGAGGTGGGAAAGGGTGACAAGAGAGGCAACAACCTCACCTTGGTAAGGACCAGACTCTTTGCATGGATTTCATATGTTTTATAGTAATAGATATGTGAACACTGACTTCACTGAGCGGAGTATAAATTTGAAAATATTCGTGGGCAGCCTGCAACATTTAAATAAATGCTTTGTGAAGTTTTGAACCAGGCTGTGGCACTTCAATTTGCTGTTTTGATTAACGGGACTTTCTGTCCCCGTCAGCTATGGCCACCCTACAGAGTTCGGGGCCCCGACGACTGAGGTTTATATATATATTATACCGGAGGTCTTCATTGGTAGTAAGCATCAAGGTACAGTCACAGGATTAGATGCACTTGCGTTATGTAATTGTATCCAATGTTCAAAACATGATGCTTAGATAAAAATTGTTTAAATACTGTAGTTAGAAAAGTTGAAAGCAGTTGTATTTTCTCTGTTTTCTATATTTATGCATCACGTGTTTTTGTGTAGAGCTTAAATGAGGAAATCAATATGGCGCTTGACTTGTGTGAGAAAGGCCGGTGCCTAGGCCAAGACGAGTCACAATGGCTGTTCTTATGGATTAAATATGGTGATTTAAATTGGATCCTGGGCTGCGTCGGAGTCTGTTTTATTTTGAACGGGTTTTGAAGGGAATATGTGTTCGATTGTTGGCATCGAAGTCTGTCGCACCTCCTCGCTCAGGAGCACTGCGGTTAGCCAACGACATATGGACAGTGTATGCATGAACTCCGCAGAGCCCCCGTGCGGTTTTATGATATGCATGATTCCTGCGGCCATGGCGTCGGAAGGCGTCCGAGGCTGCAGGTGGAGCCAGCTACTTGCAATCATTGCAAACGGGAGAGTAGCTAATAGCATTTAAACTGCATAGTCAGGGTCATCAACACTGTTATTTTATTTCTGTTTTTTTGGCAGCGAGTTTGCAAGAACATAGTGAAGGGTTATATTTATGGCTGCGTGTGCATCCTGCACTGTTGGAGAAGGAATTCTATGCACTGCCCAAATGATGATCATTGCCACTGAAGGAGAATAATTGATCGTAGTTTCCATGTGACAAGAGGTATAATTCATTTGAACTCCTGAGTGTGTAATTGACATCTTTAAGTTGTATCACTGGGAGAGGAGCTGCAGTAAATGGTGAGCAGCTGTAATCCTGATTGATATGGCTGCTGCCACAGCTAGGATTCATAATGATAGGCGGATTGCCTTACGAGACTTGGGACACAGTGCTCTGTAGTGATCAGCAGCACAGTACTTTAAAACTCTCCCCCCTTTTTTAACTATGATGGGCAGTTTTGGATGGGAGCTTCATGTTTTCTTTTCTCCTTGAGAGTAATCTAAAAGCATTTTAAACTTACAGTGCCTCTGCACACGGACAACAGTCAATTCAGCACTGATTTGATTTGAGGATTTATAAAGTGCAGCAGTCACCCGAAGGCATCAAGGTGCTAGAGATCAGCCGTCCATACCCAGGAACCTAGAAAGGGCCAGAAGCTCCCGATAGATGCTAGACCATGAAAAGCCAGGTTTTAAGAGCTTTTCTAAAGGGGAGCAGAAGGGGGATAGATCTGAGAGCAAGGGGTAGGGAGTTCCAGAGCTTGCTAGCGGCCTCGAGAATGCTCTATCCCCCCACTTCTTCTTCTTGGTTCTTGGTACAACCAGTTGCATTTGGAGCGAGGAACGCAATGATCTGATAGAAGAATGCCACTTGAACATAGTCTTCAACCTTGACGGGTAGGAAGCGTGCAGCGATTTATGGACCATACAGAGTGATTTGAAGCTAATGCGTTGTTCAATGGGGAGCCAATGCAGGAACTCCAGTCCCTTCCTGGCAGATTGTTTCCTGGGAATGTCCAGAATGAGCCTTGCCAATGCGTTCTGCAGTACCTGGAGTTTGTACTGCATACTCTTGTTGGCGGCCAGGTATAATGCATTACAGTTATCAAGTCTGGACATTACCAAGGCCAGTGCTACCTGTATTCGATCTGGTCGTTGGATAAAAGGGAAGATTTTTTTTAACATCCTTATGAGCCAGGAGCATGTCGAGATGGTGCGATTCATTTGGATATTAAAGCTAAGTAGAATGTGTTCTGTGTAGAACTTAAATAAGGAAATCAATATGGCGCTCGACTTGTGTGAGAAAGACCGGTGCCTCGGCCAAAACGCGTCACAATGACTGTTCTTACCGGATTAAATATGGTGATTTAAATTGGATCCTGGGCTACGTCGGAGCCTGTTTTATAATGAAACGGGTTTTGAAGGGAATATATATATATATATATATATATATATATTCTGCTCCAAAGGTTGTCCACCTGGTGAGTAGCACTCGATCAGCAGCTTTGTTTATGATAGGTAGGGACGAGGATCCGCTTGCAGAAGCTGCTCCGTAATGGAAATGCCTGACGCGTTTCGAAGCTCCATATGCTTCTCTTCAGAGGCTTGAACGGAGACAGTGTGTGCAAACGCTGAACCCACTTCGCCATTTTCATATTTCACACCCACCAATGGGAAGCTCGAATGAGACTGTGCATTGTGGGAAATGTGGTCCGGATAGCACACAAATCTTGTCCTGTATGGACCCTGCAAGTGGACTCGTCCTCAATCCTGTTTGCGGCTGCTGGTCCACATAGCCGACATGATAGTTACCATGTTGGGTGGCCCCCATAACATTGCGGGGTGGTGCACACTCCGCGGCAGGACGGCCGCGTATTACATTCTGCTCCAAAGGTTGTCCACCTGGTGAGTAGCACTCGATCAGCAGCTTTGTTTATGATAGGTAGGGACGAGGATCCGCTTGTAGAAGCTGCTCCGTAATGGAAATGCCTGACGCGTTTCGAAGCTCCATATGCTTCTCTTCAGAGGCTTGAACGGAGACAGTGTGTGCAAACGATGAACCCACTTCGCCATTTTCATATTTCACACCCACCAATGGGAAGCTCGAATGAGACTGTGCATTGTGGGAAATGTGGTCCGGATAGCACACAAATCTTGTCCTGTATGGACCCTGCAAGTGGACTCGTCCTCAATCCTGTTTGCGGCTGCTGGTCCACATAGCCGACATGATAGTTACCATGTCGGGTGGCCCCCATAACATTGCGGGGTGGTGCACACTCCGCGGCAGGACGGCCGCGTATTACATTCTGCTCCAAAGGTTGTCCACCTGGTGAGTAGCACTCGATCAGCAGCTTTGTTTATGATAGGTAGGGACGAGGATCCGCTTGTAGAAGCTGCTCCGTAATGGAAATGCCTGACGCGTTTCGAGCTCCATATGCTTCTCTTCAGAGGCTTGAACGGAGACAGTGTGTGCAAACGCTGAACCCACTTCGCCATTTTCATATTTCACACCCACCAATGGGAAGCTCGAATGAGACTGTGCATTGTGGGAAATGTGGTCCGGATAGCACACAAATCTTGTCCTGTATGGACCCTGCAAGTGGACTCGTCCTCAATCCTGTTTGCGGCTGCTGGTCCACATAGCCGACATGATAGTTACCATGTCGGTGGCCCCCATAACATTGCGGGGTGGTGCACACTCCGTGGCAGGACGGCCGCGTATTACATTCTGCTCCAAAGGTTGTCCACCTGGTGAGTAGCACTCGATCAGCAGCTTTGTTTATGATAGGTAGGGACGAGGATCCGCTTGTAGAAGCTGCTTCGTAATGGAAATGCCTGACGCGTTTCGAAGCGCCATATGCTTCTCTTCAGAGGCTTGAACGGAGACAGTGTGTGCAAACGCTGAACCCACTTCGCCATTTTCATATTTCACACCCACCAATGGGAAGCTCGAATGAGACTGTGCATTGTGGGAAATGTGGTCCGGATAGCACACCAGGTCCCATTGGTGGGTGTGCAATATGAAAATGGTGAAGTGGGTTCAGCGTTTGCACACACTGTCTCCGTTCAAGCCTCTGAAGAGAAGCATATGGAGCTTCGAAACGCGTCAGGCATTTCCATTACGGAGCAGCTTCTACCAGCGGATCCTCGTCCCTACCTTTCATAAACAAAGCTGCTGATCGAGTTCTACTCACCTGGTGGACAGAATGTAATACGCGGCCGTCCTGCCACGGAGTGTGCACCACCCCGTAATGTCTTGGGGGCTACGTGGGTCAGCAGCCGCAAACAGGATTGAGGACGAGTCCACTTGCAGGGTCCATACAGGACAAGATTTGTGTGCTATCCGGACCACATTTCCCACAATGCACAGTCTCATTCGAGCTTCCCATTGGTGGGTGTGCAATATGAAAATGGTGAAGTGGGTTCAGCATTTGCACACACTGTCTCCGTTCAAGCCTCTGAAGAGAAGCATATGGAGCTTCGAAACGCGTCAGGCATTTCCATTACGGAGCAGCTTCTACAAGCGGATCCTCGTCCCTGCCTTTCATAAACATAGCTGCTGATCGAGTGCTACTCACCTGGTGGACAACCTTTGGAGCAGAATATATATATATATATATATATATATATATATATATTTATAGTTCACCAAATGCCCAAGAGCTTGTAGGAGCGCACTCCCAGCAAATGGCACCATCCGGTTTAATTAAAGAGGGAAGAGACTTGCGTTGCTGCTCCCCGGTTCACACTCCTTAGACCTGATGCATTTCAACGCTGCTGCCTCTTTATCAAAGGTCGCTTATGGACTGACTCTCGCAGGCGGTTCTGATTCACTTCATTTGTCGCATGCCCCGCCCTCAGTGGGCCTCGCTCAGTGCGCGCTTGCATGCTGGGATTAGTAGTCCCATATAGAACAATTATCACCTATAGTAGGTCCTGCGTGAAAGTCAAAATTTAAAAGCATTCTTTTTGACCCTAAGTGGGCCCCAGAGCAGCATGCAAGTTTATTTTGCCCCAATTTGCTGTGCCGCATTAGGGTCTGGATCCACTTCCGACCCACGGCCTCCTATTCCATTACGAGGATGTTGCTGCCCCCCACGGCAGGGCTGCCGTGTCATCAAATAGTTCACCAAATGCCCAAGAGCTGTCAGCTGGATGATTCCTCGGGAACGGTTCGATGCCAAAAGGGTGCCACCTCTCGACAGCCCCAACCCTGAATGCTATAACAGCACAGGTGAATAGGATGGTCAAGTGGGGGAAGGAAAGGAAAGGGTCAGCAGGGAGGGAGATCTGAAAATGTAAAAGAATTCAAAAGATCAGCAATAGTTGGAATACACGATTCCTCTTATCTATTCCAATGAGCTACCCATACCTGTAAAATATAAATAATAACATTCCTTTCATGTAGGCCATTCATGAATTCAACAGTTCAATAGTTTTGTTCAGAAATGACGATGAAGCGCTAGGGAGAGGATAGAGTACAAGGGAGTCATAAAGCCCAGAGCCTACAGACACACTCATCCACTGTCAGCTTTGCCATGCGCCTACAAAGCCATACACACCAGTACATACGCAGTGTTCCACGTCACAGGGGAAGAGCAGAATGCCGCCTCTTGAACCCCCTGTTAAGGTAAATCAAACATAAACGATCAAAATACTTCTTTTGACTTCCGATTACATAATTCAGAATGATATCACAGTCCTGAACACAAGCGAATTTGAACTCCTATGAAGGTACTACCTAGATACCTAATTCCTTGGTAGTATACGTGCCTTAAAGTAACATGATAATTTCCCTACTACCAGTGATGTGAGGGCTTTGGTAGAGGCAAGGATCCCACTAAGCACGAAGGCAATGTACTGAAGTGAGGAGCTCACTAGGGCCCCCTCCAAGGTGAGATAACTTGAAGAGTCTGTGCGATAATAATTCTGCTCTATGTGGTGCAAGTGCACCCTTACCCTACTCCAGCGGGAGTGAGGATCTGCAGCGCGGCCGGCGCTGCGCAACCAAAGAATAACCAGCAGCTTGTTCCTTCATTGTGGCTGCCTTTAACCGGTCTTCCTCTTCCGGCAAGAACACCACGTGATCGGGGCTATAGCGGAAACGCCCGCTTGGCATCATGGGAATTGTAGTTTTTGGTGCCCTGCACCCAACGCCGATCGCGTTGCAGCGCCATTCTCCCGCTGATCCAACTACCCCTGCTGAGTCTCTTCCCTGGGACCACCATCCGGACAGCCAAGACCAGGTGTTGCAGCCACGGGAGACCAGCGATGCGACCCCCTTGCCCTCAGGTATGTTTCTGTCCGGAGTCCGTTCGCGTTCGGCCCGGGCCGTTCCGATATCTGTAACAGCACATCCCTCCTCCGCGGGCCTCCTTCCAGGACCTGGTTTTCTAGGATTGGCTCTATGAAACGCAGATGTGAGACGAGGTGCGTGCACATTAGACGCGGGTTCCCACGAATTCTCCTCTGGTCCATAATTCTTCCAGGAAATGAGATACCATAAGGTATTCCGCCTTGTTCTGGAATCTAATATCTTTTTTACCTCATATTCTGGTTCGTTGTCTACCCAGATGGGTTTCTGTTTCTTCTTTGCAGACGTAGCCGAAGGTTTCAACAAAGAGACATGAAATACCGGATGGATCCTCATGTTTGCTGGTAAGTCTAGCTTTACTGCCACCGGGTTGATACGTTGCATTATTCTGTAAGGTCCAATGTACCGCAGGTTGAAGACGCTATGCCTCTTGAAACGTATGTTTCTTGTAGATAACCACACATAATCCCCTTTCTTGTATTCTGGACCAGGGCGACGATGGGTATCGGCATATCTCTTATACCGTTTTTTGACCTCCAATAGGTTCTTTCGTGCCACTCTAAGGGTATCTTGTATCCTTCTGGAGCGATCCTTCAGGTCGGGGATGTGGTCTGTGTTATTTGGTTGAGCCAATGGGAGGAATCTAGGATGGAAACCAATTGTACAGAAGAAGGGAGTCATCTTGATTGAGCTATGTTGAGCGTTGTTGTACGCTACCTCTGCCAGCCATAAAAGGTCTACCCACTTGTTCGTTGACTGATCCACATAGCACCGTAGGTACTGTTTTAGTGTTTGATTCAGACGTTCTGTCTGTCCATCGGTTTGCGGGTGGAAGGCAGTGGATGTGTTGGAGGTTATGCGTAGGGTAGCGCACCATGTCTTCCAGAACCGGCTAGTGAATTGAGGCCCTCTGTCTGACACAATCACAGACGGTAACCCATGTAAGCGGACTATGTGGGTGAGTAGCAACGTGGCTAGCTGGGCAGAAGTAGGGAGGGCTGGACACGCGATGAAATGACCCAACTTGGTGAGGCTATCCACTACTACCAGTATCGTGGTATACCCTTGGTCGGGTGGTAAACAGACGATAAAGTCCAGCGATATATGTTCCCATGGAGTTCCAGGGGTAGGTAACGGTTGAAGTAAGCCCTGGGGCTTTTTATGATCCGATTTGGCTTGACTACACGTCACACACTGTTGAACCTGAGTGTATATATCGTGTCTGACTGTGGGCCACCAGAACTGCCGTAGTACCTTTTCCAAGGTTTTGTCTCTTCCGGTATGTCCTGCACAAGGGTTCACATGACACCACTGAAAAACCGACTTCTGTAAGGCGACACAGGGTACTAACAATTGCTGTCCTCGCATGAGGAGCCCGTTCTTCATATGCCAATCCGGGTTCTTGTCCATCCATTTTTTCCAGGTGTTTTTCTTCAAGCCTTGTTGTACCTGTTCCAGGAAATGGTCGGTTTGTAACAAGCAGATTACTTGACTGGAGGGAATGATGGCTTTTACTTCCTGTTTGACTGATTCGGGAGTGTTGTCTCGTCGGGAAAGGGCGTCTGCTTTCCTATTTTCCACTCCAGGACAGTAGGTGACGACGAAATCATATTCGGCGAAGAACAACATCCATCTCAGTTGCCGAGGAGTGAGTAACCGTGCTGACTTCATGAATTGCAGGTTTCGGTGGTCGGTGTAAACTGTAATGGTATGCCTTGCACCCATCAGATAGTGCCTCCACTCCCCGAAGGCCTCTTTGATCGCAAGAAGTTCTTTCTCGGCAATTGTGTAGTGTGACTCTGCTATGTTCAGTTTCCGCGACATATAGGCCACCGGATGTAGCTGTCCGTTGCTTTTGTTTCTTTGCGACAGTATTGCCCCTATGGCCACATCGGATGCGTCCGCTTCTACCACATAGGGTATGTTGTTGTCAGGGTGTGCTAAAACGGGGGCGGAGGTGAAAGCCTTCTTTAACTCCATGAACGCGTGCTGTGCCTCGTCGGACCATTGGTAAGATACATTCTTCCGTAGGAGTCTTGTGAGAGGCGCCACCATGTGTGAAAATCGGTTAATAAAACGCCTGTAAAAGTTCGCAAAACCTAAGAAGGTTTGCAATTCCTTCATGTTCTGTGGAGATGACCAGTCCGTGACGGCTTGTATTTTACGTTGTGCCATTTCCTGACCTTCAGTTGAAAGCATGACCCCCAAGAATTCCACCTTCTTCACGTGGAACTCACACTTGCTTAGTTTACAGTAAAGATGGTTCTTTCGGAGCGTCAGAAGGATGGCACGTACGTGGGCGGTGTGATCTTCTTCTCTACTGGAATACACCAGGATGTCATCGATGTATACAATGGCAGTGAGGTCCAGGAATTCACGAAGCACATCGTTCAAAAAGAATTGGAACGCTGCCGGGGCGTTGCATAATCCGAAGGGCATGACCCTATACTCAAAGAGCCCGTATCGAGTACGGAAGGCTGTTTTCCATTCGTCGCCTTTCCGCATCCGTACTAGATGGTATGCTCCTTTGAGGTCTAACCGGGTGTAAATAACCGCTTGGCGCACCTGGTCTAGGAGAACCGGAATGAGTGGCAGCGGATACCTGTTCTTTATGGTAACATTGTTCAGGGCCCTGAAGTCCACACAAGCCCGTAACTCGCGGTTAGCCTTAGGAATAAAAAACAAAGGCGATGCTGCGGGGGACTTAGAGGGCCTTATGAACCCATTCTTTTGATGCATGTCTAGGTACTGTCTTAGGTGTTCGTTCTCAGGTTCCGTGAGGGCATATATTCGTCCACAAGGAATCACTGCACCGGGGATTAAATCGATCTGACAATCGTAGATGCGATGAGGAGGCAGTATATTTGCTTGTTCTTCATTAAAAACATCTAGCAGCTCTTGATATTGCGGTGGTAAGTCTATATCCTTCTCCTCGGCTGTAGCAATCACATGACTATTGGAAAGCTCTCTTGCTGGACTGACTCGTATGGGTTTGCAGTGTTCCACGCAGTATGGGGAAGTGAACTCCAGTATCTCTTTCTCCCAATCAATAACAGGATTGTGTTTGCGGAGCCAGGGAAGACCCAAAATGATACCGTATTGTGGGGCTCGAATGATGTTGAATGACAACGCCTCCCTGTGACTCCCCCCACATACAACCTCGAGATCACTGGTGCAGTAACAGATGGGTCCAGAAACCAGTTGGCGTCCGTCCACTGCCACCACATTTTCTGGTTCTTGTTTAGTAAGAAGGTTTACTTGTAACTTGCGAGCTAGCTCCTCATCCATAAAGAGACCTGTGGCCCCTGAATCTACCATAGCCCTAAGGGTGTGTTGTTGCTGATTAATGTCGACTTCTAAGGTCACATAAAAATGTACCGAAAGATCTCCATAAACAGAAGGGACCACTTTTATGCCCAAGAATCTCCCTTCCGGTTTTCTTGGGCTCTGAGGTTTTCCGTCTTCTTCCCTTCCGAAATGGCATTGGCCTGTGTTTCTCTGGTCCTCCCTCTTGGTTTCATCAAACAATCCTTGACGTAATGGCCCTTCCTGCCGCAGTATAGACATAGGCCATTTTTACGTCGTTGTTCCCTTTCTTCTGCTGTGAGAGAAGCTCGTACCGTACCTATTTCCATGGGTTCGGAGTTGCTATGGCCGCTTCCTGTGCTAGTTCTGTTTCTCTCGAATCTGAGAGCAGGCCTATCCCCTCGCTTCTTTTCGTACCGACGTTCAGACAACCGGTGGTCCAGTCTCAAGGTTAGGTTGATGAGCTCCATACACGAGGTGGGTTGTGGTTCAATAGGAGCTAATACATCTATTAGATCGTCCTTAAGTCCTTGATAAAACAACGCAGCTTGTTTAGCTTCCGGCCAGTCGGTTTCCGCTACCAAACGTTGGAAGGTATTAATATAAACCAACAGCTCTTTATTCCCCTGCTTCAACTCCAGTAACTCACGATCAGCTGTGAAGGCAGCAGCTCTGCGGTCAAACACTCGTTCAAATTCTGCCCGGAATGCATCCCAATCGTACAACAACGGGTCGTCACGCCTCACCAAGGGAACAGCCCATTGAGCGGCGTCGCCAATTAAGTATGAGATGGTAAATGCTACTCTGGATTGGTTAGGGGGGAAAGCTTTAGGCTTGCAAGTAAAATGGAGTAAGATCTGCGTAAGAAACACCTGAACCTTATGGTTCTCTCCTGAAAACCTCTCTGGTGCTGCCAATGGAATGGGGACAGGCATCTCTACGCTAAATGGGGTAGTGTGCGTTGGGAACCCACCCCCGGGGAACCTTCCGGCCCCTATGTCAAAAGGGTTACGCTGCATTCCCTCAATCCTTTGTTTCAAAGCCGCCGTCTCGGCCCGAGAGTTGGCTAACTCCTGTTGTATCGTTGCCAGGACGCCTATGACGTCCTCTAAAGTGGCCATGTTTTGTATCGACCCGCCCAAGAGGAATATATATACGTGGGCTGGTTATTCTGTCAGCTGGATGATTCCTCGGGAACGGTTCGATGCCAAAAGGGGTCCACCTCTCGACAGCCCCAACCCTGAATGCTATAACAGCACAGGTGAATAGGATGGTCAAGTGGGGGAAGGAAAGGAAGGGGTCAGCAGGGAGGGAGATCTGAAAATGTAAAAGAATTCAAAAGATCAGCAATAGTTGGAATACACGATTCCTCTTATCTATTCCAATGAGCTACCCATACCTGTAAAATATAAATAATAACATTCCTTTCATGTAGGCCATTCATGAATTCAACAGTTCAATAGTTTTGTTCAGAAATGACGATGAAGCGCTAGGGAGAGGATAGAGTACAAGGGAGTCATAAAGCCCAGAGCCTACAGACACACTCATCCACTGTCAGCTTTGCCATGCGCCTACAGAGCCATACACACCAGTACATACGCAGTGTTCCACGTCACAGGGGAAGAGCAGAATGCCGCCTCTTGAACCCCCTGTTAAGGTAAATCAAACATAAACGATCAAAATACTTCTTTTGACTTCCGATTATATAATTCAGAATGATATCACAGTCCTGAACACAAGCGAATTTGAACTCCTATGAAGGTGCTACCTAGATACCTAATTCCTTGGTAGTATACGTGCCTTAAAGTAACATGATAATTTCCCTACTACCAGTGATGTAAGGGCTTTGGTAGAGGCAAGGATCCCACTAAGCACGAAGGCAATGTACTGAAGTGAGGAGCTCACTAGGGCCCCCTCCAAGGTGAGATAACTTGAAGAGTCTGTGCGATAATAATTCCGCTCTATGTGGTGCAAGTGCACCCTTACCCTACTCCAGCGGGAGTGAGGATCTGCAGCGCGGCCGGCGCAGCGCAACCAAAGAATAACCAGCAGCTTGTTCCTTCATTGTGGCTGCCTTTAACCGGTCTTCCTCTTCCGGCAAGAACACCACGTGATCGGGGCTATAGCGGAAACGCCCGCTTGGCATCATGGGAATTGTAGTTTTTGGTGCCCTGCACCCAACGCCGATCGCGTTGCAGCGCCATTCTCCCGCTGATCCAACTACCCCTGCTGAGTCTCTTCCCTGGGACCACCATCCGGACAGCCATGACCAGGTGTTGCAGCCACGGGAGACTAGCGATGCGACCCCCTTGCCCTCAGGTATGTTTCTGTCCGGAGTCCGTTCGCGTTCGGCCCGGGCCGTTCCGATATCTGTAACAAGAGCTTGTAGGGGCGCACTCCCAGCAAATTGCACCATCTGGTTTAATTAAATAGGGAAGAGACTTGCGTTGCTGCTCCCCGGTTCACACTCCTCAGACCTGACGCGTTTCAAGGCTGCTGCCTCTTTATCAAAGGTCGCTTATGGACTGACTCTCGCAGGCGGTTCTGATTCACTTCATTTGTCACATGCCCCGCCCTCAGTGGGCCTCGCTCAGTGCGCGCTTGCATGCTGGGATTAGTAGTCCTATATAGAACAATTATCACCTATAGTAGGTCCTGCGTGAAATTCAAATTTTAAAAGCATTCTTTTTGACCCTAAGTGGGCCCCAGAGCAGCACGCAAGATTATTTTGCCCCAATTTGCTGTGCCGCATTAGGGTCTGGATCCAGTTCCGACCCGCGGCCTCCTATTCCATTACGAGAATGTTGCTGCCCCCCACAGCAGGACTGCTGTGTCATCAAATAGATCACCAAATGCCCAAGAGCTTGTAGGGGCGGACTCCCAGCAAATTGCACCATCCGGTTTAATTAAAGATGGAAGAGACTTGTGTTGCTGCTCCCCGGTTCACACTCCTCAGACCTGACGCATTTCAAGGCTGCTGCCTCTTTATCAAAGGTCACTTATGGACTGACTCTCGCAGGCGGTTCTGATTCACTTCATTTGTTGCATGCCCCGCCCTTAGTGGGCATCGCTCAGTGCGCGCTTGCATGCTGGGATTAGTAGTCCCATATAGAACAATTATCACCTATAGTAGGTGAAAGTCAAAATTTAAAAGTATTCTTTTTGACCCTAAGTGGGCCCCAGAGCAGCATGCAAGGTTATTTTGCCCCAATTTGCTGTGCCGCATTAGGGTCTGGATCTAGTTCCAACCCGCGGCCTCCTATTCCATTACGAGGATGTTGATGCCTCCCACGGCAGGGCTGCCGTGTCATCAAATAGTTCACCAAATGCCCAAGAGCTTGTAGGGGCGCACTCCCAGCAAATTGCACCATCCGGTTTAATTAAAGAGGGAAGAGACTTGCATTGCTGCTCCCCGGTTCACACTCCTCAGACCTGACGCGTTTCAAGGCTGCTGCCTCTTTATCAAAGGTCGCTTATGGACTGACTCTCGCAGGCGGTTCTGATTCACTTCATTTGTCGCATGCCCCGCCCTCAGTGGGCCTCGCTCAGTGCGCGCTTGCATGCTGTGATTAGTAGTCCCATATAGAACAATTATCATCTATAGTAGGTCCTGCGTGAAAGTCAAAATTTAAAAGCATTCTTTTTTACCCTAAGTGGGCCCCAGAGCAGCACACAAGTTTATTTTGCCCTAATTTGCTGAGCCGCATTAGGGTCTGGATCCAGTTCCGACCCAATGCCTCCTATTCCATTACGAGGATGTTGCTGCCCCCCACGGCATGGTTGCCGTGTCATCAAATAGTTCACCAAATGCCGAAGAGCTTGTAAGGGTGCACTCCCAGAAAATTGCACCATCCGGTTTAATTAAAGAGGGAAGAGACTTGTGTTGCTGCTCCCCGGTTCACACTCCTCAGACCTGACGCGTTTCAAGGCTGCTGCCTCTTTATCAAAGGTCGCTTATGGACTGACTCTCGCAGGCGGTTCTGATTCACTTCATTTGTCACATGCCCCACCCTCAGTGGGCCTCGCTCAGTGCATGCTGGGATTAGTAGTCCCATATAGAACAAATATCACCTATAGTAGGTCCTGCATGAAAGTCAAAATTTAAAAGCATTCTTTTTGACCCTAAGTGGGCCCCAGAGCAGCACGCAAGTTTATTTTGCCCCAATTATAGATATAGATAGATAGACTGTTATGAGTGATAGTTAAATGTAGTAAATTTAGAATATTAGTTATATAACGTATGACTTAAATGTAACGGATTTGAAAATTTTGCTTTTAGATAAAGTGTAGTGGATGTGGAACTAGTCATCTATTTGAATAGTAATTGATATATACATGTAAACAGTATCATAGATAGATATTTGCATAATGAAACACTCTGCAGCAATAAAACGTATCCTTTCCAGCATGTAATTCGAATTAGATGATTAAATAGTTTGTGCTGGTTTGGTGAATATTTATATGTGCTATATATAGTTTTGCTACCTTGTCTGCAATTGGTATATTTTATTTGTTTGTAAGGTTGTACTTCAGTGCTGTACTTTTAGTAGGATCTGGTACTATAGTACATGTGTATGAAGTGTTACTGCTTGCTTGATTTGAGTTTTAACCCCTCTGTCAGGCCTCCCCATGTCAAGCCTTTTTTTGGCTATTTGAGATAGTTTGCACTTTGGCCCCCATAACCTTTTGTCCACATAAGGTATCCATGCCAAATTTGCATTCCCTTTTTCCTAATATCCTGAGGATTCTAAAGGTACCCAGGGTTTGTGGATTGCCCTGGAGGAGCCTGAGAAATTAGCGAGAATACAGCTAAATTTGTTTTTTGGGGGTGAAAAATGAGAAAAAATTGCTGCAGAAGAAAGCATCTGTTCCCCACCCTCCCCCCAAATGGTATCAATGAAGGGTCTGAGGTGCTAAAATCATCATCTTCCCTGCTTTCAGGAACAGGCAGTCTTTTGTCAGAAAACCAACATTATGTACACAGTTTTGGCATTTTGCTGAGACATAGCCTATTTTTCGTGCTTTCAACTTCCTTCCAGTTAGTGGTAAGAAATGGGCATGAAACCAATAATGGATCCTGGAAAGCTATACATTTCTGAAAAGTAGAAGAAATTCTGAATTTATCAAGGGGTCATTTGTGTAGATCCTTTAGGGTTTTCATATAGAAAGTAACAGTTGAAATAAAAAAGAATGAAATTGAGTTGAAAAACACAACCATTTGTACCTACATTTTTACCTGTAACTTCTTCTAGCTATGGCAGATTTTTTAAAGCAATATACCATTATGTCCGCTGGAACCTTTTGCTTGCACAGATATATAGGGCTTGTAGGTTCATCAAGAACCTGAGGTACCCAGAGCCAGTAATTGAGCTGCACCTTGCAATGGTTTTTCATTGTGTACCGGTTATACAGCAATTCATTTGGCAAAATATAAAGAGGGAAAAATAGTTATCAAGGAAACCTATGTATTTCTGGGATGGAAACAAGATATGGAGTTGAGAAGCAGTGGTTATTTATACATTTCTGAATTTGTGGGTACTCATACTAGCGTGTGAATTAGAGGGCATTTTTCAAAATTACTTCTTTTTTACACAGTCTTACATTTGCAAGGTAAAAATGCAAAGAAAGAGAAATGGTAATAACACTTGTTCTGCTATTCTGTTTTTCCCTAAGTCTCCCGATAGAAATGGTACCTCACTTGACAGGAAACCGCCCAAAACGCACCGTGTGTACATCACATTTTTCCAATGAAAACTGAACCTTTTTTTACAATGTGCCTAGCTGTGGATTTTGGGCCCTAGCTCAGCCGGCAGCTGGGGAAACCTATCAAACCTGTATATTTTTTAAAACTATACACCCAGGGGAATCCAGGATGGGGTGACTTGTGTGGCTCTCACCAGGTTCTTTTACCCAGAATCCCTTTCAAACCTTAGAATTTGTCTAAAAAACACATTTTCCTCACATTTCTGTGATGGAAAGCTCTGGAATCTGAGGAGAGCCACAAACCTCCACCCAACAATCATTTACCCAAGTTTGCCAATACAAATGGTACCTCACTTGTGTGGGTAGGCCAAGTGTCCGCGACAGGAAACGGTCCAAAACGCAACATGGACACATCACATTTTTCCACTGAAAACTGACCCTTTTTTTGCAATGTGCCTAGCTGTGGATTTTGGGCCCTAGCTCAGCCAGCACCTAGAGAAATCTGTCAAACTTGTATATTTTTAAAAACTAGACACCCAGAGGAATCCATGATGGGGTGACTTGTGTAGCTCTCACCAGGGTCTGTTACCCAGAATCCCTTGCAAACCTCAAACTTTGTCAAAAAAACACACATTTTCCTCACATTTCTGTGATGGAAAGGTCTGGAATCTGTAGGGAGCCAAAAACTTCCACCTCCCTAGTATTCCCCAAGCCTCCTGATAAAAATGGTATCTCACTTCTGTGGGTCAGCCTAATGCTCATTGCAGGAACCCGACCCAAAATCTAACATGGACACAGCACATTTTTTCACCCAAAAATGCCCCATTTTTTGCACGTGCCTAGCTGTGGATTTTGGGACCCAGCTCAGCCGGCACCTATGGAAACCTAGCAAACTATTACATTTTTGAAAACTAGACACCCAGGGGAATCCAAGATGGGGTGACTTGTGTGACTCTCACCAAGGTCTGTTACCCAGAATCACTTGCAAACCTCAAACTTTGAAACAACAACACATTTTTTCTCACATTTCTGTGATGGAAAGTTCTGAAATCTGTGGCCAGCCGCAAACCTCCACTCATCCAGCATTCCCC
Source organism: Calotriton arnoldi (assembly GCA_963921515.1). Lineage (NCBI taxonomy): Eukaryota > Metazoa > Chordata > Amphibia > Caudata > Salamandridae > Calotriton > Calotriton arnoldi. Next base: position 1,178,146 of record CAWUFW010001599.1, on the reverse strand, counting down.
CAAGTCTCCTGATAAAAATGGTATCTCACTTGTGTGGGAAGGCCTAGTGCCCGCAACAGGAAACAGCTCAAAACGTATTGTGGAGACATCAAAATAAGCTATCACAAAATGACCTGCCTTTGTAAGAGGTTAACCTGTATTTTTGGTCCTGGGCTCAGCGGCCTTGAGGGGTAACCTACAAAATCTAGTTATTTCTGAAAACTAGATACTAGGGGGAGTCCAAGGAGGTATGGCCTGTATGGATCCCCCAAAGTACATTTCTGGGAATTCTGGGTAGGAAAACGTTGGGGGATCCACGGAGGTCATACCTCTCTGGACTCCCCAGGGTGTCTATTTTTCTGGAATGTCTGGGCTTGGTAGGTTTTCCTAGATGACCGATGAGCCTTGGACAAAAAACGCAGGTGGCCCCCTTGGAAAACCAGGTTGTTTTGTGATTGATAATTTTGATGCCGCTACAATACGTTTTTGGCCCTTCTCAGTCGCCGGTACTTGGCTCACCCACACAAGTGAGGTAGCATTTTTATTGAGAGACCTGGGGGAACGCTGGGTAGTAGGAAATTTGTGCCGGTGTGGTGATCCCACTACTTTCCCACACAGAAATGTGAGGAAAATGGGATTTATTTGAGCTAAATTTGAGGTTTGCAGGGGATTTTGGGTAAGAAAATGTTGGGGGATCCATGCAAGTCATACATCCCTGGACTTCCTTGGGTGTCTAGTTTTCAGAAATTAACTGACACAAATGGATGTTAGCTACGATACAGGCCCTCATATGACAGTCACAACTGTTTTTATGCTAAAAGTTATGTCTAGCGGTGCTCTCAGAAGGGGGAGATACACCCTACATCCTCACTTGCAATCCTTGGATTGGCCAACAAGACTTGATAATATGAGGCACACACAATATATCACAAATATGAGCACAAGACACAGTTTTAAGAACAAGGAGAATGTCTTTTTTTGATTTGTAGGTTTATTTTCGGGTACTTTGACCTCTTCTTAGAACTTTAGCCAACACAGGTTATCCCCATGACTTCATCAAGGCTAGAAATAATGAAAAATAGCTACTATTGCAATGTTTAATGCAAAGCATGTAAATGCAAAACAGTTCAAAGCCCCTCTCTCAGTGACAGTAGTGTATAGTATTACCCATAATTTTGAACATTGTTTTAACAGATAAAATTGATTATTGATTTGTGGACACCCATGCGCAAAACATTTCTGTGTAAAATTCTGCAGATCATTAATGCATTTCATTCGGGAATTGGAATTGTCTCCTTCCAATCTGCATATCCTGTATCGTACTTGCAATTAAAGATACTTTTTTTGGAAGCAAGTGAATATCCTATACCAATCATTCATATGGTTGTGTAACATGCGCAATTTTACAGGTAGGGTCGGGTGGGAGGGAAGTTATTTGCCTTCAGTAAACCTTAAATCACATTGAAAGTGACTAGTGTGACGGATATTTGGTAACTAATATCTATATAGCCCAAAGGTTAATCTTGTGTTTCCCCAAAAGGTATAAAGGTACCTATTTGAATCCGAAAGTCTTTCTTTTCAGTCCTGTGGTGAAGAATGCAAGTAATGTATCAGCCAACAGCCAAACTCAATTGAACCTTGTATAAGGCGATACAAACATAATTCTGCATACCTCAATTCCGGTTGTGATGTGTACAACCCCCTTTCCACCATTGCACCCTGTATTACTTCCCATGTGCACAGTTTATTCAGCAATGTGGGACGCCAAGCTGCCTTGTGACATACAAGTATTTACATGCATCGAGTAGATGAGTACAGAATGAACCCTGGATAGGTAGCTGTAGAGACAATTCAGACAATGTAGTGCATTGTAGTTGGCAGATGAGTGACTTTTGTACAGTTTAAACACTTTGGTGCTTAGTTGTATGCCCCTAGAACACCCAGTGCGTCCTATTTGTATGGGTAAATGTTACGCCCCGGGGACGCAAGGGGCTGGTAAATCAGTCTCCTTGTGTACGTTCCCCTGGTAGGCTCTGTCTGAGTATATGTTTGAGTTACTATTTCACTTAGGAGACTATACACTGATGTTGTAGAGCTCTGCCTATGCTCTGTGCAATGCCGTTCATTACCCAAAAGTTCTACATGTTATGTTGTGAGTTGTCATAGACTACACATGTGAGTGGTCCCACTAAGCTGCAAAGAGGTGTCACAAACTATTACCTTCCTGTTGGTGTAAACTTGTGATGTGATGGACTTGTTACCAGTTGGTGTTCGTCCAGTCTCTTACATCTTGTCATGTGATGCTTTTTCTTACAGACAACATAACACCTGATGAAGCCAAAGCGTTCAAGACTAGAAAGGACAGGTATCGCCATGTCTGGAGGGTGGTCAAGGGGTACCGTGCAATGCAAAGACGCTCTGAGGAGGATAAGGCAGCTGGCAGATGGCACCGTTTCCCCAAGAGCTGCCACAGCCACAACAAGGAAGTCTGCCAATGCAGGGCAGCACGCTTTAACAGACCCTGTGGCAAGCACCTCTTTAGCCCAACACCCTACACCACCTGCCGCACCTGCCGCAGCTGCCCCACCTGCCGCAGCTGCCCCACCTGCCGCATCTGCACCACCTGCCGCACCTGCCGCACCTGCACCAGCTGCCACACCTGCTGTACCTGCTGTACCTGCTGCACCTGCCCCACCTGCTGCACCAGCCCCACCTGCCGCACCGGCACCACCAGCACAGCCATCAGGTTTCAGCAGGGAGGACATGAGAGAACTGTCCATATGCAATTGCGTATTACTACACTTGAACATAAAATGGACGAGGTCCTCACCCATTTGGAGGGCATTAAGGAAGCAATGGGCATCTGGTTGTGATGCTGCATCTGAATGGAGGCCTTTACCCATCCCCCAAATCCTGTTTTTAAACATTAATAGTTGTATAGTGGGTTTTAATGTTGTGTGATGTTATAGTTAGGGTAGACTTAGATTAGTGTTACGTGTAGATAGTTCTTTTAGGTAGGGGTAGATTGTTGATAGTGTAATGGGTTAAGTTTCCTTGTCGTTTGGGTGGGGGGTTTGATGTTTTAGTAGTTGTTAGGTATACAAAAAGAAATTTCAATTAAAAATACAAAAAAATATATATTTCTTTAGCTTACATGTGTGTTGAGATGAGGTCTGTAGCCAAGATGTAGTTTTATGTAGATTTATTAAGTTCAGTTACAAGTAGATGAGTTGGAGAGATGCAGCCCCACCAGGAGCAGTCTTCCTGCTGCTCAGCCCATACTCCAACTGGCACACTCAAGCATCCAGGCACCCAAACATTCCATACAGAACACTCACACTGGCTGAGCAGCTAGGGAGTAAGTAACAAGATAAATACAACTCAGGTTACTACAATGTGTAGTTTATGTTTAGATATAGTATATGTTGTCTATGTGTTTTGATGTGACTTAATTGATATTTAATATTGTTGTTAAGTGTGTAGGATAAGATAATGTTTGTTAGGCTAGTGTTATGGCTAATTAGGATAAGGTAGTGTAGTATAGGTTAGGTTAGATCTTTAGCATAGGGTAGATAGGCTTGGAATTGGGTAGTTCCTACTCAAAATAAACTTACACCTTTTTCTACATTGTGGTGTCAGTAATGTTTAATGTGTATCAGAGATGTATTGAGCTAAGATTTATCTGGATTTAATCTGTTAACCTAGCTTGAATTGTTGCACAACATGTGTGAGTTGCTTCATGATCTAGGGACAGGGTACTGTCGTACAGCCTATTGATTGGCATGATCTGACATGCATACAATGTAGAATTCAATATGTGCCTTTTCTCATTGCATGGGGATAGGGTGCTAAATAAGTTGACCTATACAAGAATATTGTGTGTTACGAAAGCAATAGGTCTTGGAGGAATGGTGCGCCCTATGACTTTTGTACGTAATGTTTTTATGTGGAGTGGTTCCTTGTTTGCTGCCTCATGACTTATGGCAATCACTACATTTGTTTGTCACCCCAATGAGGTATGTTTCACTAGCTAGCATGGTTGGACATGACACTTGTTGATAGAATGTTTTTACTCTCCACTTTGAGGGCACGTTACCAGTTAAACATTATTGTGGCCACCTTGATTTAGCACTCAGTGTATATCTGACACATGTTTTGACATTTTACTGATATCAAGGTCCCAGAGTCTGCAGACACCAAAATTTCAAATGTACTCTGTAGTTGATGTAGTGGCTACACAGAATAGCCATTGTTGACACTTGTTCTGTTTCATGGTGACAGACAACACACATCTGGCAATTAAAGGTGCATTTATTTACATGTGCAAAACACATTTGGTCACACAGGGACAGTTCATTGGACAACAACCTCAAAGGATGTATATAGCCAGTGGGTGTCCAGACAGAGTCCTTGTGGGGGAGAACATGTCAAGAGACATGTAGAGAAATTGGAAATTATCAGTCAGGAGGATGACCGCACTGTCATTAGGGAGAAATGGCCACATTGGCAGTCCACAAACGTCCAAAGTGAACATGGCAAAGTAAAGATAAGGACAGTGATAGATGATCTCCCCAGGCATGTTGGTGAGCAAAGGGCTAAGCAGAAACTGGACATTTTACACAGATGAATGCTACCGCAGACTTTTCCTTTGGAAAGATGTACCGTCCACATCTTCCTCCTCTTATGAGTGCAGTGTCTCCCGTGAGGGTGGTGTTATACATGCTGCAGGCGAGGGAGACACAGACACATCAGGGGCAGAAGATGTGAATGCTGTGGCTGCAGCAGCATTCATCTGTGCCAACACATGAGGCATCACTGCAGCGAGGAGGATCTGCTGGTTTTGCAACACAACAGCAATGTCACAGGGGTAGGCAGCCATGTGTGGGATTCCTGCTTCCGCTTCATGGTCTCCAAGATATTTCAGATTTCCCCCATCTCTTTGGCCACATCGCTGGTGCCACTTTGGCAGGGCAGTTGTTGATACCTCTGCCTCATGACGCAAGCGATGTCAATCAGGGACTGCTGGAGGCCACGGAGCAGAGAGTAGATGCCTCTGATGGCAACCGAGTTGTCCCTATTGGGACTGAGGCACCCACGAACCCCTCTACTGTGTGCTGTCAGGGTATCCAACCTTCCCCACACTTGATCTGCCAACTCCCGCTTGACTCTTACTGCAGTCCATTGGAAAGTGGTCTACGGGTCCTCAGAGTCCAGGGGGTGGCTGTGGTGGTAGGTGGTGCCTGTTGGTTGTTTGGGGGGTATGTGGAGATGCCACGATGCTGTTGACCCTCCCCGGGTCCAGAGATGGTGTTCCTATGGAGTCCAGGAGCTCTTGGAGGGTGTCATGGGCGATGGTTGGTAGGTTTTCATCATCATCGCTACCATCAGTGATGTCTGGGACAGGGTGCTGACCAGGAGGTAAGGTTTCATCCTCTGCAATGGAAAGGGCAAATACTATTGTTGCTGTCTGCTACATGTTGACATGTTGTTAAGCATTTGACATTCAAAGTGCATGACACTTTCCATTCTCCTGTGATATATTGTACATCTGTTACACTAAGCTGTGGTTGGCAGTTTACACTGTCCATAAATGTTACAAGTCAGGAGTTCAGGATTGTGACATTACCACTGTGTGCCAACACTGAGTGGATAAGGCCTATCCTAGTCGTTATATAGGAATCACTGACATCCATTCTATTTCATCAAGTGCAGAATTGGTCATCTGCAGGGTGTGAGACATCTTATGTATTTATTCCATACACTTGTATGTGTGCATTGATCACTCTGTGCGTTCAAGGCAAAGGTCCAGACAACCAACTTACTACCACACAGTGATGCAACCATGATCATGAGTGGCTTATTCTGTACCTACTACACTTATATCATGTGTGGCTATCCCCAACAGACTGATATTGCGAGCTGTTACGAGGTGACATGTGTCATGCAGCACCCCAGATGATGTTTTTTGGGGGGGATGGTGAGATGTACCTACGGAGGGTCCTTTTGACAAGATTTTGACAAGACATGAAGCAGCAGGCACTTTATCTTTGCAACCCAGCATATTTCCACAAACGCAGGACAGCTCCATACTCAGAATGTGTTTTCCCCTTCACTGGCAATGATGAAGACAGGCATGCAGCAACACAGCCAACTTTGAGCCAGGGTTCAATGATGACTGCATTGTTGCACAGCTGACCTTTTAACAGCTGCATAGGCATATGCACAGGGATGACACATGCTCCAGTGTATAGGGCCCTTCTATGCATTAGTGAAAGGATGCATGTTGACACAAACAAATCTGTATGCATTTACATCCTGCCACTTTTGACTTTACCTATGGCCCATGTTCCACGTATGTACATAGGTTAGATTCATCCCCAAACCCTGGGGCATAAATCAAGGTGATATCACCACCAAAACATCACTTTTAGCGACGTTCTGGTGGCTAAATCCCCATCTCCTTATTTGCAATACACCGTCAAGCCACTTAACGTTAGTTAACACCACCTTGCAAATGAAGCCCATTTTCACGCTTCCCTTAGCATGAAAGGGCCGGGCAATGGATGTTGCAATGAGTGTTCCACCACAACAGCCATAGCTTTTTTTTAACTGTCCCATATTTCAAAGGCTGGGGCAGTGGCAACAACTAAGGCCAGACAAAACATGGGGCCTTCTTTACAAGCCCTTGCGTCGCTGGTATGTCACTTTTTCACATATTAAAAGTGATACACCTGCAGCGCAAGGGGCTTGTAAATAAGGGCTCTGTTCTTAGGATAGCGAAATGTGAAGAAATTATACATTTCTCCTCATATTTTGCTCTCTCTATGTGTGCCGCATTCTGCTGCACATATAGAAACAGCAAATCGCCTGTAAGGATTGTTTATGTGCAGGAAGGTGATCGTTCTTGCACATCAACATTTGCCACTGCAGCACAGACACCCTAGCAATATGGCACAAGGGTGGCTGCGCTGGCACAAGGCACTTTTTTAAGCACCAGCACTAGGGGTCATGCAGAGGTGCATCCTCTTTTTATGCATACAGCGCATCCCTGCATTTCTTTACTGTCGGAGTGTTATGAACCCCAATGTACCCCAATATAGGCCTAGGTAGTTGCACGACCGTTTACCTACATTTGTCCTACCTTGCTCTACATAACGGTTCTGGCGCTGAACTTTTACCTAGTTAGGTGCCGAATAAATGTCGTGTGGTTTTCTCCGAAAACTAGCCTCATTTATTATGCATGAGGATTCTCAGTATCACAGAAGGATTACCATCTTCTACATTATAACTCTTTATAGGGATCACCACTATCGTCATCCTTGGCCGACATGCCCACAGTACCATGACACATCTAGGTAGAACCCCTGAGGGTACCTTTCGGGCATATAAGTACCACCTCTTCACTGGGCAAGAGAGAGGGGAAAAAATGTCCATGCTGACACGAGACGCTGAAGTCCCTGCATGCAGACACTCCAGCATGCAGTGGTCTGACATCCCTTGCGGGGTGTCCAACTTGAGACCAAGACGGGGTCCTTCGCTCTCTCACATCAGGTAATGGGGTTGGCTCTTTCCTAGGGGGATTCCTGGCTAAACACCTACATACATGCTAGGTACAGTTAGGTACATCTAGTTAGGGTTTGCATCGTAGGAGTACGCATTATTACTGTCATGTATCTATATGCCTGCATATACTTACTGTTTTAGTACTATGGTAGAATTTTACCTTTTATTTACTCTGTTGGTGCTTGTAATCGTATATATCTGTTTCTGTCTTATGGTTGTTGCAGCACACGTATTTTATACTAGAATGACGCTGGTTCAATAAATACTTATTGAAACCATCCCCACCGTTTATTCTGAGTATCTCTTTGAGACAAAGTAAGCATGAGTGACTGAGCAAAAATACTGTACTGTTTCCATGATCCCTGAGGGGTCAGGGATTTCATGTTCGATAGTTGCAAGAAACTATTAGCTCCTTGGTAAGGTTGGGAGGCTCATAGTGGCAATGTGAGCTAGCTGTTCTATAGACTAACATATCCTTTGGGGGTGTCTGAAATCAGTCTGGACACCAAGCCCTTAGTTTATGTTGTCTGAACGCGTAGATCCACATAGATTTGTAGGAACTACACGGCATGGCGCCACCAACGTTGGTTTGGTTCTTATTTAACTGTCAAATCTGAGTAGTTCAGTCGTGCTTTCTCAGAGACCCCATCTCACATTTACCCTGAGACATCTGGAGTGGGGAGGGAAAATCCGCCGCAGCTGAGTAGGTATACCCTATGTATTGGCTGTAGGTTTATTCAAGCTTGAAGGATAATAAGTTCCCCATATTGTGCAAAACCTTATCTCTTTCCCATACTAAACAACTTCCTTGAAAAACGTCTGTCCAAAATGAGGCTGCACCTGCATTAAATGCAAATACAAGGGAAGAGGAACAGGAAGGTGCAATAAACATTTCAGAAAATGTCAGAAAGGCACTTACTTTAACACTAGCAGATTTTGAAGTCTTAGCATTAGGTGGGACTTTTACCTTCGTGATTGAGGCACACAAGGCATACAGGACAGAGGTGTTCTATTCTTAGGTCAAGTTCCCACCTGCAGATGCACATACACATACATTTCATTCTTATATAGTGGATGAAATACCAGAAGAATATAATCCATACACGGACATCGAAGTCCCATTAGCGTACCAGGAACATATAAACTGGTTTAAAGACGCCCTCCCACACACCACAGAAAAAGTGAGACTCGTCCGCTCGAAGAGACGGAGCGACTTGGCCAGTTCTAGCTCCTTACACATTACATCCAGAAATTGTCACATTACCAGTAGCAAACTTACGTCCACTTCACAAAGAAATAATAAATCTTTACAGAAACCTAACACAGTTCATTATGAGAACACTCACATTTCAACCTACAAGGGTTACTTCATCAGGTCAACTACAAGGGACCGCAACTAAAATCACCCCACAAACACTAAACGCGGCTATGGGAAAAATGCCCACTAAACGTGAGCAAATGCCATTCTGGATAGCACAGAAAATAGCCCAGCTAGAGGCTGTGTTTCCACACACAGGCCCACAAGAAAAACACAGAATGCTAACGGTCTGCTTGCCAATGGGGATAGCTTCCCAGATAGAGGATTGTACCACTTGGGGTACAGTTTTCGCTGCCATCTATACTAGGACTCATGGCACCCCCTCAATAGCAGTGATACCAGAACAGTGCTTAATTTGAGCCGGTGTTTTCCGGTGCTCAGCACCGGCACTTAATTAGTTTCCAGTGCTCAGCACCGGCACCTAATTTTCAACACCATACTTAGAACAGTCTGCCACATGGTGGCGCTGCTCATCTAATTTAGAGATGAGCAGAACAACAGTTGTTTAGGAAAACAATATACATTAAAATTGCTCAAACCTGCCTCCCCAGCCATTCCTTTAGCTTTGGGGACCTGGAATAATCTGAACTGTGGCATTTACATGCGAGAGAGATGGTTAGTAGTTGTTTTGGCAGTGATGGAAAGGGTGATGGGGGTACAAGTTGCAGGGGCCTCCTGGTCAGAGCCCTGGCACTTAATATTTTACAAATTAAGCACTGTACCAGAAGTATTAAGACAAATACAGAATGAGTACGGGGCAGAACCTGCCCTGAACTTAGGGATGAAATTAATCGGCAATTTTTCCCAGGTATCTAAAATTATGTTAGGGAACATAAAAGGGGAGGCAGCAGCAGTGGCTATACGCCAACGCCTGAGGGAATGCACTCCTACACCACAGGACCGAGAATTACCTAAAATTATCGAAGAAATGTATGCTTCATTGGGTAGAGATAATTTGGGAGCTAGACATGTGAGACCACAATTATGGGTAATCCTGAAAAGGATAACCCCAAGCAAGCATCCGATTCTTCTAAGAAGAAATGGGATAATAAACAACAAACAAATAAGCAGAATGCATCACAATCACGGGGTGGGTCTCCTCAACAGGAGCCCTCTGACAGGAGGTATAACCTTAGGAACCGTGATAACATTAAAAAACCTGACAGGTATCAGAATACTGATGCACGTTCCTCTCAGGGTTGATCAAAAAACTCAGAGAGGGAAGGAAGGTCAGACCGCAGATCAGAAGAGCGAGTCAAGCCAAGAGACACACATCGCACTTCAGACTATATTATCAACAAAGAAGATAACACCAAGAGTAAACCTCAATTTAAAAAGAAGAGAGTAGCTGGCCTTAAAATAAGAAATGCCCAGGCTACTGAAGACTCAACTTGTAAACGGGGAATGGGCTCTGACAATGCGAGACAGCGCAGCAGAAGTAACAATAGCTCACCAGAATCTGATGGAATTTCTGGTGACAGCAGCGTTGAATGAGCATATCACGGTGGAGACACCTGATACTAGGGTAAGTGTCTCACATAAGTTATATGAAATAACACTCCATAAGGTGGGGGACATATCCAGGAAAGTGAAAGGTCTCTTTAGGGAGAACTTGACATATGGATATGACATCCTTTTGGCTGAAAAAGATTGGCCACCTGAGTTCATTATGGACTGCCCCAAAGGAGCAACCGTAATTTTACCGGCTTTCTCCGACCTCCAGAATCACTAAAACATTCATCCGCACAGTAGTGGGCGGTAGCACTAGTTCCTGCATTATACCACAATCATGTAGGGTGGGATGCTGAGTCACCTCACCATGAAATCACAGTTAAAACTACTCCAACTCCACCGACAAGGTACCCAATAAAACATGATGCGAAAAACGAGTCAGGGAGATCTTACGTCAACTTGAATACCAGAGTGTAACAGAGAATTGCACCTCTTCCATGACTTTGTTTCCCATAATGAAACCCGACAATTCATACCGTCTAGTTTTAGACTACAGGCATTTGAACACATGCACGAAACCATTTGCAGTACAAAATGCACACAGTGCCGCATTAATGAATAACATTGTGCGTAAAAAACACAAAACAACACTAGATATCTCAAATGGATTCTTTTGCCAAAATATAGCCCCTGAGAGCAGATATTTGACAGCATTTTCAGCCCTTGGCTCTCAATGTCAATTCTGTAGATTGCCCCAAGGGTATAAGAATAGCCCCAGGTTATTCTCAGCAAGAGTATCAGAATTATTTCAAAATTTTGATGAGGAGGCATAGTCCTATGTAGATGATATTTATCTGACGGACGATGAACTATTGGATCATTTGAACAGGGTGAACAACATAATTTTGGGGTTCGTCTCTGAGGGCTACAAATTTAACTTTAAAAAATCAAAAATTGGCCACCTCAATGTCCTGTTTTTAGGATATAAGCTCTCAAGTGAAGGGAAAAGCCTAGCAGCTATTTTTTTCAGAAAAATGTGCGCTGCTCCAACCTCCAAAAATCTAGAATCCATTCTAGGATTCCTAAATTTTGGCAGAACATACATTTTGGATTACGCAGAAAAAGTAGAACCTTTCTACGACTTAATTAGACTTGATTTCTCAGTTTAACATTGGACACAGGAACATACAGAAATTCTTCGGTCCCTACAAGCTGACATGATAGCTTCCAAATATTTACATACATGTGTACATACTACAAATTTGGTGATCCATGAAATCGCGGGTCAATCCGGGTACACTTACCTAACATTCAATGAAGACAAAACTGTACCTATTGCATAGAAATCACATTTGTACAAGAACGCTGAGATGCGTTTTGAATCGACAGAAAATGTTTTGACAGCAGTACAGACTGCTGTAGTAAGAGAAAGAGCACAGGCTCAGGGGAAACGAAATAATTGTCGTAACTCCGGTACCAACCTTAAAGGCTGTTACAAAAGCAAGCATTCCAAACGCTAAAGCACTGCATCCGCGATGGATACAATGGGCTAATTCTCTCATTGCAGATTATAAATTTGATTCTACATTAAAAACACAAGCATTCCTGCAGTATGAACAAGCATATCATCTTCCGAATTAAATAATGCCTCTAGATCAGTATGAATATATCATTTACACTGATGGTTCTGCACAACCTGCCATAGGAAGTAAACAGCAATACAGCACTGCATGCACAATTGTAAAGGGACGTATGCGGAATGGTAAGTTCCGTCCTAGCAATACGCAGACGCAGTCTCTAGGAGATTGCATGGCACAGTGGGCCGAACTAAAAGCCCTGATACTGGCGCTAAAAAATACGGATCGAGAATTCCCCACACTAATTGTGTGTGATTCATTTTATTGTGTTCAGTCTTACAATGAATATCTTCACTACTGGGGCCAGAATGGGTTTTAAGATTCAAAAGGTTACACAAGAAAGCACAGATTACTTTGGTAACAAGTGGCAGAACTGAAAAAGGGCAAGCCATGGGCTCACGTGATTCATACGCTGAGTCATCAGCGTGTTGGCGTGCAATTTCAAGGGAATTCATTGGCTGATAAAGCCTCTAAGGCGACAGTGCGAACTGCTGCCATTGCTGCAATCACTCATTCTAGCACGATAGATGGACAGATAATGGTAGCTGTCATCGCTTCGCGTAAAAACAGCTCAGCCTTGCCAAAAGGATTTCCACTCAACTACTCCTACAAGTTAGATGCGCAAAATAGTCCATATGCTCAAATTCCAGGAGTGGGGGATAGAGTAATACCAAACATGGATCGCAGATTAGGTTTAATTCTAGCTGCACACGAGGGTCGGGCAGGGCCGGACTGGGAACAGAAACCGGCCCGGGCAAACTGCTCAGCCAGCTCCCCTGGGAGGGGAGGGGGGTGCGGCTGAGCTGTTTGCTAGGGCCGGTTTCGGCCAATTTTGTTACAGGGGGCCAATATTGCCGACCCTGGTAACAAAACGCCCCCCCCAGGGGCTGAAAACCGGCCCCCACCCTGGCAGCCCACCGGGGAAACGCCCGGTTCCCGATACGTCCAGTCCGGCCCTGGGGTCTGGGTTCGGCACACGCAGGCATTACTGAGGCAGTTTCACTACTGAAACAAGGTAATGGTGGCCAGGTCTTACCAAACAGACCAAGGGTTTTGTCCTTAAGTGCGACATCTGTCAACAGTTGAGGGTTCCACCGTAGCACGTCCACCACAAACGCCACTATTGATATCAGACAGACCTCTTGCATGTGTCTATTTGGACAACTGCGGCCCCTTACAATCCGATGGGGCTTACAAGTACATCTTGGTGGCAGTGGATTCATGCTCTAGATTCCTGTGGGTTGGGCCCCAGCGATCGGCTGATGCTCAAACTGTTATAAAGGATTTGCAAGTTTTCATAGGGACATACGCAATTGGCACATTAGAATCTGACCGTGGCCCTGCGTTTAGCTCTCGGGCTTACAAAGAAGCCATGGGAAGTTTGGGTGTTGCATTGCGGTACTCCTCTCCGTATCATCCAGAGGGAAATTCGATTGTGGAGAGGAAAACTGGGACTTAAAGCAATCCTTAACATCAAGGGTATTAGGTTCGGGTTGGTCAATCACCTATTTGGGGTCCAGAGGGCACTTAATAACATGCCAAGAAGTTCCCTAGGAGGCTTTACTCCATATGAGGTCCTATTTGGGACGAGAATGTGGGTACCCGACCTCGATTGTGGCAGCACAGTGGCGAATGAAAAAGCATTTGACATCAATGATCGTTTGACTGTTTTACAGGAGCTCAATGAATTCCTGGCACTACAAAGCAATGTCCAAGTAAAACGCACCACCACTGGGGAAGAGAAAGCAGTTTCAGCAGGACCTGCCTGGGTCCCATAGATTGGGACCTGGTCAGAGAAAAGATTGTGGACAAAAAAAGAATTTGGGCCATCTTACAGAGAACCTATACCTGTCCTGACTGTCGAAGGAACAAGAACAGTACTTATACCGCCTCTTGCTGGCAAGAAAGAAAAGAGATTCGTCTCCATTGATCTGATCAAACCCCACCATGTGGCCCATACTGAATAGCAGGCCGCGGCCTGCTATTCAGTTCTCGGGTAGCCGACGATCTCCTCTCGCTACCATACAGGATGTTCAGACAGAAAGACTAATAATGTTTGAAGATTCTACATTACGAAGTAACGGAGTTGCCAACAATGGAATGGAACTCGTACCAGTTGAAATTGAACAACAACAAAATACAAAAGAAACACAGATCTCAATTCGACCTAATAACGACATCTATGTGAATATATCTTGCAACGAGTCATCTGACAGTTCAACAAAACCTGCTGAGTTACCAACGATAGATCGACCAGTGTCTGGCTACTTCATCGATTTTGACACCTTTTCTCTGGATCATAGTGAACCTGAGTCACCACCAGCTTCTTTTCCCCTTAAAGAAAAAATATTAAACTCTACCTTTGGCTGTAAAAGACTTACCTTGTGTCTCCCTGGCTACAGCTCCGGATGGCAAATGGTCTACTTTTCCTTGACCTTTGGATAGGTGTAGTGACTGTCTTTTTCCTGCTCCTGAATGGACATTATCTCCCAGAACGCTCTGCAGTACAAAATGTGAACTTGGTCCTGAAACCACATACATCATCTCATCGTGAACGAAGAGACCTGTCCTTTGTAAACATTATAGCAGTTCTGATTCCTGAGGGAATAGTTTGGTATAGGGTTTCAAAATGTCTTTGAAGTATATCATCACCTTCAGTACATTCTCTGATGATTGGTACTTTGAAACTGTGAATAGTATGCTGTCTGATTTAGAACAATCTGCTGCATTTTCTAAAAATGAATTGTATGATGAGACATCTGATTTTGATACTGTGTATTGTTACCAACACTATGGTCATCACTTCTTGTGCAAAGCAAGTATCCCACGTAATGTTTTTACTTATCATCAATGGGAACATTGCCCAACACCACCGAAAGGTGGTTCACAATCGTTTGCACCAAAGTTTGCTTATTTCTCTGGGTTTAACACTTCAGACCTGACCTCATATTATTAAAAGGTGGCACCTACACCGGCAAAGAAAAACATGCTCACTAATACGAAACAGATATACTCTGCTTCCTTTATTTCCCAACTGTCTTTACAAGGTTTCGACTTTTGGAGTGACACCATAGACACAAAATCTGTCTGGGGGACTAAAGATTGGCAAGTTCAGGGAACTGAGGCATTATTTAGAGCATGTCTCATACCACAACAGATTAACTTCCTGAACAACACAGTGCAACAGACCTCCTGTCTTGGACTAACCAAGATCAAGGACTTGAACACACCTCGGATTCCTCGCTTTCACACTTTGAGGGATGGTAAAACTATACACAGCATAGTGAGGATACGCAGGATGACATTATACATGAGAGTTTATACAATTCTTCAGACCCCAATTGGAAGGGATGGTTAGTTTGGCCTAACGAGTATCGACACAAATAGGTGTAATTCAAGATTCAGGGGTACCACCGAAGGGTTTCGTATCCATAGGTCTGACCAACGCTATGTACAACGAGAACATCCGGGGGTTGGTGACATCTTACAGTTTTGGGAAGTTATGCCTAGAATGGCTGAGAACCTCAACACTGTCCCAGGTGAAACAACACTTGTCCTTACTTTCAGATGACATGGATCTAAGGGATTTTTTGCTAGGTCCCCGGAAACCACGTCACAAGCGCTTCTTATACGCTATTTATACCGAAGTATGGAAAATCTCTCAACAGGAAGCTGAGGAGAGATTGCGTGAAATTGACAGGGTTAACTTAGAAAAGGCTCTGACAGTGGTCGACAATGGCATGACCACATTAACATGCAGGATTTATTCACTGTGCAACATTGTGTCTTCTGCAATAGATATAATGGAACAGGATCTGCCCATTCTTCAACATGGGCAATTCCAGTTGCGATACATTCTATTATTAAGCTGGAGGCTACAATCATTGCGCTCTGGTCATGTGCCCTGGCGATATATCAACAGCACGTCTTTGTTTTCTGCTAATAATCTAACAGAAAGGCAGACATCAATGGCACAAAGAGATGCAAAGTATACAATGCTGCACATTGAAAAATGTATCCAATTACCTTTCACTGTGGCTGAGTCACCCTCCACAGAATGGTTAATCCATGGCCATATTACATTGCCAGTCACGACATTTCAATTTCAATATTGTCTACAGTACCATCAAGTAGGCAGGTATGAAGCGTTGTGTAAGGAATACATAAATGAATCTTGGGAATTACCTTACAGATTTAGATGCAGGAATCGGGACACTGAAGTCTATCTCAGTGGTTCAGACTGTTAGAATTCGTTAAGTGGGTCTCTGATTTGTCAGGATATTATGCTTCACGGAGCTTGTAACGCTTCGGTTGCAAACCTATCTTGTCACTTGAAAGGATCTCCAGCTGCCGTGAATCATCCTGTGTTCAGACTACTCTCGAATGGGAGTTATTTGATGTTGAATGATCAAGGTTGTTGTGGGATGCTGCCGGGCTTCGCATATCTGGTCACAGTAAGTTCCAGGGTTACTTGTTGTATAAAGTATTGTTTCCACCGACCCACACAGTCAGGGCGGTGCCGCTATGGCCTTTGTTGAATGTTTCCTTTATACGGTTTGACTCTCTGAGCAGACTGAAAGCCATACTTTTACAGAAGGAGATGGCCTTAACGTCAGCTCGAGAGACTTTTGATCTCCAGGTTGCAAGGTCTTCAGCTGAGATACAGTCACTAGTCCGAACTAACTTCCCGCTACCATTTCGGGGAAATGGTACATCGTACCTTTAACATGTCTGATACGAGTGGGATAGTACACATATTTAAGAACTTAGGTTCTGGGCTATTAAGCACCTTTCAGATGATCTTCGGAGTTATTCCATCATTGATACACTCCGTATTGGGAAGCGTTTTTGGAGGGCTTCTGCTGGTCCTACTGCTTGTAGTGGGTATCCTGGTTTTAATTTTCCTGCTACGCAATGGACGTCCCAAATTCCAAAGAGATGGAAAAAGCGCTCTTGGAGCGACGTTGCCGTGAACGCATGGTACTCCATCTGAGCACACCTCGGCTTCGGGAGCTAAGTGAGCATTGGTTTCTGTCATTCAGATCAGTCTGGGTAGACTGCGTCATGCCTGTACTCCGCTGCCTATTCTGCGGATACGAATGCGTGTTGGACATCTGCCTAACGCTTCCATCGGTTGCGCCTCCGGACGTGGATGTACTGCTGGACCCATTAAAGGCCCATGTAGTGCAGTGTCCTCAGCGTATTCCAATTCTTATGTCGGCATTCTTAGAGCCACCACGGGATGCTTCAGCTCCTGCCGGAATGGACACCGGCTCTGTACCAGGCTTACAGGCATCAAGTGCTTCCTCAGCAACGGCTGTTGGAAATGGTGGAGATTACCTTTGCTCCACTGACTTGATCCAAGAGGTGTTACAGGGACCGTTGTCTGCGAAGGCAAGCAACAGTGATGATGCGTCTCCCACACAGGACACATAAACATTTGGTTCTCCGTGTGCTGGGAACAATTCAGCCTTTTTCAAAAACAACCTAAATTGGAATTCAAAAACAGTGTTTTTGTTTTTATTTTTCCTCTTTTGCTCTCACTGAGCACTATGGCTTTCGGCATGCTCAGTTAGTCTGGCAGTATATTGACTATTTAGATGACTCATGGAGTTTTGACTTTTACTTCATTTTTTACATACTATGTTTTTAGATGTTTTTATACTCATATTTTAGCTATGTTTTTGTGCTTTTTAACCAGGTATATTTTAGCATTTGGTAGTTCTGTAGTCCAGTCAGATGAGGAGTGGGTGTTATGAACCCCAATGTACCCCAATAAAGGCCTAGGTAGTTGCACGACCTTTTACCTACATTTATCCTACCTTGCTCTACATAACGGTTCTGGTTCTGACCTTTTACCTAGTTAGGTGCCGAATAAATGTCGTCTGGTTTTGTCCGAAAACTAGACTCATTTATTATGCATGAGGATTCAGAGTATCACAGCAGGATTACCATCTTCTGCATAATAACTCCGTATAAGGGTCACCACTATCGTCATCCTTGGCCGACATGCCCACAGTACCATGACATATCTAGGTAGAACCCCTGAGGGTACCTTTTGGGTATATAAGTACCAGCTCTTCGCTGGGCAAGAGAGAGGAGAAAGAACTTCCATGCTGACACGCTGACACAAGATGCTGAAGCACTGTGAGCTAGCTGTTCTACAGACTAACATATCCTTTGGGGGTGTCTGGAATCAGTCTGGACACCAATCCCTCAGTTTATGTTGTCTAAACGCCCAGATCCTATATAAATTTGTAGGAACTACACAACAGGAGCACTGTGTTACCAATTTTGGAGTAATACCGCGCTCTGCTAGATTATGGTATATATGCCCCATACTTAGTTCAGGAAAGCACCATATCTTGACAACAATGCACATGGCTGCTATTGCAATGTGGGTTAATATAGGCTAACTGTGAGACTTGCAACGCTGCTTTATGCAAACATTTGTGCTAAAAACACATGACTGGACACTTGTGATTGTTTCCACGCATGAAGGCCTTATTTACAAGCCCCTTGCGCAGCCGGTATGTCACTTTTAATATTGGAAAAAATGATGTACCGGCAGTGCAAAGAGCTTGTAAATAAGCCCCAGAGCACCTAGGTGGCTACCGTTTGACCTGCACACAGTGTGGGAGATTGCTGAGGCATAGGTGCCTGGACTGGATGACATGACATATTTCCCCCCAAGTCCCTTCTTGGTACTTACCCTGTTCTTGATGTAGTTGGTCATAGTCAGCAGTGCCCTGTCCCTCTACTCCAACCACCGACTCCTCACAGATGACTGCGGACACCTGCTCCTCCAAGGGATCGAGCTCCTCCTGGGGCGCTGGACGCCCACCTCCAGTCTGCAATGCTGCCTGTTGATTGCTTGCCAGTTTCTGCTTAGTTTTGCGCTTGGCATCATGCCAGCGATTATTGCAGTCCATCATTGTCCTCTTCACTTCTGCGATGGTGTTCACATTGTTCACTATGGACTGCAATATAGCGTTTTTGGTCCCCAATGACACCTTGGAGCTAAAGAAGAGCTGGTGTTCATGCTTTGTCACCTCCGCAATCAGAATCTCATTCTCCTCTTGACTGAAACTGCATTTCCTCTTCCTCTTCCCCTTGGACTCTGGCTGGTCATCCTGGCGGTTGGGAAGGGTGGTTGTCCTAGCTGAAATGTGACGTTAGACCGACTTGCGTGATATTTCCGTAACTTTTTTCATGCTAACGTGTATTTTTCTTACGACCTGACCCTAGAGTAATTTGTTTCGCCCGCTAGCTGTTCCAAATGCCACGTAGCGCTTTATTGTAAATACGGTGCTAGCATGGCATTAGGAATTGCCGTATGGCAGAGGTAAAACAAATGACGCTAAGCAGCATCACAAAAGCATAGCGACAATCCTTGTAAATATGCCCCATAGTTCGTAAAAAATACAAAACAACCTGGATATTTCCATGGGTTTTTTCAGCCAAGATCTAGCATCTGAAAGCAGGGATTGGACAGCCTTCTCGGTGCTTGGCTTTCAACGTCGCTTTGCACGACTAGCCACAGTCCAGGACTATTTGCTGCCCGCATAGTGTCAATTCTACATGATATGACATGACCCTGATGCATTGTCTTATGTAGAGGACATCTACCTCATGGGCGATGAGTTAAACCCACACTTGGCCAGAGTGTATCGCATAATTTTAGGATTCACTGCATATGGCTATAACTTAGACTTTAAGAAATCTCATATAGCATTTCTAAGTGTGCTTTTCTTCTGAACTTTCACATGAGGGGAAGAGTCTTGCCCCTCACTTTTTGGCAAAGCGTGCACTATTTCAACCTTCAAACACTTCAAAGAAACTACAATCCTTATTAAGATTCCTTAATTTTGGTGGGACTTGCATACCTGATTATGCACAACGCATTAAATCACTTTATGAAGTAATTCACCCTGATTTGTCCAGTTCACATTGGACATTAGAACATACAGATACACTCAGGTCCTTAAAATCTGACTTACTTGCAACACATCATTTACATACTCGTGTAAATACCACAAACCTGGTCATCCGTGTCATCGCGGGTGCAATTGGATTTACCTATATCACTTTCAACGAAGGTGAAACACTGCACATTGCATATAAATTGCATTTATATTCCAATGGAGAAATGTGTTTTGCATCCACTGAGAAAATACTGACTGCAGTGCAGATGGCTATCCTTAAAGAGCAGCCACTTGCAAAAGGGAAACGCATCCATGTCGTTACTCCTGTCAGCTTCGGAGGCTGTCACAAAAGCGAGCGTTCCTAACGCTAAAGCCCTCTGACCCAGATAGATACAGTAGGCAACATCCTTAACAGCTGTTGATGTAGACTTTGTCTTCGACCTGTCTTTACAACAGGAATTTCTACAATATGAGCATGTCTATACCATGCCCAGTGCTGTTTTACCTCTTGAACAGTATAAATATATTGTTGCAGGGATTCTGCTCAGGAACAGAACTATGCTTGGGACCATAGAACATCAGCATGTAGGGACGGAGTCACCATACCACCTCAGTATCTATGAGCCAGAGTCTGACTCGCTATGGATCCTCACTTGCCCTCCTAACCTTTCCAGAGAAACAAGTGATGTGGCACCCCAGAACACAACCCTCTCAACCCTCTCAGGGATCGCGGTAACAGGACACACCCTTGCGCTCTCTCACTCGTACTTGTCCACAATAAGATAAAAAAGAGACACGAAGGAAGTATGCAATGTTTAGTTAAACAATCGTGCTCTAAGATGCAGTATTTGCGCCAGAATTAGACAACAAATGCCAATCAAAAATATCATAAGCATGGGTAACAAACCTTATACCATAAAAAGCCCTGTCATGTTATCAGACAGATTAGTCCAAACCCTCCCTTACTACTGAAGCTAAATGATTATATAATATAGATCTCTGGAATTATTTGTGGACGCTGTACCTTAGCATGCATAGTTGGATGTTCTACATCTCAGCTGATGCAGCACTCTTGCTTCAGGAACTTCGCTCAGTGTGTGCCCTTTTCAGAACCCCTGTCCTCAGTTATATGAAAAGATATGTTTGCTCACAAACAGCAGGTGCATTCTCTTGTTATAGCTAGGTGCTAGTGTCTGACCATAGAGAATAACAAGAGGCAATGTTGTTTGACCTTGCCTAGGGTGTTCAGAGTAATTCCCAAGAAAAAAAATTAATACGATAACATGTGCAGGTTCTGGGTGAAAATACAATGTGGCACATAGGCAAGCGTGCTATATAGTAACGTGTGTAAAACAAACGTGGGCTATAATGTGCCCAATTAGGCTAACATAAGGAAAATGACAAGGGTCCATGCAAGAAACACAGAAGAATATTATTTATACTGATGGTTCAGCTCAGCCTGCTATAGTCTCTAAACAGCAATGTTCAGTGGCGTGTGCCACTGTTGTTGTTGTGATGCTGGACGGCAAATTCCAATCACAAAGAACTTGCACTCAGTCCTTAGGGGAGTGTACTGTGCAGTTGGGTGAACTGAAAGCTTTGCTTCATGCACTAAAACATACAGATCCTGAACTCCCCACACTTCTAGTATGTGATTTGTATTACTGTGTACAGTCCTTTAATGATAATTTACATTATTGGTGTCAAAATGGATTCAAAGATTCTAAAGGCAACATAATCAAACAAAAAACGCTTTGGGTAAAAATGGTGGACCTTAAAGATAGGTTACCACTGACTCACGTTATTCATAGGTTGAGTCATCGGTGTGTGGGAGCACACATTGTAGGGAATTCACTGGCTGATGAAGCGGCCAAATCTGCAATTGTGACTGCTACTGTTGCTGCAATTACTTGTTCTAAAACAAGAATAGACATAGATATCTTTGCTGCAGTCAATGCTGACAGAGACAGCACCCCTTTACCTTTGGGCTTTCCATCTAAATATACATACCACTTAAGTGAACGAAACATTCCCTTTGTAACAATTCCAGGCGTTGGTGATTGTTTGATTCCCAAACAAGACCGCAGACTCGCTTTAGTGAAAACTGCGCATGAAGGTGTTGCTTCTGCACATGCGGATGTAGCGGTCACAGTTTCGCTGCTACAGCAACGTTATTGGTGGCATGGCTTATATCAACAGGTCAAAAAATATCCCCTTTGTTGTGACATTTGTCAACAAATTAAAGCTTCCACGGTGGCTAGTCCACCGCAGACACGCCAGTTAATTTCCAACAAACCTTTTGACTGCATTTATTTGTTATTAGTTGCAGTTGATTCTTCCTCAAGGTTTTTCTGGGTTTGGCCACAGCATTTGGCTGACGGTCACACTGTTATTAAAGACATGCAAGTCTTTATCGGGACACATGCATGCAGTACCACTCAGACTAGGGCCCGGCTTTCGCCTCGAAAGCATATCGGGATACTATGGCTTCCCTGGGTGTACAGGTACATTTTTCTTCTCCATATAGGCCTGAGGGCAATTCTGTTGTGGAGAGGATGAACCATGACTTAAAGCAGACCTTAACAGCTAGAGAAGTAGGCACAGGGCGTAGTTGGATATGGGGTACAATGAGCACTTAATCTCCCTAAAAGATGTCTTGGTGGCCAGATCCCATACAAGGTCCTCTTTGGCATCAAAATGTATGTTCCAGACCTTGACGGTCCAGACATTATGGCGGCAGCCACGGTCTTTGATATAAATGATCATTGTGTTGTCTTACAGTTTCTACAAAACTTCTGTGACACCCAATCCAACGAGCAGTTGAAGAAATCTGTCTCTGTAGGAATTAAGGAGAAACCAGAACCTTCCGGCTGGATTTCACAAGTTGGGGATCTCGTGCAAGAGAAGGTGGCAGTAAAGAAGAGTTTGCCCCATCATACCGAGCACCTGTGCCAGGCCTTGGCATTCAAGGTACAAGAACTGTAAACTTGCCAAAGATTCCTGGTTCCAAAGACAATCGTTTTGTCTCCATTGATCACATCAAGCTACATCATGTGGCCGATTTTAGACAGTTGGCCATGAGGAGTCCTTGGTAGTTCCCTAACTCCTCTTGCTGCCATACCTGAATTTCCTCTGCAGCTAGTGAGCACCACCAAAGCTGTTTCTCTCCAGCTGGTGGGGGGGGGGTAAAATGCACTACAGTTAATCCCTGCATCCTCTACAACTACCAGCAACACAACTCAAGTGAGTACTGCTCTTACTACTGTGTCTTCTGCAGTTGATGTCGTTTATACAAATCCACCGCTTTTAGATGTTTTTTTATTTCTACTAATGTACCTGTGGCACCAGTTTTTAGCCAAACTGCTTCTGGTTACTATGTGGGTCGAGATGATTTTTCTTCAGACTCTTTTGATGATTCTTCTGTTTTAGACTATCCTCCGACACGGATCTGTGTTTTCTTTTCATGGCTAAAACACACTTATCTCGTCTCTCATTGGATATATGTTTGGATAAGACTTTCCTTGGTTTTTCTGTTCCTATGGATTGGATTTGTGGCTGTTTTTTTTCTGGCTGATTAATGGCCATTATCTTCCAGAATGCTCTGCTACAGAACTGGTCAATGAGGTGTTCATGCCTCACTCATCTTCACATAAGCTAAAAAGATACTTGTTATTCATGAACATTGCAGCTGTTCCAGTAACTAATGGAATTGTTTGGGATAAAGTCCCTTACGATATATTCGGTCCTATGGAAATTCTGCAGATACCTTATATATTTAGGGTTTCTATGGGTGATGTCATTTTACCTGGGTTACCTTCTGTTGACTGGGATGTTGAAATTGTAAACTCCATGCTCTCGGAGATGGAATATTACACCGTTTTTTAATCAGAGGATCTGTACCTTAATTCTGCTAATTGTGGTGAAATGTTCTGTTACCATCATTATGGATCACTATTTACATCAAGCTAGTGTTCAATGCATACTTTTTAAGATCATATTATTTCAAACTCCTCCCTTAAACACCAAAGAAATATATGTTTAGAAAAACTAAGCTAATATGTGCAGACTCATTTGTTACCCAATTAGCTGTAAAAGGCTATGATTATTGGAAGGATACAATTGACATGAACTCTATTTGGGGTACCAAACCTTGGCAAGTTCAGGGGACGGAAATCTTGTTCCGAGCATGTTTTATTCCAACACAAATGATTTTTCTGAATGACACAGTTCAGCAGACTACTGGCCTTAGTTATGAATGCTTGCGTCACTTTTTCACCACCGTTGCGTCACTTTTTGTGACACAGCGGTGGTGTAAATAATGCGCTATGCTGTGCCATATTTAAAAAGTGAAGTATCCTAGCAGATACATCACATTGTAAATGCCTGCACTACATTATACCTGAGTCAGGTATAATGTATGCAGGGTAGGCGTTCCCACATGAAAAAGCCTCGTAGAGGTGACATAGTTGCACCACTTCTAGGAGGCTACTGCATCACCACCTTACACCTGCCTCACAGCAGGCATAAGGGTGACGCAGTGCAATGGGAATAGTCCTCCCCATGCATTGCTGGAGTTGCGTCATGCTTATGACACAACTCCAGCAATGTGTGGGCTTTGCGCCGACAGATACGTCAGAATTCCTGACGTATCTGTCATTACTTGTGACATGGTGTGCCGTACAATTAATACGGCGCATCCATCATGTCGCAAGGAGGGTGCATTGAAAAGTGTTGCATCACTGCTTTCATGCAGCGATGCAACACTTTTCATAAATGAGGCCCTACATTTCTAGGATTGGCTAAAATTAGACATGAATGCACCAAACATTCCGTCCATTGCCCGATTTGACAAGTGGCAATATTTGACAAATTACATTAAAGAACAGCTCAATACTATGTTACAAAATGGTACATTTAATTCCACACTTTCATGTCCTCACAGGTGGTTATTGTCGCCAGTAGACACAAATGGTTGTTGTGTTCGTTTTTTTAATTCCACATCGGGGTTTAAGGCAAGCAGACCCGACCCCCAATATTTCCACTCTCACCATTCAGGTATTGTCACCACCTATTCGGTGGGGAAATTGTGTCAACAATGGTTGGAACATCCCACACTGTCTGCAGTAAAACAACATTTTCTCTCCTGTTTGAAGACATGGACCTATCTGATTTCTTGTTGAGTCCTAAATCTCCATGTTCAAAAAGATGTATTTTTGCCACATATAAGGAAATTTGGAAATTATTACACATGGACGTTGTCGCATGTTTAAGACAAATTGATCAAGATAATTTGGATAAAGTGCTTGCTGTTGTTGATAATAGTATTAATATGCTGTCTTCTCGAATTTACAATCTGAATAACGTTGTGTCATCTGTTATTGATATCATGCAAAGAGACATGTCTACATTGTACTATGGGTAAAGTCAGCTTAGATATAATATGCAGTTTAGCTGAACACTTCAAACCCTTAATAATGGTTGAGTTCCTTGGCGTTACCTTAATTAGACCCAGCTATTCTTGCCTTTCAACCTGACTAGTACACAACGACTCATGGCTAAGAAGGATGCCACATACACCATGTTGCATCATAGCTCCCATTCACAATAGGAGAAACACCTTACGCTGTCTAGTTAATACACAATGTAATATCTTTGCCAATTTTGACATTCCAGTTTACAGCTTGCATGAAACATTTTCCGGTCAGTAGATATGAACCCATAGGAGGCAACTTCATTCATAAGTTATGGTCACTCCCATTTTCTTATCATTGTAAGCGTGCCAATAAAGAAGTCTTCCTTACTGGAAAGGAATGCAACTTTTCTGCTGTACATTCACTTGTTTGTAAACATGTTACAGTTCACGCCGCATGTAATGCGTTGGTAACGAATTTGGCCTGTTTTCTAAAAGGAATACCAGTGCCTTCAGTTGTCCCCCTCATCCAAGTCCTTTCAAACTAAAGCTTTTTAATGTTAAGCAATCAGGATTGTTGTGGAATGAAGGCCGGGATCCGATATATTTTTATCGGTCTCCTAGATAGTGACCTGCTATAATAGCGTACTCTTTACTCCCAATCAAAGAGGTTTCAATAGGTAGACTTTAACAAGCTAAGCTAACTCAAAGCACTATTGTTTCAAAAAGATGTAACATTAATATTTACTCAAGAAGCTTTTGAATTACAAGTTGCAAGGACAACCAGTTAAATACGGCCCATTACATTTCGACGAATTAGTCCACCACATTTTTAATGTATCTAATACTGCCAGCATTGCTCACTTTTTTAAAGTTGTGGGACTAGCTTGGTAAGTTCCTTCCAGAAACTTTTCAGAGTAATACCAGCTTTTATTCATTCCCTTTTCTCCAGTGTGTTCGGGGACAAACCCTTGGTGTTATTCCTCATTTGCGGCATTTTGACTCTATTTTTGCTCCTTTGCAATCGTTGTTCCATCTCAAAGCCCACTGGAACTACCACCGGTCCAGCTGTGCCGTGAGCTCATGGTTCGATTCTTCGGAATTTCTTTGCTCCAAGAACTGGACGCAGACTGTTCATTCTCATTCCGCCCTCCTGGTTTACCTGCATGCAACCCATTTCCATTGCCTATGATGCCCTTTTGAATGGGCACTGGATATTTGCCTTGCTCTGTGGATGCCAGTTGCTGTGACATGAACCTGATGATGAGTCCTATAATGACCCATTTTAAGAGTTGTCCCATGGGCTTACGGCTGCTTCAGAATGCAAGATATGAGCCACTCCCTATGTGGGAGATGGGTGCCTCAGCACCAGGATTATCGTACTCTGGCTCTAATAACATGGATGCAGGTCAGCAGGCTTCTTCCTCAGCATCGACTGATAATGAGGATCATGTCTGTTTCTTGGAACTTTTAAACTGGCCAATTGCGAAGTCATCATCTGCATGGATGGAATCCATCCTGGATTACCTATCCATTGACATATGGAAGGAATAGTGGGTGCTTCTGGCACACTCTAATTTGGCTACGTTTTCTAAATTGTCATGTCATGCTTTTTTATTATCATTATAATTCTTTTTGTATAACATGCTTATTAGCAAAGCATTGAATTTGCTTAGCTTGTGCTTTCGGTTTTTATTTTTAGGGTAGTTGCTAAGTTACTTTCTCGACCAAAGAGCGGGTGTAGTAAGTTCCCTTTAGAGCCCACTTGGTTCTCCCTTATTTTAGCCTAACTGCACCTTGTAGGCTGCTTTGCACAGTTACACATAACACGTTTGTTTTTGTACCACAACATTATTTTAGAAATACGCTGCATATGTTATTATTCAGTACTTCTTCCTGGGATTTGGTCTGAACATTTCATACAAGGTCGAACAACATTGTGTCACCTTTTTTCTGTGGTCGGTCAGCAACATATTCTAACATTTAGACACAACACAGAGGTGCAGCTGCTGTTTTCCAACATGACACTTCTTATAATATAAACAAAGACGTGCCTTTTTTAAAACAGAGAGGAGGATTTCTAGCAGAGGGAAAGCTCCTGGAACGGGCACGCCAGTTTAGTACAACCTGAGATGCAGACCACCTAACTACAAATGCCAGGAATGGGGGTCAGTTCTAATCCCTGAGATCACTGATATATCACTGTGCTCACATAGTGAGGATAGGCTTAGGCAGATAAATCATCCACCACAGTAGGGCTTTTCATCGCATACTGTTTGCTTGTAATGTTGACTACTTTGCTCAGTTGTATATGTTTTCAAATTTTAGCACAGTTGCTTCATGACAGAGCACGATAGTTTCAATAAATATTGTAAACTTTCCTCACGTCTTTCTTTTGTTTATTATGGACATGCATGAGTGAGAAAACAAAAGGTGACGATCTGTTTCCATGGTCCCCCTGGCAACTAGAGAGTTGTGTTCTGGGTTGCCAATTTACCTGTTACTCTGGGAAGGTTAGGAGGGCAGGTAAGGCACTATGAGCTAGTCGAATTTGGGCCCATAGGTACTGATGTGGTATGGTGACTCAGTCTCTACATTCTGACATCCTGTGATCCCAGGCATAGTTCTGTTTCCAAACAGAATCCCTGCAACATGTTGAGGTTCCTCTGATTTAGTCTTATGTGCCATGCAGGCAAGGGCACATTCCATTTTTTTCTGCTTGAGGACTCTGTAGCTATTCCCATGGCTTTCAGAGCCATGCAAGGGTCATGATGTTTTAGTTGGTAGAGCACAAATGAACATCACTTAAACGAAATCAAAGCTGCACCAAATGTCCAAATATGATCCGTAAGATCATTTCCAAGAATATCCGATCCGTTTAGTAAGGCATAATCACGTTTCTTTATTGATTTCTTTAAAAGGCCACAGCCAACGCGTTTCGTTCTGAACACAGAACTTCTTCAGGGCTGTAATTTAAAAACACATATATATCAACATACCATATTTACAAACAATAGTACAAACAGTATATACAACATATAACATAGCACATATAGACAACAAAACAAATTGTGTAAAAAGACCATAGACTTTCTCAAGCATATCCTACATAATAAATGACATGACATAGATATATATGACCATACCTAAAGTATAATCCCAATAAATGGGAAATATCATCACTGGCAGACATATGGTTCTACCTAGTATAATCCAATCAAATGGTGCTCACAATACGGATGACGAGTTCCATTAACACTTATGATTGACATCTGGTTATATATATTTTAAGTGATTTCTATTTTGTGCCATTACTAATGTCACCATATTTGTTAATCATAGCATGTAAAAGAGGATGTTGCTACACTGGCCAATTTCAAAAATACACGAGTGAATGGTAATTTCCACCAAACCGGTGCCATCTTACCGGGGCCTAAATATGTATCAGGCCACATTTCTTTCCTGTTTTTTGGTTGGAAGCTAATATTTCACTTTGGAACATCATGAATATTGGGTGAATATTTACCATAGCACTGTGAAAGTGGTCCCAGATCATCATATTTCATTGTGGATTTAGTGAGGCATACTTGGGTTCTAATATTTTCTTTCCATTAATTTGCAATTAATAGATCTTGTATCAATCTATCAACCAGTCCGGCTGGCTGATGCTGAATTGGTTCTTTGACTTTTGGAGTGATCCATTTCGAGTTAACCATATGTGGCTATTTGATAGGCTTCTCATACTTGTGCGCACACATTGTTAGCAATCTGTGCGATTGTTTACATTATTTGTTATCTGTATTGGATTTTTTGTCCAATCAGAAGCCATGGCAATTAGAAACTTTTTGGCAACATTTTGCGGCTTTCTTTAAAAGTTTTTTCCTATGGCTGCTGTTGCTATTTTCCCACAAGTGGCATCGGAGAAACCCTTTCTTCATATCTGTTTGCCGATGCCCTCCTTTTTTTACATGCCTGTTAATTTGTGAATCTGCTTATTTTCCCCCTCCCCCCTCCCCCGCCCCGTTTTTGTTCTTGTTGTTCGTAATCGAATTTCATTTTTCATTCGGTATGTAGCACAGTATAAATATATATACCTGCCATGATCATTCGATATATTACAATATGGCCGCCATGCATTCTAAACATATCGCGACCTTTTAAACGTCGCACACGCACAATGATGATGCGTAATTAGGTATTTAGAACGACGGGTTCCGCGTCCCGGGTTTCGAACCAGGTGCGGGAACAGGAACGTCGGAGAATGATTCAAGCCTAATGGCCTTCAAATAAGGTAATGTACTAAGGGCGAGATTCTCTGCGCACATTGGTAGTTAGCAGCCCTTTGTGACCTTTTTCGCGCGCTGCCTAGTTGGAGAACGGTTTAACTTCAATTTCAGCATTTCTCGGAAGCGCTGGAGTTATCTTTTCAGAAACACACTTTTTAAGTTAGTGTTGTTTGCTTTCTATGTCATTTATAGCTTTGTCGATATGATGGTTACATTTTGAATCGGGATATTTTTAAACCTCTCTGTTTTTCCATCTCTTTTGGGGTAATGTTTAAATATAGATCGCGTTTATTTCCGTGTACCGCATTGGACGATAGTAACCATATTGGTTACACGTTTGCACTCGAGTGATTTCTATTGATTTCCTTCTTTATAAAGTTAGCCCTCCTGAGACGAGTTCTAAACAAATAAATAAGTATATATTCTTTGAGTCGCTATCTCATATAAGGTCAAATATTGGGCCATAAAGAGATGTATTAGTTTGGGCAAGCAAAAGAGAGAAACTTTTTGATATTTGGTACAGAGTACACGTGGTTTAATATGGTTTTGATTTTTATAGGTTCATTGATACTGTGTTCAATACATATCGTCACAGGAACTACGCCGAATGATTATCATGTCGTAATAATTTACTTATCTCCTTGAAGAAGAAATATTTGACGTACACTTATGGTAGTGAAAATTTGAGCGTAATACGCCATCTCTAATTAATATAGCGACTTTGAGATCCAAATCAGGTATGTTTAGTATTATTTATCTTTGGCCATATAATATCCATTAGAATAAAGTATTATGTTCTTTCTGACATACTTTTAGAATTATTCATCTTAATCCGGGTCTTTTATATTGCTTCCTTGCGATACAGAGATACGAGTACCATCTCTAAAGGAACATCTTAATTTAATAAATACCGCCGAACGTATTCATCAATCAATATTTTGACGGACAACAATTTTGGTATGTTCATCTCTACTTTTGTTTTCTCTAAGTTTTCTTTCTTTTTCTTTATGAAATTTGATTGAATCTTTTACAGTCATGTGGATTTGGGCATTTTATGGCCCTTGAAATTTTTAGATATAACATCTCTTGAACATGGCTTTTTATGATATAAATATTTATGGCAGTGTGCTTTTGCACATTGCCTTGGGGAGACGCTTTAGAACAAAAATTCTGTCGTGAACATGTGAGCACCATTTGATTGGATTATACTAGGTAGAACCATATGTCTGCCAGTGATGATATTTCCCATTTATTGGGATTATACTTTAGGTATGGTCATATATATCTATGTCATGTCATTTATTATGTAGGATATGCTTGAGAAAGTCTATGGTCTTTTTACACAATTTGTTTTGTTGTCTATATGTGCTATGTTATATGTTGTATATACTGTTTGTACTATTGTTTGTAAATATGGTATGTTGATATATATGTGTTTTTAAATTACAGCCCTGAAGAAGTTCTGTGTTCAGAACGAAACGCGTTGGCTGTGGCCTTTTAAAGAAATCAATAAAGAAATGTGATTATTCCTTACTAAACGGATCGGATATTCTTGGAAATGATCTTACGGATCATATTTGGACATTTGGTGCAGCTTTGATTTCGTTTAAGTTCTATTTACCCTGAGGTTAAGGGTGGTGCTTTTGGACAGAGGGCACTGTTAAAGTTAGCACATAGATTCTGGTTGCGGTACATATAAGTCTGGTGACTTCCAGTAGGTGGTGCCCTCTGTAGGCAATTGGTCCACTGTCCAAGTTTTTTGTATTCACAAATGAACATCAGTCTTGAATATTTTGTGCCCTCACCACCTTGGTGTAGTCTTAATCACTGCTCCTACTTGCCAACTCACACAAACATGTATAGAAACTATCAATGGACTAACCCTCCCTCTGCAGGGCCTGTCTAAAAAAGATTAATTTGCAATCCTGCTTCAATTGTGTATTGAAGTGCAATTCTGGTGCTGTCATCGCTGCACCATGTCTAACTCATCCCTTGTGTTGGGCAGATTTTAAAAACTTTTGACTATTTTTCCCCCCAGTGAAGATGTGCACATAGGGATTGTTGATGTACAATAGTTACCAAGATCGCCCTTCTAGGTACGCCAGCTCAAGACCAGCTTACAGACAAGTCACAGTGGGTCAACTGTAGTCTCAATTTGAAGGTTTGTGGGAACAGTAGCGATCTAGTGCATTCTTCTATACCTGTAGGTTCTGGTGTAGTCATCAAACAAATTGCACCACTGGTTGTATGGACCTTTGATTATCGACTGGAGGTTTATTGGAGGGGCTAACATCACCTCAACAAGTTAATTTACAGTGAAACCAATTGGGCTAAAGAAATACGATGAGAGGATGGTGTCCAAACCATCATGTATATTAGCAAATTAATCAAAGTTACAAACTTTAATCATTTGGTAAATCAATTTATCAAGTAAGCATGTATATCAAAATGATTGTTCAATCTGAAGCTATATATAATGTAGATAGCAATGCAAATGAACTCAATGTAAGGGATGCGGAACAAAATTAGTACCGGTTCCGTAAAGGAACTTTTCATTTCTAAATAAAGCTTCAAGAATGGCAAAGGGAAATTCTAAGTGGAAGGTGCCAGTCTTTAATGGACCAAATTAATGGGGAAAAGCAGAAATGTTCAAGGGACAAGCTCAAGAACCAAAGGTAGGAGTATCAGCAAAGTTAGGGGAAGGTCTTTCCTCAGTGAGGTCAGGATCCGGTAAGTGAGTCTCAAAACATGCAATTAAAAGACTCATTGCATTCTCTTTGGAATACTCCTCCCTTGGAGCCAATCGGGTTTCGCCATCTTCTGGAAGCAGGGAGTCTCCCTACATCCCATCACCAAACAAAGACTCCGACAGCTGCACAGCCTTTAAGATAGCAAAAGTCTGGTGCACCTGGTACAGAAAACTCTTTCCCATCCTAACACACCCTGAAAATCGGAACAAGTACCCAATTAATTTCTACGTTAATATTTCTAAAGCAAACAATGACCTGTTCTCATTACAAAGTAGACTGTAAAGCACCTGCAACAAAAGGAAAGAAACGTGAAAGCATTTTGGAATTAACATCAGAGTTACAATGGAAAACGTTTGGATAGATGAGACCTACCCATAGTTAGGCCCATATTAGAAAGGCATTTGATTAACGTGCATACAGCATTAGCTAATGATTATACACTATGAATATATTGAATGTGGCTTTTTTATGTAGGTATACTGCCACCTAATAGCACACAAATTAATATTTTTACACATAGATTAGCATATGATTAGTAATGATTATGGAGTACTAAATTCCTGTTGCTCCAATCCCTTCTCTGATCACACATGTCAAGTTTAACATCCCATGATCATCCTAGAACTGTGTAACACATTGCTGCTTATGCTTGAAGTTCTCCAGTTCCCTCAATTTATCATAAATCCTACATGGTTCATTCTCCAACTCTAATTCTTCCCTCTTCCTCTTCATACTCTTACTTTCTGTGGGCATATTCCTTGCCTTCATCAGTCTAAATCCTCCACCATAACAAATAAGCAAATCACACAAAAACTGATAAGCAATATGGGCTTTAGTATAGTGCCCAAAAGTACACCACCAATGCTATGCAGCCAGTTACCTCAAGCAGAAAATCCTTTCCCAGTTGTCGCTTCCAACTCTTGGAAGTCTGTCGATACTCCAGTAATATTCTTCACATATTTTCTGATCTCTTTGCTCTTGTCTGAGATAAATGTACTGCACTGTTGCACTTTTAGCATTTTACAGACTCCGCCCTCTTGTGCAAGTAAAAAATCTAAAGCAAGTCTATTCTGGAGAACCAGGGCCCTAATGGCTATCAATTCTGTATCTATTGGTAACAAAGCTCCATCAATGCTGGTTGCGAGTCTATCAACTAATGTAGAAAACTTTCTAATCTTCAAATCAATCAAAACAACCCCTTCAGAAGGAATCAAAGCGCCAAATATATCTGCGACCATCTCAGAAGCATTACTACTACACATAGATCTACCCAAAAATTCAACTGCTTGATTGTCCAGGTTATCTATGTGATAAACTTCGGGGAATGCGGAAGCCAAATAAAAAATTCCCACTCAATTGGGAGGGAGTTTAAAATAAGCATTCGCTCCACACACCTAATAAACTTGAGGCATGATAGGATCATTCCCTGCAAGTATCTGATCTGTGTAACCCAGGACTTCAAACCTGTGAGGACACTCGCTCCATCCCATTCTTAGAAAATTAGGAACAGTCTCCCCTCTTCCACTGAAACATAGCTTTCCTTTCTGTTTTCAGTATAAACTCAGCTTCGGTTGTATTCCAAGATATCTATGTCTCTCCTCTTCCTTTCCCCATTTATCTTTCCCAATATCTCGTCCCATCTCTGTCCTTTCCCCACTTTACTGCTCTCGTACCCTCCAAAGTCTTCAATGAATTTCTTCTTGATTGGATTTAACAAACAAGTTAAATTTTGTTTATTGGCACGGGCAGTGTCAAGTTTCTCTCTAGATCTAAAGAAAGGCCACACAGCATCCATTTATTAGTACTTTAGCCTGGAGATTCAAATGTTTGTATATAGGCACGTCTGACAGGACCAATTCATAATTTGAAAAATAGTATTCAAAGTGATCTTGATGATACACCAAACTATTTTTGGATATAAGGATTATACTACATGAAATGATTATAAGGATTATACTACATGAAATGTCATAGATGAGTGGAATGTGGTGGTAGGCCATACCTTCATTCACAGACACATGTAGGTGAATGCAAACATAGCAGTCCATGGCCTACATTAAGTTGGTATATTCATGTAACAATTCGAAGAAGACATTTAAGGTTAAAATCTCCCTCTGAAACATCCTAATGCAAAATCCTAAAATCGAATTCATGCTGCTCTACAGGGTGTGAAACAGTAGGAGTGGGTGTGGGGTTAGACTTGATAGGACTAGTATTTACAGGGGAACTCAACCTTATTAGTAGTGCAATCATAAAAATGATAATAACACTCAGCACCACTGTTCCCTTTAAGGTGCGCGCCTGCGCGCCCGCCCACCTGTTGAATCTGAGCGCAGTGACTTCTTTGAAGCGCGCACACCACCAGAGGCAAGTATTCATGTTAATTGCAGCGCCCTGTAGAAGCATGATGGGCGCTGCGATTAACATGAATACTTGAAGAAAAGCAGACAATCTGCCCCCCTCCGCGCTCAATCAAGAAAAGTCATGCAGCAAGCCTAAAAGCACAACGTGTGCTTTCACAATCATTAACATATATCAGTGATTGTGAAAGCACACGTCGTGCTGTTAGGCTTGCTGCCTGCCTTTTCTTAACAGAGCGCGGCAGTTTATGTGCCTTTTTGAAAGTTTTTATGTTAAATGCAGCCTCGAGCGTAAGCATGTCGGGAGCTGCAAATTAACATGAACACTCTCGAAAAGGCACACAATCTGCTGCACTCTATTAACAAAAGGCAGGCAGCAAGCCCAACAGCACCACGTGTGCTTTCACAATCACTAATACATATTAGTGATTGTGAAAGGACACTTGTGCTGTTAGGCTTGTTGCATGCCTTTTGTTAATAGAGCGCGGCAAATTGCGAGCCTTTTTGAAAGTTTTCATTGTAATTGCAGCTCCCGACATGCTTACACAAGGGGCTGCATTTAACATGAAAACGTTCAAAAAGGCACATAAACTGCAGCGCTCTGTTAAGAAAAGGCAGGCAGCAAGCCTAACAGCAGGACGTGTGCTTTCACAATCCCTAATATATATTAGGGATTGTGAAGTGCTGTTAGGCTTGCTGTGTGCCTTTTGTTGATAGATAGGGCGACCAGAATTTTAAAGCCAAAAACCGGGCCATTTCACTCAAACAGAAAATGGACTACACATAGCTGCCAAGGTTTCAGATTGCTATGTGTGACATTTTCAAAATTTCAGTGCAATCAGGGCACAAGTCCTAAAAAAAAGAAGTGGGGGGACTAACCTAGTTAGGCAGTATGCAAGAGATATCAAGGCGCACGACATCACGGCGCGCGACATCACACATGGCATCACAGGAATTGACATCATAGAAAGTGGCATCACAAGCCACGACTTTACAGGAAGTGACATCAGATCTAAAGCCTTCACATATATGTTTAGCGGGTCTATCATGTGTACGTTTGAGCGCATTGCGAGGATAATAGCACAGTGAGCTATGGAAGAGGATATGTCACTTCTACACCTCACAATCCCCCAGTTTGATATTACGCATCCTGTACATTAATTTACAAACTTATATAATTTATTGTACATGTAATATGCACGTGTTGATGTAAAGCACTTTGACACCCTGCATTGGAATGAGTAGGGCTACATAAGAAAAATAGTGGTACTTAAATTATTTCAACGCCACCTCAGGGGAAGTAAGCTCTATATACATACTGGGAAAGACCAACACATCTGATATTCTTACAGTGCATGCATATCTCCTAACCAGGGACTGAACGAGTGAAAAGCTGCCTCTCTTAAGTAAGTGTGAAGAGCTAACAAGGTTTGAGCCTTTGTTTCCCCTCCGCTTCATTTACATGAGGTGTGAGGCTCTTGACTGCTCACAGCCAAGAGACTCGAACAAAAGGAGGCCTGATGACCCTTCAAATTCTGCCTTTGTTAATGGCCCAGCAGGAGTCTTAAATAAGAAAGCCCCGTCTCCGCCTGCACGTTGTTGCTTGTTGCAGATGGAAAGCAGACAACGTGCAGGTGCTGCTGAAAGTGTCCCAGTGTTTGTATTACACCAGGACGAGTTCAGCACATTATTCAGTGGGGCCCAAATTCTTGGCAGGGTGGACGGCGTTAACCCTGTGAAAAAAGTGGGTGGACACCGTCCACCCGCGTGTACCCCCGACTCGTGCCCGAAGTGCAATTATGAGTGGCATTTCAACAGCTTTGAGTGACACTTTCTTGAGAGCAAAATCAGCCTGATTCTACCCAGTACACTAGAACCCCATTCCCAATATGAACCAACCTGCCCCACACAGTGCATTCAAACACCACACAGCCATTAGAACTAACTCCATTCATATCCACCAGAACCAACCTGCCCCTTCACAGTCCATCTTAACCACATTCACATCCGCAGTGTTCAGCTCACCTGTGCCAAGCAAGATTCGGGCCAGGTTGAGATGGGGTTTGGGGTCATTGGTGTTGCTTTGCTGATTATTGCAGGAGAGAGGCCGGGCATGGCCTTTCAGGACTGGCCTCAGATTGTATGGTGCTTCGTTATGGGTATTGCACGCAGCTTTTGGTCTGTGTCAGCAGAGAGGGGCTGCTGCCTGTGTGTCCTAGGGGCTGCACTGAATCCGAGTCCCAAAGTAAACTGCACTGGGTAGCTCTAAGTCTCAGCGCGCTGTCACCCGGGACATGATGGTGACCCTGGTGCCAGTACACTGTAACTGTGTCACGTGAGGTCAGTGAAGCTGAATGCGCGCCACCCCACTACGGGTGAAGTTGTTACATTGTAGCCCCTAAAGCCAGCCCAAAGCTAGCTGAGCCAACCCCCAGGTCTGCGCAAGCAGGGCTGACCACGCGCTGCCATCTCTCTGTAAGTGGTGCTAATTACTAGCTGGCACTGGGCTTGACATCGGAGGAGGATTTATAAATGCATGACTACGCATTTCAGTGCATTGATGCGGACCATCACACTGAAATGCGTTAGTCTAACGCCTGAAGCGTGGTACTTGGCAGGGCTGACTACAATTTTTACTTTAATGGAGCACACAGAATAACAGCGCTCATCAGAATAGAATCACAGAAGAGGCAGTAAAAACATTGATAAAATAAAGATTTTAAAGCCAGTATCATGCCAGTTAATTAAATTGATTTTTTATAACAGCTGCTAACCGTCCCTGCTTTGGAAAACATAAAAAGGCACCTCCCACCGTTTTCAGTTGACCCGCTCTAAAAACCAGGACATGAGCCAAATTTACCGAAACCTACTGGGACAGGTGGTGAAAAATCAGGACTGTCCCTGCAAATCCATGACGTATGGTCAACCTATTGATAGAGCTGTGTAGATTAGGTGCCTTTTTGAAAGTACTCAAGTTAATTGCAGCGCTGTGTATAGGCAAGACGGGCGCTGAAATTAACATGAAAACTTTCAAAAAGGCACACAATCTGCCAAGCTTTATTAACAAATGCATAGCTACCAAGGTTTCAGATTGCTACGTGTAACATTTTCTTAATTTTAGTGTATTATGAGTGCCATTTCAATGACTATGACTGACACTTTCTCGCGAGCAAAATCAAGGTATCGAGGTAGTCGGACCAGCACCACTGCGGCGTGCTAGATCTATAATAAAATTAAAAAGCACATTTTGAAGCAGTCACTGAGGCACTACCTCCTGCACTCCGTGTTGCTCTTTCCCTTGTATGCTTTCCTGTTCCATGTTGCTTTCCTCTCTGTGTGTTTCTCCATCTGCAAAACACTCCTGCTCTCCATGATGCTCTCTGTCCCTCTCGTGCTTTTCTCTGCAATCCCAACTGCTCCATGCTGCTTTCTCACTCCTGTGTTTCTCCTACCTTTAAACTCTCCCTCCACCGTGCTTACCTTCTTGCTTTGTTCCTTGTGTGCTTTTCTTCCTCCTGTGGGAAAATAGCCCCGCACTCATTGTTGCTCTCTCACTAAGAGGCTATCAGGCACTCACTCATTCCAAAGACTGTCAGTTCCCCAGGTGGTCCAGACAATGGGCAACACAAATTGTCCCCAACCAAAGTGGAGCTCCGCAGCTGAGTATTCCCGGCAACAGGGGTGCTGGAAATGAGCAGACAACTAAGCTGTTTTTGGGTACTGCACCCAGGAGGTGAGTGGAATGTTTGATGGGTCCTTCCATTCTAACTCACACCAAGTGCTGGGTCG
This sequence comes from Calotriton arnoldi, assembly GCA_963921515.1. Classification (NCBI taxonomy): domain Eukaryota; kingdom Metazoa; phylum Chordata; class Amphibia; order Caudata; family Salamandridae; genus Calotriton; species Calotriton arnoldi. The sequence continues at coordinate 1,139,677 of CAWUFW010001599.1, read as the reverse complement.
GGGGAGGCCCCAGTGGACCCGGGCCACTTCACTCACTGAGCACCCCCAAGCGACAGGCCACCATGTCCCCCACAGCAGAGGGGTCCCTCTACTGCATTGCTACCTGTCATGTATTTGCTGCATAATGCTTGCAGTGGTGCACCACTACCAGGGCACTAACTACCCTTTCAGACAGATGCAAGTGTCCTCTAGGCCCACAGCCAGGCCCCGGCCGCCTACACGTCCAGAACAGAAAGAGATTAGGGACTCAACCTCGCCGCCGCATAGGAACCATCTTACTTCTCTACAGCAACACTTCCTTTGTTTATGAATGTCACCCCAGCGCTTAATTTAAGCAGCATTTTCTGCTATCCAACAGCCAGTATGTTCTCTGTGCGATTTAGAAAAAAGATGGAAGTATGCTGGTGGTTAGATACGGCTACCATTTGTTTCATTGTTCCCGATTATGCCTACTAGTCTAGTAGTGTCGGTAACAGTAGAATATCCGGATGATCAAAAGTATATTGCACAATGAGACCACAAACTGGCAGCTTGAATAAAGCACGGTTATCTACTGCAATAGTGCACATGACGTGCACTTTGCAGCTGCAGTTCCAGCTTCTCCCTCACAGCACGCAGGTGTTGTCAAGGCGCTACAAATGTGTGATTAATGCATTTTAGTGTGGTTATGCAGACCACCACACTAAAATGCGTTAGTCTAAGCCTGAGGCGTGGTACTTGGCAGGGCTGCGAAAGGCATGCAAGAAATGCAGCAGTAGAAAAAACGCATATAAGGAATGTTCTGTGGTTGGCCAAGGATAGGACACAACAATGCATTTTACAGATTCCATTGTGGTGCAATCTTGAATAACACAGACATCTCTCAGGGATGTAGCATTCACATTTAACAAAAGTGATAGTAAGGGGCACATTGTTACATTAAAAAACTTTTAATGGAGAATATGCTTTTGAATACTGTAACCTTTTTATGTTTGTTGTATGTTGCAAAGCTGCCTTAAGACCCTTCATGTGGTGCTGTATGTGTAGAAATACACTGTCTTTTCACTTTATTAAGCAAATGTTTGAGTTATATTTGCACTGATATTTGTCTCTGCACCCACACACGCAGTTGGGTTCTTGGCGCACATAGCCTTGGCTGCAGCGCACAGAGACCTTATACTGCCGCACACAGAAGAAAAAAATGAGAGGGAACATTGCTCAGCACTACGTATTACTTTACACTTGTCCTTTGAAAGGATCACCATTTTTTCTCCACAGTCAGACCTTCAGGAAAGATTAGCCGGAAGCGAATAAATTATTTTAACTTGTCGTTTGTACTTGTGCAAAATTGCAAAATTGTGTTGCTTCAAATGAATATCTTTAGTACAGTTGTCTTTGTGAGCTATCCCCAGCCCTACTTTATCTTCTTCTAAAATATTAACTCTACTATTCCTCAGGAGCTTTAGCGCTAGGGAGTCTTCAGTATTTGTTAGACTTGGCATCTTTTGGCGTGTTTCCCCTGACTTTTTGCTTTCTGACCTCCCGGTTTTGACTCTGTTTTTGCTGGTGTAATGATTCTGCGTACTTTCCTCACTGCGGTCCAGTGGCAAAGTGCAAGTGCTCCTGTATAAAATGTGTTACGGATTGGCGTTTCCATGATTGGCCTATTTGGTTTATGTGTCAGTCCCTTGTAAAGTGCACTGCGAGTGCCAGGGCCTATAGACCAAATGCTGTTGGTGGGCTGCAGCACTGGATTGTGCCACCCACGCAAACAGCCCGTAAAGTGTAACTCGGGCCTGCCATTGCAGAGCCTGTGCGCAGCCTGAGGCTGCCATGTCGACTTGGCAAGTGCGCACACTTGCAAGTCCCTAAACCTTCCCTTTTCTACATGTTAGTCACCCCTAAGGTAGGCCCAAGGTACCCCTGTGGGCAGGGTGCGTTGTATGCGAAAGGTAGGACATGCCCTGGTGTGTGGCATGTCCTGATAGTGAATTACAGCCTAGTTCGTTTTTCACTATTGCAAGGCCACCTGTTCCCCATAGGCCAGAACGGGCAGTTTTGATTATTACAGCTTATAATCCTAACTGACCCCAGGAACATGGTAGAAATTCGAGTTTAGTATGCCTGGACTCAGAATGATAAAATGCATCTTTTAGTGAAGTTGGTTTTAACATTCTGTGTTTGAAAATACCACTTTTAGAAAGTGGATATTTTCTTGCCTAACCATCCAATCCTGCCTCTACGAGGTTGAGTATTCCTTGTCTGGAGTGTGAGTGACAGGGGCTGGGGGATGCCAGGAGACAGGGTGAGTCAGCACAGGGCTGAATAGCAAGATCTACATGTAGATGGGTGGGAGGGGTTGCACCTGGGCCCTGAATAGGACAGTGCCTTCCCTCCACAATGCTGGCTCCACCTCCTGTGGTGCGTCTGATGTCCCTGGCCTACTCTCTGAAAGAAGGGACGGAGACTTGTCAACAAAGTGCTCCAGAACTGGTTTGGACTAGCCAAAGGCCTCTCTGCCTTCAGAGAACAAAGGAATTTAGGATATAAATATTGGGGCCCTGACCCCATGAATTTAGATCTCGCTGGAATCAAGGAACCTGCCAAGACGAAGAGCTGGAAGAGCTGCCAGGAGGAGTACTGCCCCTTTGCTGTGTTGTTGCTTTGTTGGGTTGGCCTGCAGCTGCTGCTTCTGCCTTGGGCAGTGAAAGGACTGAACTTTCTACAAACTTGTGCTGAGTATCTCCAAGGGCCTGGAACCGAGCTGGCCTCCTGTTAAGAAGTCTCAGGGACTGCAAAGACTTCACAAGCCTCTGGGTACCGCTTCTGGAACGCTGTTTCAGTTGCCACAGAGGAAGGGAACTGCAACCGACTCCGTCAACCGAATCCATCCCTGACCGGTGACCTGTTTGCACCGCAGACCGCATCGCCCCGCCGCATCGCAACCCTGGTCTCACCGTGGGCGACGTCCGACGCCGCCAACACCGAGCCGCTGCTTGCACCGTGACCTGTGGGCACCGCAGTTCGCATCGCATCGCTTCACTGAACCAGCTGGACCCGACCGACGCGGTCGCTGCAACTGGCTCAAGAGTCGTGACCGCATCGCATTTGGGGCACCGCTCGCACGTCTGCGACGCACCGCTCCGACTCGCACCGCTGTCCGACGCCAGCTCCTGCACTCCGGCTTGGTCGCCTGCATCGCAACCTGTCAGCACCGCATCGAGCATCGTCTCACCCTGCATCGCACGCCTTGGACTCACCGCTGCCTGCACCGCATCGAGGGACACCGCACCTTGCATCGCTCCGTCTTGCACCGCAACCGCGACGAACGCCGACCGGCTCGTACACTCCGTACCAGCCACAAAGGTACTGTGACCGAGTCTGTTCACGACTCTGCTGGCCCGTATCGACGCGGTCGGCTGGAACTGTTAGACTCTGTGGTTTTCAGCATCGCGGTAGGCTCGGACGGAGCTACCGACTCGTACGAACTTTGTTTTTGAACTATTCCTACAAAGAAGAAGTTACCTTATCAAGCATTCATTTTTAAAGTATAGTATTGTGGATTTTTGTCGTAATTGGTCTTGTCTTGAGTATATAAAAATTGGTTATTTTTCTAAACTGGTGTGGTGTCCGTTTGTAGTGCTTACACTGTATTACTGTTGGTTATTGTCGTGTCCCCAGCCCACAGATGCACAGGAGACAGGTAAGGATCTGCAGTTTCTTTATTCTCGTTACATGCGCTGCGCTGTGCCCACGCACGTCTGCCCACGCTTCTCCTCGTTCTGTAGTGTCCTCTTCCTCGCTGACCGGATGTGGTGTCCGGTTCCCTTGGTGTCCCCACAGTCCACTGCAGGGTCCTAGTGCCCTGCCCCCAGGTCACTACATCTCCCCTTTGTCACGAAGAAGTTACTAGAAAAGTGAAATACAGAGATCTGTTGATAGAGATAGATGCAAGTCTGCCCTGGCACAGGTCACTGTGCTTCCCATCATTACATTTCTTCTATTAGCCTTTTTGGCCGTCTGCATGATCTTTTCGGGCCGGCCTCCGTCTGTTGCTCTTTTGCTGTTCCCTCACCATTGTCTCTTTCCTTCCTGGTCTGCTCCTGCTCTTCTTGTTCTGCTGTTTCCTTATCTTGGTCTTCCTCTTTCTTCTCCTTCAGTTCTTTGAAGTGTGAGCTGTTCCGCGTTATCCTCTGATGTTCTGACTCTGCCGTGATCATTGGGCCCTTCACTTTAGTTACTATTAGCGGGTCTTTGGAGAACATGCTGTCCGATTTCCTTTGTTGTCGTTGGCGCACTATCACCGTGTCTCCTTCCTTGAGGCCTGACGATCTGGCGTGCCGCTTGCCGTCTGCATATCGTTTCATTTTTTCTTTCTCCTCTCTGTCTTTCTCGGCGATATTGCTGCGATCTGGCGCTGTCATTGCTTCTATTTGTGGCAGCCTCGTTCTACTTGTCCTCCCCAGCACGAGCTCCGCTGGGCATCTTCCTGTGGAGTTGTGCGGTGTGTTTCTGTAGTCCCACAATACCTGGCATAGAGCTTGGCTAAGTGATATCTGCGCTAGCTTCGCCCTTTGAACTGCTTTTTTGATGTTCCCCATGAACCTCTCCACCATTCCATTAGCTTGAGGCCACAGTGGAGTTATCTTCCGGTGACTTATCCCTAGATAGGTCATGAATCTGCGGAAGTCTTCTCCTGAGAATGGAGGACCATTGTCCGTCTTTAGAGTTTCCGGTGAGCCCCATGCAGCGAATATATCATCTAAAATCGGCAGTGTTGCTGATGCTGATGTCGATGAGACGTGTCGCACTATTGGAAATCTTGAGTATTCATCGATGACCACCAGCAAGTAGTTTCCTGTGTCCAGTGGGCCAAAGAAATCAGCTGCCAGTGTCGTCCATACTGCTCTTGGGAGCTCTGACATTTGTAGCGGTGCGTGTCTGGGCGGTGCTCCTGTCACTTGACATAGGTGGCATGTCGTTACTGTGTCTTCGACCATGCGATCTAGTCCAGGAAACCACACTTTCTCTCTTAACAGTTTCTTTGTTGATACTACGCCTCGGTGTGACTCGTGAGCCAAATCTATCACTTGTCTCCTGAGTGATCTTGGTATCACAATTCTCGTCCCTCTCATTAGTATTCCGCTTCCGTCTCCAACAGTTCTTCATTTATCTTTTGTAGAGCTAGCACTTCTTCTTTACATATCCCTGTTTCCCAGGTGCAGTTGTTGTTGATGTGCCTCCATCTTTGTCTTCTCGTTATCTGCATTGCCAGTTGCAGCGTGCCATCTTCTCTCGTCTCCCTTTCTAACTCCGCTAGTGTTATTGGTGCTGGCGTGCTTTGCTTGAGCACAAAGTTTAGGTATTCTTCTGCTATCGATGTCGTGTCGTGAGCCTGTGGTAACGGGTGCCTTGACATGTAGTCTGCAGGATTGTGTTCTTTCCCTGGTTTATGCACAATTGTGAAGTCATAGTCCATTAGTCTGATGCCCCAGCGTTCAATCCTGGGTGGCATTTTGGCCGATGGGCTGCCGTAGATTGTCACCAGCGCTTGGTGGTCCGTTATGATGGTGAACGGCTTCCCATAGATAAACATGTGGAAATGCTCGCACGCCCACACCACAGCCAGGCTCTCCTTTTCTGGTTGCGAGTAGGCCTTTTCAATATCCGTCAAGCCTTTGCTTGCATATGCGACAATCTTCCTTTGTGACTCTCTTCCTGGCAGATGCTGTGCTAGTATTGCACCCAGTCCCACTGGGCTGGCATCCACAGTCAATTCGGTGCAGAGCAGGGGGTCGAAGTAGGCCAGATGTTCCACTGTCACCACCGCTTGTATTATGTCCTCAAATGCCTTGTTGCATTCCTGAGACCAGGTGAATTTCTGTCCCTGTTTGGTCAGTTCCCTCAGTGGCGTGCTTGCTGTAGCGAAATCCTGTATGTATCTCGCACAGTAGCTGGCGAGTCCTAGGAATGATCGTACTTCCGCGACATCCGTCGGTGGCTTTGCATTTTGTAGCGTTTCAACTTTGCTGGGATCTGGCCTCATCCCTTGTTTCGAAAAGATGTGTCCAAAGAACACTAGTTCCTTTCTTCCTAGCTCACATTTGTCTCCATTGAGTGTGAGGCCTGCTTTCTCCAGTTGTGTGCACACTTGACGTAACGCCGTGTCATGCTCCTTGTCTGTTTTCCCAAACACTAAGATATCATCACTGTAGTTTAAGCTGTTCGGGACCGGTCTGATCACTTGTCGTATGGTCTCCTGAAATATTTCCGCTGCCGATGATATTCCGAAGCTCAGTCGCTTGTATCTAAACAGGCCCAGATGAGTGGAAAATGTTGTGATGTACCTGGACTGATGGTCCAACTCTAACTGGTGATACCCTTTGCATAGGTCGAGCTTTGAAAATCTGCACGCTCCAGTGAGGCAGCTAATCATGTCGTTCAGGTGTGGTCCCGGGTGGCGTTCCCTTGTGATTGCGGTGTTTGGGATCCTCATGTCCACGCATATGCGGATTTTGGAGGTGTTCTTCTTTGGAACCGCCACAATCGGAGACACCCACGGTGTTGGGCCGTCTGCCGCCTCTATTATATCCTGTGCCAGTAGGCTATTGATCTCCTCTGCCACCTGTGGTTGTAGGTGAATTGGTACCCGTCTGTGATGTTGTGCTACTGGCCTGATTGCTTCATTTATATGTAATGTTATCTGCTTCCCTTTCAGCTTGCCAAGCCCTTTCAGTATGGCCGGGTATTCTTGCAGGATGTTCTCCGTTTCCGACATGTGATATGTCATTGCCAGTAGCCCCATCAGTTGTGCCGTCACATTGCTTAGTAGGCATGGCGCTGGGATGTCGCCCTTGAGTACATGTATTTCCTCACGATAAGATCTGCCTTTGTATGTTAGTGTCTCTATGAACTTTCCCATGTTTTCTACCGGGCTCTTGGAGCCCCAGGTGAAAACGTCTACGGTCGATGGCAGTAGCTGTGGCTTTATTCTCATCTTTTGGTATTCGGACATACACATGATGTTGCATGTTGCTCCACTGTCAAGTACGAAGCTTGCCTGGTGGTTTCCTACATCGATGTTCACAGTTGCTGTCTTCTTTATTTCTCTCTTGTCTACCAGGTGAACGTGCTCTGCCTCGCCGCTTTCTCTGGGCGCGTCCGACATTAGGTAGAGTCTTGCCGCGCTCGCAGGTGCTGCCGTTTCTTCATACTCCTCAGAAGAGCTGCGATTTGCCGTTTCCATGTGTCGGGCATACCTGTTGCTGGTCATCCGCGGTCTTGTCGCTCGGCCTCTCTCACCTCTGAATTGCCTGGTCATGCACACGCTTGAGAAGTGGTTGTCCCTGTTGCATTTTCTGCACTTCTGGCCCATTGCTGGGCAGGCGCCGATGTGGGGAAACTCGAGCCCACATCTGTAACATGTTTGTTCGCCCTTCCGTGGTGGCACCGGCGCCTGGAATTCCTTCTTGTTTATGTTCCCCGTGACGCGATGTGCTAGTGCTACTCTCTTCTCCTTTCCAATTTCCATCTGCTTTGCCTGTTCCGTTGCTCGTGCTTCTGTGCGAGCCATTGTCAATATCTTTTCCAGCGTCGTTGGTTCCTTCAGCACTCTTGCTCGGAATTCCACTGATTTACAGCCCTCAATTATTCGCAGTCTTATCGCTTGCTCATTGTCAAATTTGTCGAATTCGCAGTACGTGACCAGTTTTCTCAGTCTCGTTGCAAAGTCATCTAGGCTCTCTTCGCCTTGCTGGCACGCCGTGTTGAACGTGTATCTTTCGAAATCAACGTTGCGCTGGGGGTCGAATTTTTGTGTGAGACACTGTATCACTCCCTTGTAGTTCTGTGTTTGTTCAACAGGAAACGTTAGCAATAGATCTTCTATCTCATCCCCTGCTAGATTCAAAAGTAGGTGCAGTTGCTTGTTATCCGGGACGTCCGTGGCACTCATGTAGCGCTCAAATTTCCTGATCCATCTTTCCCACCGGATGCCTGCCTGCGGCTCCGATAGGCTGAATGGTAAAGGCCTGCGGAAGACTGCTTGCGTGCTTTGTTTCTCATCGTTGTCGCTCATTTCCTTCCTTGGCACTCCTCTGCTCTTCTTCCTCTTTTATTTCCTTTGTTTCTGTATTTGTCCCTTTGTTTCCTCTTTATTGTGCTTTATTTCCACTGTTTTCTTCTTCTTTTTGACTCTTTCGCTCTGTTTTTCTGTTTTCCTATCTATTTCAATGGCCGCCTGACTTCAAAATGGCCGCTGCGCTGTATTTTGTTCTTATTGGCTTAGTTGCCTGACTCCAAAATGGCCGCCGTAGTCTCGCGATGTTTCTTTGTCCCTCTCGCTTTGCCTGACCTCTTAAAATGGCCGCCGCTTGTTCCTGGCTTCCAATTGGCCCGCTCTGCCTGACCTCAAAATGGCCGCCGCTCTCGCGATAGTTCGTTTGAACTAGCGCGCGTCTTTCTATTCAGTCTTCTCTGAGCACTCTCGGGTGCTGACGCTTGCCGGCTCTTCTGTTTTCTGGCCTCCTCTTGCGTGCAACCTCACAGCGCTCTTACCGCTATTTCGGCGGCCGGGGTGGGCTCCCGCGTCGCTGCTTCTTGGCTGCTTGACTCGGACCAGGGTGGGCTCCTGGCTCCGCTTTTTCTTCTTTACCGCCGCGCCGATTGCCACGATGTTCCTTGTGTTGGCCAGCGGACCAGGGTGGGCTCCTGGTTCCGTCGCGCTTTCTTCGGGCAGACGACGATCCGATCCACTTCTGCTCTTCTGAAGGGTGGTGGATGATCCCGCCTTCGTCGCCAGTTGTCGTGTCCCCAGCCCACAGATGCACAGGAGACAGGTAAGGATCTGCAGTTTCTTTATTCTCGTTACATGCGCTGCGCTGTGCCCACGCACGTCTGCCCACGCTTCTCCTCGTTCTGTAGTGTCCTCTTCCTCGCTGACCGGATGTGGTGTCCGGTTCCCTTGGTGTCCCCACAGTCCACTGCAGGGTCCTAGTGCCCTGCCCCCAGGTCACTACAGTTATGTGCAAATGCTTTACACACTGCCTCTAGAATAAGCCTGACTGCTCGTGCCAAGCTACCAAGGGGGTGAGCAGGGGTTATTTTAGGAGTGTAACTCCCTTACCCTGACTAGGAAGAAGGGTCCCTACTTGAACAAAGGTGCAAGCCCTTGCCAACTAGAGATCCCATTTCTAACAGTATTCAATAAAGTTCAGTTCATAAGTGCAGTTTATTTGTAATCAGTAAGCTCAGTTATAGATATAGCTCATTTGTAAAGAGTGTGTTCAAAATCATCAAATTTTAACAGCCTCCACTGTGGCTGCCTTATTGATGGTGGTTCTGAAAGCACTGTCCATTGATCACCAGGCTCATAAAAGATTGTAATAAGTTCACTGTCAGCAAAATTCATCCACACAGGAAGCTGACTGCCTTCACCTAGACACCCTTGTTCTCTTTGATCTTCTGATTACTGGTTGTTTATCTTCATTATCACTCTGTTTACTCAGTTCAGCCTCAACCCCTCAAGACTCTTTGGCACCCTTCTCTTCTGCGGTCCCCACTGATCACATTGCTCGGTCATTCTTCTGGATCAGAACTGTCATTCACAGGTTTACTGAGTTGGTTCACTGTGGTTACAATTGACTCACTCACCACATTTGCCTCAGTTTGACCCTGGGATGCGTCTGGATTTTGAAGCACTTGCCAACTTTTAGACATTTGGATGCACTCCTCTTCCGCCTCTGCTCCTTCAAGGAAATCAGAAGCTTAACTCTGCAATCAATATGTCTTCCTCGCTGAGTGTGGTAGGCATGAACCCAGTTAGGCAGTCCAACACATTTGACAACTGTGTTGGTGACCAGGATGACCGGAAAGGTGCCATGCCAATGGGGTCCGAGGCATGACTTTTTGACATGCTTCTTCACCAAAACCTGGTCTCTTGGACTAAGGTTACAGCACTGTTCCTGGCTCGGAATGGACGTTGTTGCTTCGACCTGGTCATGGACAGAATGCACCATATTCCAGTCCCTTGTAGTAGCCGAGAATCATATCATCTGAAATGTTCACAAGTGCATTAGCAGGCACAGCAGGCAGTCTCATGGCTCTCCACCTGAGAAATTCATGTGGCGACAATCATGTCTGCAGATCAGGTGTATGTAGGACACTCATCAACATTACAGGCAGAGCATCTGGCCACTTAAGAGATGTATATGCACACACTTTGGCAAGGCGAGATTTTAGCGTGCTATTAACCTGCTCAACTATTTCGGATGCTTCAGGCCACTAACTACAATAAAGCCTCTGCTCCACTTGTAATAGTACACACAGTATTCTCACGACTTCATTATTGAAATGAGTTCTATGGTGCAACTCAATAGAAACCAGGAATCTGAACCGGGGAATCAGTACACTCAACAGTAGTTTGGCTACAGTGAGACTGTCATTCCTCCTAGTCCCCCTAGTCGGGTACACTTACACCCAGCGAGAGACGATGCACACCACAACCAAAACCTCTAGCAGCCCATTGCACATGGGCATTTCAATAAAGTCTATCTGTATGCAATTGAAGGGACTTCCTGATCTCCCTACATCACTCAGTGTCACAGGTGTTCTCCTCCCCACATTCAACATGTGGCATGTTACTCACCGGTGGCAAAGATTCTCAGCCATCACCCTAAAACATGGTTTAAACCAATTCTGCTTGAACAACCACACCAAGGCGTATCTCCATATGTTTGTGGGTGCATGAAAATATCTGACCATAGGTGACAATAAACTGTCTGGCAAAACAGGTTTCCATCTGCAGACACCCAAATCTCATCCTCATTTTTCAAACAACCTGCTCTGACCCTCCCCTGTGGCTCTCTCTCTGGTGCTCCGTCCTGCAATCTCTAGACCTCATCCCAAGTATCAGCAACGGTTAACAATAGGGTTCAGGGCAGTCTAGCTTTCAGATTCCTTTGAATATTCTCTACTGAAGGCACAGGACTCATGAGCGCAATATTGGTCAACTTGATCAGCATACCGACTTCCGGCACTGATGTAATCATTTCAGCTTCTATGTGCTGCACACTTCATGGCTGCTATCTCAAGAGGCAATTGCAGGCCTCAAGCAGTTTCCTCACATATCTCCCATTCCTGATGGGAGCTCCAGAATATGACAAAAATCACATCTGCGAACACAACTGCCCAAAGTCATAAACAACACCAAAGCCATACTGACTGTCAGTGTAAATGGTAGCTTGAAACACAGCAAGCTCTCGTAAGAGCGACCAATCCAGCCACTTGGACAGAGGTCACATAACCAGGAGGTTTTGATTACACCCTTTATGTTGCAGACAGCAGAAGCAGCTCTCAAATTTTTCCCCATCGTCTCTCAAGTACAAACCGCTCACAAACAATACAAAGCAGGCACTATGAGGGGTTCATCTTTCATATCATGTCTTGACTTGGGGAACAATTCAGTCACATCGAGGCAATCATGTTGGACCTCCTCTCAATCCATTTCAGTTTCAGTTAAGGGCAATAATGCAGCAGGATTTAAGCAAGAACACTGTTGTAATATTGTCCACCGCCAGTATGATCTGCTCATATCTGGTAAGGCAACTACTAGTTATGTGTTGTGTCTTTGTGCACATAAGGAACACTTCCACCAACTGCAGAACCATCACTGTGAGGGAGTAGCCCATAACTATGCCCTTACTCTGCTGTATACTGACGCCTACCACTGCTAGCCACTTTAGGCAACCCAGCAACCCTGCGGCTACTGGGTCAAGAGTAGCTGAAAAATAGGCAACTGATCATTTGGAGTCACCATGCATTTGCATAAGCACTGAGAAAGGGCACCCTTTTCTCTCACTGCAATATAAAATTAACTCTTTACTGTAATCTGGCATTCCTAGAGACGGGGTGTGATAAAGAATTTTTCTCAACTCGAGGAAGGCATTTATGCTTTTGTTGTCCCAGGGTAGTGGATCAGACATATCCTTGTGTGTCAGCCTCTGTAGAGGCTTGACCACTAGGTAAAAGTTGGGTATCCACTGGCAACAGTAGCCCACCATTCCAAGAAACATTCTGACTACTCTCTGCATAGTAGGAGGGTTCATTTTCAGAATAGCAAATATCCTCTCCTGCACCACCTTCCTGCTCCTTTTTTGATATGGTGTCATAGACAGGGGACTTCCTTCTGGCAGTATTGCAATTTGTTCAAGGGCACTTTATGTTCATTTTCATCCAAATGCTTCAGTAGGGCAATAGTGACTTGTTTGCATGCTTCTCGTGATACTGATGCCACTAACAGGTCATCAATGTACTAAACAAAGGCCGAATTGCACTGTAGCTTCAGGGTTTTCAGATTCTTTTTCTAGATCTGGTTGACAATTGGGAGACTCCCTGTATACCCTTGTGGAAGTCGGCACCATGCTAATATTCTATTTTGAAACCGGAACACAAAGAGAAACTGACATGCAGTGGGATGGGAACCACTGTGAACCACTCTGCTTCACAGGGTATCTGAAACAATATTACGGAAGGGTTTGGTACCACTGGACAACATGGACAACAATGTTATTAATCTTTCACAGGTCTTGGATTATTTGATACTTTCCACTAGGCTTTGCACGCCCATGATTGGGAAGTGTATGAAATGGCATTTCTGGTTGGCAGAGGTATGCACCCTGTCCAAGCAGGAACCAGCACTCTAGTCAGAGTAATCTAGATACACACCAAAAGATAACCTGTGCTCACCCTCCGGTGGATTGGCACGGAGCAGTCAGGCTTATCTAATGAGGCAATGTGTATAGTATTAGTTCAACACACACACACACACAGTAACATGACGAAAACACCACAAATATACTCCACGCAGGGTTAGAAAAATAGATAATATTTTTATGAGTAAAGCAAGACAAAAATCCAAAAAGTAGAACCGGAGGTATGAATTTTTAAAGATTAAATCAACATACAGTGCTTGAAGTCATAAAGCGCCAACCGGGGACATCTGGTCATGCTAGACCGGGGTAAATCCAAAAGTTCAGGCCAACTGCAATGGCGTACGGGTCGGATACAGGGACCAGCCTTGGCCAGCTGAAAACAGTACCTTTGGAGGACCCACGTCAACGTCGAGGACAAGAGGCAAGGAGACGGGAAGCGAAGCGTTGTCGTCGATCTGAAGGATTCGTAGGTAATGTGTCATCATTGAGCCGCGCACTCGGGTAATGCTTCGGCATCGAGCAGTACTGAAGATGGGCGATGCATCGTCATTGAGCTGTGTATTCAGGGAGACTTTGTTGTTGAAAAGCACTGGAACTGGCAATGTGTTGCCATCGAGTGCACTGTGCCTGTTCCGATCGGCGCAACGGCAGCGATGAATCAGCTGCAAGAGTTGCAGCACAGAAAGCCTCACTACCAAGCACCCGGGACTGGGTTGGCACCACTTGGCAGGGCAGGGACTCACAGATGGCAGAGTCCAGGTGCTGTTGAAGGGTTGCAGGAAGTCGTGATGTCCCTGAGAATTCAGAAGAGGGGGCAAGCCTGCATGCCCTTGGAGTAACTCTGGGTTTAATAGAGATGGGTCCGGTCCTTTCCTTAGCAGGGCAGAGGCAATAAAACATGTCCAGTAGTATACTGTCTTGGTAGGGACAGAGACCCAGTACTTATACTAGTTGTGTACTAGTATACACAGTTGTGTGCCTTTGAAGTGCGACTGACTTCAAAGAAAGGTCTTTGAAGTGCACAAAGGGCCTTTCTTCCCAAGCCTGGCTCCAGGCTATCACAAGGGGGTAATTAGCCCTTTGAGTAGGAAACAGGACACTGCTCCCCACTCCCTTCCTGCTCAGGAAGAACCATCAGAATACAGATGAGTATGCAGATACACCTACCCTTCCGATGTTTGTGGCTATCTAGAGGGAATGCACAAAGGGTAGCTATCACCCACCCCAGAAGTGAATTGGAGACTTGGAGAATTCCGAGCCTTGTTCAAGACATGTCAGTGTCAGCCGGTGCTACCCCGGGCGCTGGAAGAGGGGCAGGGAAGCAAACCAGCTTTGCCCTGGAGTTGTAAAGCATGATATAAGAAACTGGTAAGTTAATCTATGGGGTACCAGGTCAATAACTTACCTCACTGACAAGAAATTGGCAAACTAACCACCCAAGCGACACACAAAAGTCCAGAACTTAAACTGAAATTAAAGTTACGAGTATAGAAGCAACAGATAACCAAAGAACAGATCCAGTCTTTGTCCTGAGGAGAACCCCATTATTTATAAGTGAGTAAGAAATGCATCAACATGATCTCTTGGGAAACAAACCTGCAGAAAAAGGACTAAACAGTGGGAACACTGGTAGATCCACAACCCCACTATACACTAAAGTCAAGTCAGCGGTCCCCAAGCTCTATCATCAGTAGGAGACAACTTTTAGATTAAGTGACTCATTGCCTCCGCTGTTTGATTCTATGAATAGATGAGTGATTTAAAAAGTTCTTGTTTTGAAAATGTACACATGAAATGTCACAATTATTTACATTTTTTTCTTTGAAAATTTGACACAGTTGGTTGGTTATGTTATACGTGTGTAATAGTTTTGAGTGTATATATAAAATGAAGAAAGTGGTCCTTTTATGACATGTTATGAACTGTAATATATATGGAAATGAATCATGGAACCAAAGTGAATAACACAAGGGCCAAGAAAATTAAGTTATTGGGACCTGTTTTGGAATCATTTATCTTTGTAAAGAGAAAGCTAGAACGTATTTTTGGTTTACATAATAGAGAGGCCCATTCTAGCTGACCCTAAGGGCCCAACCCCTTTAAATATGTCACTTCCTAAAAGTGGCATTTCAAAATAGTAAAGTTAAACCCAATTTTACCAATAAAGGGGATTTGTCATTACCATTCCAAAGATATTAAACATGATACCGAACGATTCAATTAGGTCCCACACATTGTAAAATGCAGGCTGAAGCTTGAACAGTACTGTGGTGGAATTTCACGGTCCCTAAGGGGCTCCCAATTTCGCCCTATTTCTCCAGCTATTCAAATTTACAATATGCAAGCTGTGGGGGCTGCATCGTATGGTGCGGAAATTTGGGGCCACAAAGATTGCTGCTCGTTGGAGAAAGTCAAAAACCTTTTTATGTGTTCACTGACCAATCTTCCTGTTAGCACCCCACTTATTCACTTGCATTTAGACCTGGGACAGAGAGAGCTCAGTGCAAAAATAGGGCTTAGGCCACTTTTGTACTGGGGCAAAATCTGGGTGACCCCCAAGCTTCTCCCCTATCAGCAGGGTCTAAAGGATGTCCTTAGGTCACATGGTGCCTTAAAAATACCATGGGTTAGGTATATTAAGCAATCTTTTATACAGCTAGGCTGCTAGAGTCTTTTGACTACCCCTACAGATTTTAGTGGGGTAACCAAGGCTGCCTTAAAGAGTTTGTTTTTGCAGCACAAGCTATCCACATATTTTGGGCAAGCGGGAACAGGCTCCCTAGCTTCTGCATTTATTTTATTTTAAGGCAGAGTTTTAAACTGGGACCCTTCCTTGATGAGGTTGAGCCCCTTTTAGCTAAGCCATTATAATTGAAATTCCATTATGGGACTCTTCCTCTGTGTTTTTTTACTTCTAAATGGCAGTGTGTATCAAGGGATCTGGAAAGGCCCTACCCTTTCTGTGCTGGATTCAATGAGCCCATCGAACATGTTTTTTTTTTTGCCCAGTGCATACAGGACATCGGAAAAAATTGATTCTTCCAGCTTGTCAGCATCTGGGTGTACAAGATTATAGAGTAGTGATTAGGATACTGAGAAGCGATACAAGGCAATCTATAGTGTTTGCGGTCTCACGATTTCTGTTATGTATGTGAAGATGAAGGGGCTGATTACGAGTGCGGGCCTTCTGACCGCCGCACTTGCGATGGCGCAGCAGTGGTTGTCCACTGTCTGCCGGATTACGACCTTCAAAGTAGTACCAGCGGTGCACCACCGGCTGCACCAGGGAACAGTCATTCCCTGGTGGTGGCAGAACTGCTCCACAATGAAAATGCTCAGCGGAACTGGCACAGTCCCGCAGAGCGTATTACGAGTTCCTGTACCGCCAGCCATTTCATGGAGGGAGCCCCACCATGAAAAGGCTGGTGGTGCAGGAACAAAGGGGGCCCTACAGGGCTCCCATGCCCCCAGCTATGGGGATACATTCAGGAGGGGCACAACATGTGCCCCCTTGTCTGTATTCCCCCAGAGTTCCATCATGGCATGGACGTCACCGTCCATGCCATGCTGGAACTTTTTTTATTGTTCCCATTGTGGTGCCTGTTTTCCAGGCACCGCCATGGGAAAGGCAAAGGGCCATCTGCCTTACATGAGTCCTTGCACGGCTTTGGCGGTGCTGTGCTGGCAGAAAGCCGGCGCAGCACCGCCAAAGTTGTAATCAGCCCCAAAGGTCCAAAAATCTGCGGTTTAGTGATCCTGTTTTATTGTTGTTTGATTTTGCTTATACCCTGTATGTAAATTTTCTGCTAAATTGTATTGTTGTAATGATTTTAACTTACCTATTTATGTATTGATTTAACAATAATAATATGCTTTTTTATGTACTTTTATTGATATAGTACTACTCCTTTCTAATCAGGAGATACAGCTTAAAAGTGTATTAAGGAATTCCCAATGTTAACCCATTAGAGGAGTAGGCCTCACAGTAGTGAAAAACTAATTTGGGTGTGTGTCACTACCAGGACATGCAAAACTTAACAGTACATATCCTACCTTTACATACACAGCACCCTGCCCTATCGGCTACTTAGGACCTAACTTAGGGGTGACCTATGTGTAATAAAAGGGGAGTTTAAGGCTTGGCAATTCGCTTTGAAAGCCAAATTGAAGTGGCAATAAACTGCACACACGTGCCCTGCAGTGGCAGTCCTGAGACAGGTTTGAAAGGCTACTTGTGTGGGTGGCACAATCAGTGCTGCAGGCCTACCAGTAGCATTTAGGTTACAGGCCCTGGGTAAATGGTATGCCACTTTAGAAGGGACTTACAAGCAAACTAAATATGCTAATTCTTTATACACCAATGTTACCATGTTTAGGGAGAAGCACATGCACTTTAGCACCGGTCAGCAGTTGTAAAGTGCTCAAAGTCCTAAGACCAACAAAAAGAAGGTCAGAAAAAGAGGAGGAAGAAGGCAAAAAGTTTGGGGTGACCCTTCAGAGAGGGCCATTTTCCAACAGGGAGTCACATGGACTCCCCAAAATCTCTTTCAGAATTCCTTGTTGTATTTTGAATTTAATCACTAGGGCAAGTCCAACCACCGTTTCTGGTGAGAGGTTGCACTGGGGTGTTCAGGGATACTCTACATTCAGTTTAACTGTCATTCGCACTGACTCTACACCTTTTATAAGACCAATGCCCTTGTCTGATAAGTCCCAGACTTTATGTCGTACTGAATCTTTCATATTTGGAGGCAAATCTACAGTGATCATGGGAAACAACCCAACGGCCCTGTTTGGCCACCTTGAAATTCACATCTTCATCATTAGTCTGAAATTCAGCACAGTCGGATGTACAATAGATTGTACAGTTTAACTTACAGAGTAGGCGTGGACGGCTGCCGAACATGGCGGACGGGAACTAGCGGAGCTCCGAGCCGAGCCCCGACACTTTGCTAATCATCCTGACACTGGGCGTTCATCTCTACTCTGGATGTAGAGTATAGTGCTGCGGAGACGCCCGGGAATGCGGCGGCGCTTCAGAGAGTGAAATTGAGCGCGGACTCGTTGAAGGAGGCGAAGCGACTCAACCGACTACGCAGCAACGCTGGGCGAGACTACCTGCCGGTACCGGAGGGGAAGCGCCGTGGCAACTGATGGCTGTGCAGTGACGACGGCAACGAGAGGCAGTGATTCCGGATCCTGCTTGTGCTGGACGCGACCGAGAAGGAGATCTCACATCCCCTCTGAAACCCGAACTCAAGGTACGGAGCATATTGTGGCGCAGAACAAAATGGCGTGCGCTACTTTGCTGAAAGACGCCAGAGCTCAGGCATGCAAGTAAACTCCCTAAAGCCCGCTAAACTGAGGGAGACTATGGCTGCAAAGGCGCTCCTGCGAAGGTGGGGACCCCGATAGCCTGCAGGAATATGGAAGCTGTGGACTCTGCTGGTGCGGTCCAACCCCTTCTGATGGCACTGACCCGCAGCGCTTAGTAACTTGGGAAATAGACCCAAATTGCTGGAACTGGAGGTGCACATAATAAACATCCCGGTTTCTCCTCTCCTTTTGGTGGCATAAACGTATGTTCTGCCATCCACTTTGCGGCGCAACCTTGTCAGACGCTATACCACATACCATCTGCACAGTGTATAGTGTTTAAAGGCGATTGGGCTGGTAACCAAAACACACTACGGTGGAACTTCTGCGACGTGTTGGACACCTATGAACCTCCTGGGTGAAATAGTATGCTGAAAGGCATATAAGGACACCACAGACTCGAACGCACAGCGCATTCTTCCTCATACCTCATGTATTGACTACAAACGGTGCAGAACTCGGCAGGAAAGAAAGCTGTATTGTCGGGGTCATACTCTGTGCAACGGAATAGCTACCTCATATATCGACGCACAGCGGAGGGGGTCGGAGCGTAGTAGTACCTACAGGTGTATTCTATAGGCGGAACAGGGCAAGCGAGGAAGACAGAAATACGCACTCTTCGGAAACAGCCTCGGGACAACGTGTGCGATTACCTTGACAACGATGGGCCGTACTAAAACCAAGCAACCAGACCCCCCGTCCTCTGATGTAATGGAACATGCAACTAACACTGAGCTAACACAAGCCTCAGACCAGGATGTGATACCGCCTACGGATCCCGGACAACCTACGGATAAACTAGATCTGATTCTACGAGAAATTAGGGAATCACGCACAGTTATTGAGACACAAATCGGTACATTGACCACTAGCTCACTTTATTAAAGGCGGACGATATGAACCTGGCGGAGAAGGTGAAAAATAACAAAATACTGTTAGACGATCTGGTACCTCAACAACAAACCAACACTTCCCAAATAGAACAACTACAGCGACAAATGGTGGCATTACAAGAAAGGGTGGACGATGCGGAAGGAAGAGCCCGTCGCAATAATATTCGAATTCTGGGCATACCGGAACGCAGTGAGGGAACCAATCCCACCCAATTTATAGAGACATGGCTATGAGATCATGTTGCACTAACGGGCCTTATGGACATGTATAGTGTGGAGCGAGCACATAGAGTGCCGCCGAGACCTCCGCCTCCTGGTGCGCCGCCCAGACCAATCATAGCGCGTATACTGAACTATAAAGACTGGGACAATGTCCTACGTGCTTCAAGGGAAAACGCTCCAATCCACTTCGAAAATAAACGTATTTCACTTTACCCAGACTTTACCATGGCAGTGCAGAAGGCTAGGGCCACGTTCCAGGAGGTTAAAAAGACACTTCAAGCCCATAATCTGAAGTATGCACTACTCTTCCCTGCCCGCTTAAAAGTTGTTTATAATCAGAAAGCCTTGTTTTTTGATACCCGGATGAAGCCATGGACTGGGTAGAAGTTACTCTGACACCGAATGCGACACAGGCATCATCCCAAGCAAGTCAACGGCGGCTGCCTTTATCACAAAGACTACCTAGACCAAGCAGACTAAAGCAGACCAACAGCCAGAAGACTCGAACTGTCTCCGATCAGAACCCTACTCCGGCACAGATCTCAGTAAATCAAATGGACGCTATAAGAACTGCAGCGGCGATGTTAGAACAAGACACAACGTCTATCACTGAGTCAGTGGATTCTTCAGAAGAAAACACTATCCATTCAGACTCTGAGAACAGTTTGGCGTTGTTTCCCCTGGTCACTCCGCAGACTGCGAATGAATATATAGGATGAATGATACGAACTCCTAATGTTGATTATATGCCTTAACAGATGAGTATACAATACAATGTAGTGTGAGTGCGGATGCGCCCAGTGTAATTTGTTTCCCTACTGTGATGGGGCTTGAGCGAAAGCACCGCATATGTAAATGTTGTGCGTATTATCATGCGTGTATAAGGATTGGCAGTTACCTTGTCCCCCGTGGCGACTGCACTATGTTACAGAGTTTACAGGTTTCAGGTTGGACTTGTTGTCATTGTTTGGTCCTCTAATGTTCTAAAGGGGAACCTAGTATTGAGAGTCTTCATGGGGTATGTATGCACAGACTCAGATATTGTTCAGTCTTCTTACGGTCAGCAGGGAGGGTCCGAGGCCCGACGCGTCACACCACATTATGCACAGACCAATGGCTCAACCTGGTAAATATACGTGTCTGTCCTGGAATGTAAGGGGTCTTGGCTCTATCCACAAGAGACATAGAATACTTGCACAGCTCAACCGCAGAAGGGTGCATATTGTTTTTCTTCAAGAATCCCACCTTACGCACACAGAGACCATAAAGTTGCAAAAGAAATGGAGAGGGCAATTATTTTTTACTTCCTACTCGGCATTTGCCCAGGGGCCTGCGATATGGTTAAGAAGCGGTACCCCCTTCTCGCTAATAGAACAAAGATTAGATGTGCAGGGTAGATACGTCCTTTTGCATGGTATCCTAGACGGGGAACATATAGTCTTAGGCAGTGTATATGCGCCGAATTCGGATCAGGATACATTTTTAGGAATACTTACCAATGCTCTGACAGGTTGGGATACTTACCCTTGGATTATAGGGGGGGATTTTAATGCCGTATTGGATGTGGGCTTAGACCGATCACACCCTCCATTACAGAGTACTAGTTGCAAAAAACAGGCGGACTCCCTTAAGGGATGGGCGGATGGTTGGAACATTGATGACGCTTGGCGTAAACGTAATCCGGATAGCAAAGAATACTCCTTCTTCTCCCCGCCACACAGATTACATACGCGTATAGACAGAATATTTTGCTCTACGTGTTTACTTACTCATGTGACAGACACCACGTACTTGGGGAAAACATTTTCGGATCACAACCCACTTGAAATCACGCTGACATGGGGGAAAATTCCCACACCAATACCTACTTGGAAATTGCACCCTTCACTACTTGAGGATCCGGTTTTTCATAGCTCACTTTCCACGGCAATTACTACTTACTTTGCAGAAAATGCAGGCACTGCTAGTACACGCCAGATAGAGTGGGACGCATTTAAAACTGTAATAAGAGGGACAGCTATAAGTACGCGAGTGGGGGCCCGGTCACTTTTACTCAGAGAACTAACAGCAGTAGAAAACAGCCTAGGCGAATTAGAACGTGAAGCAGGAACAAATGACAATAATAGAGATAAGTTGCAGGAGGCGCACATAAAACATGCTGAACTGCTGGAGGACCTTCGCATTATAGACCACCACGCATATAGACAAAAGCAACATGCTGAGGCGGACTGGGCAGGCTCACTCCTAGCTCGGATTATTAAAGACAAACCGGGGATAACACCTATTACTGAAATTACCACACAGGAGGGACCCCCAGCCCGTACCCAGTTAGAAATAAATGCTGCCTTTAAGAAATACTACGAGACGCTGTATACAGCGCCAGTAGAACCGTGCGAAGCTGACTATGAGTCCTTTTTTGAGGATCTACAGTTTCCACAATTAACAGCTGATCAGAGGAAAGAATTAGAGGAACCAATAACAACAGCGGAGATTAGGGCTGCAATTAAACAACTCCCTCGCAACAAAGCGCCAGGTATGGATGGATTACCAATAGAGTTTTATGCAAAGTATATAACGTTATTAGTACCTCACTTACAAAGCCTATACCAAGTCTCCCTTGATACGGGCTCCCTCCCCCCCACTACAATGCAGGCAGTGGTGGTTTCGCTGCTGAAACCGGGCAGGGACAGTAAGGATATGGCAGGATATCGCCCCTCACTGTTAAATACGGACTATAAAATCTTAAGCAAACTATTAGCAAACAGAATCCTCCAATTTATACCTAAATTAATACATGTGGACCAATGTGGGTTTGTACCTGGGCGGTGCACGGCCCTTAACATTAGACGTCTACACCAAGTCATGTCGAGAGCAGCTATAACAGACAACAAGCAGGGGTGTGTATCCTTAGACTTACGCCAGGCGTTTGATTCCTTACATTGGAGTTACATGTTACGTGCAATCTCGAAGTTTGGCATACCGGATGCTTATGTTAAATGGGTTAGTCTACTATATACGAATCCAACGGCACGTGCTCTTACAGGTACTCATATCTCATCACAATACACAGTAGAGAGAGGTACTAGGCAGGGGTGCCCGTTATCACCTTTATTATTTATACTAGCCCTCGAGCCCTTAGCTATTAAACTACGAACGGTGGCGGCACACAAAGGAATACGAATAGGACCCGACACGCATCTTATCTCTGCCTATGCAGATGATCTAATATTATACTTCAAGGATCTTACAGCGGACCATGAACCAATCCCTACCACACTCCATAAATTTCAATTACTGTCTGGGCTAGCACTAAATGAAAACAAGTCATACGCATACTTCTTTACAGACAACACACAGTTAGATCCGTTACGGTTTGGTCATTGGACATTTCAAACAGCGACAATCACCTTCAGATACCTAGGCATTCAAATATATAGAGAACCTGAGGACATCCTGGATGGCAATTTATGCCGGGCAATCGCTGCACTCAAAGCGCAAATACCATTTTGGACGTCACTGCCAATATCAATAGCAGGGAGAGTGGCGATTGCAAAAATGGTGATGCTCCCCAGATTGCTTTATTATTTTACGAATCTACCAATCGTGGTCCCGGCCCAAATATTCAAAACGCTAGATACTCTACTGGTGGAATTGATCTGGGGAAGTGGGCGCAGACGAATAGGTCTGTCAAAACTTCAATTAGGCACAAAAAATGGGGGACTGGGGGTTCCTGATTTGAAAGCCTACTGCTATGCGGGCCAACTGCAGTGGCTTGCGTATTGGATAGCAGGGCATAACCTGCAGGAGATAGCTATGTCTAAACGCGAATGGGAGAGAGGGGAATTGCATTGGCTTCTGTTACCAGATAGCAAAATCCCACCAAATGCGCCTCCATTGCTAACCATTGCATTGAAATATTGGAAGGCAGCACTTCGTTATACGAAGGCACTATTCCCCTATGCTTCCAACATACCATTGCTGGGCATTCCTCTACCGCTAGGTACAGTAACATCGCAACATATAACTAAATGGGCGGACGAGGGCGTAAATACAGTGGGAATGTTGTTCATGTATAATACCTTAATGAATCATGACACATTTGTAAGGGAACAAGGTGTGCCTAATTCGTCATTCCTACTCTATGCAAATATTAGCAGATATGTTCGGACCACATGGGCACCGACTGGGGCGGAACCCCCGACACACGAAATAGTACACATGCAGTATCTCATGGGGAATGGTAGCCACCTGACCCGTTGGTTGTACTGGGGAATCCGGACACATGCTGCTACCTCCTTACAAATACTACAAGATAAATGGAATGCTGATATAGGCCAAGAGTTGAGGGACAAAGAGTGGGTATATATATTGGAATACCCAAAAAAGGTGTCCCGTAACCCAAAATTTAAATTTATACAACTCACGATAACGCACAGAGCATACCTGACTCCCCGTAAACTAAGCTTGATGTTTCCGGATACAGTGGACACATGTTCTAGATGTCATGCCCCAAATGCTAACTTGCTTCATATGTTATGGTCTTGTCCGAGAATAGCACACTATTGGGCAACAGTACAAACCATATTAAATACGGTCGCCCCTGGGGGCGGAGGAGACTCACTAGAATGTTGTATATTGGGATTGAACCCCAGATGTAAGAAAAACGGACCTACAAATAAATTTGCCAATATGGCATTGTTGTTGGCTAAAAGTACGATAATGCGCTGGAAGGCGGTGAAACTGCCCACAGTATTAGACTGGTATAATGAGGTGGTCCGGTGGGGTAGAGCCGAAAGTGCAGAACTCAAACGTGAGGAACAGAGGGGATTACGAAAAACACCTATTTCGTTGGACTGGAATGTAATGCTAGAAGAATTTATAGCGACCAAGTCACAGATAATTTAGGGAGGACATTATTGTACAATTACTGAGCACGGGTTATCCGCATAAGAGATGTGATCGGGTTGATACCTCATTGTGTTATATTGTAGGAGCTTGCTCACGTGTATGTACTTCATGCCTGTAAATGTGATGTACTGTAATGCTGACTGAATTAACCAAATGCAAACAGAGCTGTGCATGGGAAAGGGGCGAGGGAGGGACTTAGTTAGTTGGTTTGTTAATGGTAACGAGGAGAGGGAAATGTTCAGTTTATTGTAATCACTATGTTATACTGTGTAGACTGAACCGTTGGAAATCTCACAGACGTTGTATGACAGTGAAAGAAAGATAGACCATGCAAACCATTGGATATTATCACTATTGAAACTTGCTCTTTCTATATGTGTCTATGATTGCTTCATTGGCTTTCTAACTACTGTGCGGATATAATATATGTTGTAAAGAAGCTGCAAATGATAATTTTAAAAAAATCAATAAAATGTGTTATAAAAAAAATTTAAAAAACTTACAGAGTAAATTCCTGCCCAACAGATTGACAGGATGTGAATCTCACACTACAAACTGAGGATCCTCCTCAAAGGTTCCTATCTTTACAGGAACCTTTTCTGACACACAGTTTATGATCTGTTTATTGCCAACATCTATAACTTGGACTTGCTTTCCCGAGAGGGAGAGGTTTAGGACTTCCACTATCCTAACATTGGAACAGGTAGCACAGGTGTCGATACAAATGACACTTCGTGGCTATTCACCTCACCTACCATCAATAGGCCACTCTGGTCTACCTCCAAGACTGTGCAAAGTATGCAATCTTCCTCCCCTTCCAGGCACCATCATTGTGATTGATCAGACCCATAGTCTCCGGAAATATCAAAGATTGGGAACTGTTGGAAACTGGCATGATTCTAAAAGAGATTTGACTTAGATCTTGGAGCTTAGTTTGTATTCAACCATGGATTTACCAGATTCTGCTGCACCATTGAGACTTAGGGCATCTGCACCATCAGGGCTTGGGACGTCTGCGTAATTGGGGCTTTGACATATTAGGCTCTGAGGTCTTTGCATCTGCATGTTCTGTATCTGCATCGAAGTTACAATTTATATTTGACCATCGCTTGACATTCTGTTAGGGTTAAGCTGGCACTCCTTGTTCCAATGGCCCAATGTATTACAATAATGACTCAAATTACACCGTTCAAGAGTGTCCACATCTATTCCAGTACACAGATCAATCGGAACACTGCAGCCTGTACCTAGCGGACCACAGCCCCCCTTATGCACCACCTGCCCTTCGCCTTTAAATCCAACTCCCTGTATTCCACCACCAAAACCATTAGTGTAACCTGCAACTCCCATGTAGGAACCGTTCTGAAATCTTTTCTGTGCTGACTTCGTCTGGGCCAACATGAACTTTTCTTTAATATTTTTCTGTTTTATTTCCAATTCATTCATCACTGCAAGTATTTCATCTCAAGGTTTACCCTGCCAACAGATTACATTCTGCTGAATGTGGGAACTAATTTCTGGACGCAGCTCAAGAAAAAAGTGGGACAAAAAATTACTCAAATTTCCTCTCTCAGGGTTTTCAACTCCACTATGTTGTCTGAAACCTGCATGGGGCGTTCTTAATAGGCATCCACTGACTCTTTAGCTTCCTGTTTAGTTTGTGCTATCTTCAACCAATCAACATCTTTCTGTCGGACCTGTCCTTTCAAGAAATGTATTACTTGTTTATACTTCTGCATGACCTCAGGGGCTGGAGTATTCATCAGAGCTACCCTTGAGGGCTCTGCATTTGGCCACTATACCGCCACTTTAAATTGCACCCATAAACCACTGGGAACCACAATATGAAAAAACTGTTCAAATCTTCCCACAGCACCTTTGAATTCTTCAAACAGCTCAGCTTGTGTTTACTACAAATCAGGGCTCTCTCTTGAGTTTGGAAATTGTTTCATAAATGTTGCAAGATCACCTCGATGCCAAAGCACCTTCACATATCCTGCTCCATGGACCTACCTCATTAGAAACACACCAACTTCGGAGTCACTCCAATTACCTCTCCGTAGTGTCTCGCACAAATCTTTCCTTTCCTTTATTTTCTTAACTCTCTGAATCCACTTGTCCTTGATTTTCTCCAGATTACTGAATTTCTGTATACTGACTTCTATCTCCCTTAAATGTGCCTTCAACCTAAGGGTCCTCATGTTAGTCAAAGTGTCTTCCTTTAAATGCAGCCTGAATTTCTTTTGCAGAGTCTGACTCTTAGATAAGTCAATCCCATATTCCTCAGCAACCTTTACTAGCTGCTCATAGACAGGAATAGCATGTCGGGTGACTTCTTTACATAGGAACACATGTTCCTCTTCCGGATATCTGTTTACATATTCCACACGCAAATTTTCTTTGATAAACTCATCATCATTTCCCTCAGGAAGAGGTGTAATGATGCAACACAAGATTTCTATTGTAATTGTTGAGAGTAAGGGTAGGGTAGAGTACTATGTTTGTCCGGTGTATCAATATCAGGCTTGGGCAGACTTAATAGACCTGGTAATTCTGATTTGAGGCCAAATATGTTGTATCTATGTTTACAGACATCTCCCTCTGGGGGCAAGAACCCTGTTTTCACTGCAGGTCATCATTGTCTTGAAAGCCATCCTGCTGTGAATCCTCCAATACCTTGACAGCACTGTGCAGACAAGGACAAGCCGAGTCTATCTGCCAACACGCAGAACCCTATATGAACCATGCAATCAGCGCCCTCTCTAGTTTTTTAATTACATTATTTTTAACTGATTTTTGTTTCTCAAGTTTGGCATCCCACATAACCTGGAGTCCTATGAGACCATCTAGGTTGCCTTTAAGGAAAAGTGCATGTGCAAGCAACAGAAAATTGTTTAGATGCTATTACCTCTGAATATTAGGAAGCGCCTGGAGGAGACAGTTATAGCCATGACAAGGCCCAAATTATGAACACACTGACATGTGAATAATTCGACCTGACATGATAATAAAGCAGAAAAAAATATTTTATATATTGAATAGGAGAGTTTAGTAATGCCGAAAGTTAACCAAAATGCCAGCAGAAGTGACATCATGCACCACTACGCTCCTGATGACATCACAGGGTTGTCCCTTGTCTCACATTAGCGCCTCAAAGCCTGCTATTTCCTGCTAAGTGGTCAGGGGAAGATGTGGAAACTGCAGTCAGTAAATATGGTACACTCACTTGAGCAATGTTATTATCCTACCCATTGTGCTGCAGGGGGCCTCCACAATTTTGACACCACAAAACTCTACCTCAATAGAACGCCTACAATTCAATGAATTGGAGGTGGTTCTAAACCTTAATTTCGTGAGACTTTGTATCTCTTAGGTAAAGCACCACCCAACACATCACAAATATCAGAAATACAGTGAATTAAGTAGAAGGGCCTACTCAATACTGAGTTCTAGATCAGTGGAATAGTTTTAAGGATTTATTACCAAGAATTAAAAAGGCAATACAGAACATTGCCAAGAAGGCTCTCAGAAAATAGAGCATTACAGAGAAGTGCAAAATCGAAAATATTCCAAGTCCCAAGTGGGCAGCAAAACAAAAAAGAGAAGCAGACAGCATCCATAGCAGCACCTAAGTCTTCAGAAAAGTATCTGGCTCACCCCAAAATTGAGGGTTTTTATACATTAATTTCACATAGGAAATCACTATAACTGCAGAGTCATTGTGGTATGATCAAATATGTTACATTTTCGTCAAAACAGGCCACAGTTTTCTTAAGCGTCATACTGTCTTAGCACCTAAGTATATATTGATTCTATCCACTCTATGCTAATTTCATCCAGAAATTGTGGAACAAACTAGATACATGAACAACAAACAACAAACTATTATGGATGAATAGGGTACAGTAGGCTAGCAGATGGACCTTAAAGTAAAGTTACAGTTTTGTGACTAAGCCAAAGAAGATTCTTTGAGAACAGCATGAACAACGCCAATGGAAATAAATATATTTGATTCTGATTGACTGTGCATTGCAATAATGACAAACAGTGAAACTGCAGGGGGAAGACAAGGGAAACATCCATTTTAGACAAGATGTCCACTAGGCCTAAATTGAGGCCTAGTTAACAAGGATCTAGAAAATACAGTTCTACATATCATAGTAAATTTGGTATAAAGAGAATAGTACTATATTAGTGTATGCCTGTATAATCGAAGGTAAAACCACATGCTGCATGTTGTTAATAATACACAAAAGCATAAAAGCACACAATTCCTTAACACTATCAATCCCCCACAGGATAGGCAGTGGGAGTTGGGCCAACACATGCAGGAGCTAAGAACCTTGGGGGTGTCAGTCCAAATGCGTTTTCCAGCATCTTTGAGAATAATGTGGGGAAACCAAATGCACAATCTAAGGGACACCAAGGAGGTAGAGTCTCTAATAAATCAAATTAAAGTGCAACAAACAAAATGAATGCCTAGAGAGCAGGGATCTCAAAAGGGCGAGAGTGGCTCACCAGAAAAAGAAAGGGAGGGTTCTCCAAGGGAGGGCAAGGGATGGGGCAAGGGATGGGGGGTGACTGAAGAGTCGTTTTTGAAAACTTCACAATGGGTGTGGGAGCATATGGGGAAAAAAAGAAAAAAAATCTTTGTCCAATTTGTGAGAAGTTAAGAGAACTGAGACCTAAGGGGGGAGAGCATCTGGACCGATATAACCTAGTTTAATATCAACTAATATCCAAAGATCTTTGAGTATTTAAAGTTGGCAAAAACAAAATAATAACCCTACAGGAAACGCATCTATTAAACGCAGAATGGGGGCAAATAATGAAGAAACAAAGCTGGGTAGATACATATATTTGTACTGACCAGGCATGCTGCGTGAAAGGGGTCATTATTCTGTTTAAGAAAGCAGTTAAAGCAACGATAGAAGCTGCTAGTTGTGACCCGAAGGGGAGATGGGTCGTAGTGAAGGCTCGTATGTTTGGCAGAGTATATGTACTAGCAGGATACTATGGTCCCAAAGTGGACGACCTTGCCGCCTTGCAGGTTCTATATACCTACCTTTTGGATGTCTCAGCCACTGTAATTCTTGGCGGAGATTTTAATTTGATTATAGATCCAAGGAATGATAGATTGCCGGTGATGAATACTCTAAGCTTGCCTAGAATGAGGGAATGGCTGAAACATTATCTTGAGGACCTGGGGTTGGTAGATATATGGAAAGGGAAGGGAGTCAAAACACAAAAATTCACTTTCAAGAAGAAAAAACATGGCCATGCCTCTAGAATATACTTTTTTCTAGTGGATAAGGCCTTATGCGGTAGTGTAAGGAGAGTAGAGCATTTGCCTGCACACCTGTCTGATCATTCTGCAGTCCAGATGGAAGTATGTCTGGAAAAGGCTCGAACTATACCGAGATGGACTTTGGATCGGTCTCTGCTCTTGGACCCTGAGGTTAAAGAAAGTTTGAGGATTGAGACAGATCATTTCTTCTCGGTGAACACAACTGGGACTTCAGTACAGGTCACTTGGGATACATTTAAAGCAGTGATAAGGGGGAAGCTAATTAGTATAGCAGCCTTCAGGCATAAAAACACCAGGATAAAGATTAGCCGATTAGAAAAGGAATTAAAATGTCTAGGTAGGAGAGTGGAGGAAGGTAAAACTCCTCAGTACACGGTCAAAACAGAAAAGGAAATAAGTGAAAAAAAGTAAGAACTGTCTAGCGTATTGGATTCTATAACTAGGAGTAAGTGGGAGGCAAGTAAGCTCTCACATTATGAGTATGGGGAGGGTTGCGGCAAAATGCTAGCCTGGAAGATAAAAACAGAACAAAACCGAAACAAGATATCGTATATACAAGAGGAAAATCAGACAGAACCTAGCATAGAAGATTCGGAGATCGAGAGTGCCTTTAATAAAATCTTCAAAGAACTCTACTCAGAGGCTACAGTGACTAGAGAAGGACACATAGATGGTTATCTCTAGAATTCAATAGCACAAACCCTAACAGAAGAGCAGAGGTGTGAATTAAATGCCATAATAACAACAGAAGAGGTAGTGAGGGTGATAAAAGAGTTAAAAAAGGCGAAAGCAGGAGGCCCCGACGCAATACCCAAGGAAATATACAGGTCTTTAATGGAAGAACTGGCACCTCGCCTGACGGAGGTATTTAATGCGATCTTCTCAAGGGGACAAGATTTACCTAAATCTTGGGAAGAAGCAACTATATGTATACTGTTGAAGCCAGGGAAAGATCCAAAGAGGTGTGAATCATATAGGCCTATATCATTGCTAAATAGTGATTATAAAATCTATACCCAAATATTGGCCAAGAGATTGGGAAAGGTTGCCGACCAACTAATACATAAAGATCAGAAAGGCTTTATTAGGGTAGACAAATTCAAGAATTAACACATGAATTGGTGGGGGCAATAGATGTGGCTGTCCAGGAGAGGATCCCCCTGTCTGTGATTACATTCGATGCAACAAAAGCCTTCGACAGGGTCAGCTGGCCTTTTTTACACAAAGTAATTGAAACATGTGACCTGAGGAGTGTATTTGCAGGGGCAGTAAAATCCCTGTAAAAAAATCCAACAGCCAGGGTTTTGGTCAACTGGAACCTTACAGAGAAGATAACTATCAGAAGAGGCAGGGATGCCCACTCTCCCCTCTTCTTTTCAATCTATATATCGAGCCATTGGCTAATGCCTTTAGAGCTAATTAAATGAAAACAACTTTTAAGTTCAAGGGATGGGAGAAGAAAGTTGCCCTCTATGCAAATGGCCTAATGGTCTTTACTGATAACCTGGCAGGCTCGCTCCCCAAAATAACTGAGACACTGGAACAGTTTGGAAAAGTCTCAGGTTATCAAGTAAATCAACAAAAAACTGAAATCATGGAGTGGAACTCCCAGAGTAACAATCCCCTAGTAAAGGAGCAGATACGATATCTGGGTATACAGCTTGTGGGAGATGTAGGTAAAATTGCCCACTTAAATTTTAACAAAGTGCTATCAGAAACCAGAAAGCTCTTGAAAGTATGGGAAAGTCTCCCTTTATCTTTCCTGGGCCGTTCCAATGTCATGAAGATGGTGATTATCCCGAAATTTACGTACATTTTTAATACCATACCGTTGGAATTTAGGAGAGAATGATTTAACAAGCTACAAGGAGACCTAAGTAGTTGTATATGGACATCAAAAGGGGTCAGAATAGCCAGGAAAAAGATAAGAAGGAAGAAGGAACATGAAGGGATTGCTAGTCCAGATTTGTATCAGTATTATAGAGCTTTTCATTTTAAGAACATGAGATCACTATTCAAAGAACATCAGACTTATCCCATATATCTGCAGGCTATGACCCGTTTGGAAGGAAGCTTTTTTCTATACAAATTCGAACATCCAAAATGTTTTTAAAAAGTGAAGCTGAAGATACTATTGTCCGCTGCCAGACTATGGTACCAAATCAGGCGCCTGTTAAATATTCCATACTATAGTGACTATGCCCCAATCTGGCTTTCTCCAGGAACACCAGAATGTTTGAAAGACAGGCTATCAGCACCTCTGAGAGATGAAGGGATAACAAAGTGGGGCCAGCTAATAAAAGAAAATACAATAATAGGATGGGACCAGTTTATTTATTTGAAAAGTTTTATATAGCGCTGGCTAGACCCAATATTGACTAAAAGTACACTCTCTAAATTTAAGTACTATCAGCTAGTGAGCTGGAAAAGGTCCTTAGGGAAGGATGGAACAGGAAATAGTGACATTGAGAGGAAAATACAGAGGGACGCTGTAATAAAGAAAGAAGTATCGAGTTGGTACTGGTCGCTCATTTTAGCAGGAGAAGAGGATTTTGTCTTACCCACGGAGATCTGGGGGAAGGATCTGCTGACGCTGGATATACAAAAACTATGGCAAGTATCAATGTCTACATGTTGGTATATCATTAAATCTGCACCTCTCAGAAAAAATCATTTGTTTACGATGCATAGAGCATATTGGACGCCGAAGAAGCTGTCAAAGTTGAACAGGCGAGAGGTGAAATGCTGCCCCAAGTGCGGAGAAGAAAGGGCAAATGATATATACATGTTCCAGCAGTGCCCCCAGCTACAGGGATTTTGAAACAACATGGGTAAGATCCTCTCGGAGGTGCTGGGTCAAAATACTGAGGTAAGCATAGAATTAGTTATGTTTGGGGTGTTAAGCGGTAATATGGGAGGCCCTAACCCAAGTAAAAAACAGAGCAACTTACTCTTTGTATTAATTTTATTAGCTAGAAGGGAGATTTGTATTAAATGGATATGTCATATCCCGCCAACACAAGTTGAATGGTTAGCATCGGTCCAAAGGGTTAATGAGTTAGATCGGGATGGGAAACAAAGTAAGAGAACAGGGTTTTGGGATATATGGGAACACCATTACAAGTCACGGGACGAAGGCACAGAAGGTGTTTAAGATAATCCAAAGACCAATGATTAAGCATAACAGCAATGACAGTAAGTGTGGGAACTGCGCTGGTGGCCCCAGAAATGCAGCATCCCCACCGGGGAAGAGTGGGATGGGATGCTAAGGGGGCCCAGTGGTCGGAAGGATACCTCCATACACCCTTCTGCAGGTGTATGTCCTGGGGCAGGGCCAGGCTGGTACAGTTAAGATATGCCCCCCCAGCAGCCCGTTATCTCATCTCAACCTGTCCATTGCATAATGAGGACAAAAAAAACACTATCAATCCCCATACAGTAGTTTTACAGAAAAGAAAAATGAACATTTTGTTGGAATTCACAGTAGGACGTAGTTTTATTTTACGCAGAAGAAAAACATGACCCAAGCATGGTACACATGTTGCATTACGCAGAGTCAGATTCAAGACTTGTCATAGTACTAACACAGCTCTGCAGGCATGGTGTATTTTAAGACATGAGGGTGATGTGAATCAACCCTGTTATGAGAATCCCTTGGCACAGTCTTGCACAGCCCAGCAGCTGTGGTGAGGTCTAACACAAGCGAATGTGATATGAGTGAGGGTGAGTCTGACCCAGAGGGTGAATCGACTGAGTGCTGACGTGACTCAGCAGCTAAGCTGACTACTGAAACAGTGAGTGTGACGTGAATAGCACTGCCTCCATGCCTAAATGAGTTAATTGACATATGTTTACACAGCTTTGCAGCTATGGTGAATTCTAAGACATGGGACCTGATTCACAAAAGTGAACTTAAACTTTGTGTAAGTTTACTATATTTTTGCCATTCACAACAGAGCTATCGGTTTATTTGCGGAGTTCTCCACCCAGACTGCGGAATCTCTGTAGTCGAAAACTTACTACTAACACGTAGTTTGTGAATAGCAAAAAAAATAGTAAACTAACGTAAAAGTGCAAGTTTACCTTTGTGAATCAGGCCCATGATTGGGATAGGGAAGAGGATGTCCCCCTGGCCTTAAGTGATGTGCCCTTTCCTTGACAGCCTTGCAGGTATTGTGAGTTCTAGGACAGCGAGGGTGTGTGGATAATGGCTGCACCCTGCTTAAGAGGCTGACTTGAGCATCTGTGCACCGTTGATTGACGGGTGAGCAGACCAGGCTGCATCTGCTAATTATATCTGAAAGAATGTACGGCATGAGGTCTGGGCTTTATTTAACATATTGAACGGGCACCGGCTGTGGGCTCTAGTGCAGCTCATGGCTTCAGGATCTGCACTAATCCTTGCCCTCACTATCAATAGCAGGATTCTCAGCTTTGCTGCTTCGGGGTTCTAATAACCCAGGGAACCCAACCAGACACAAAAAGCGGACAATGGTCAGCGAGCCCTGTTAGGCCAATAAGGGAGGCAACTAGGAATGACTGCCAGTTAAAGACCCCCAAGGCTAGGTCAGTTTCCAAAATCTGGTTGAGACAGGTAGCATCTTCCAATGTGAAAAAGGAGGCTGAGGCCACATTTATATCATCAGCAAAGCACAAAGGCCCAGATGTACTGCACGATTGTGAGGGCGGTCCCATGATGCTCAGCGGCATTACTAAGCGGCACAAAGCACAGGATCAATCATCTTTCTGCGCAAAATATCATGTGGTGTAAGCACAATGAAAAACAGAGGTGGGTCACAGAGTGGCATACCCTTCTGTCACAACCGCCTAGATCTATGCAAAGCCGGAGGCCATACGGGGTGGGAACAGGGCAAACACCCACACGTTTCCACAAAAATGCCAGATCTACCAAAATAACATGATCTGTCTTTCTGTGCAATATTAGGGCCAAATGAAACCTGGCAAAAAGGCAAGGCGCACGCAGAACATGGTGTGATAGTCCTAGCGACCCCTGACCTTGACTGGTAGGTCGCTCCCCCACCACACAGCTCCGTCTGTGTGCCCTGCTGCTGCCCCTGATTGTGCTCGTTTTTCCTTTCTGTGCCCCCTTGCTGCCCCTGATTGTGCTCGTTTTTTCCTTTCTGTGCCCCCCTTGCTGCCCGATTGTGCTCGTTTTTTCCTTTCTGTGCCCCCCTTGCTGCCCCTGATTGTGCTCGTTTTTTCCTTTCTGTGCCCCCTTGCTGCCCCTGATTGTGCTCGTTTTTCCTTTCTGTGCCCCCTTGCTGCCCCTGATTGTGCTCTGTTTTTTCCTTTCTGTGCCCCCCTTGCTGCCCCTGATTGTGCTCGTTTTTTCCTTTCTGTGCCCCCTTGCTGCCCCTCATTGTGCTAGTTTTTTCCTTTCTGTGCCCCTTGCTGCCCCTCATTGTGCTCGTTTTTTTTCCTTTCTGTGCCCCCTTGATGCCCTGATTGTGCTCGATTTCCCTTCTGTGCCTGTTTCCCGCCGCTGCGCCCCTGCGGCCCCGCCCCCTCACTGCCCATTCGCTGCCCCATTCCCTGCTCCTCCCTCCCACCTCCCCATTTATGGCGGCCGCTGCGTGGTGAAGAGAGCGACCCCTGACCTTGACTGGTAGGTCGCTCCCCACCACACAGCTCCGTCTGTGTGCCCTGCTGCTGCCCCTGATTGTGCTCGTTTTTCCTTTCTGTGCCCCCTTGCTGCCCCTGATTGTGCTCGTTTTTCCTTTTCGTTCCCCCACTTACTGCCCCTGATTGTGCTCGTTTTTTCCTTTCTGTGCCCCCTTGCTGCCCCTGATTGTGCTCGTTTTTTCCTTTCTGTGCCCCCCTTGCTGCCCCTGATTGTGCTCTGTTTTTCCTTTCTGTGCCCCCTTGCTGCCCCTGATTGTGCTCGCTTTTTCCTTTCTGTGCCCCCCTTGCTGCCCCTGATTGTGCTCGTTTTTCCTTTCTGTGCCCCCTTGCTGCCCCTCATTGTGCTAGTTTTTTCCTTTCTGTGCCCCCTTGCTGCCCCTGATTGTGCTCGTTTTTTTTCCCTTTCTGTGCCCCCTTGCTGCCCCTGATTGTGCTCGTTTTTTCCTTTCTGTGCCCCTTGCTGCCCCTCATTGTGATAGTTTTTTCCTTTCTGTGCCCCCTTGCTGCCCCTCATTGTGCTCGTTTTTTTCCTTTCTGTGCCCCCTTGATGCCCTGATTGTGCTCGTTTTCCCTTCTGTGCCTGTTTCCCGCCGCTGCGCCCTGCGGCCCCGCCCCTCACTGCCCATTCGCTGCCCCATTCCCTGCTCCTCCCTCTCACCTCCCCATTTATGGCGGCCGCTGTGCGGCCGCGCAGCGGACGTGCGCAGCGGGCGCGCCGCTGGTGCGTCGAAGGCGCGCCTAAGGCAAGCCCGTCTGCGCCCATCCGCGCCGTGACCGCGCCCAGCGCCAGACCCCCTGGTCCGGGCATCCCCCGCGCCCGCCACATCAACAGACGCCGATACGACGCCAGCACCCTCCACGCACTCAACCCCGGAAAAGATCACGCCTGCTACCAGGCCACCCCGAAGCGCACCCAAGGGCCCTTCACCTGCCGGAACTGCAGCTTCGCCAGCACCCGCCCCGCCAAACCACCGCCCAGGAAAGAACCCAACTACCTC
This sequence comes from Calotriton arnoldi, assembly GCA_963921515.1. NCBI lineage: Eukaryota > Metazoa > Chordata > Amphibia > Caudata > Salamandridae > Calotriton > Calotriton arnoldi. Next base: position 1,103,640 of record CAWUFW010001599.1, on the reverse strand, counting down.
AGATGCATCCTCCTCAACACCCGCTCCGCCCGCAAACACGCCATCGAACTCTGGGACCTTCTCGACTCAACCTCCCCAGACGTCGCATTCCTGACGGAGACCTGGCTGAATCCCGCTTCAGCCCCCGACATCGCCATTGCCATCCCGGACGGATACAAGATCACCCGCAGGGACCGCACCAACGGAGTCGGAGGAGGCATCGCCATCGTCCACAGGAACACCCTCAGAGTCTCAACCAACACCGACGACACCCTCAGCACCGCCGAACACATGCACTTCCAGATCCACACCGATCCCAACACCACCCTCAGAGGAACCCTCATCTACAGACCCCCCGGACCCCGACCACAGTTCAGCGATTCCATCGCTGACTTCGTCAGCACACACGCCATCGCCTCCACGGACTACATCCTCCTCGGGGACCTGAACTTCCACCTCGACAACAAGGACACCAACTCCACCACCCTGATCGACAACCTCGCCACCCTCGGACTCAGACAGCTCGTGACTACACCCACCCACGCCGCCGGCCACACGCTCGACTCCATCTTTTCTGCAAGCCCACACGTCTCCTTCAACCACACCTCCGAACCCCACTGGACTGACCACCACTGCATCCACTTCACCTACAGGAAGCCCACCACGCACCACCGCACCGAACAAATGCCTCGCCGCTGCTGGAGCAGAGTCACGGAAGACCAGCTAACCACAACCCTCGCCCTGAGCCCACCCGCCGAACCCCCGACCCCGACACCGCCGCCCGCAACCTCAGACAGTGGATCGACGACTGCGCCAACACCCTCGCCCCGCTCAAGGATCCGCCCAACAGCCACACCAGCAAGAAAGCCACCTGGTTCACCGAAGACCTCCAGGCCTCCAAACGAACATGCCGAAAACTGGAGAAGATCTGGCTCCACGAACGGACAGCGGACAGCTACACCGCCCACAAGAGCGCCACCCGCAGTCACCATCACCTCATCAGATCCGCCAAAAGGGCCTCACTCAAAGACCGCCTAGACAACAACGCACACAACAGCAAAGAGCTCTTCAACATCGTGAAGGAACTCTCCAATGCCAGCTCCAACACCAACGACATCCAGCCGTCGCGAGACCTGTGCGACTCACTGGCCACCTTCTTCCACCGCAAAATCGCCGACATCCACGACAGCTTCAACACCACGACCGCCCCGGCAACCACCGAGACCACTGCCCCCACAACCACCAACCGCCTGCTCTCCTGGACCAACATCAACGACGAGGACACCAGCGAGATCATGAACACCATCCACTCCGGTTCACCGCTAGACCCGTGCCCTCACCACATCTTCAACAAAGCCAGTACAGCCATCGCGCCCCATCTCCGGAAAATAATCAACATCTCCTTCGAGACAGCAACCTTCCCGGAAAGCTGGAAGCACGCCGAGATCACCGCCTTACTCAAGAAACCCAAGGCAGACCCCAAGGACCTCAAGAACTTCCGACCCATCTCTCTGCTCCCGTTCCCCGCGAAGGTCACCGAGAAAATCGTCAACAAACAACTGACCCGCTACCTCGAGGAGAACAACATCCTGGACCCTTCCCAGTCCGGCTTCGGCAACCACAGCACCGAAACCGCCCTCATCGCCGCCACCGATGACATCAGGACCCTGCTAGACAACGGAGAAACAGCAGCCCTCATCCTCCTGGACCTATCAGCCGCCTTCGACACGGTCTGCCACCACACACTACGAACACGCCTTCACGACGCCGGGATCCAAGAGAAGGCCCTGGACTGGACCACATCCTTCCTTTCCGGCAGAACACAAAGCGTCCGCCTCGCCCCTTCCGATCCAAGGCCACCAAGATCATCTGCGGCGTACCCCAAGGCTCCTCCCTCAGCCCAACGCTGTTCAACATCTACATGGCACCCTCGCCCACGTCGCCCGACAGCACAACCTCAACATCATCTCCTACGCCGACGACACCCAGCTGATCCTCTCCCTCACACCGCCAAAGCCCACCTCCACGAAGGAATGAAGGCCGTCGCCGAATGGATGAGGACCAGCCGCCTGAAGCTGAACTCGGACAAGACGGAGGTCCTCATCCTTGGTTCCAACCCTTCAGCCTGGGACGACTCCTGGTGGCCAACATCACTGGGAACAGCCCCGCCACCCACCGACCACGTACGCAACCTAGGGGTCATCCTCGACCCCACCCTCTCCATGACTAAGCAGGTCAACGCCGTTTCCTCATCCTGCTTCAACATCCTCCGAATGCTCCGCAGGATCTTCAAGTGGATCCCCACCGAAACAAGAAAAACAGTCACCCAGGCCCTCGTCACCAGCAGGCTGGACTACGGAAACGCCCTCTACGCAGGAACGACGGCTAAGCTCCTGAGACGGCTGCAACGCATCCAGAACGCTTCTGCACGTCTTATCCTCGACATCCCCCGACGCAGCCACATCACACCCCACCTGAGAGACCTGCACTGGCTCCCTGTCAACAAGAGGATAACCTTCAAGCTCCTCACCCACGCACACAAAGCACTCCACAACTCCGGACCAGCCTACCTCAACAGACGACTCAGCTTCTACACCCCCACCCGCCAGCTCCGCTCGACCAGCCTCGCCCTCGCCACAGTCCCCCGCATCCGGAAAACGACCGCCGGCGGCAGATCCTTCTCCCACCTCGCCGCCAAGACCTGGAACACCCTCCCCACCAACCTCCGACAGACCCAAGACCTACTGGCCTTCAGAAGACTCCTCAAGACCTGGCTCTTCGATCAGTAGCAGCACCACCCCCCTCTTCCCCCAGCGCCTTGAGACCCTCGCGGGTATGTAGTGCGCTTTATAAGTGACATGATTGATTGATTGATTGATTGATTGATTACATTGAAGATGGGCATTTGCAACAAAATTACTAATTTTAGGTGCTTTGCCCTGAAATGTGTTGATTTTGTTCTTAAAGGTGTACCTTAAGTATCAGTTTAATGCACGATCGTCCAAGGTCGTCTTTGCACGGTACCTCAATGCTTACCACTGGGAAAAAATGACTTTTTTACACAAGTGTGGCCTATGACCTCATTAACACACAACTCTTACTAAACACGGCGCTTCACTATTTTCTCCTGTATTCACAGTGTAGTGCAACAGATGTCAATGCTGTGTAACCCTGTGCAATGTGAATATTAGTAAACCTGTAACAAATATGTACTCCGGTCTGTTCCATATTCAAGCAGCGCTGCGTGAATGTTATTAAATCTGGGCCAAACTATTTTTCAGCTATGATCCTCAAATAAGCATGTTTTAGTTGCTTTCCCGAATAAAAATCAAATAAGATATGACCGTAACGTCAATTGCTATGCACGAAAGCATCTTTTTTTATAGAGTCTCTCATTATATTCTAGCCAGTCGGTTTACTTTATAATTATCTTTCACAGTATAATTCTGAAGTTAATGCTGCTACTTGCTACAAACACAACTCCTACTGTTTGGCTCTCATTAGCACATCAAAGGGGTTCAGAAGTTGCATAGACGGTCTTGTAGGCAATTCTCCATATTCAGTGCAACTGTCCAAACAGATGCATGTTTTGTAGCTACAGAACAACAGAACAGAGACCAGATTGAACAATTTGAAGTACATCTTGCAGTTCCCCAGCGCTCAGGTTTCTCCAAGCAACACCCCCCCCCCCCCAACCCCTCCTGCCCCCGCCCCCCACTGGACTGTAACCTTCTGTGGTCCTGACAACAAATGGGGCAATGTGAAATTGCATGTGAATTTACTGTTACTGTGCTCAGAGCAGATGGTAAATGTATGTGTGGACTTCTGGGTGAGGTGGAGGGTGGAGGCGGGGTGGTGTGGAAAGGGGAAGATGATTTCTCGCAGGAGGAGCATTGTATGCCACCCCCTGGCTGAAAAAACGGGGAATGAGCTGCATTTACTGACAGGAAATATTGGTGTGGAAACACTTGCCTATTAATAATCGGAAAGAGCAGAATTCCATGTGTTAATTCAGCTCTGCCTGAAGTAATCAGGGCCGAAGTGGCAGAACACCGTGGGGCTTATTTACAAGCCCCTTGCGCCGCCCGTACGTCACTTTTTATAGGGGGGAAAAGTGACGTACCGGCGGCGCAAGAGGGCTTGTAAATAAGCCCCCTAGAGTTCAAACATAAAATGGAAGGGAAGGGAACCCTGTGTAATGCACAAACATTGTTCCGGGTGGACCTCAAGTAGACATCCTTCATCAGCCTCCTTTGATAAGGTGATTAAAGGCCCTAGCATTCAACGAGCAATGCTTTAGTAGCCTCCCAACTTGACAAAGATGTAGATTCTTTGCCATATCACACTGGCTCCCCAGCATTTAGAAACAAACTGACTTTAACATTAAGGTTGAATAAAAAAAATCAACTACGAGGCCAATGCAGTCTTTTATACTTCCAAGGAGCAGAAGCCCTCCATTGAGCTGGGCACTTAGCCCGCCTTTAAGTGCCAGTGGTAAACTCAGGCTGTGGTCAGATGTATGTCCATGGCCATTATAATGTATGCTTGTGTTGGTCTCAAAGCTGGCCCTGACTGGGCCCACAAAAGCCCATCCATCGGCACATTGCCCTCACCGCAGGCCCTGTGTCAGCTGGCTTGTTTATTTGAACATTCTTTCCGGGGCAGCTGCCCCCGGTCAGTCCTCTGAAGACACCAGGCGAATGCGACCTTTGACCTTCAGCTGTGAGAGGCTCTGCTCCTGCTGACTGTACACTGACCAGGAATGGAACGCTCAACATCAAGGAATAGCACAATACCACCAGTGCCTCAACACCAGAGAGGCTGAGCTACCACCCAAATGTCGTGACTCATTTTATGCAAAATAATGGACCCCCAACTGTACATCACTAGGATGTCTGTGACACAGAGGCGGTCTGTGCATTTTAAAGCGCAGGGCGAGCGCCCGACATCTGGTCACAACCAGAGATGATTTATAATTAGGGCTTCCGGTTTTATGGTATTTATTTTTTTAACAATTCCGCCTGAATTTATCCATATTTATTTTTGGGCCATATTATCTGTATTTATCCATATTTATTTAGTGTTTTGAGGATAAATTAAGTTGTACAACTGTACATTTCCATATTTATTTAACTGCTAGACATGCAGTCATACTTTGATGTCTGTCATGTTTTAGCTATTTAAACTGCCAAATATTCCATAACAATACATCCACAGGTAAATATTAGCATTATATCCCAAATTTATGTTGACATATGCCGTTATTTAAAGAAATGTCATCCTGTTTTTTAACTTCCCATGCTGTCCTTCTGCTCAGCTGTTGGGCTATAATTCATGAAAGACAGCACAGAGTCACTTAAAAGAAGCCCAGTTTTCTGTATTTATCCACTTTTAACAATAAATGCAGACAGAAAACACATTGCTTTCTGTCTGAATTTATCTGTAAAAATCCTTAAAAACTGAAAACTGGGTGCCTTATTTATAATATGTTTAAAAAGCTCTTGATGGGTGGCGGGAGTACATTATTCGATTTAATGCCAAAATAGCAATGGGTTATTTCCCTTTGAAGCAGTCAAGAAATGTCTTGAAATTAAATTAGAAAAAAACCATAGCAGTGTTTAGAAAGGCTGCTTTTTGTTTACAGAGAAGGCAGAAATGCACTATTGAATAGTTGGTAAGATAGCTAAGTAAGCTACCCCTTCTTTGCTAGGCCTGTGCGTAACTTACAAGGCACAGGTTCGAATCCTAACAGTAGCACCTACTCCTCCGTTTATTATCTAGATGCCCCTGAAATGGGTACTAGTAATAACAGATATATGGGCGAGACCAAGCTGCTGTGGTCACCAGCCACTAGAAGCAACCACAGCAGTGCTTAATTTGTGAAAGAATGAGTGCCGGTGCCTGAAGTTCTGCTCTTAAGTCCATGGCCGGTGAATTAAATGTCAGTGCGCGGAATACCAAGACTGCTAGTGTTAAATGCTCCTCATGCCTCTTTAATCCACTACCAAACACTCCCTGCCCCTTTATCTCACTCTTGCAGGATCCTGCTTTCTCCCTTTGTGGCGGTTTTTCATCTTTAGATTTAGATTTAACTTTTTTATTACTTTTATTCCGATCATGTGCCACAAAAATAAAAAGAAGGATAATAAAAACAAAAAAATTGGTGTCGCCTACACAATGGGGGCTATATGCAATACAAAACTTACATTACATTTTTTTTTACCATTGTATCTCATTTCAGTATAGCGGGTAGGTGTAGGTATTACTGGTATGGAATCTCCTTTTAGTTTTAAAGCACATCACAGGGAAATATGATTTGTATACACAAAAAAGGTACTACTGGCTTTGAATTACTGTAAGACATAGCTTAAACATTCCAATGACTGGGGGAATAAAAACATGGAAAGAAAAAAAGCATTGGCAAAGTAAAGTATTTGCTCACCAGCCCTGGCACAGAAGTGCAGGTTTTTTTAGATACATGTGCACATTTGAGCAGGCAAAATGCAGTTACTGGCCGTGCAAAAAATGTTTTCCAACACAGTGCAGGAGAGTCAGAGACCAAATTGGCTGACCCACTGACCCATTACGTCATGATACTGTGGAGGAAGCAAAATGTGAAAGACAGTGGCACAGACCGATGATGGAAAGAGATGACCCAAAGCCCCTATATATTTTGCACTGATGCGGTCGCCACTGTGTGGTATTACATAAGTCAGAGTTTCCATAGGAAGAAAGCTGTTTGTTTTGCTAATAACTTTGGCATCATTTCAAGAATCTTCACAACACTTTCCCCCAAAAAGTTGCTCATCCATTTCAGGTCTTTCCTGGAAAGTTCTGGGGTGATTCATCAAGCAGGGGCAGAGGAGAAGGGGGGCCTAAAACACTTCTTTAACCATGAAATTTTTCATAGGGAATATTAGGCAATGAAACAGAAAAAACAGCTGAACAGAATGACACCAAATTTGGCAAAAAGCTAGCTATTTACCTCCAAAGACTTAAAAAATAGCAATATCTAGTGTTGCGAGACTTACGTGGGACTCCGGTGAGAATACTGCAGTAAAAAACGACAAAAGAGAGAATTCAGATTGATCAATCCCATGGGACCGAGAGCTCTGATTGGCTCGCTACTATACGGCTGCTATTGCATGACTCAGGGGCTCAAAAAGTAAGATGTCCTTCACCACATGTAGCATGAGGTTGGGCGCAGATCTGGTCTTTGTTGATGTGGTGGAAGCCAATCAGATCTTATCTTCAGATCTGTCAGCTTCACAGATCCTCCGTGCCATGAAATATGCAATGTTTTTGAGCCTTAATTTCTCCAAAACTACTGAATGGATTTATACCACATCACAAAAAGCACACTTTCTGGACCAAGATGTATCCTTCTGCCAAATTTGGTGTAATTCCATTCAGTAGTTTTTGCGTTATCACTGCTCAATTATCCTATTGAAAAATTAATGGGGAAAAAGTGTTTTGGGACCCCACCTTTTTCTCGACCCATCCTCCCCCACCGCATCCACTTGAAGGATAACCCCAAAACTTTCCGGGAAAGAGCTGTGGCAGATGGGACTTTTTATGGAAAGTTTCATGAAGATTCGTCAAACGGTACCAAAGTTATAAGCAAACCAATAAATGCTTTTCTTATCGAAAAGTGGTCAGAACTATAACTACCCAGTACCATGTAGTACTATATTTGTTTTTATTACATGAAGGGGCGAGACAGTTAAGCTATCTCTGGGCCAGACCTAAAAAGAATTAGCTCAGCAGATAAGTAAGTAATGCTCTATACATAACTCAGTTGGCAAAGGCAGGCCCACTAATCCAAGTCTCTCCCTGATGAGTAGAGATTAATGAATTCAAAAAAGGCCTTCACCCCAACCACACTTGGCCTTGCCAAGATCAGGGGAGCTAAACATACACTCTGACCTCCTAGGATGGATGTGTAAAAATGTTAAACCTCCCCAGCTATGCTGAGTGGCAGGAGAAGTGCAGTTGTCCTCTTACACAAAATCCACTCGCCTAGTCTAAGGGCAGGGGGTTTACTGTATTTTTCAACACCTCCCTAGCTTTGCTTAAAGACCAGGGAGAGATACTGATTCCTAAAAACCCCCATTTCGCCCAAAGGTGAGAGGAATGGTAACGAAAAAGATAAGCATGGATGGGGCAGCTCACACCTGCCCTGGTACTCTTAATAGCCCCACCGCCAGTCCTGAGTAAAAGGTTATATTTTGAGCACTCCTCATCTTGCACAATGGCAAAAAGTTTTTTTTATGGCCCCCAATATTTCCATACATCAGGAGTGATTTACAAAAAGCAAGATAAGGGTGTCTCAGTACCCTCAGACATATCAACCTCCCACCCTTGGGGAAGGTGTGGGGGGTGTCAGAACCTCATTCAGAGGGCCAACTGGTGGGTGAGGCCTTTTACTCCTGGTGTCCCAAGGCCCGACCCACTATGGGTCCTGAGCAACTGGGCCAAGTACCCCTTCAGCACTTGACTCTCAGTGGTAGTGTATGTAAAGCAGTCCAAGGCTTCTATTGGGGAGGTAGACACAGAGGAGTGGAATATAGGCTCACAACTTGAATAAGCAGCAATTAACCCATTCCATGTTGAGGACGGAATGGTTCCATCCTTAGTCACAGTAGGCATGTGCTGAGGACGGAACTGTTCCATCCTCGAACATACCCATGGGGGAATTGCTGGTGCTCCCCCCATCGACCATCCCTTTTCATCCCCCTCACCTGGGATGGCAGCCACCCCTAACCCCCATCGGTGATCTGATGATGTTGGCAAGCTCACAGCGTGCCGATGTCATCCAATGCAACCGGGGACACGCTGGAAGCCATTTGCTTATAGCGCCTCCAGAGTAAGGGCATGTTTTAGGTGACTCCTTCTCCTGGGGTGGGAGGTTCTCATGTATACAGACGATCCTTTCCCCCTGTGTCTGTATAGAGTCTTGTTTAGGCCGATTAGCTCCTCGGGGGGGGGGTCGAAACCCACTAAAAGGCAGGGAAGTTTTTATTACAATGATTACGGGCAGCGACCCCTTGGGCAAGGGTCGCACCCCATTGAGGATATTTTTTTAGCAATTCCGTCCCCCCTAGAGGGCCAATTTGCCATCTGGAGGGCAGAAGCCCACTAGACACCAGGGATTGTATTTTTTATATGTCTTATATATAATTTATATATTTATATATACGTTTTGGGCCCTTCCCTGCTGTAGGCAATTGGCCTACCCACACAAGTGAGGTAGCATTTTTATCGGAAGACCTTGTGGAACACTGGGTGGTGGAAAATTTGTGCTGGGCCAGTGATTCCACAACTTTCCCACATAGAAATGTGAGGAAAAGTTTATTTTTTAGCTAAATTTGGGGTTTGCAGGGGATTCTGGGCAAGAAAATGTTGGGGTATCCATGCAAGCCACACCTCCCTAGACTCCCTCGGGGATCTAGTTTTCAGAAATGTCTGGGTTTGGTGGGTTTCTCTAGATGGCCGCCGAGCCCCGGACCAAAAAGGCAGGTGCTCCCCTTGCAAAAACAGGTTATTTTGCGATAGACAATTTTGATGTCTCCACAATACGTTTGTGCCCTTTCTTGTTGCAGACACCTGGCCCACCCACACAGTAGCAGTATTAGCAGGAGACCTGGGGGAACGCTGGGTGGTAGGAAATTTGTAGCTGACTACAGATTCCAGGACTTTCCTGTCAGAAATGCAGGGAAAATTTGTTTTTTTAGGTAAAGTTTGAGCTTTGCAGGGGATTCTGGGTAAAAAATCTTGGCGAGAGCCACGTCAGTCTCCCCACCCTGGATTCCCCCAGGTTTCTAGTTTGCAAAAATGTGTTGAGTTTTGGTAGAAAAATGTGATGCATCAATGTGGCACTTTGGGCTGTTTCCTGTCGCGGCTACTAGGCTCACTCACACAAGTGAGGTACCATTTTTATTGGGAGACTTAGGGGAATGCTAGGTGGATGGAAGTTTGTGGATCCCCGCAGATTTCAGTACTTTCCATCACACATATGTGAGGAATATGTGTTTTTTTAATTAAAAGTTTGAGGTTTGCAAGAGATTCTGGGTAAAAAAAACTTGGTGAGAGCCATGCAAGTCAGCCCACCTGCCTAGTTTTAAAAAAATGTACAGTTTGACTAGGTTTCCATGTGTGCTGGCAGAGCTAGGGTCCAAAATCTAGAGCTACCCACATTGGAAAAAAAGGCTCAGTTTTCGGTGGAAAAATACAATGCATCCATGTTGCGTTTTAGGCTGTTTCCTGTTGCGCCCACTCTAGGCCTACCCTACTGAGAGACTTGGGGGAATACCAGGTATATAGAAGTTTGTGGCTCCCCACAGATTCCAGAACTTTCCATCGCAGAGATGTGAGGAAAATCTGTTTTTTTGGTCAAAGTTTGAGGTTTGCAAGGGATCTTGGGTACAAAATAAGGATGAGAGCCATGCAAGTCAGCCTACCCTGGATATCCCAAGGAGTTTTAAAAAATATAGAGGTTGGATAGGTTTCCATAGTTGGCGACTGAGCCAGGGCCCAAAATTCACAGCTAGGCACATTGCAAAAAAAGGATCAGTTTTCAGTGGAAAAATGTGATGCATCCATGTTGCGTTTTGGGCTGTTTCCTGTTGCAGGCACTAGGCCTACCGACACAAGTGAGGTACCATTTTTATTGGGAGGCTTATGGGAACACAGAATAGTAGAACAAGTGTTATTACCAATTGTCTTACTTTGCATTTGCGCCTTCCAAATGTAAGATAGTGTGTAAAGAAAAAGTCATTTTGAGAAATGCCCTCTATTTCACATGCTAGTATGGGTACACACAAATTCTGAGATGTGCAAATAACCACTGCTTCTAAACTCCATATCTTGTGCCCATTTTAGAAATACATAGGTTTCCTTGGTACCTACTTTTTACTCTTTATATTTTACCAAATGAATTGATGTATACCCTGTACACAATGAAAAACCATTGCAATGTGCAGCTCAGTTATTGGCTCTGGGTACCTTGGGTTCTTGGTAAACCTACAAGCCCTATATATCCTTACAACCAGAAGGGACCAGTGGACGTAACTGCATATTGCTTTTGAAAATCTGCCATAGGTAGAAGAAGTTACAGATGAAAATGTAGACACAAAAGGCTTTTTTCAACTTAATCTAAAAATTGTTTTATTGCAACTGTTACTTGCTATAGGAAAACCTTGAAGGATCTACATCAATGACCCCTTGCTGAATTCAAAATTCTGTCTACTTTTCAGAAATGTATAGCTTTCCAGGATCCAACATTGGTTTTACACCCATTTCTACCACTAACTGGAAGGAGGTTGAAAGCACAAAAAATAGGAAAAATGGGCTATGTCCCAGTAAAATGACAAAACTGTGTTGAAAAATGTGGTTTTCTGAATCAAATCTGCCTGTTCCTGAAAACTGGGAAGATGGTGATTTTAGAGCTGCAAACCCTTTGTTGATGCCATTTGCAGGGAAAAAACCAGACACTTTCTTCTGCAACACTTTTTTTCCATTTTTCCCAAAAGTTTGCTGTATTTTGGCTAAACTCTCAGTCCCCTCCAGGAGAATCCACAAAGTAAAATATGGCATTCACAAACAATACACACAGTTCCCAGAAGTCAAGGGTCTAGTGTTTTAAGAGTCAGGTTCCTAATTCCCACATTCCTCTTGTGAAAGGTAGTTGTTATTTCTCATTCACTAGAGGCAACATTCAGGTTAAGCTCCACTAGTAGTGCAAGTCTCAGGAGTCCCACTCTAACTCTTATTAAAGTCAAAAGTGTTCCAGTGCCAAAGAGCTACATGGCAGGAAGTTCCTTCAGGGCTGTCTGCCTTGTAAATGAATCTTACTCGCCCCAGCAGGACCTGCATGACCGGAGTCTCCCAGCGCACACCCCTTCGCTGGAGCTGAAGCTGCAGCAGCTGTCTCAAGTGAGTTCTTCACACGGAGCCCTAGAGAGGCAGTCGTTGGGTGTCCTCAAGTTTCACACATGTGGTCCTACTGTGGTAGTAGCCTGGGGTCCTCAATGCTGATATGTTTCCTGGAATCCTCCCCAAAGGTGTTGGGAGGGGAGATTTCAACACTCCTGGACCTCAGTTGGGGTTGGGCGGAACCGGTCACCACCTCAGCCTCCTCCTCATGACGAAGGTCTCGATCAGACCCCATTCCATGCCTTTTTCTGGTGCTCCCCCCAGTATACACGGTCACCGTCCTCTCTCTCTACACAGTGTACGGCCCGAATCACACAGCAGAAATCTTCAGGGTGACCTTACCTGGCAGACAGGATTGCTATCTTCACTCAGGACAGGGGCTATGGCCCGATCGCCACAGCAGTAATCTTTATGGTGGCCCCACCTGGCATACAGGGTCGCCGACTTCACTCATGCACACAGGCAACAACCCAATCGGTGAAGCAATGGTCATGGCTCACTTCACAGTAGCCCTGCTCTGGCATATGGGCAGCACCAATTTTAATCTGCACACAGACAACAACCCAATTGGTTTAGTAGCCATTTCCTCACACCTCACTACTGGTATCCAATTGCCAGGCTCCCTCACTGGACCTCGCTTCCTCCAGCACTTTCCTCTTCCTCACAAGGCTCACTGGTTTTGGCAAGCAGGCAGGCACTGGTGCTCCAGGGGCAGGTGATCTTTGGTTTCCTGGGTGATGTCCCATCACCTAACTGGGAGACTGGCAGGCCTTGTCCCCCAGCCCTGGTCACAGGCAGAAGTCTTGCAGAGCCTCTCATCCTCGCACAGCCCGATGGGCTGCTTGACAGTTGACAAAGTCCCCTTTTTATAGTCCATTTCCAGACACCAAATGTGATTTAGAGTCTTTTAAGTTTATGTTGGGTGTCTGCTTCCTTTTGAAGTGCCCTCTCCTCAGGGGCATAGCTTGGTCAGAAAGACTGGGGGATGCGAGTTTCAGATTTTACGACAATCACGCTGGCATATCATGTTAATCATTATATGAAAAGCAGTGTATGAGTAGGGTTGAAGGGCCAGTGGAAAAGGAAAAGAGTGCAATATATGAGGGGTATTAAAAACAGTATTTTGTAAAGTACCTATGCTTTAAGACCTTCAAAACAGAGACAAGAGTGTGTGTGTTTTTATCTGAGTGAAGTTTTTTAAAATCCCCAGGTAAAATCTGATAGACACCTTACCATACCCGACTGGCAGCATCTGTACCCAACTACTTATTAAATATCACATTTATTAGGGAGTGTAACACCCCAAACAACCCCCACCCCTCAAAGGTACACCCCTGCCTCTTATCTGCCCTGCCCTTCCTCCAGAAAGCTGTCTGTCACAGCAGGAGCACCACACACCAAACCAACGTAGGCTAAGGATGACTTAGGTACACTGCAGCTGAACTATAAATAAGTGAGCCTGTAGGCCTCATTCAAGTGACACAATTAAAAAAGGTCTGTTCTTTCCTACTGTTCACTACAAAGTATGCTGCCACCACAGCGCTTGTGCTGCTGAACTCCTGGCAATGCCAGTAGCCTTTCACCACTATGAGGGCAACGCTTTTGGCACCCCTCGCAGTCCCAAAAGCCTGCAATCCTTGAGACAGGCCTATGTCATGGTGTACACCCATGATTCGTGTTCACCCATGACAACTAAATCAGCGCCAGGGATCGAGACATCATTGCAGCTGGGGCACTCGGGCAGAGTTTAACTTATGCAAATCTCTCCCCGACAAGTAAAGATTAGAGAATTAAAAAAAGGCCTTCACCCCAGCCACATTTCTTCTGGTCAATATCAGGGGAGTTAAACATACACTCTGGCCTCCTAGGATGGGTGTGGAAAAAAGCTAAATATCCACAGCTATGCTGAGCAGCAGGGAAAGTGCAGTTGGCCTCTTAACCAAAATCCACCACCTAGCCTAAGCGCAGGGGTTTACTTTAATTTTTAACACCTCCCTAGCTTTGTTTAACTGCCAGGGAGAGATACTGATTTCCACAAATCCCCATTTCGCCCAAGGGCGAGAAGAAGCGTAGCAAAAAAGATCAGCATGGATGGGACAACTCACACATAACCCAGTAAAGGGTTGTACTTTGAGCATTCTTTATCTTGCTCAATGGTGAGAAGGTTTTTTATCACCCGATGTTTGCAAACATCAGGAGTGATTTACAAAAAGCAAGGATAATGGTGTCCCAGTACCCTCAGACATATCAACCTCCTGTCATGACAGCCTCTCGGGGAGTGGGGGTCAAGGGGTTAGCCAGAACTCTTCACGGGTCTCCCGTCCCCTCCCGGTATGATTGGATGACTGGAGAGAGAAGGGCTCAGCATTTATCTGGTATCTGGAGCCTTCTGGGAAACTACAGGTCCCACAATCCTTTGGGAAGCAAGGCGGGACGGAAGAACTGACTCCGCTATGCTAGCGCGAGATTCTATAAAGCCCCTCCCCTTCCTGGGGTAGGGGCTTGACAATCTCGCTTGTTCCGCCGGAGCCTTTGCTCGTTCTTGGTTTCCCCGCTGTTTGTATCCCGTAGGATGTTCTGGAATCATTCACGCCATCTCCGATGCCTGGTTCGGAATTCCGAAGTGCTCAGCAGGTATTTTGGTTCCTTAGACGGGAGTAGCGCAGGAGCGCTCCTCCGCAACCGTGACTTTGTTCTGTGCCCTGAATTGTTGTTTCTCAGCGGGTGTTCAGGAGCGATGGACTCTGTCGTCGCGCTGTGCCTTTAACAGCGTTTGACGAGCCATTGCGTGTCAGCGCAGGAGCGCTTCCTTGCCCTGATTTGACTTTTGTTCGTAGAGCCCTACCTCGGCAATCCCTGTCGGGAACTGGTGGGGTATGATACATTTCTAGCTGTGCCTTTGTTCCCTCAGTATGGATGTTCACTGTGACGTAACAGTGAGAGTTTCTACAGAATCGGATATGGCAGTACAGTGAGTGGTCTTCACTGGGAGGATTCCGGTTGTGTCCTCTTTTCCTTTGCTTTATATCCAAGACTATGCCACAGTACCTGGATTATTAGGAAAAACTGGCTGTCCGTTCTCTCTCTGAATGGAGCTATGGTTAGGTTTCATTGGTTTACAGCTGCATAGTGTTGTGAGTATGTGTGTCAGGTCGGTGCCCTAGTAATTGTATGTATGTTTCCCCCTCTAACACCATTCACACATCTCTCTCTCTTCTCTTCTGTGTACAGTACTTACCTGAGGGTTGGCTTCTGACGATATACCGTGAATCTGGACCAGACATAGGTATAAGAAGATATCCACCCACGCAGCAGTGTTGGTTATTATATCCACTTCCCTTTTCCCCGGAGTGTTCCCTCTCAGAGCAGTGTTTCAGTACTCTGTGGGAGTTAGCGCTAGGGGGAGTAGGGGGGCTTGCTGCATTCCATCGTCCCCGCTGGATAGCTTCAACAGGTTAGTGGCAATATACCGTTTGGTGCTTCTGGCAGATCCTGACACCTCCCCGCCTTTGAGCAAGGTGTGGGGGGAATAACTATTATATCCCCCTTCCCTTGAGGAAGGCCCAAAGCAACCACAGGGAAAATCAAAGGATGTGAACTAATACACACCATCTCCATCCTATGCAACTTTATTAAGTCCTCTTTCCCTTAGGAATGGTGGAAAGTGGAAGAGCCCCACTAATCTATGCAAGGTGATGGGACATTTCTCACTTAAAACTGCCTGCTTTCATGAAAACTTTGCTATTTCTGTAGACACCTCACAATCGCTGGCAGAGAAGAACTAGGACACACACACGGGATATAGATAGGTACAAAAAGACAGGGAGAGAAACCAATGCGGAGAGGCAGAGGAACTTAAAGGAGAGTGTCAGGGACATGCTCAATTGTAGGCTGACAGGAAAATAGGAACATTAACACAGGCAAAGGGGCAGAGAGACAGACACTGAAACAGAGGGGTAAGCACAAACAGAGGGAAAGTGACAAAGGTACAAAGGCAGTGACAAGGATAGAGACAAGGGATGGGGCAGAGTTTCAGGGGTAAAGGCAGGGGTAGAGGAGGAGAAGTGGACAGGAGAACAGAAGAGGCCAGAGAAAGAGGAGAAGGGACAGGGGAAGAGAGTGAGGCAAGAGAACAGAGGCTGATGAGCAGGGACAAAGATTGACAGAGACAGGGCAACAGAGAGAGGGACAGGGACATAAGGACACAGCAATGAATAAAGACAGAGAGAGGGACAAAGACAAAGGGATGTGGTTGTAGGAAATAACTTCAAAAATAAAAATTCGACTTCCATAATAAATTAAAATGACAATCTGGCTTGAGCTTCAAACATAAAATGCATTTTAAAATGTGAACGCAGACATTTGGTGCTGAGAAAACAAAAGACACACAGTTGATGGACGGTATGCAGAACAAATCGAACATTCACCCCCAGTCAAGGGATCTGGGTTAAATCCATCATTCTTTTGCTCACCATGCCACCCCAGTTTAGACCTGGCCATATGCAAATCAGTCTTGACCCTGTGCCTCATGGGAACAGTCCAGCCCGAACTGCCAAGCCAGGTCCTCCCTGGACCGGAAACAAGCATCTTAGGACCTGTTTCGGGGTTTCACCCCTCATCAGCCAGGATAGCTTGAATCCAGTGGCCCAGTGAGCCCGGGACCCACGTCTGGGCATACCCGGCGCACTTAGGGCGAGAAAGCAAAAGACATACAGTTGATGGACGGAATGCAGAACAAATCAAAACATTCACCCCCCGTCAAGAGATCTGGGTTAAATCCATCATTCTTTTGCTCACCATGCCACCCCAGTTTAGACCTGGCCATATGCAAATCAGTCTTGACCCTGTGCCTCATGGGAACAGTCCAGCCCGAACAGCCAAGCCAGGTCCTTCCTGGACCGGAAACAAGCATCTTAGGACCGGTTTCGGGGTTTCACCCCTCATCAGCCAGGAAAGCTTGAATCCAGTGGCACAGTGAGCCCAGGACCCACGTCTGGGCATACCTGGCGCACTTAGGGTGAGAAAGCAAAAGACACACAAACGAAAACATGCGGTTTCAGGGTCCTTTAATCAGACACTTTTCCATAATAAATCATGCTCTTTTTAAATGTTAAAGCATTTGCAAGTATAATTCATAGTTAATGTGACAAGTTTAGATGTTGTTTTAATTATAGAATGTGTTTTCTTAACTTACAATAATTATTAAACATGTGTGCAGTGGTAGTGTATAGTTTGAGTTAACTTAACTCGCCTTTTTAAAAGAAATTGCAATGGAGCAGTGACAACTAAATAGAATTAATGGCTTGCAGCTTTCTCAGAACAAGATTCATTTGACCTTGTAGATAACAACAGAATGCGCTGTGAAATAGAGACGCTCAGAATGACCTCAGAAGCCTTACTGATGCTGTGTTAGTTGCTGGTAGACTGTTATTTTAAGCAAGACCACTATTCATGAACTGACTTAAAGCCTAATTTATTTACTGTAGGAATATATCACACATGCATTTCAAAATGCATTACCGCAATATGTTCTAATGATTCCTGTTTAAATAATCATTTTCTCTTGCGGTCTGAGGAGAACATGGGGGCCGCGATGGACGCGGGTCGATAAAGCGCTGCTGAGCGCACACCACCAACGGTCGAAATCATAGCCCCCCCACCATTTTGATCAAATTTAATGGGTCTTACTGGGCTGTCTCCTGTGGTGCTTGCGGAAGACGTGGAGGAGTTGCTGCAAGTCAGCGCCGGAGAATAAAAAATTAGCTAGCATTCGCGCCAAGAATTTTCAATTCTATTAAGGACACGGAGGCGAGGATTATGCTTCTATTTCTATTTATTGCCACTCACAGCAGCCAATGAAAACTTGTATTTATGTAAATAAACTACATTTCCCATGATGCTCATGGTATACGTCACATCCTGTAGAGCCCCATAGGAGCCACCATCACCGGAACTCGTCCTCTTTCTTTGCTTCGAACAATAAAAGTCCAACATAATAACTTAAGTCCAACACAATCCTCCAACGTGGAAGAACCAGTCCAGCTGGGAAGTACGTCTTCTTAACCAGGATTACACTTAATCCATCTTCTTCTCAGATCCTGAAAGAATGAGAGACAAAACAACCCGTAACTTCTGCATAACCAGAATATATACACAACGGGTGGGTAGCAATTACAATACTGTAATGTAATCGGGTGGGATAATCCTCGCCTCCGTGTCCTTAATAGAATTGAAAATTCTTGGTGCGAATGCTAGCTAATTTTTTATTCTATTACAGGACCGGAGGCTTCGTATTATGCTAGTTTAACGCTGATTAAAAACCACAGAGGATATATCACCCACCGGTTTATAATAAAACTGTTTAAATGTTGACTCAGAGGACCAATCTGCAGAATGCATGATATCCTGAACAGTAGAACCCAACATGAACGTTTTAGAGGCCATGGCGCCCCGGACAGAGTGCGCCCCAAACACTTGAGTATCAATACCTGCCTCTTGCATAACACATTTTAACCATCTGGCTATTGTAGCCGCAGTGACAGGTTTGTAAGGTTTCTGCAAAGCAATTAATAATTGCACCACACCATCAGGCCGAAGAGACCTGGTACATTCTTCGTATGCCTTAAGGCAGTGAATAACACAGAGCTTGGGATTGCTAGGAAAAGCATGATATTCTACATTACGTGACATAGTTTTAGTTCTGGAAGTGATGTTAAAAGAAACTCCTTCAGGAGTAAATACGCTACCTGTAATATCTAGAGCTTTGATATCCGATGATCGTCTACACACGGCCAAACATAACAACATGGCCAATTTGGATGAGAGTTATTTCCTTGTCAACATATCGTTGCTGGGCCATTGATTGAACAGGGAAAGAACTAGCGAGACATCCCACAAGGAAGAATACTTCGGCTTGGGCGGATTAGCCACTCTAATAAATTTCAAGAGTTTGCAAATTAATGGATGCATCCCTATTGGTTTGCCCTCAAGCTGAGAATGGCCCGCCGATATGGCGGAACGGAATTTGTTGATGGAACGATATGCCAAACCCTCTGAAGCCTTTTTGGACAAAAAATTTACAACATAGGATAAGTTTGCCCCCACGGGATCCACGTGCTGTTCCACGCACCAACGAACCCAGCATTTCCAGGCTGAAGAGTACCTTTTCTTGGTGGAAGGGGCCCAAGCTTGGTTGATAAAGTCAGAAGCTTGTTCCGAAAATCCTGGCAAGTGCCAACGTTGCCGGAAAGTCTCCAGGCCATCAGGGACAACTGCCCCGATATTACCATCGGGTGCATCTCTCCGTGAGGGCCCTGGAGCATCGTCGAGGACCAGGGAATCCTCCTGGGAAAATCGCAACTCGCCTCCAATAATATTGGGAACCAAGGTTGCGACTTCCACAGGGGAGTCACCAAAATCACCTCTGCCTTCTGGCGCATTACTTGTGTGAACACTCGGGGAATCAGAATGAAGGGAGGAAAGGCATAATTCAGATTCGGTGTCCAATCCTGTGAAAAGGCATCCGTCGCCAGAGCCAACGGATCTGGTCTCCAGCTGAAAAACTTGGTCATTTGATGATTCAGTCTGGAGGCAAACAGGTCTATCTCGCAACGTCCCCAGATTGCCTGTAGCCATTGCACTATCAGGGGTTGGAGTTGCCAATCGCTGTAGTCCTTGAGGTGCCGGGAGTTCCAGTCTGCCACTATATTGGATGTGCCCGGAATGTACTCGGCTATAACTGAGATGTGATGACTCAGGCAATAATGCCAAAAATCCTTCGCTATTTCCACTAACAGGGAAGACCTCGTGCCTCCCAATTTGTTGATGTATTGAACCGCCGAGATGTTGTCCATCCGCAGAAGGATGCAACACGAGACTTGTTTGGGTGACAGAGTCCGAATTGCGAACGACCCTGCAAGGAGTTCTAGACAATTGATGTGGAGGTCTAGCTCGCCTAAGGACCAACGCCCTCCTGTGGAAATATTTCCACAGCGCGCCCCCCAGCCCCAACGGCTGGCGTCGGACTCTATGATGACCTCTGGTAGAGAGCCGAAAATGGCCCTGCCGTTCCAAGCCTCTATGTGGGCAAGCCACCACTGGATCTCCTCCCGTACTTCTTGGGAAAGGGGGACTAGGTCCGTGTAAGAGAGACCGTTCTGTAGGTGCTGAATCTTGAGCCTCTGAAGGGCCCGATAATGTAAGGGCCCTGGAAAGATCGCTTGAATGGAGGACGCTAGAAGGCCCACTATCCTGGCGATCACCCTGAGAGAGACCATCTGTTTGGACAACAGGGAGCATAACTCCTTTTTGATATCCCGAAGTTTGGAGCGAGGGAGGCTCAACTGAGCCTTTTGGGAGTTTATAACAAAGCCCAGGAAATCTATCGTCTGGGTAGGACACAGAACTGACTTGGGTTCGTTGATCACGAAACCCAGGTTTTGTAAGGTAACAATGGTCATGCGCAATTGCTGCACTGCTAGAATTGGAGATTGCGCCATGATAAGAATGTCGTCTAGGTAAACTATCATGCAAACTCCTTGTTCCCTGAGATAAGCTATCACCGGCTTCAGCACCTTGGTGAAACACCACGGAGCCGAGGAAAGTCCGAAAGGAAGGACCAAATATTTGTACCATCGGTCCCGCCATTGAAATTGTAGGAAACAGCGATGGGGAGGAAAGATTGGAATAGACAGATAGGCGTCCTTCAGGTCCAGACGGACCAGCCAGTCCCCTTGTTTGAGGAGATCCACCAAAAGATGGATGCCCTCCATCTTGAAGTGTTTGTAGGTCAGATAATGATTGAAGTCTTTTAAATTGAGTACCAACCTGTAACCTCCGCCCTTCTTCTGGACCAGAAAAATATTGCTGCAGAAGCCGCGAGGGCCCTCGTTGCAATATGCTATCGCGTGTTTCTGCAGCAATTCTTCGAGTTCGGAATCTATAAAATCGCACTCTAGTTGGGAAAAAGAAAGCTGTCTGGGCTGCCTGACCTGAAAGGGGGTCTGAAAGAAATCGAGATGAAAGCCCTGAATTGTCTGCAATATCCAAGCATCCTGAGACAGTTGAACCCAATTGTGATAGAAAAACTGAGTACGCCCCCCCCCAGGGGTAATATGAAAGTGTCCGGAGCACTTACCTGAAGATTCAGTGTTTTGGAAGCCTCCACGGTAGGATCCTCTGTTGAAACGCCGTTTGTTAAAGCGTTGCCTGGTGGGGTAAAAAGTTCCGCCACGGGTGGAGTCCCACTCTCCCTGCCTCGACCGAAGTCTCCTCTCTGAGGACCTTGGGAGAACTGTCGGCCAAACGAGCGTCCTCGGCCTCGTCCGGCCCTGTTGAAAACACCAGCCTGAAAAACTCTTTTTATGCCTGACTGCGCCTTATCCAGAGTTGTGAAGGTGCCCACATATTTGGCTACGTCCTTGACGAAACGGTCTCCGAACAGGTTCCCGTCCGCCAGAGGACCAGGTTCTGCTGCGGCTAGTTCCGTGAGATTGGAGTCCATGCGCATAAGGATAGATTTGCGTCTCTCCGTAGAGATGGCGCAGTTAGCATTACCCAAAAGGCATATAGCTCGTTGTGTCCAGCCTGCTAGGACGTGGGGATCTGCTGCAGTCCCAGATTCCTGCGCCTCTAAAGCCATCTCTAGGATTTTTGCCAGTGGGCCAACAACATCTAAGAGCTTGTCCTGGCACCCACGCCAGGCGCGATCGATACCCTTCTTGGGGTCCTTTGCGAACTTCTTTAGGAAGGTCAAAAGGCTGGAGTCTATATCCGGAGTTTCAGCTACCTTGTCTGAAATATCCGGGCGAGGACACTCTGACCGGAGCCTGTTGCGCACCTCCTTGTCAAAGCTTTTGCGAAGGTTTTCGTGCAAGTATGCTGCAACCTGAGGGGCGGGCAACCAATCCGAAGACCTGGGGTGGATAATATCCGTTGGGTTAAATGTGAAGGGGGTGGAAAGAGCCTGAGGTGTTTCCATATTCTTAGATTTCTTCGATCTTTTCTTAGGGGGAGACTCGTCTGGGGTGTCAGTACCAGTGGTATCTGTGTCTGTGTCGGTGTTTGGAGCCTTGTTTTTCCCGGTATCGGGTTGAGGGAGCGAAGAATACGAGGCAGAGTGAGGCCAGGGTTTAGGCTGAGGGTCGTCAGTGGGAGTGCTCACCGGTGCAGTGAAACCATGACGTTTCGCGAACTTTTCAAGCTGTTTGGTGATTGGTTTTAGAGCAGAGGCTAGCGCCTGCTGCACAGTTCCCGGAACTGCTTTTTCCAGGGCCTTGTTGACCGACTCCTGGACCGAGGCGTCCAGGGCCTCAACAATGTTGTCTTCCAAGGAAGGATTTTGCACTTCCTCTTCATATAGGGTATCATCCTCTTGATAGTGGACCCACTCCTCCATTGTGGGGTGAAATCTGTAAGTAATTGCTGATCCAGCAAGATATATAGTAGAGGAGTAAGGTGGGAGCCAACCCCCAGCACAGAAGTGAATGGAAAAGAAGGGGTACCTGGCTCCTCAGCAAAGCTGTAGCAAAATTGTTGCAGCTCCCAGGGCGTAATTGGAACCAACAGAGCAATATAGTATGCAGGAGGAGTGCTCCCTTCAGGCCCAGATCGTTTTTTCAGCCTGCCAGGCGAAGGATGTTGCTCAGTGGGGATGTGCGGCGAAAAAACGAAAGAAAAACGAGAGAAAACGGGCAGTAGCGACGTGCGTAGCCCAAATCCTATCAAAATAGCCCAATTGGGCTACGCACGTCGAGACCAACGAAAGTGAAAGGCTCCTGGCGCACTCGGCCGATTAGGGAAGCCTCCGCGCCCAAGATAACAAATTTTGAACTCACCGCCAAAGACGGTGCGGTACCACAAAGTCAGGGGAAAGGTGAGCGCAGCGCTCGTAATGCGTATTGTCCCGCGAAGCGGGAAATTCAAAGTGCTCTATCTGCGAGGGAACCACCGGCATGGGCGCGCACTTCCCGATGAAAGCGGGAGTGCCGCGGCCGCCGTAGAACCCACCGCGAGCCTCGCATGATGGCAACAGAATGCCCCAGTAACTGTAGGGATACAAGCCCAGACCTCAGCGCTACAAATATGCACAATCAACATCAAGCGGCGTTAGCTTAATAAACAAATTGCGAGGTCAATACAATTAGTAGTATGTAAAAGCATAGGTATCACACTTAACTGTCTGCGTGAGCAGCAAAGAAAGAGGACGAGTTCCGGTGATGGTGGCTCTTATGGGGCTCTACAGGATGTGACGTATACCATGAGCATCATGGGAAATGTAGTTTATTTACATAAATACAAGTTTTCATTGGCTGCTGTGAGTGGCAATAAATAGAAAGAGAAGCATAATACGAAGCCTCCGGTCCTGTAATAGAATCGCGCTGGATCAGGGCTGCCCTGGAGCTCAAGAAGAGCTGCAGGGTAGCAGTGCAAAGTCTCCACCGGGGCAGCAGGAGCAGCGTCAGCACAACCGCTGCTCTCGCAAGGGCTGGGGAATTGGAGGCCTCTCCGGGCCTGAAAAGTAAAAGAGAGGAGTTTTTTGCCGGCAGCGGGAAAGACAAAAAGCCGGAGAAGCGGCCTACCGGCAAAGGAGTCACACAACGGAGAGGTAGGGGGCTGGTCCAGAAAAGCAAATTCTGGATAAACTCGGGGGGCAAAAGGAAGAAGTCTGTAATTTAGCGGAGAGGGGTAACCAACAACAGCATCCAGAGCAGGCTTGGGTGGGTCCCCCAGATTGTCGGGCTGCTACTCCTGTGATCACTGGACACAGCACGGAAGGGATTAATTTGCAGGGGAGTAGACTTAAAGAGAAGTCTGGAAAGGAGGCGCAAAGGACAGGGGGAGGGAAGAGAAGAAGAAACGAAAACCTAGAGCGCAAGATAAAAATTACCCCCTCCTTGAGGACCTTTTTTAAGGTTCTACCCCCGTGGTGACTCTCCGTGGTCAGGAATAAAGTGTGGCAAAAAACCCAGTTTTGCCTGGGATGGCAGCGGAGGGGAGCACAGCCAGCCCAGTGGAGACTAGTCAAGAAATAACATTAGAAGGATCCGGGAGTGAGAAAAGTGGGTCCCCGATGAGTGATTGCATACAGGAGAAGAATAGAGAGGAACGTCAGTCGGATGGACCCTCAAGAGCTCTCGGAGAAGGGAAAGAAGATGCGGATGTTGTAGGTAGTTCCTTGGAGACTATGTTTTCCTCACTCTCTGGGGATATTAGAAAGGGCTTCGCAGTATCAGAGGTGAATCAGTATGAGATACAGAACTTTTGTGAGGCTCTTAAGAAAAAAATAGATTGTCTGACTGCAAGGATATAAACACTTGAGACTAATGTTGGGGAGTTGACAAAAGATTTAAATAATAGTAAAATGGAGATCCAAGCACTACATTGGGGCAAGCAAAAACTACAGGAGAAACTGGAACAGCTTGAAAATAACTCTAGAAGAAAAAACCTGAGAATATTGAATGTCCTAGAGGGGAGGGAAGGTGATGATCTGAAATCCTTTGTGGTCTCCCTGATAAAGGTAATGGTCCAGATTGATGAGAGTGAGGTAGGCATCGCAAAAGATATTCAACGGGCACATAGAGATCCCTTTAGAAAAAACACAAACAGGGTGAAGCTGTGGAAGATACTTCTTAATTTCCAGACATATGCTCGGAAAGAAAAAATACTTTTATGTGCATTAAAATTGAAGATGCCAAGGGGGAAGGATTTCTCATTTGAGTTCAGATCAGACTTAGCCCGGGTCACCTTAGACAGACAGTGGGAACTGGGAAAGCGCCTAAATGAATTAAAAAAGTAGGGGCGACAGCACAGCTTAAATTCCCGGCGTCACTGAGAGTTATGCACAATAATAAAATACATTTGTTAAGAAGTACAAGAGAGGCAGATGACCTATTAGAGGCTATCAAGAAAGGGGGAGGAGGAAATTAGGAAATGATATATGAAAGAAATCAGGTATAGATAAGATAAGGGGGGATAACAGGGGGCAATACATAATATGAATTGATTTATGCTTATGGTTTGGTGGTGGTGTGTGCCAGTGGGCTGAGAAGAGAAAATTGGACTAACATCAGGTCCAGAAGGAAGTATGGGTGGGTTCTCCAAAGGGAGGTGGGGGGGGGTAAGGAGGGGTGCACTGGGTGGGGAGTATGTGGCGAACAGAGAGACATAAGTCAGCTAATAGAGACATTGGCGCTCACATGAAGGACTGGGAGAGCACAGCAGGGGGATGACGACTCAGATATTAACATGGAATGTCAATGGGCTATGCACGAAGGGGAGGAGGGATAAGATATTATAGTACCCTAGAGATTCTCCTGCGTAAATTCTGATCTTACAGGAAACACATCTGGTAAAAGAAGAGTGTGTGAAGTTGTTTAAAAAGCAAAGATGGGTACAACAGATGGTATGTACAGATCAGACCGCAAACATAAGGGGAGTGGCAATAGTGGTGAAAAACCAGGGGGGGGAAATATGTATATTGGACACAAGGGTTGACAAGGGTGGTAGATGGATCATAGCAAACATAAAAATAAGGGATAGTCCACTAACATTTGTAGGATATTATGGTCCAAACTACGATGATTACGAATCACTAAAAGCAGTGTTTACCAATCTGTTGGATTTCACAGGTCCTGTTATTGTGGCAGGAGATTTTAATGTCATTACGGATTTGAATTTAGACAAATCAAGTAAAAGCAGAGCTATACCTACTCCCAAATCACGTGCCTTTTTGAAGTCCATGATGAAGCAATACGCCCTTTGCGATTTGTGGAGAGAGAGGGTTGGATCCTTGCAGGGTGTCTCGTTTCATAACAAGAAATATGGGCATAGATCAAGGATAGATTACTTTCTGGTAGATTGGAGCCTTAGAGATGATATTCTGGATATTGGGTATTTGACGGCCCATTTGTCAGACCATTCAGCGGTAACTATAACAATCAGGACTACTAGCCGGCCTAAAGAAAGGAGGTGGACACTAGATCATATTATTCTAGCAGATACAGCGGTAATGGAAGCCTTGAAAAAAGAAATAGGAGAATTCCTTAAAATTAACAGTGGCTCCACTCCACGGGGATAATGTGGGACACGCTCCAAGCCCTTATTATGGGCAAAATTACAAGTGCAGTTAGTTACAGAAATAAACAATATAGGCAGGAGTTAGCCCGGCTAGAGGAAGAAACAAAAAATCTAGAGACCGAAATAAAGATAAATATAGCCAATGACAGCAGGATTCTGCCAGAAGAGAAGCTGCGTCTCTTGAAAAATCAAATGGAAGAAATTCTTCAAAGCCGGATTAAAAAAAGATGGAATGCAAGTAAGTTCGCCCACTTTGAGTATGGGGAAGGAGCAGGGAAGTTATTAGCATGGAAGATCAAGACAGACCAAATAGAAATCGGAATAATGAAAATAAGGTAGGGCAGTCAGGTGCCATGCTGCCCAGTGAGATGGAGTTGAAGGAAGCATTCACAGAGTACTTTCAAGATCTCTATTCGGGAGAGGGAAGAGTAACAGAAGAAGAGTTGAATGTCTGGTAAGAAGATTCCATCAAACCCCTTGATCTAAGCCAGAAAGAGATTCTAAACCAGGATATTACATTAGATAAAGTTAGGATGGTCCTACAGGCAAATAAGGGAGGGTAAGCTGCAGGACCTGATGGGATACCAGCGGAGTAAAAATACATTTTAGGGGAGGTGTTAACTCCTTTTCTGACAGCAATGATCATGGAGATCCTAGATCAAGGGATGCAGCTACCAAAATCGTGGGACGAAGCTATAATCGTGCTTATTTTGAAGCCAGGCAAGGACCCCACTAGCTGTGATGTGTGTAGACCAATATCACTTTTGAACACCGATTATAAAATCTTCGCAAAAATCCTGGCAGGGAGATTAAGTAAGGTAGCCGGAGAGGTCATTAATAAGGACCAGAAGGGGTTCATTAAAGGGAGATACCTGCACAAGTTAACTTACGGGCTCATAGGAGCGATTGACGTGGCAACTGCTTATTCCACCTCCCTAGCAGTTATAATGTTAGACGCCTCCAAAGCCTTTGATAGGGTTAGCTGGTCTTAACGGCTTGCTGTTTTGAAACGGTACGAGTTTGGGGATAAATTTTGCAGAGCAATTTAATTGGTATACCAGAATCCCTCAGCGAGAGTTTTAGTGAATGGAAATCTATCTTCACCTTTTAAAATTTTTAGGGGCACAAGGCAGGGGTGTCCCCTGTCCCCCCTCCTATTCAATCTTTATATAGAGCCCTTTGCGCATAAACTTAGGATGGCAATTAACATTCTGCCATTTTCCCAGGGGGACTGGGTAAAAAAAGTGGCATTATATGCAGATATGGTGATTTTCTCCTCCAAACTTGATGCAGCCTTATCGGCCACTATACAGATGGCCTTAGACTTTGGTAAAATGTCTGGTTATCTGGATAATGAGGGGAAAACAGAGGTTACGGTATGGAACCAGAGAAAGGATAACCCGTTGATTAAGAAGGAGATGAGATATCTGGGTCTAAAAATTGTGAAAGATATAAACAAAATCCCTGAAATGAATCTGGATAAGATATCTAGAGAAATTGGGCAGTTAATGAAGGGTTGGGTACATCTCCCCCTAACGATCTTTGGGCAGGGTAATTTGATTAAAATGGTGATACTGCCAAAAATCACTTTTCTATTTAACACAATCCCCCTGCATTTTGAGAAAGTGGCAATAGATAAAATCCAGCAGGCGATAAACGCTTTTATTTGGGCTTACAAGGGGGTTCGGATCTCTTGGAAAAAGTTGCGGAGAAGAAGAGAGAAAGGGGGATTATCTCTACCAGACATCCAATATTATGCTTGGGCCTTCCAGATGACAAATTCCAGAATGCTTTTTAATACACTGCATGGTTCTGATGTAGGAACTATGTTTGCGGCAATGATAAAAGAGAGCAAGACAGGTGTAGACAGATTTCTCTTTAAATTCGGGGACCCACAATATTTAAAAAAAAATCAAATTAAAAGTGCTATAAGCATTAGCTAGAATGTGGTACATTATAAGACGACGATCAAAACTAGACTATTACTCCATCTCAGCCCCAATCTTGGAATCTCCAGGGACACCGTAGTGTGTCAAAGATAAACTGGTGTTACCAATAAGAAATGCTGGGGTAATTGTTTGGGGAGAGATTACTCGAGGCGGACAGTTAATATCATGGAACGAGTTGAAAGACCTCTCGGGGGCAAAATTTCAAGATTTAAATATATGCAATTGAAGAGTTGGGAACAGAGTCGGAAGCTGCCTTTGGTATGACTTGGAAGAGCAACTTGTTGGAAAACCCCCAGGAAAGAAAGAAGTCTCTTTCTGGTACTGGGAACTACAAGACACCATGGATGGAGACTTCACCCTGGCAGAGGATTGTGGGGAAGATGCTTGCCAGGGGGCGATTTACAATATACGTGGCAAGTATCGATGCACACATTATATTCCATTGTCAAGCCTGCTTTTTAAAGAAGAAACCACCTCTTTTCACTCCACAGGGCATATATAACACATGAGAAGTTGTCAAAAATGGGGACTGGAAGACCGACGGCATGTACAAAGTGTGGTCTTGAAAAGGCGACGGATGCCCATATGTTCCATCAATGCCCAGAAATCAGGAGGTTTTGGGATGAAGTAGAAATGACAGTTTCAGGTATTTTGGGGGGAAAAATGAAGGTAAGCCTTTCATTGATCATTTTTGGAGTAATGGAAGGAGTGGTAGGAATTGCTAGAGATTTGTTGTTTTATGCAATCCTGCTGGCTAGAAGAGAAATCTGTCGTAACTGGGTGAGAGAAACCCCGCCTCAACATTCGGAGTGGCTAGATTCCATGTTTTAGGTGTCTAAAATGGACTTATTAGGGAAAGGGTCCAAGAAGAAAAGATTTTGGGTTATGTTGCAAAATTGGGCAGGGAGTAGTGGAAAGTAAGGGTGATGGAGGAGAGAAGTGATGCAAATTTCTGCCCGATGATTACACCTACATAGCTCTCGGTTTTTCCTGCAATGTCTCCCACCCCCCCACTAGTTTATCCGATGCAGCTCACGTAAACCGGGCTTTCTGAGAGAGATGTGCCTGCAGGGGGAAAATGCCTAGCTCTGATGCCTTTTGGGGTTGGTCCATCTCCCAGACTTGAAGGCTAAGGTACTAGACATCAGAACCTGAGGCGAATGAGGACATATAAAAAAATATAATAATAATTTTCTCTTGCAACAAATGTAATGTGTTTAGTTAGAATAACACGTTTCTCTATCAGAAGGTTAGTAAATGAGATCATTTTAAATAAGAACAAAGCGATAGCCAGCGCCTGATGACTTACGTGTGGATAGGAAGAAGGAGGAGATGTGCGTTCTGGAGAATGCTGGATTTCAATTAGAGAAGACAAGATTAGCCCACATGTTTTGTAATATTTTACTGTTTATAAACATGTTCCTAGTTTAGGAGAACAGAACAGCAGACTTTGAGATTTAGATGCAGAACTGAAGAGAGCAGAGCAGAGGTGATTTGCATAAAACAGATCTATATGGAGGGGACCAGAGAGGCGAGAGCAAAGAACAGATGCAGAGGAGGAGAGGGCAGACTTTGATTCAGCAGCTGGAGAAGGGGGAGGCAAGGCTGCAGAACAGAATGACAGGCTTTGTGTCCCTGGGACATTAAACAAAACCCTAAGCTTTATGACAATGCTTATTTGCTCTATGCCTTATTTTCTCTTTATGGGAAACTCTGTCATTATTACTTATTGATTTATTAGCTTGATGCTAATCTCACTCTTACCTTTATTTTTTAACTTTACACAGGTTCTGACTGACATCATTTGTGCCCAATTCTTAGAATAGGGATTCTTTCCTAATGGAACGTGCTGTATGATTATTATAATATGATCTGCACTAATTATATTTTTCTATTATCAATTCTTTAACCTGATTGATATTTGACTAATCAATGAAGACTCAGAGAAGCCTCTATCTTTAATTATAAAATAAAACCCTTTAAACTGCTCACAAACTCTCATTAGTGACAAAAATATTTATTTGTATTTGAATAGCTTGTTTGTGTTTATGAAGGAGCTCTTTTGGTCAAAATACAGTGGCAAAGATTCATCACCTCGAGAATATATATTGGTGTGGAAAAAGGGTAATGGTAATTAAAGGTAATTCTGCCACATTTACTAAATTTTCCAAAGAGAGATTACTGCAAGATTTCCGCACTAGCAGGGTGGACACAAAGGCAGATGGACAGGCACAAGGATAGGGAATGACTGACAGGGCAGAGGGAGAGAAACAGTGGGGGCAGGGACAGAGACAGAGGGTAGAGGACGGGGCAAGGAACAGAGAGAAAGCGAGATTGAAAGAGAGGGGGACAGTGAGAGGGTCAAGGACAAGGGAACCGGCAGATGGACAGGGACAGCAGACAGACAGGAACAAAGGGAAGGTGGACAAAGAGACAGAGATACATAGAGAGAGAGAGAGATTGAGACAGGGGAACATAAAGATGACAAGGTCAGAGAGAGAGAGAGAGAGAGAGAGAGCGAGACCAGTACAGACAAACATAGAGAGGAACAGGGACAGACATAGAAACAGGGACAGTCACACAGGAGTGGGGACAGAGGTAGAGAGAGCGATATGCAGAGAGGGACAGAGACAAAACAACAGATACAAAAAGTGCTAAGTAAGGGGTAACTAAAGGAAGCAAGGGGTAAGTAAGAGGAAGAATAAATGTAAGTAGGAGTAAATGCAGGAATGAATAGATGTAAAAGTTAGCATAAACAGGAAAAAATGCTGTCTTGAAAACAATAACTCTGCATCTTGTTCATAGTACATGACATTCCATACCAGGGGTTAGATAAGAGGATGTAAAGTCCGCACTGGGAATTGCCAGTCTTAGCTGGGGAGGTCACAGTTTTGGGTGGGAAGCCTGATCCTTGTGCCCTGAGCCCTGAGCCTGAACCCTTGCACCAGCACTTTATCCACAGCCCCTGGAGGGGCTGCAACGCGGTAAAAGGACGCTCGCGGTTCCCGCAGTGCGGGACGCGCGCAGGACGTGCCCGGGCGCGGCCCGGGCGAAGACCGGGCCAAGACGGGCCCGTCTTAGCCCGTCATAGGCCGATAGAGGCTGGGCTGGGCCACGACTCTTTCATTTTTTCCATTTCGTTCTCCATTTGTGAGCCCGAACAAGGTATTGTGCTCTACGCCCTTGCAACCTCCCCTATAAGTGATCTGATAACGGGGGTTACTGTAAGAGACTGATTAAGACTTGTGTGGAACTTTGTGGAATCATATAATTATATTATTGTGTGCTGATTTATATGTGGTAATATCTATTTTATATTTTTATTCACATATTTTGGTTATTGTTTTTGTACTATACTTTTTATCCCGATATGGGGAAGAGGAAAATGCAGAGTATTCAGACTAAAAAAACACAGAAATCGGGGAGTATCCCCGCCAATCTTTATTAAATTATCTAACAGGTGCTGTGGGCGCTATTGAACGTCAGATAATTACAGTCGAAGAAGCTTTGAAGCCAGGTTCTGAGATTGCAGAAATAGAGGTTGGAAAATGCAGTGATCTAGAGCTATTAGGCAGGGGGACTGCAGATGCTGATGCTAATGGCTGTGCGGTAAACATATCCGATCATATATCGTGTAGTGAAATTGAAATAGAATCAGATATTCAACCACCGACTAAGCGCGCCAGAAATCCTGAGGGCTTATCAGTCTTGGAGCCTTTGAGCCCAAGCCTGTGCTCTAAATCAAGCACGAACCCATCCAAAACGCGCAAAAAATTAATAAAAAGAATAACCCATCTTCAACGTGTAAGTCAGAGAACTGGGAGAAATCGTTAGTTAGTAGTAATATGCGTACACAAAATGAGGTGGGAAAACTAAAAGGTAAAATGGACGCAATGGACAAATTTGTAAGAGATACATTAAATAGTTTAACAGCTAAAATAAGTGTAATGGAGGGAATTTTAGTTAAATGTTTGGATAAATTGGAGCTTAGGCAGAAAGAAGAGTTCAATCAAGTGCCCAAACAGGTTTGTAATACTGATGTTATAAAGCCAGCTAATGACTATGGATATGGGCCTGTAGACTTAGCCCCACAGATCCAAATGGCTAAGGCGGGGCCATCACGTCCTACTATATTACCCAATACCCTATATAAGTGCCCCCTTTATATCCTCCACCAGCTATTGGCAGTAGCTGTGATATGATATCATCAATGAATAGGAAGGGAACACAGCACTTTTATTTAGATCTCCCACCCGAGACTACTCCGTACATAGTGGTCCTGGCAAATGTCCCAAAATTAGAAATAGGGACACAAGAAACATGCGAGACTTTAAGGAATAAATCTCTACATTGGCTTGGTATGAGGTCGGGTCTAACAAGGGAGCTCTTTGATGAGTTTAAGATGGCAAGGAGAGTGCCATGGGTGGGAAGAGGACAGAAGACCCTTGTAGGGGACTGTGTAGTTTTAACTCTTAAATCCCCTGAACTAGTTAATTTGATCTTGAGTAGAGCAGAGTCCCACACTGTGATAGGACAGGGTGTCATTGTGGTTCCCTTGGGGTTTTTCTACCAACCAATTCACGGTAATAATATCAGGGTGAATTGGAATACAAACAACTTAATTGAACCAAGGTCATTTAATATCAGAACACATAATCGATTTGAGACCTTTAACGACCTTGAAGGAGTCGATTGACTGGGTTCTGTTGTATTACCCCGAGCTATAACCAGTGGATGTTTGTTTAACCCATTGGATGTAGGCTTAACGTCGCCAAGCACATTTAATGACATACCAAATATCCATGGTGTCGTATCTGAGAATCAACTTAGGATTGTTAGTAATTCAAATTTAAATACATACGATGCTGCTTTACAAATCCCTACATCCCAACTAATAGTGGTACCATCTGAAGTTGTAGAGGGTGATGTAACAATTAATAAGAAAGTTAGCTGTAAGTTTATGTTCTGGAATGTGGCGGGACTAAAATCAAAAGTGATTAATAATGAGTGGGCTGTTTTTATAAATAATTTTGAGATCATTAGCCTACAAGAAACTTGGGCAGAGGAACCAATTCATCTTAACGGTTTTAGAACATTCCATACACCGGCAATAAGATCGCCCAATGGCAGAGCTAAGGGGGTCTCTGTACTTATGTGTCTAATTGTTTGAAATTGAAGAAGGTTGAATTAATGGTTGATAATCCATACTATCAAATGTTAAGTTTACAAGTTAAACAGGGGCTGTGCGTGATTTTATTAAATTTTTATAATAATATCCCTCCGGCGATATTAGAGCAGACATTAAGGAATATCTCTAATGATTTAAATGATCTACAACAGCATTCAACCAAAGAATCTATCATCCTATGGGGAGGTGATTTTAACACTCCTATATGTCGTATGGCTGAAACAGGGATTTGTGGATTAACATATGCAAAAGATTTTGGTTTCCAACATTTCCCACACACAACATATGGTGATTGTTTGAATGATATTATGTTCTCCTTGGATTTGGGGTTTGTCAATTGTCTTTGTACGCCTATGGTACCTTTCCGCCCGACGTTTAATGGACGTGGTGCTTCTACTATTATTGATTTTATTATGATTACAACGCGACATTCTTCACGTGCAAAAGATTTTATTACTCATGATATTGCCCTAAGTGATCATTACCCTCTTAGTATTGTCGTAGAGATTTTTAAATCAGATTTCACTATGAGAAGCTGCCCTGTAACGCTTCTGCAAAATATATCATTATGCAGACAAAATGGTTATGCATTAAGGTGGGAAAAATTGGATCCGATAGATTTTGTAAAACAATTGGTGTCGCAGAAGAAGGAGATGTTTTTCTCATGTCTAGATCCGCTGACTCCCCATTGTAAAATAATAGAGAATTTTTCAATAATCTCTACTCATATTAAAGAACTTTTGTGGGTAAAAACAAAGAAGCGCAAGCCCATTAGTGAAGGGTGGTTTGATTCACAGTGCACGAAGGCTCACTCTAATCTGAAACGCGCTCTTAATGCTAGAGTAAAAGATCAAGTTCACATCAGGATAGCTAGAAGGAACTATCAAAGAGTACTAAAAGAGAGGAAGCTAGCATTAAAAAGGAAGCATGGGATGCCCTACATGAAGCCTCTATTAATCGTGACCCCAAAGCTTTCTAGAGAGCGGTAAATGCCCCATTCATGGCTGGGAATGAAAAAGCAACCATTGAAATAGCTATTCCTGAGTCGGACTGGATAACACACTACTCAAGATTGTATAGAAATACTGAGTGGGAAGAGACGGGATTAATGCTTAATGTTGAGCAGGAATCGCCACCTACTTTCCGGAACTTAGCCTTGGACTTCACCTTAAGTGAGGTTAATGCTGCTATTAAGGCAAGTTCTGGAGGTAAGGCCCCGGGCCCAGATTGTGTACCTATTGATTTATTTAAATCTAATTTGGAACTGTGGGGTCCACTTTTAACTCAGGTTTTTAATGCCTGCTGCTCTATGGGATTTTTAAGGACATGGTACGAATCTATAATCGTGCCAATTTTTAAAAAGGAGATAGGGCTGATCCTGTGTGTTATCGCCCTATCTCCTTGTTGGACTCCACAGTTAAGGTTGCAGGGAGAGTGATTTTGGAAAGGTTACAGGCATGGGCGGATGAAAAGGCAGTTATAAGCGATTTGCAATATGGCTTCCGCAAAGGATTGGGCACTATTGAACAAGGATTAAATTTGCACATTTTAGTAGATAAATATATAAAATCTAAAAGAGAAAGGCTGTTTTTAACATTTGTCGATTTGACTGCGGCATTTGATTGCGTCGTCCATAATGAACTTTGGGCAATTTTAGAGAGGCTGGGGGTAGATGTTTTATTAATTTTGTTTTTAAGACAGCTCTATTCTGAGGCAAGGGCTAGTGTGCGCTATGGCTTGGGGGGAATGTACTAAGAGTTTTAGAGTAGGTAGAGGTGTCAGACAAGGCTGTGTTTTAGCTCCGTTTTTATTTACTTTATATATTAATGAGTTAGAAGATATACTTGTTAAGGAGTGTAGGGATACTCCAACAGCCTTAACACGCCCAATTCCCGCGCTCCTATACGCGGATGATGCGGTCCTTATGGCCCGCACTCCGCTGGGCCTTCAAAGAGTTGTTGATTCCTTCTCAAAATTTATGATTAACTTGGGCCTTAGAATAAATTGTTCGAAAACTTTTGTAATGAATTGTGGGAGCGAGGCTAAGAAAAAGGCTATCCCTATCTTTATTGATTCAAAGATAATTGAGAGTACTAAAACCTTTTCTTACTTAGGAATTTTATTTAGTAATTGTGGATCTTGGACTCGAGCAGTAATGGCCAGAAAGCTCTTGTTCAACAAATCATTGATGGCACTATTAAATTTTAGTAGAAAGTTGGGAAAACGTTCACCGGATGATTTGATAAAAATTTATAAAGCAAAATGTGTGGCGGTTGCCACCTATGGTGCCGGCATCTGGGGTATTGCTAATGTTAATTCGCTCCAGTTGGCCGAAAATTTGTTTTTAGGTTTCTTTTAGCTGTACCAGGTAGTACGTCAAGTTTTATTTGTCATAGTGAACTAGGTATGCCATTCCTGGAAGACTTGATCAAGATACAGCCTGTTCTTTTATGGCACAGGGTTTGGACTACTGATGAGGCCTCCTTCAATAGACAAATTTTGAAGGATGCAATGGGTCTTGACGGGGCCAGACACATAAGATGGTTGGATTATGTCAAAAAATTTGTAATTCGAATAGGCCATCAAGAATATTATACTGATCCTCTCACTTTGCGTAACGTGACGAGAAAAGAATTAAAGAGTGTATGCATGCAGTGTTTAAACGAAATGAGAATTAAGGTTGAAAGTGGAAAAATAACGGTTCAAACACATACTCAAACTTTGGCTACTTTAACTATACAACCGTATATTATATTTGTAACTAGAGATTATGATAGATTTTTGCTGACAAGATTTAGATTAAACACTTTGCATAGGTCCCTGAGTTTCCCGAGCAAAATGATTGGTCACGATCCTTGTGTAAATGTCCTTGTGATGATATTTCTGAACAATCAACGATGCATATTTTGTTATTTTGTAGTTTTTACTCAACATCCAGGAATAAGTGGATTAAACCGGTCTTAAAGAGATTCGGATTGAGACAGTGTCGCCCTGGATACCTCGCTTTACAATTTTTAGATAATGAATTTATTATTATCTCTGTTATTGCCTTTTTAAAAACAGTTTTTAAATTACGTAAAACAATTGCGATTTGACTTCTTATCAAGGATGTATATATATAATGTTTTTTACCTCTGTTTGCCAGTGAAATAATATGTGCTTTTATGGTTTACATGTTATGTAACCGAATAAAGTTCTTTTGAATTGAATTGAAATTGGGTGGTGAGTCAAGTGGGCTGGACTAGGAGGTCACTGGACTGTACTAGGTGCAGCTTAGTTTCAATGGGAGTCACTGGGCTGGACAGGGGTTGCTAAACTGGATTGGAAGTGAGAGACACCAGTTAGTGAGAATGGAAGTCACTGAGTCAGAAAGGGAGTTCCTACAGCAGGAAGTACGAGGAGTACTTTGTCTAAGTGGTAGCCACTGGGCAGACCTTGGTGTTCTATTCACCTTACTTTATCTAAGTGGAGATAAATATAGCCGGGGCCCTTGAACAAAGGTTCAACTGACACATAAAGTGGCAGGGGAATATCCCTGGAAACCCAGGGTGGATGTTTGAGGGGTGCTGGGCAGGCAGATACAGTTCTCAAAAGTTTCTTTTTTAAAAAGCTCGATTTTTGTCAAGGGACTGGTGAATCAGCCCATGGATTCATGGATCTAGTCAGATGATATTATTATTTTTTTTTCCCAACACATTTTATTGATTTTCGATTTGACGTTACAAGATGGCCAACATGGCCTTTTCAATCTTGAATTGCAATAAAAACCCGTCGCCCACCCCCAATGGCACACGCATGTATTACCAAGATGAAATCCGCCATCCTTCACATGAATAACATTCTAAA
Organism: Calotriton arnoldi; assembly: GCA_963921515.1. Classification (NCBI taxonomy): domain Eukaryota; kingdom Metazoa; phylum Chordata; class Amphibia; order Caudata; family Salamandridae; genus Calotriton; species Calotriton arnoldi. The sequence continues at coordinate 1,066,668 of CAWUFW010001599.1, read as the reverse complement.
GGTCTCTGAGTGGGGGATACGTGAATGTAGTATGTAACCAGGAGCCTCATGGACCACCGTCATATTGCCGTATATCTCTGTGTCAAGAACGGAGTCCACCGTAGGGACCGCTAACAAAACTATGCCTCTGTGGTGCACCCACCGCTGCCATACGTTTGCGTGTTTCTGCGGACACCCCTATTTCCATGCCCATACAATGATCCATTCCTTGCTTCGATGTGCCCTCTGTGGGCAGCAACACAATCTTCCATAGCCGTGCAATGTCACATTTAGCTAGAGTTAAGCCCGGGAAAAGTAATACCTATTGCCACCAACTCCTTTAGTGCTATGGAGTAATATCTGCTTTGAGTGGAATGGGATCTCCCAGGACAGAACCCTCTCCAGGCATGTCACCATCCCTCGCAAGAAATCCAGAGTGCCATGCATTCCCATACCGTATGTAGGAAGGTGCCCTCGTTCATCCCACATCTAAGGCAAACCGGTGAGGTGATGGCACCCATGCGCCACAGACGGCACCTAGTGAAGTAAGCTCTTTGGAGCAATTTCAATTGGATAAGGCATAGTTTGGATGGTATGGCGCCACAGAGCTTCTGTCCAGTCGTCATTGTCTAGTGTGGGCATGTCTGTCTGTAGTTCTTGAAAGGATTTAAGAGCTAAGCCATGCATGGCATCTCCTAATGTTGAGATGCCTATCTCATCCTATTGCCGAAACCCCGACAAAGATGTTACCCGGCCCAGAAAGCTCCCACCCCACAGTGGTGTCATCTGAGTCAGTTGGGCCCACCACCCCATCCGTGTTAGCATCCGTTTCCACAGTCGGAATACGGTTTGGGTTGCATGTGGGATATGACTCCCTATCTTTCCACCGCAGCGTAGGTGTAAGAGCGAAACGCCCCCCTTCGCCAAACACTCTGTCGCATATGCTGGATCCGACCATTGCGCATACCACCATTCATTAATACGTAGGAGATGGGACGCAGCATAATAGGAGTAGATGTCTGGGGCAGCAATGCCCCCATTGAAAGTGGACTGGAAGCAAGTCCGCAGAGCAATACACACCGCCCCCCCCCACCCCAAAGAAACTGTGTAAGGGCCGCATTGACCTACTTAAACCATTTTGGGGGGTGGTAAAGGGATAATTCTGTAGTTGATATAATATTCGTGGCATAGAGACCATTTTAAAAATCATGGAGCTGCCTAATAGAGTGAGAGGCAGTTGGAACCATACTTTGATCTTGTCCTATACTCAGGGCAAGCTTGGAGCAAGATTGTGGGCCCAAAACGTTGCATGGTCTGGGGCAATATATACCCCCAAGTACTTAAAACAAGAGGTTGCTATGGTCAAACCGTAGGCCCATGTCCTGTCTCTCGCTGACTCCCTCATGAAAAACACAACCGATTTCCCAGCGTTCGTGTGTAATCCCGACGTCTCTCTGAAGACGCACAAAATCTGCAGCAGTTGTGGGCTGGAAGATTGTGGATTAGTGAGGAAAAATAGTGCATCATCGGCACATAGGGCGACCCGATCTGACAGTTCCTGCGACTACTCCAATCCCCTCAGCAAAGGGTCCAAACGTACCCACACTGCAAAAGGTTCTATTGCCAGGGCAAACAGTAACGGGGACAGTGGATATACCTGTCGGGTTCCGCTGCCCACCTCGAAGGGAGCCGATATCGCTCCCGCGACCCAGACTGAGGCTGTCAAGCCAGTGTACAAGAGCTTTACATAATTGAATAAAGTGCAGGCCAAAGTTGATGCTCCGGAGCAACGCCAATAAGTATTGCCAGTTGACAGACTCAAACGCTTTGTTCATAACTGCTAAAAGCACCACCGCCTGTAACACTAGGTGTTCTACCATAGCCAGGGCATTTTAGACGCGTCTGAGATTATGGCGTGTAGATCTCTGGGGCTTAAAGCCTGCCTGGTCCAGGTGTACGAGGTTGGGCTTGCATTTCAGTAGTCCATTGGCCAAAGTCTTAGCTAAAAACTTCACTTCAGAATTGAGAAGGGAGATCAGTCAATAGGACGAGTGTAAAGCTGGTGGTCGCCCCGGCTTCAGAAATATGACGATCTCCGCATGTCGCCAGTCTCGGGAGAGTATGGTGCTATCTGATGCCTCTTGTATAACCTCAAGCAAGGTACTGCCTAGCTGTGGCATAAAGAGCTTCAAGAACTCATTTGGGAAGCCATTGGGCCCCGAGGCCTGCCCCGTGTGCAACTCGGCCAGGGTCGTTGCCAGCTCCTCCACCGTGAGTTTCCCCTCCAATTACGTACACGTCTCTGCAGATAAGGCACACAGCGGGATATCCATGAGAAATTCCTGAACAAATTCAAAGCTGATATGGTCATTTGGGGCGTATAGTGCCCTATAATAATCTGCAAAGCTTTGGCCGACCTCCGCTTGAGCGTCCTGCACTACCGGCAACACGGTTCCTGCAGCCTGACACAATCTATGCAACATACGGCTAAACTTATTCCCCCATTGATATATTCGTTGATGTGTGGCCTGCCACGCCGTCTTCACCTCATTTAACAAGTGCTGTTGGTATAATTGTTGAGTCAGACTAAGCTGTAATCTGGTCGCCTTATTTCCTGGCCCACAACATTCACCCTCCAACTTCTCAATCTGTGTTTCGAGGTCTACCCACTCCTGTGCTCTACACCTACAGTCTTGTGCGCAAAAGATGATGTCTATCCCTCTAATAGTTGGCTTAAGTGCCTCCCATAAAACCACCTTCCTGGAGGCCGTGGATGAATTAAGTGTAAAGTATTTGGTTATTGCCTTTTGTATGGTGGTCCCTTAGGCCGGGTTCTGCAGTTGCCATGGCGACATTCGCCATCGAAATCTAGGGCGAGTGGCACCAATATGAAGCTCCAAGGCCACAGGGGAATGATCCGAGAGCACCTGTGGGTGAATATGGGGTGATGACGCCCTGTGAAGCTATGTGGTTGGGATAAACATATAATCTAAGCAGAAAAAAGACCCATGAACCGACGAGTAGTATGTATATCCGGTCTCGGTGGGGTGATAGGCCCTTCATGTGTCTTCCCAACCGAGGGTAATGACAAGAGTAGCGAGCCTAATCTCGTGTTGGACATCCCTCCCACTCTGTGGTTGCCAACTGTCTGCCCCAGGGTGAACGACGTCATTCCAGTCTCCCCCCACCAGACAAAGGCCACTAGGCATCTCGCCCCACAGGCGGAGGAAGCATTCAATGAAAGCGACCCCCAGAGAAGGAGGCGCATAGACACTAGCAAGCGTGAGCTGTTCCCCATGAAGTTCGCCTACTACCACAACATAGTGACCATAAGCATTCACCCACACCTTCCGAGTGGTAAAGGAAACCCTGCGATGTATTAAAATGGCTGTGCCCTGGGAGCCCCGTGTGAATCCTGAGTGAAATATCTGTGTGGGTAGCCATTGCGGGCTAGACAAGGGGTTTTTGTCCCCATAAGGTGGGTCTCTCGTAAAAGGACGAAGTCCGCCCCAATGCGTTTGGCCTGCCGGTGGACGATCCCTTGTTTAATTTTGTCCAGTACCCCTCTCACTTTCCATGTTAAAATGCGAAGTTGGCCCCCCGTAACCCCTGGTGTGCAGCTAGTCATGTATATCGGTGGCAGAGAATGATCCTCAACAAGTGCGTATCGAATGCGGTATGCGCAACGGGACTGCAGCTGTTCAGGAACAAACAACATATAAGTGCAACAAGTAAACACCCCTTCCCCCACCCCCATACTTCACGGAACCTGGAAGCACCTGTGGCGATTTGTGTCCCTTGCCGAAGCCCGACCGGGGGAACGGGGTAGAACACCACCAATAGATCCCACTACCCCAACGCGCGAAGAACATGGCCTCTACAGGGAATTCCTAGGAATGACTCTCTAAAGTGGCAGTATCATGAAGGACGCCCGCCCGCCCCTACCCATGTCTGAAAAACACACCAACCTCCCTCCGTACAATAAGCCCACTTAATGTACACCCCATGCACAGGCATTATTAATAGAGGAGGAGACAGTGTGCGATCTCTGCAGGACAAGAGATTAGAAACATTAAGACAGTCGAAGGTAAATATAGCGATCAGTACACCAGTCACACATAAGACAGCAGCTCCTTAACCGCCTCAGTGTTCATCATCTGCACATGAGCTTCTCCAGGACAATCGAGATCTGTTGTGGCACTTGGAGGTGGACTTCTTAGGATGGTTCCGTCGATCGCTCTGTGATGAATCAGAGTCTATTCTACATGGAGTATAAAGTTTGATCACCACTGACTATCTGCTGAAAAGCGGCCTCTGGAGTATCGAAAAACACTGTCTCGGAATTATAGACTACACTCAGCCATGCTGGATATAACAACATATATTGAATCTAGAGGTTTTGCAACTTTTGTTTGGCGGCAAGGAAGGAGTGCCTCTGTTGCTGAACCATCCTGGTGTAGTCGGGGAAAATCATGATGTGGGCTGATTCGTACATGATTTTCTCTTGGCTCCAGGCATATCACAGGACAGCGTCCTGGTCTAGGTAGTTCAGGAGTTTCTCAATGATAGGCCAGGGCCACGCACCGGGTGGGGGCTTCCTCACCTGGGCCCAATGAGCTTGTTAGACCACAATGCAAGATGACAGGCTCTCTGGCGGTACCACAGATTTCAACCACTGCATCGGAAATTGTTCCACAGAGGAGCCTTCACACACCTAAGGGAAGCCCACGAAACATAGGTTGTTGCGTCGTGCACGGCCCTCTGTGTCTTCCACCCGTATGGCCAGTTGTGGCCGTTAATGTTGTGACCTTCTGCTACAAGGTTGCCACTGAGTCCTCGACCCCAGACACTCTTGTTTCTGCCTCTGTGATGCGATCAACCTCCTTCCTCAGATCTTGGCGCAACAAGTTCACGTTGGGGCCCACCGCCCCAATCTTAGCCTCCAAGGCCTCTCGGGATTGAATAATGGCCACAAGCAGCATGGCATTATCGGGACAACTTGATGGGGGCCTTGCCCGATCCGTACTGCCAGAGTTAACACTTGTGTACTGGTCCATAGTACTCTGTTTGGCTGATGTTGGTGGAGGGTTATCCTTAGACATTGTGATAGCACGTATTTTTGAATCATTAAAAAAAGAGAACCTATAATACAGTTGCACACAGCCATATTGTAGGAGAGTAGGATCTGCCTCTTATGTTGCCCCCACTTTTTTTCCTGATGTTTACACTGGTTTCTGGCTATAGTCAGGCTGGGACCCTGCCAATCAGGGCCCCAGCCTCTCTGTTCTCTCTAAACGACTTGGAGTGCACTCTAGGCGCACTAGTGATTGGATACTGTGGTACCTTATGAGTCCCTAGTATATGGTACCTTAGGTGCCAAGGGCATAGGTACTTCACAGGCCTACCAGGGGCTGAAGCATGTATTATGCCACCCCTGGGAAGCAGACTAAATCTGACACCACAGGTCTGCTACTGCAGCCTGGGTAAGGTGGTGCATGCACTCCTTACTGTGATATAGGCTACCTATATCACTACATAGATACACACATATAAACCTATAAGTCACTCCTATGGCAGGCCTTATCAATCCTGAAGGCAGAGTGCTTGGTTCCTATGTGAGGGGGTGCCCCTGCATGAGCAGAGCCCCTCTGCAGCATTCGGAGACCCTTCTCTGATGCTGTTTGTAGTGCAGCCTGACCATATACTCTTAAGCGCATTATAACCTCGCGTTAAATGCTAACTTTGGGATGGCTGCACGGAAACATGTCGTGTTTGGTGTCAAACATCTTGGAATACTACCCCCCGCCAGTTCTGGCGGCGGGGGTAGCATTCCACCCTTCTAGAGGGATAGACATGTACCTACTGTGGAAACGCGGTAGAATCCTGAACAGCCCTGGCATCACAAAATGGATGCCACCAGTCACAGACACTGGGCTGCCCTCCTGCTGATGACCGAAACTCGCAGTGGAGGGAGCCCAACAATAGGTATCCTGTCACAGGAGGGTGTGACCAACTTCCAGACAGGGTTTAGTGTATTGGGGCTGGGTGGGTGCACTCCTAGAGTGCTTTGAAGTCCTGCACTGGGGGAGCAGAAGGCTCCTCTGTGCATATGCCAGTTCAAACCAGCTCTGGGGCTACCTGCCCCTGCTCTGGTGCAAAACTGGACAAAGGGAAGTGGGTGTAGCCACCCACTCCCCTGACCCTCCCATAGGTGGGGTCATAGAGCTAGTCCCTCCCTTTCTTTTAGTATAAGAGGGGGAACCTGTGCATTGCAAACTAGATACCCCTGGACGACACTCTGAAGAAGAATCCTGGACCTTCGACGTTCCACTACCTCTGGAAGACTGAAGAATCTCCCTTGGAGTCAAGGAGTGACTCCCCTGCTTGGCAGGCACCAAAAACTACAACAACGGTCGCAAACTATGCCGCTCCCGCCGGAGCCCGAGGTCCCTGCAGCCCAAGACAAAGATTTCCTGACTTCTCAAAGGCCATCGTGAGTCCCCAGCGAAGCTGAGGCCAGTGGACCCCAAGAGTGACGAGGAACCGCAGTCCCTGGGTACCGTGCACTATTGTCAAGTGCAACCCCTTTACGACGTTCTACGAACTTGTGCTTTGGACCACATGTGATCCCAGCCTCTAGCAAGAATCCCTCTGAAGATCAGAGGCCTTCCCTGTCCCGAGTGACCGTGGGCCCCTGTGAAGGAATCCCCCCGAGGCGTCTTTGCGATCCCTTGCCAGCCAGCTTGTGGGTCCCCAGAAGACTTTTCTAAAGAACCAAAGGGCTCCCCTGGTTGCTCTAGGCCTGCCCTGACTTACCCTTGCTGGGTGAGTTCCCCAGACCTTGCTGGTCTGCACCATTGACTTTTTACGCTTTCCACAAGACTTGCTGCTACCAAGGCTTGTTGGCTCCAATCGGGTTGCCGACACCGCAGTCAGCTGCAGACTTTGTGGGACACGCCGAATCCAGCTCCTGGTTGTCGTCGACACCTCCTGGACCTCGTGGCCAAAGAGTCAAGACATCCGTGAACGACCTGAATCTCTCGACGACGGTGGGCATTCATCTTCCTTGCCCCGGGTCACTGCTCAGTGACTTTGAATACTGTCCCCTCTGCTTTCAGGTTTTCCTTCTTCCGAATCCAGGCTTGGATTCCACCGGACACTTCTTCGGACTTCACAAGCAGCAAGTCTTCATTGGCTCCCATTGAAAACGACGCCGCGACCCGACACCAAAGGACACCTATGCACCCGGCTTCCCTGGGTGAGGTAACTCCAGCACTATGGTGCTCCTGTGGGTGTTGGCCCTAGAACTACTTACCCTGTAAGTGACTTGCTTGTAGCTACTCCCGAAGTGCCCTTAAACTCTCAATTTCCAACCGCGACTTGCCCCATTGAAGTCTACGGCGATCCGCGCCTGTGTTCACGCACTGCATGCGTCCCCCGTGGGTCCTTTACTTACCTGCCTTGGGTGGTTTCGTGAGGCCCCAACACTTCTGAAGGCCCTAGGCCTTGTCCCTTTGCAAGTCGTTGTTCTTAAGTCTCTTTTTAGTATATGGTCTGGTACGCCCCTAGGGCCCCAGCCATATTGTGCTTAATTTATTGTGAAACGTTGATTTGTGCATAGGTTCCTGACTTCTAATCTCATAAAGAGATTAGTAGAGAGTTGTTTAGTAATAAATACATATATATTTGATATATATACCTGTGTGGTGTCTTTTCATTTGGTGATTCAAGAGATTGTGTGGTAAAACAAGCTGCTTTACATTCCTCCAAGACTTAGCCTGAAGGCTGCTCTCCACAGCTACCACTAGGATAGCTTTCTATAAAGGTTGTCTTAAACCTACCTACCATAAGAGTCGAATTGTACTGGTGCAAGGTGTCCACTTTAACTAGTGAACAGCATATACCAGGCCAACTTCTCACATTGGTGGCAGCGTGTGGGATTCCAGCTTGCTATTGTTTTACCAGAAAATCTCTATTTGAATTACTAACTGAAAACCACTATAGGTACTTAAGGTACATATAAAGTCAAGCTTAGTATCAATAAGTTCTACTGAACTTAGAGCTGTGTGCCAAGGGATAGCACACCCTTTCTACAGCTCAAGCTAGTATCAGTAGGCCACAAACTAGTGTAGGTAGTACAACACTGCACAACACTAGGATGTCCTTAAAGGGTGGACCCAGTGGATCCACTCAGCCTCAGTATAAGGACATGGCTTTCTCTGAGTTGAGAACCATGTGTGCTGCAAGGCACCTGAAGCTAGGACAGAGTCCCTCCACACTACACCTGATAGATCTGCTGACAGCAGATGATCTTAGATTAGCTCTAGGAGCTAATGGGTCTGAATCAGTGGGTGGGTCAATTACAGTGTCTGGGTCAGATGATGAAAATCAGAATGACCAAGACTCTGTGATTGAAGGGCCAGGTCCCCAGGGGCCTGAAAAGGACAGAGGAATTCTCCCTAAGAGAACTGGCATAGTGGAGGAGAGGCACAGGTCCCTTTCTAGGGAATCTGAACACTCCTATCACTCTGGCAGAGAATCTGTCTACCAGAGGAACTCCTACTACCCAAGAAGAGAGACCTCCTCTGACAGAATGTACAAACTGCTGCAGTATGAGGAAGCAAGGTTTGCCCTCAAAACCAAGCAGTTGGCATTAGACAAGGAAGCCCTGGAGCTCCAGAGAGCTTCTAGAAAAGAGGGGTTAGAACCCCTGGTGGCAGCAACAGTGTCCCTAGAGGCAGAGAATATATTCCAGACCATAGGAACCTGAGCAAGGTTGTTCCTCCCTACCAGAGTGGGGATGATATCCATAAATGGGTAACTGCTATGGAAAGGGCCTGTAGAGTACAACAGGTCCCCCAAAAGCAGTGGGCAGCAATCTTGTGGCTCTCCTTTTCAGATAAAGGTAAAGACAAGCTCCTCACTGTTAGAGAAGAGGATGCTGATGACTATGAAGTCCTGAAGAGTGCACTGAAAGATGGGTTTGGCTTAACCACTGAGCAGTACAGGTTGAAGTTCAGAGACACCCAGAAGGCACAGACTCAGGACTGGACTGACTTTGTAGATTGTGCAACCAAGGCTCTGGAGGGTTGGCTGGTTGGCAGTAGGGTTACTGATTTCAAGGGGTTGTATAATCTAATGATGAGAGAACAGATCCTTAATAATTGCCAGAACCAGTTGTTGTATCAATACCTGGTGGACTCAGATCTGACCTCTCCCCAAGAATTGGGAAAGAAGGCAGACAAGTGGGTCAGAACCAGGGTGAGGCAGAAAACCCAGAACCAAGGGGGTGACACAAAGAAGCAGGATTCTAAGGGCCCTGAGAAAGGTGGGGATAAGTCAAAAGACCAGAAGTCTTCACAAGGGCCCCAAAAATCTGCATCTGGTGGGGAGTCACAATCCAACAAGGGAAAAGGTCAAAAGAAGCCCTGGTGCAAATTCTGTAAACAGAAAGGGCACTGGACTTCTGATTGTAACAAGTCCAAAGACCAAACCACCACCACTCCTGCCCCTAAGGCAACTGTTCCCCTAGTTCAGCTACTGGTGGAGGTGGTACTCAGAATAAGGGTGTAGTAGGGTTGACCCTGGGTTCTGAAGTGGACTCTGGCCTAGTCAGAGTACCCACTCAGGCAATGCTGATTTGTGATGGAGACATGGACATGTCCTTCCTGGTAAGCCCCAGTAATCTGGGCAAATACAAACAGCAGCCTGTAATAAATGGCAAACAGGCTTTGGCATTTAGGGACACAGGTGCTAGTGTCACCATGGTGGCAGAGGATCTTGTGGACCCTGGACAGATCATCCTGGGCGAAATGTACCAGGTGACCAATGCAAGCAATGTCAGGACCAACCATAGTCTGGCAGTTGTGAATTTCTCCTGGGGAGGGGTAACTGGCCTCAAGAAGGTTGTAGTCAGTGCAGACCTCCCTGTAGAATGTCTATTGGGCAATGATCTAGAAACTTCAGCCTGGTCTGAAGTAGAGTTATGGACTCATGCTAAGATGTTAGGCATCCCTGCAGAGGTATTTGCTGTGACCAGGTCACAGGCCAAAATGCATGACACTGAACCAGCTCTGGATCCTGAAACTATGGACCAGATGCTTCCCAAGAAGAGGAGCAGTAGGGTTAAGGCAGTGCCTTCCCCTCTGTCTCAGATCACTGATTTCCCTCTTAAGGGAGGAGGAGCAGACCCTGAAGAAGGAACTGCCCCAGAGGAACTTGACCCTGATCAGGTTGAGTTCTTGGGGGCAGGGGGCCCTTCTAGGGAGGATCTGAGTAAGGAGCAACAGTGCTGCCCCTCTCTTGAACCCCTCAGACAGCAGGCTGCTGCTGAGGCTGCTGGGAGTGCTAGTGGGTCCCATAAAGTTTATTGGGATGAGGGACTCCTATATTCTGAGGGTAGAGATCCAGCCCCTGGAGCCACCAGGAGGTTGGTAATACCTCAGAAGTTTAGGGGTTCCTCTTGACCCTAGCACATGATATCCCTTTAGCAGGTCACTTGGGCCAAAACAAGACCTGGGACAGGCTTGTTCCACATTTTCATTGGCCACATATGTCAGAGGACACAAAGGAGTTTTGTCACTCCTGTGTCACATGCCAAGCCAGTGGCAAGGCAGGTGGCACTACAAAGGCCCCCTGATACCACTACCTGTGGTGGGGGTACCCTTGAAAGGGTAGGGATTGACATTGTTGGTCCCCTTGACCCTCAAACTGCATCTGGGCACAGATTTATCCTGGTGGTAGTGGATCATGCCACCAGGTACCCAGAGGCAATTCCTCTGAGGACCACCACAGCCCCTGTGGTGGCAAGAGCCCTCATTGGAGTTTTCTCCAGAGTGGGTTTCCCAAAGGAGGTCATCTCTGACAGAGGTACAAACTTCATGTCAGGATATTTGAAAGCAATGTGGAAGGAGTGTGGTGTAACTTATAAGTTCACCACCCCCTATCACCCACAATGCAATGGGTTGGTTGAACGTTTCAACAAAACCCTGAAGGGAATGATTAAAGGACTCCCAGAGAAGCTTAGGCGGAAATGGGACCTTCTTCTTCCCTGCCTGTTGTTTGCATACAGAGAGGATCCACAGAAGGGGGTTGGTTACAGCCCATTTGAGCTTCTGTTTGGGCATCCTGTAAGAGGTCCCTTATGTTTGGTAAAAGAGGGCTGGGAGTTACCTCTCAAGCCCCCCAAACAAGATGTGATGGACTATGTACTTGGTCTCCGCTCCAGGATGGCCGAATACATGAAAAAAGCAACCAAAAACCTGGAGGCAGGCCAAGAATTACAAAAAGCTTGGCATGACCAAAAGGCTGTGCTGACTGTGTACCAGCCAGGACAGAATGTGTGGGTGTTGGAGCCTGTGGCCCCAGCAGCCCTCCAAGACAAATGGAGTGGCCCCCATACAATAGTTGAGCAAAAGGGAGAAGTCACCTATCTGGTGAATCTTGGAACTCCCAGGAGCCCCCTGAGGGTGCTCCATGTCAACAGATTAAAGCCATATGTTGACAGGGCTGACATGGGCTTGCTCATGGCAACTGATGAGGACCAGGAGGAGGAGAGTGACCCTCTCCCTGACCTGCTCTCACAGAACCCTGATGATGGGTCAGTAGATGGTGTTGCTTTGGCAAGCAGCCTCACTGACCATCAGCAAACTGAGTGCAGACAAGTTCTGCAACAGTACAGACATATGTTTAGCCTGACCCCTAGTCAGACTACCTGGTGCACCCATGAGGTGGACACTGGAGACAGTCTGCCTGTCAAGAGTAAAACCTACAGGCAACCTGACCATGTCAGGGACTGTATCAGGACTGAAGTCCAGAAAATGTTGCAGTTAGGTGTGATTGAGCCTTCAGATAGCCCATGGGCTAGCCCAGTAGTCCTAGTACCCAAGCCTCATACCCAGGGTGGTAAGAAAGAAATGAGGTTTTGTGTAGACTACAGAGGCCTCAATGCAGTCACCAGGACTGATGCCTATCCCATACCGAGGGCAGATGAGCTGATTGATACTTTGGCCTCAGCCAAGTATCTAAGTACATTTGACCTAACAGCTGGCTACTGGCAGATCAGGTTAGCTGATGATGCAAAAGCCAAAACAGCATTTTCGACCCCTGGTGGGCACTACCACTTTGTGGTGATGCCCTTTGGATTGAAAAATGCACCTGCCACTTTTCAGAGGTTGGTGAATAAAGTTCTGGCAGGGATGGAAACTTATTGCTCAGCTTATCTAGATGATATTGCTGTCTTTAGTTCCTCCTGGCAGGATCACCTGGTCCACCTCAGAAATTTTTTGGAGGCTCTGCAGAAAGCAGGCCTCACTATCAAGGCCACTAAGTGCCAGATAGGGCAGAGTCAGGTTGTGTACCTGGGCCACCTTGTGGGTGGAGGCCAGGTTCAGCCTTTACAGAGTAAAATCCAAACCATAATGGAATGTGTTGCTCCTACCACCCAGACACAGGTGAGAGCCTTCTTAGGCCTGACTGGGTACTATAGGAGGTTTGTCAAGGGATATGGATCTATAGTGACCCCCTTGAATGATCTGACCTCAAAGAAAATGCCAAAAAGGTTCAGTGGACAGCTAGCTGTCAGAAGGCATTTGAAGACCTAAAGCAGGCCATGTGCACTGCCCCCATCTTACAGAGTCCAGACTACACCAAAAAGTTCATTGTCCAAACAGATGCTTCTGAGCTGGGTGTGGGAGCTGTACTGTCTCAACTGAAAGATGAAGGTCAAGACCAGCCAGTAGCTTTTATTAGCCGAAGGCTGACCCCTAGAGAGAAACGTTGGTCAGCTATAGAGAGGAGGCCTTTGCTGTGGTGTGGGCCCTGAAGAAGCTGAGGCCATACTTGTTTGGCACTCACTTCATAGTTCAGACTGACCACAAGCCCCTCCTATGGCTTAAACAGATGAAAGGTGAAAACCCAAAACTTTTGAGGTGGTCCATTTCCCTACAGGGGATGGACTATACAGTGGAACATAGGCCTGGGACCCAACATGCCAATGCAGATGGACTCTCAAGGTATTTCCACTTAGAGCACGAAGACTCAACTGGTCAAGGTTAGTTTAGTGTCCCTGCGTTTGGGGGGTTGTGTAGGAGAGTAGGATCTGCCTCTTATGTTGCCCCCACTTTTTTTCTGATGTTTACACTGGTTTCTGGCTATAGTCAGGCTGGGACCCTGCCAATCAGGGCCCCAGCCTCTCTGTTCTCTCTAAACGACTTGGAGTGCACTCTAGGCGCACTAGTGATTGGATACTGTGGTACCTTATGAGTCCCTAGTATATGGTACCTTAGGTGCCAAGGGCATAGGTACTTCACAGGCCTACCATGGGCTGAAGCATGTATTATGCCACCCCTGGGAAGCAGACTAAATCTGACACCACAGGTCTGCTACTGCAGCCTGGGTAAGGTGGTGCATGCACCTCTTACTGTGATATAGGCTACCTATATCACTACATAGATACACACATATAAACCTATAAGTCACTCCTATGGCAGGCCTTATCAATCCTGAAGGCAGAGTGCTTGGTTCCTATGTGAGGGGTGCCCCTGCATGAGCAGAGCCCCTCTGCAGCATTCGGAGACCCTTCTCTGATGCTGTTTGTAGTGCAGCCTGACCATATACTCTTAAGCGCATTATAACCTCGCATTAAATGCTAACTTTGGAATTGCTGCACAGAAACATGTCGTGTTTGGTGTCAAACATCTTGGAATACAACCCCCCCCCCGCCAGTTCTGGCAGCGGGGGTAGCATTCCACCCTTCTAGAGGGATAGACATGTACCTACTGTGGAAACGCCGTAGAATCCTGAAGAGCCCTGGCATCACAAACTGGATGCCACCAGTCACAGACACTGGGCTGCCCTCCTGCTGATGACCGAAACTCGCAGTGGAGGGAGTCCAACAATAGGTATCCTGTCACAGGAGGGTGTGACCACCTTCCAGACAGGGTTTAGTGTATTGGGGCTGGGTGGGTGCACTCCTAGAGTGCTTTGAAGTCCTGCACTGGGGAGCAGAAGGCTCCTCTGTGCATATGCCAGTTCAAACCAGCTCAGGGGCTACCTGCCCCTGCTCTGGCGCGAAACTGGACAAAGGGAAGTGGGTGTAGCCACCCACTCCCCTGACCCTCCCATAGGTGGGGGTCATAGAGCTAGTCCCTCCCTTTCTTTTAGTATAAGAGGGGGAACCTGTGCATTGCAAACTAGATACCCCTGGACGACGCTCTGAAGAAGAATCCTGGACCTTCGACGTTCCACTACCTCTGAAAGACTGAAGAATCTCCCTTGGAGTCAAGGAGTGACTCCCCTGCTTGGCAGGCACCAAAAACTACAACAACGGTCGCAAACTATGCCACTCCCACCGGAGCCCGAGGTCCCTGCAGCCCAAGACGAGGATTTCCTGACTTCTCAAAGGCCATCGTGAGTTCCCAGCGAAGCTGAGGCCAGTCGACCCCACGAGTGATGAGGAACCGCAGTCCCTGGGTACCGTGCACTATTGTCAAGTGCAACCCCTTCACAACGTTCTACGAACTTGTGCTTTGGACCACGTGTGGTCCCAGCCTCTAGCAGGTATCCCTCTGAAGATCAGAGGCCTTCCCTGTCCCGAGTGACCGTGGGCCCCTGTTGAAGGAATCCCCCCGAGGCGTCTTTGCGATCCCTTGCCAGCTGGCTTGTGGGTCCCCAGAAGACTTTTCTAAAGAACCAAAGGGCTCCCCTGGTTGCTCCAGGCCTGCCCTGACTTACCCTTGCTGGGTGAGTTCCCCAGACCTTGCTGGTCTGCACCATTGACTTTTTACGCTTTCCACAAGACTTGCTGCTACCAAGGCTTGTTGGCTCCAATCGGGTTGCTGACACCGCAGTCAGCTGCAGACTTTGTGAGACACGCCGAATCCAGCTCCTGGTTGTCGTCGACACCTCCTGGACCTCGTGGCTGAAGAGTCAAGACACCCGTGAACGACCTGAATCTCTCGACGACGGTGGGCATTCATCTTCCTTGCCCCGGGTCACTGCCCAGTGACTTTGAACACTGTCCCCTCTGCTTTCAGGTCTTCCTTCTTCTGAATCCAGGCTTGGATTCCACCGGACACTTCTTCGGACTTCACAAGCAGCAAGTCTTCATTGGCTTCCATTGAAAACGACGCCGCGACCCGACACCAAAGGACACCTATGCACCCGGCTTCCCTGGGTGAGGTAACTCCAGCACTACGGTGCTCCTGTGGGTTTTGGCCCTAGAACTACTTACCCTGTAAGTGACTTGCTTGTAGCTACTCCCGAAGTGCCCTTAAACTCTCAATTTCCAACCGCGACTTGCCCCATTGAAGTCTACGGCGATCCGCGCCTGTGTTCACGCACTGCACGCATCCCCCGTGGGTCCTTTACTTACCTGCCTTGGGTGGTTTCGTGAGGCCCCAACACTTCTGAAGGCCCTAGGCCTTGTCCCTTTGCAAGTCGTTGTTCTTAAGTCTCTTTTTTAGTATATGTTCTGGTACGCCCTAGGGCCCCAGCCATATTGTGCTTAATTTATTGTGAAACGTTGATTTGTGCATATGTTCCTGACTTCTAATCTCATAAAGAGATTAGTAGAGAGTTGTTTAGTAATAAATACATATATATTTGATATATATACCTGTGTGGTGTCTTTTCATTTGGTGATTCAAGAGATTGTGTGGTAAAACAAGCTGCTTTACATTCCTCCAAGACTTAGCCTGAAGGCTGCTCTCCACAGCTACCACTAGGATAGCTTTCTATAAAGGTTGTCTTAAACCTACCTACCATAAGAGTCGAATTGTACTGGTGCAAGGTGTCCACTTTAACTAGTGAACAGCATATACCAGGCCAACTTCTCACACATATGTTGTGTGAAGTGAACATTGGACACATGGACTGGGTAAAGGTCATTTGGTTTAGGTGCTAAAAATAAGCAATTGCTAAATGGGCTTTTCACTTTCCACTGAGCATTAAAAGTTGAGAAAAAGAATGGTGAGGACCCTGCGGACCTGGAGCAATGGGGGAGTGGGAGTGCTTAGGTGGGCAGGGTAGGACACTTACCCAGTAATTGGCAGCATTTTATTATCATAAATCAGCCTTGCAGGCCGAGGTCTATTGTTTAACGGTCCTGACAAGCCATCTGAAGGTCCATTTATTGTTCATCTTACATTTGCCTGTATGACAGGCTGAGAGAGAACTGCATAAGTATGGTATAACTGGGTGTTCAAATGGCCTGAATCCTTATGGATAATTCAACATTCACATTTTTCTTATTTATTACTCCATATTTTGGAGAACTATAGATTCAGAACGTGAAGAGGGAGAACTCAGCAGCTTAGTAGAGAATCGTTCTATATTGATCCTTGCACCATCCCCTCTTCTCACAGATAGTCTCCTATACATTTGAAATCATTCATCACCCCTCCTCTTCTTAAACACATGATCCTCACACGTTTCCTTTTCGCTTCTCTACCTCCCTTTCTCTATCTAACAGTCAATCCTTTCACAGTTTTTGCACTTTTCACTCACATACCCATTTATTTCCACCTTCTGATATGCTGCTCTCTCTATCCTTCTCACTTTCCTCGATCTCACCACACACCACTCCTCCTGACCCAGTTGCAGCCCGTACTGTGCTGCAAATGGTGAGGCAGAGACACATACACTCTCTTCCCCATGCGCGCGCACACACACATACTCACACCCTTCCACATGCACACTCACATCCATTCGCAAGCGCACACATACACCCACCATTCACTAGCACATACATGTGCACACATCAATTCACATCACACATGCACATATATAGATACATTCATACATACACACATGCCTTCAACATTTATTAAAGACTTACCTGCCGCCGCTGTGACATCGGGTGGTGGGAGGTAGAAGCAGTAGCCTTACTAGTTTCCTGGAGGTTTCGGGTAAGGAAGGGACGAAAGGAAGATTCCGCCTCATTTTCTCATTGGCTGACCTTGTCATGGGTCAGCCAGTGAAAGGAGGACCCTTCTTTCCTCATCACGGAGTGGGATGGGGTCAGTGAGAGCTGCTGCCCCCCACCACACTCTGTGACAAGCGTCACTAATGGAGAGTCAGCCTGGGGCAATTCAGACCTTAAAACTAAAGTGACCAGGTTCCATTCATCATGAAGGGGAGGCTCACAGAAGACTTTGCTGGGCTGAGAAGGTCAGGGCCTCCGAGTTGTGAGATCTTCAGCCCGGTAAATTTCTGCTCAGGCAGACAGGCGCCTGTGCATTTGGGGAGAGGAGTTGGCCTAACGGCTAGGGCGGTTGACCTCTAATCTGCGGAACTGGGTTCGAGTCTCGTCAACAAGGCTTAACATCCTGTGATTCTGGGCAAATCACTTAATCTCCCCGTGTCTAACAAAAATGAATGTGTCCTCATGTAATGCAACTGTTGCTATGTAAAGCGCTCTGATACCCGATTCGTGTCAAGCTCGCGCTATATAAAACTCTGTAAAATAAAAAATGTACTATACCTAGCAGCCTGATCCACACATGAATAGTGTCTGTCAGGCTGACCTTTGCTCAGCCGGACAGGCACTCTAAGTGCATTGAAAAAAAGATGGGGGAACGGGCCCTTCCACCTTTAACGATGGGCTGCGGCTGTGTTTCATACACTCCTTTATCACATCTTTGTTTCACCTTCTCAATTACTAGACCTTCCCTCCACCCACTGTGACTCCTTCTGTTCATATTCCTCCTTTTCTCACATCCTGTTTTATACAAGCACTTTCAGTTTTTCGCTGTCTGCTTTACACAGGTGCACACACTCAATGCAGAGTTCCACAATTTGGCAATATTCATTTAAAAGCTGTGCTGATGAGATCTGACGAGAGAATCATATGCAGGATTGTAGACTCAAATCATTGTTGTGGTGATTTCAGGATGAAACATGGATATTTAGGTGTGGAAATGAAGCGAAGGTTTGGGGCATTTACAAATTGCTGGAGTTTGTTTTAATTCTTTGGTTTTCCACATATTTAGAAACAGCTGTAACCTACTAGGTAACTATTACTTGAAGTAGCCCAGCTGCAGCCTAAGTAACTATGCTCCACACAGGCACACAATTGCCAACCTCTTTGCAAAGGTTTGAATGCACGCGCACCAGGCGCTGTCCAATCCCAGCCTCAGTGCTGCACCTTATGAACATTTGAGGGCCGCAACTGACAAGAAGCTTTGGCCGCATTGCACACTGAGGCAGAACACAGGTGGAAAGGGCAGGATACTCGCACACTCCGAAGTTGCTTGAGTGTGTTGTATGGAATCTCGGTGGCGCTTTTGTGCAATATTTGAGATGCTCGAGCCCCCTCTCTGAAATTAACTCACCAGCACTCGAGTGCAGGCCGATGAAAGCCTACACTTGCAGGAATTTCAGGGCTCAGCTGTTCCTTTTCATCTGATGTCTGGAGGAGGTAAAAGGGCAGGGTCGGTGTGCACCGTCCAGCTTTATCTGTACAGCCCTATCTTATCTTTACCCTGAGTGTCTCCCTCACACTATAGAATTACGACAGCTGAGAAAACCGCATTAGAATTTATTTCCGACAGAAACGTGTGCAATGAAACTCCGCCAATTTCTTTTCGGAAGGAACGTTAAAAAAAACCAAAGGTATCGAGTTCCAAGTGCTCTTTGCATCCACAGACATCAGTGAAAAATGCAGCAGCTAAAAGATTTTCAAATCTCCTATTTTTGTCGCTTGGAGCAAGGTTTTTTTTTTTAACCCCTGATCTGCTGGACCTCCCCACCACCCACCCCGCTGAGCCCTTTTTTGGCTATTTGGGGTCGTTTGTGCTTTGGCTTCCATAACGTTTTGTCCACATAAGGTATCCACGCCAAATTTGTGACCTTTTTTCCAACATCCTGGGGATTCTAAAGGTACCCAAGGTTTTTGGATTGCCCTGGAGAAGAATGAGAAAATAGTCAAAATACAGTTACATTTTGAGTTTTTGGGGGGAAAAAGTGCTCTGGGTGAAAGACTGTTTTTTTCAGAAAAATTTCATCAACGAACGGTTTGCTGTGCTGCAGTCACCATCTTTCCATCTTTCAGGAACATGCAGAACTGAATCAAATAACCTAATTTTTACCACATTTTTGGCATTTTTCAAAGAGGTAGTCCATTTTTCCTACTTTTTGTGCTTTCGACCTTTTCCATGCTCCGACGCCTTACCTGCTAATTCACACAAAGAAGGGGGTATTTTAACTGTTTTTATTCATTTTGTTTCTCTGCACTGTGTCACTTTCATGATTTGGGGGACATTTAGACTCGCCTGTTAGAGCGAGAAGGCGCCATTTTGGGGAGTTGAAGCACTAGTCTTCCTCTAGCAGAAGGCTATTTAAAGCACATGTTAGTGCGACCACGCATCATTTCCATGCTCTGATGCCTTGGTTTCTAATTTGCACAAAGAAGGGGATATTTTAACTATTTTTATTCATTTCGTTTCTCTGCACTGTGTTACTTTCCTGATTTAGGGGATATTTAGACTTGCCTGTTAGAGCGTGCAGGCGCCATTCTGCGGAGTACACACACTAGTCTTCCACTAGAAGGAGACTATTTGAAGCACATATTAGTGCAGGCGCGCAGCAGGCGCGCACAGTGGGTGTGCTGATGGTGCGACAGGTGCAAGTCAGCCTGCACCCGTCTGTGCCCGGGCTGCGCCAGGCACCAGGAACCATGGTAATTTTTCCTCTATGAGGTACTTGGTTGAAATGCTGCTGCAAGCTAACCCCGTAGGTAAGAGAACTGGTTGTAATATATTTCTTTTAGTAAGGGAGAAGAGTGCTTTTGTTGCAGTAATTGAAATTTTACTTTTAGGGCAGAGAAACTAATGCCTACTGACAAGCCATGACAAAGGTCTGATATTCAAACAAACTCACTGAGCTGCCTCTTGATTAATTCCTGTTCCCTTATTAAACACAAATATGAGTTTTTAGAGAACCACACCCCCCAGTTTGTATTTTTGACAGACACCTGGGCAGACGAAGCTTCTGACCCTTACTTTGCCGTTGCACTCCCAGATGGTTACGCCACCAATAGGCTGGATCGAATTGCCAAACGCGGAGGCCGCATTGCGATAGTTTATTATAAATCACTTGAAGTAATTTGTGAACCCTCAAACCTAGCATGCAGCGTGGCTGTCTCTTTTAAATGTAACTTAACTGACCAGTATATTGTTATATTCCATATAGATACCCTATATAGGCGCAGGTAACATTGCAATCTTTCACCTATATTCTTCCCTACATTACATTCATAACGGTTCTTAGGGACTGACCTTTTACCTAGATACAACACTGCATTCAGAACGTGGGTTTCCCCCTAGTTCGAATCTCATTCATTATGCATGAGGCTTCTTGGAAGCACAGCAGGACTAACATCTCCTGTATAATATCTCTGTATAAAGTTCAGGCCCGACGTCATCCTTTAGTCCGACACAGTAACACAGCAATGTAGGACCCCTGGGGAGACCTATGGGTATATATACATCACATCTTGCTTAGAAGGACAGAGGAGACCGAGACTTCCCGACTGACACACTGACCAGAGACGCTGAGGTTCCTGCATGCAGACACTCCAGCTCGCAGTGGTTTAACATCCCTCGCGGGGTGTCCTACTTGAGACCAGGACGGAGTCCCATATTCTCAAAGTCTCAGGTAATGGGGTTGACTAGATCCTAGAGGGATTCTTGGCATAACACATACACAGATGCTAAGTACAGTCAGGTACATTTAGGTACATCTAGTTAGGAAGGCATTGTAGGAGTACGCACTTTTTTATCATGTGTTTTATGTACTTGTATATATTCATGATTTCTGCAAGATGGTAGAACTTTACCATCCCTTTACTTTCGTAGAACTTCTAATCATATATCTCTGCTACTGTCTAATGGTTGTTGCAGCTCATCTATTCTACACTAGAATAACAAATGTTCAATAAATTCTTATTGAAAACGCCCAGCCTGTTTATTCTGTGTATCTCTCTGGGACAAACTAAGTGAGCACGAGTGACTGAGCGAAAGGTATTATATTGTTTCCACGATTCTGAGGGATCAGGGTTGTCATGTTCTGAGGTTGCCAGAATCTATTCTCTCCTTGGTAAGAGGAGATTATAGTGGCACTGTGAGCTAGCTGATACAGACAGGCTAACGTATCCGGTGGGGGTGCACGGAATCAGTCTGCCACCAATCCCACAGTTTATGTTATCCAAACGCGCAGATCCTAGGAACTACACGACATAGCGCCGCCAACGTTAGTTGGGTACTTATTTAACAGTAGAATCTGAGTAGTTCAGTCATGCTATTCTCAGAGATCCCTACTCACAAAACACCAGAGACGTCTGGAATGGGTAGGCACAAACTCCACCACAGCTGAGTAGGCTAAAAAATCCTATTTATTGGCTGTTGGTTAATCAAGCTTGAAGGACACAGTGTTCCTAAAATTGTGCAAAAACACCTTATCTTAGTTGCCTTGGGAAATCATTCCGTGTTCTACACACAATGACTAACGAGGAAATAGATCCACTATAGCAAGCACTGCCCCTCTCAGAAGATGAGGATGATGCAAACGCAATACAGATTGCGGAAAATTTTAGAAATACAGTCACCCTGAAACTACTTGCGCATGGTGTAACAGCCAGGGGTGGCATAGTAGCTTTCGTGATTGAGGCACACGAATCATATAGAACAGGGGTATTTTATTCGTGGGTTACATTCCCAGCAGCAAATGCAAGAACAAAAACATTTCACTCCTACACAGAAGGAGATGCACCAGCGGAATATTGTCCATTTGAAGACATTGAGGTTCCGCTCACATACCAGGAACACTTATACTGGTTTAAAGGCGCCCTACCCCACATAAGAAGAAGAGTGAGACTTGGCCCGCTTGGAAGAGAAGGGGCAACATGGCCAATATTAGCGGCCTACACACCACATCCTGACATTGAAACAATGCCACCAGGAGACTTACTCGCACAACACAAAGAATTAATAAAAATTTACAGAAACTTGACGCAATTCGTCATGAGGACACTTACAGTCCAACCAGCAATAGTTGCAACAAATGGAACTCAAGCACAGAGTACAGCGACTAAAATCACACCACATACATTACACGCGGTGATGGGTAAAATGCCCACAAAACGTGAACAAATGCCATTCTGGGTAGCTCAGAAAATAACTCAGCTAGAGGCAGTATTCCCGAATACTACCCCGTATGAAAAACACAGAATGCTAACAATCTGCTTGCCCATGGGGATAACACCACAAATAGAGGATTGTACCACTTGGGGTACAGTCTTTGCTGCCATTTATACCAGACCTCATGGTATCCCGTCATTAGCAGTCGTACCGGACGTATTGAGACAAATACAAAACGAGTACGGAGCAGAGCCTGCTCTGAACTTAGGGATGAAGTTACTAGGTAACTATGCCCAGGTATCAGCCATAATATTAGCTAATATTAAAGGGAAAGCAGCTTCAGTGGCTATCCGCCAACGCCTAAGGGAGTTCATTCCTTTAGAACAAGAACACGAACTACTGAAAATAATTGAAACTGCATATGCAGAATTGGGCAGAGACAGTTTGGGTGGGAAAGCTTTAAAACCACAACTGATGGGCAGTCCTGAAAAGGACACTTCTAAGCAGATACCTGCTTCAACAAAGAAGAAGTGGGACAATAAAAAACAACAAAACTTTAAAGTAAACAGATCTCAATCCAGAGGTAGATCTCCTCCACAGGAGCCCTCCGAAAAGAGGTATAACCTTAGGAATAGGGATAATATTAGGAAACCTGACAGGTATCAGGATACTGATACACGTTCCTCTCGTTCCTTTCAGGGTTCATCGAAAAACTCAGAGAGGGAAGGAAGGTCAGACAGACAGGAAGAGCGTACAAAGTCCAGAGACAAGCAGCACGCTCAAGATTACACTTCTAAAAAAAAAGAGAAACCAAAGCAAAAGCCACAGTTCAAAAAGAAGAAGGTTGCAGGTCTAAAGATCAGACATGCCCAGAATTCTGAGGACTCGACTACTGAACGGGGAATGGGCTCTGACGATGCTAGACAGTGCGGCAGAAGTAACAATAGCTCGCCGGAACCTGATGGAATTTCTGGTGACAGCGGACTTGACTGATTACTTCACGGTAGAGACACCCAATACTAGGGTAAGTGTCCCACATAAGTTATATGAAATAACACTCCAAATGGAGGGGGACAAATGTAGGACAGTTAGAGGTCTCTTTTGGGAGAATTTGTCGTTTGGCTACGACATTTTGTTAGCCGAATAAGATTGGCCGCCAGCATTCGTCATGGATTGTCCAAAAGGAGAAACGTCAATTTTACCGGCATTCTCAGACCATATTCCCAGTCACCTAAAACACACATATGCGCAGGAATGGGCAGTAGCCCAAGCCCCTGCATTATACAAAAACCATGTTGGATGGGATGAGGATTCAACCCACCAAATAATTCCTTTAAAAATACTCCAACTGTACAAAGGCAGTATCCAATAAAGCAAGAAGCTAAAAACAGGTCAGGGAGATCTTAGATCAACTTGAATACCAAGGGGTGATCGAAAATTGCACCTCATCGATGAACAATCCTTTGTTCCCGGTCATGAAACCTGATAATTCATATCGTTTAGTTTTATATTATAGACATTTAAACACTTGCACTAAGACATTTGCAGTCCAAAATGCACACAGTGGCGCATTAATGAATAACATTGTGCGGACAAAATATAAAACGACACTTGATATCTCAAATGGATTTTTCTGCCAAAATATAGCGCCTGAAAGCAGGTATCTAACAGCATTCTCAGCGCTAGGGTCCCAGCGTCAATTTTGTCGTCTCCCCCAGGGGTATAAGAACAGCCCGGGGTTGTTTTGCCAGAGTAACTGAGTTACTTCAAAATTTGGATGAAGAAGCATTGTCCTATGTAGATGACATTTATCTAACGGACGATGACCTAGAGGAGCACTTGAACAGAGTGAATCCCATAATTTTGGGATTTGCATCTGAGGGCTACAAATTCAACTTTAAAAAATCAAAAATTGCCCACCTCAATGTCCTGTTTTTAGGTTAGGAGCTTTCAAGTGAAGGGAAAAGCTTGGCGGCCAATTTTTAGAAAAATGCGCGCTGCTCCAACCTCCAAAATCATTGAAAAACTTACAATCAATCAATCCTGGGATTCCTGAACTTTGGCAGAACTTACATGTTGGATTACGCAGAAAGAGTAAAACCTTTCTACAATTTAATAAAACCTGATTTTTCAATAAAACAATGAACACAGGAACACACAGATATCCTTCGTTCCTTACAAGCTAACATGATAGCTTCCAAACACTTACAGACACGCGTAGAACGTACGCAACCTGGTGATCCATATAGTTGCGGTTCAATCTGGGTACACCTATCTAACATATAATGAAGGTGAAACGGTACCAATTGCATATAAATCGCATTTGTACACAAATGCTGAGACGCGCTTCGCATCTACAGAAAAGATTCTGACACTAGTACAAACTGCTGTAGTGAGAGAAAGCAATACCAAATTCGGGGGTATGCCCAGACGTGGGTCCCTTGCTCACTTTGCCACTGGATTCAAGCAAGCCTGGCTGATGACGGCTGGAATGCAACAAACGGGGGTATGCCCAGACGTGGGTCCCTTGCTCACTTTGCCACTGGATTCAAGCAAGCCTGGCTGATGACGGCTGGAATGCAACGGGGGTATGCCCAGACGTGGGTCCCTTGCTCACTTTGCCACTGGATTCAAGCAAGCCTGGCTGATGACGGCTGGAATGCCAGAAACCGGTCCTAGGATGCTTGTTTCCGGTCCAGGGAAGACATGGCTTGGCAGTTCGGGCTGGACTGTTCCCATGAGGCACAGGGTCAGACTGATTTGCATATGGCCATGTCTGAACTGGGGTGGTGGAGTGAGCTAAAGAATGATGATGGATTAAACCCAGATCAGTTGACTGGGGGTGAGTGTTTGATTGGCTCAAACGTTCCGTCCATCATCCCTTTTGTATCGCTTTGTTCGCCCTAAGTTGGCGGGGGTATGCCCAGACGTGGGTCCCTTGCTCACTTTGCCACTGGATTCAAGCAAGCCTGGCTGATGACGGCTGGAATGCCAGAAACCGGTCCTAGGATGCTTGTTTCCGGTCCATGGAAGACATGGCTTGGCAGTTCGGGCTGGACTGTTCCCATGAGGCACAGGGTCAGACTGATTTGCATATGGCCATGTCTGAACTGGGGTGGTGGAGTGAGCTAAAGAATGATGATGGATTAAACCCAGATCAGTTGACTGGGGGTGAGTGTTTGATTGGCTCAAACGTTCCGTCCATCATCCCCTTTTGTATCGCTTTGTTCGCCCTAAGTTGGCGGGGGTATGCCCAGACGTGGGTCCCTTGCTCACTTTGCCACTGGATTCAAGCAAGCCTGGCTGATGACGGCTGGAATGCCAGAAACCGGTCCTAGGATGCTTGTTTCCGGTCCAGGGAAGACATGGCTTGGCAGTTCGGGCTGGACTGTTCCCATGAGGCACAGGGTCAGACTGATTTGCATATGGCCATGTCTGAACTGGGGTGGTGGAGTGAGCTAAAGAATGATGATGGGTTAAACCCAGATCAGTTGACTGGGGGTGAGTGTTTGATTGGCTCAAACGTTCCGTCCATCATCCCCTTTTGTATCGCTTTGTTCGCCCTAAGTTGGCGGGGGTATGCCCAGACGTGGGTCCCTTGCTCACTTTGCCACTGGATTCAAGCAAGCCTGGCTGATGACGGCTGGAATGCCAGAAACCGGTCCTAGGATGCTTGTTTCCGGTCCAGGGAAGACATGGCTTGGCAGTTCGGGCTGGACTGTTCCCATGAGGCACAGGGTCAGACTGATTTGCATATGGCCATGTCTGAACTGGGGTGGTGGAGTGAGCTAAAGAATGATGATGGATTAAACCCAGATCAGTTGACTGGGGGTGAGTGTTTGATTGGCTCAAACGTTCCGTCCATCATCCCCTTTTGTATCGCTTTGTTCGCTCTAAGTTGGCGGGGTATGCCCAGACGTGGGTCCCTTGCTCACTTTGCCACTGGATTCAAGCAAGCCTGGCTGATGACGGCTGGAATGCCAGAAACCGGTCCTAGGATGCTTGTTTCCGGTCCAGGGAAGACATGGCTTGGCAGTTCGGGCTGGACTGTTCCCATGAGGCACAGGGTCAGACTGATTTGCATATGGCCATGTCTGAACTGGGGTGGTGGAGTGAGCTAAAGAATGATGATTGATTAAATCCAGATCAGTTGACTGGGGGTGAGTGTTTGATTGGCTCAAACGTTCCGTCCATCATCCCCTTTTGTATCGCTTTGTTCGCCCCTAAGTTGGCGGGGGTATGCCCAGACGTGGGTCCCTTGCTCACTTTGCCACTGGATTCAAGCAAGCCTGGCTGATGACGGCTGGAATGCCAGAAACCGGTCCTAGGATGCTTGTTTCCGGTCCAGGGAAGACATGGCTTGGCAGTTCGGGCTGGACTGTTCCCATGAGGCACAGGGTCAGACTGATTTGCATATGGCCATGTCTGAACTGGGGTGGTGGAGTGAGCTAAAGAATGATGATGGATTAAACCCAGATCAGTTGACTGGGGGTGAGTGTTTGATTGGCTCAAACGTTGCGTCCATCATCCCCTTTTGTATCGCTTTGTTCGCCCTAAGTTGGCGGGGTATGCCCAGACGTGGGTCCCTTGCTCACTTTGCCACTGGATTCAAGCAAGCCTGGCTGATGACGGCTGGAATGCCAGAAACCGGTCCTAGGATGCTTGTTTCCGGTCCAGGGAAGACATGGCTTGGCAGTTCGGGCTGGACTGTTCCCATGAGGCACAGGGTCAGACTGATTTGCATATGGCCATGTCTGAACTGGGGTGGTGGAGTGAGCTAAAGAATGATGATGGATTAAACCCAGATCAGTTGACTGGGGGTGAGTGTTTGATTGGCTCAAACGTTCCGTCCATCATCCCCTTTTGTATCGCCTAGTGAGAGAAAGAGCACTGGCTCAGGGGAAACGAATAATAGTAGTGACTCCAGTTCCAGCTTTAGATTGCGACAAAGGCAAGCGTTCCTAACGCTAAAGCCTTACATCTGAGATGGATACAATGGGCTAATTCTCTCACTGCAACAGATGTGGAATACAGGTACGACCCAAATTTAAAGACACAAGCATTTCTGCAACACGAACAAGAATATCCTCTTCCAAACGAAATAATGCCTCTAGATCAGTATGAATATATAATTTACACTGACGGATCAGCTCAACCGGCCATAGGAAGTAAGCAAAAATATAGCGCGGCATGCGCAATCGTTAAAGGTCACATGCGGAATTGAAGGTTCCACCCAAGTTGCACAAAAACGCAATCTCTAGGAGACTGCACGGCACAGCTGGCAGAATTAAAAGCCTTGATACTGGCACTGGTAAATACGGATCGAGAATTCCCCACACTAATTGTGTGCGATTCGTTTTACTGTGTGCAGTCATATAATGAATATTTGCAGCACTGGGTTCAAAACGGGTTCAAAGATGCAAAAGGTGGCACAATTAAGCATAAAATGCTATGGGAACAGGTAGTGGAGTTGAAAACCAAACTACCGAGAACTCATGTGATACATACACTGAGTCATCAGCGAGATGGCATTCACGTTGAAGGGAATCCATTGGCTGATGAAGCCGCAAAGGGGGCTGTACGCACGGCTTCCGTAGCTGCAATCACTCGTTCTAAAGTAAGAATAGACGGTAAGATTATGGTGGCTGTCATTGCTTCACGCAAAAACAGCAAAGCAGTACCAAAAAGGTTTCCACTCAAGTACTCCTACAAGTTGGATGCCAATAACATTCCATTTGCTCAGATTCCTGGAGTGGGGGATAGAGTAATTCCAAACATGGATCGTAGGTTAGGTTTAATTCTAGTAGCACATGAAGGGATAGGTTCCGCACATGCAGGAGTTACGGCGACTGTTTCTTTATTAAAACAACGCTATTGGTGGCCTGGGTTAACTAAGCAGGCTAAAGACTATGTCTCAAAATGCGACATCTGCCAGCAGATGAAAGGTTCCACCGTAACACGTCCAGCACAGACACCATTATTAATATGTGACAAACCACTAGCATGTGTTTACTTGGACCACTGCGGCCCCTTACAAAGAGATGGGGCTTACAGGTATATCATGGTTGCAGTGGATTCCTGCTCAAGATTCCTATGGGTGTGGCCCCAACGCTCGGCTGACGCTCGAACTGTTATAAAAGATTTGCGAGTCTTTATAGGGACATACGCAATTGGCACATTACATTCTGAGCAAGGCCCTGCGTTTAGCTCTCGGGCTTACAAGGAGGCCATGCGAGAATTGGGTGTAGCTTTGCGGTACTCCTCTTCGTACCACCCCGAGGGAAATTCGGTCGTGGAGAGAAAAAACCGGGACTTAAAGCAATCTTTAATGGCTAGAGTACTAGGCACGGGTGAGAGTTGGGTAAAACATCTGTATGGAGTACAGCGAGCATTGAATAACATGCCAAGAAGTTCTCTGGGGGGGGGTCACTCCATATGAGGTCCTATTTGGGACAAGAATGTGGGTACCTGATCTTTATTGTGAAGGTGCAGCGGCGGATGAAAAGCCTTTTGACATCCATGATCGTTTGGCTGTTTTACAGGATCTAAATGAGTCCAGGACACAACAAAGTAATGTCCATATGAAACAGACCGTCACTGGGGAAGTCAAATCAGTCATGGCAGGACCTGTCTGGATCCCAAAAGAAAGGGATCTGGTCAGAGAGAAAATAGCGGACAAGAAAGAATTTGGCCCATCATACAGAAAGCCTGTACAGGTTCTAGCAGTTGAAGGACCAAGAACTGTACTTCTACCACCTCTTGCCAGAAAAAAGGAGAAAAGATTTGTCTCAATCGACCTAATCAAACCACACTATGTGGCCGATACTGAGTAGTAGGCCACGTGGACTCCAAAGTAGCAGACGCCCTCCTCTTACTACAATTCAAGTAGTTCAAATGGAAAGACTCATCACGTTCGAAGAGTCTCCTGCACGGAATGATGGACTATGCAATAATGCTATGGAACTCGTTCCCCTTGAACATGAAGTTCAAATTCAGAACCAAAATGAAAGACAAATTTCAATTCGACCAAATACAGATGTCTACATCAACATGCCTCAACAAGAGCAAACTACGATCTCTACAAATCCTGATGCAATACCAACAATAGTTCGAACTGCTTCTGGCTACTTCATAAACTTTGATACATTTTATTTGGATCCAAGTGAACCGGAAACAATGCCAGCCCAAAAATCGCGCATGCAGCAAGTTAAAGACTTTCTGAACTTTCTTAAAAAGACTTACCTGGTGTCACCTTGGGTAGAATTATGGGTAATCACCGGGATACTTTTCTTTCTTTTCTGGTTAGGCTTAGTAATAGTTTTTAGCATGCTTGTTAATGGGAAAATACCTTCGACAAAGCTCTTCAGCCCAAAAGGTGAATTTAATTTTAAAACCACACCAATCATCTCATCGAGAACAAAGAGACTTGTCATCAGTGAACATTACAGCAGTTCCTATACCTGATGGTATAGTTTGGGACAAGGTTGATTTCGATATATTTGGTCCGACCGAACTTTTGAGAATTCCTCATTTATTTAAAATATCGTTGAGTGATATCATTACCTCAAGTACATTTTCCGATGATTGGGATTTTGAAACTGTAAATAACATGTTGTCTGATTTGGAAAAAACTGCTGCATTTTCGAATAGTGAAACATTGGAAAGCACATCAGATTTCGAAACAATGTATTGTTATCAACACTATGGTCATCACGTTCTGCATAAATCTGCAAATCCTAGAAATGTGTTCACTTACCACCAATGGGAACATTGTCCAACACCGCCAAAAGGCAGTTCAAAAACATTTACACAAAAGTTTCCATATTTTTCAGGGTTTAATATGTCTGACCCAGCATCATATTATTATAAGGTTGCACCAACATCAGCACAGAAAAATTTGTTAACAAACACCAAACAGATTTACTCTGCTTCCTTTATTGCCCAGTTGTCTGAACAAGGTTTCGACAACCTTGGAAAGACACCATAGACTTATGGAAAGACACCATAGACTTAAAATCAGCCTGTGTTACTAGGGAATGGCAAGTTCAGGGAACTGAAGCTTTGTTTAGAGCATGCCTTATCCCTCAACAAATCATGTTTTTGAACGAGACAGTGCAACAGACGTCTTGCCTTGGACTAGCCAAGAACAAAGACTTGAACACACCTCGGCTGCCAACTCCATCACACACTGAGGGTAACATAACATCACAGAAAGAGATTACGTTGAATGACATTATACAGTACAACAGATCAGACCTCGATTGGAAGAAATGGTTGATTTGGCCCATAGAAACGAATAGTTGTCAGGCGAGATTCATGGGTAAAACCGAAGTTTTCACTATCCATAGGCCAGATCCACGTTATGTACAGAGAGAACATCCAGGGGTAGTGACATCCTACAGTGTTGGGAAGTTATGCCTTGATTGGCTAAAAACCTCAACGCTCACAAAGGTGAAACAACACTTATCCTTACTGTCACATGATGTGGATCTCAGGGATTTTTTACTAGGTCCCAGGAAGCCACGTCAGAAACGTTTCTATTATGCTGTCTACAATGAAATATGGAAAATATCACAACAAGAGGCCAGAGAGAGGTTACGTGAAATAGACCGTATAAATATAGAAAAATCTCTAGCAGTGGTAGGCAATGGGTTAACTACATTGACCTCCAGGATATATTCCTTAGGCAACATTGTATCTTCTGCGATAGACATACTAGAACAAGATTTGGCCATATTACAACACGGGCAATCTCAATTACATTCTATTATGTTATTGAGCTGGATGCTGCAATCTTTGCGTGCAGGCTATGTGCCTTGGCGTTATATCAACAGGACATCTCTGTTTTCTGAATACAATCTAACAGATAAACAGATAGAAATGGCACAAAGGGGAGCAAAATATACAATGCTGCGGATTGAAAAACTGGATAGATTCCCATTTACAGTGGCAGAATTACCGTCCACAGAATGGCTAATCCATGGCCACATAACTCTACCAGTCACTACTTTTCAGTTTCAGTATTACCTTGAACAAAAGCAGGCAGGCAGATATGAAGAAATGGGTAAGGAATACATTAAGGAATCATGGGTATTACCATACAGATTTCGATGCCGGAGTGGGGATCGAGAAGTGTTTCTAAGCGGTACAAACTGTGAGAACGCTTTAAGTGGATCACTCATATGCCAGGATATAATGCTGCATGGGGCTTGTAATGGTTCTGTAGCGAACCTGTCCTGCCATTTGAGGGGTGCCCCAGCTGCAGTGATTACTCCAGCAATCAGGCTACTTTCAAATGGGAGTTACTTGATGCTGAACAGTCAAGGCTGCTGCGGAATGCTCCCGGGCATCGCATATCTGGTAACCGTGAGCTCCAGGGTTACTTGTTGTATGCAAGAATTGTTTCCACCGACACATATTCAGTCAGGGAGGCGCCGTTATGGCCTTCACTGAATGTTTCTTTAATACGGTTTGATACTCTAAGCACAATGAAAGCCATGCTTTTACAAAAGTCTGTGCCCTTAACCTCCGCTCGAGAGACTTTTGATCTCCAGATCGCAAGGTCTTCGGCAGAGATACAGGCACTTATTCATACAAACTGCCCTTTCCTTTTCGCAGAAATGGTAAATCGTATCTTTAACATGTCTGATACGACAGGCATAGTCCACCTATTTAAGACCATAGGTTCTGGACTTCTGAGCACCTTTCAGACGGTACTTGGAGTTATACCAAACTTCATACACTCCGTATTCGGAAGCTTCTTTGGAGGATTTCCGCTCATCCTGTTTCTAGTAGCAGGTATCCTGATTGTTTTATATTTACTACGCAATGGACGTCCCAGTCACCAAGGAGATGGAAAGAGCACTCCTGGAGCGTAAATACCATGACCGCATGGTACAACATCTAGGCACGCCTCGCCTAAGAGAACTAAGTGCATCTTGGTTCTTGTCATTTCGACCAGTCTGGATGGACTGCATCTTACCTGTCCTCCGATGCTTGTTTTGCGGAGAAGAATGCGTGTTAGACCTTTGTTTGACACTCCCATCATGTGCGCAACCGGACGTGAATGCTTTACTGGACCCGATAACGGCCCATGTTCTGCAGTGTCCTCAGCTTATTCCGATGTTGATGGCGGCATTCCTTGAGCCCCCACAGGTAGTAATAACACCTGTTGGTATGGACACCGGCTCCTCCTCTGACACCCAGGCTTTGGACGGCGCACAGGCTGCCCCAGCACCGGCTGCGGACAGTGTGGAACATCATCTGTGCTCAATTGACGTACTCTGCGAGGTGCTACAGGTGCCGTCTACTGTGGAAGCAAGCAACGAAAATGTTGCATCTACCAGCCAGGACACATAATCATTTGACTCATTTGGCTCGTCGTGTGCTGGAAGAAATTCGCCCTTTTTTAAAAACAAGCTCAAATTTGGAACTCAAAACAAAAATTGACATTCTTTTCGTTTATTGGGCACACATGGCTTTCTAATGCTTATAGTGCTTTGGACTACAACTAAGGACACCTTAGAGCTATGGCTTGCAAAATTATTTTTTAGACAGTTTTACAATTTTTAGAAGTTTTAAACGTTTTTAGCTAAACAAATGTTTTCAAACTTTGTGCGTACCAATATCTAGTTAGGCTAGTAGTACGGTAATAAGTTACATATGTCGTCCAGTCGGAAGAGGAGTGGGTTTTATATTCCATATAGGTACCCTGTATAGGCGCAGGTAACATTGCAACCTTTCACCTATATTCTTCCCTACATTACATACATAACGGTTCTTAGGGACTGACCTTTTACCTAGATACGACACTGCATTCAGAACGCGGGTTTCCACCTAGTTCGAATCTCATACATTATGCATGAGGCTTCTTGGAAGCACAGCAGGACTAACATCTTCTGTATAATATCTCTGTATAAAGTTCAGGCCCGACGTCATCCTTTAGGCCGACACAATAACACAGCAAGGTAGGACCCCTGGGGAGACCTATGGGTATATATACATCACATCTTGCTTAGAAGGACAAAGGAGACCGAGACTTCCCGGCTGACACACTGACCAGAGACACTGAGGTTCCTGCATGCAGACACTCCAACTCACAGTGGTCTAACATCCCTCGCGGGGTGTCCAACTCGAGACCAGGACGGGGTCCCATATTCTCTCAGTCTCAGGTAATGGGGTTGACTAGATCCTAGAGGGATTCTTGGCATAACACCTACACAGATGCTAGGTACAGTCAGGTACATTTAGGTACATCTAGTTAGGAAGGCATTGTAGGAGTATGCACTTTTTTATCATGTGTTTTATGTACTTGAATATATTCATGATTTATGCAAGATGGTAGAACTTTACCATCCCTTTACTTTCGTAGTACTTCTAATCATATATCTCTGCTACTGTCCAATGGTTGTTGCAGCTCATCTATTCTACACTAGAATAACAACTGTTCAATAAATTCTTATTGAAAACGCCCAGCCTGTTTATTCTGTGTATCTCTCTGGGACAAGCTAAGTGAGCACGAGTGACTGAGCGAAAGGTAGTATATTGTTTCCACGATTCTGAGGGATCAGGGTTGTCATGTTCTGAGGTTGCCAGAATCTATTCTCTCCTTGGTAAGAGGAGATTATAGTGGCACTGTGAGGTAGGTGATACAGACAGGCTAACGTATTTGGTGGGGGTGCACGGAATTAGTCTGCCACCAATCCCACAGTTTATGTTATCCAAACACGCAGATCCTGTATAGGTTATATAGGAACTACACGACAATATGATTCATGGCTTGTTAATCTATAGGCCCCCCAGCCCTAAGGCCAAGTTTTTAGATGCATTTAAGCAACTTTGTAGAGACAAGTTTTTATTACCCTAATTTTACAGTTTTACGGGATTTTAATTTTCATTTCGAGGATCTTTGTAATAATGAATCAGCATTGTTAATTGAAACCCTAAGTTCTTTTAATATGAATCAGATGGTGAAGAATGCTACACATATGGCAGGCCATATCTTAGATGGCATTTTTTCCAATGATCCCAATCTTAAAGTGGAATGGTACCACAGATTATTTGGTCAGATCACAACGGAGTTCTTTTTAGACTAAATCTATCAGCTCCTAAGCCTACAGTAAATATGGCTGGGAAGGTTAAAAAGAGCCGTGTTTGGAACAAGTTGAATTATAAAGACCTGGAAGAAAGCCTTAAAGCCTCACTGCCAATGTGCATAGAAGATTTGAATGAAGCAGCAGCAATGTATAATAAGTGGTTACACAAGGCAGGGTCTAATTTGGTGCTGTTAAAAAATAGGAAAATATTTAGAACTAGTCCATCTGCAACTTGGTTCTCTTATAAATTAAGAAAAATGAAACAAAAGTGTTGCAGACAAGAAAAAATTTGGAGATCTAATTATATTGAGAATGAAAAAGCCAGGTATAGAAGTATAATTCAGGAGTATAAAAACTAATTATCGAGGAAAAACAAATAGTATACGTAGAAAATTAATCTTGCCGCAAACTCACCGAAATAACTTTTTAAAACTGTTCAGACACTAGAGAGTCCTATCCACCAGAGTGGTCCTTGCCAAGCCAAACCTTTCGTGATAAAGTGGCAATATTTTTTAAAGACAAAGTGGAAGCAGTTTACAGTGAATTTGACTTCACTAGATCCTCGCATGATCAAAGGGCTGATTCTCTTCCTCTCATTTCTAGAAATGTTGAGCTCAGTAACTTTCCCCCGTTGACAGTTAACCAAGTGGTTGAGATAATCAGGTATGCCAAGTTGGGAACTCCCTCAGATCCTTGTCCGCCTAAGGTGGTGCACAATGTGGGTCATAAGATAGCTCCGGTACCTATGACTCTGTTTAACACTATTATTAAGAATGGCTGTTTTCCTGTGGAATGGAAAAAGCTCTGTCCTGCCACTACTGAAAAAGCCTTCCTTTGATCCTATGACAGAGAATAATTACAGACCTATATCTCGGCTACCTTTCCCAGCTAAGGCTAAGTATGGAGAGACATCTTAACAAAACCTTGTCAGAGTATTTGGAGAAAAAAAATATTCTGAATGAGGCACAGCTAGGCTTCAGGTCTGGCCACAGTACTGAGACTCCCTTGGTTGCAGTCTCAGAAGACATCAGACTTGTTATGGACAACGGTGGGAAGGCTGTTGTAGTCCATTTGGACCTCTCCGCAGCCTTCGACACAGCGAGCCATATGGTCCTTTTGGACCGGTTGGCAGATATCGAGATTACCTGTGCTGCTTTTGACCTTCTTTCCTCATTTCTAGGAGACCGAGAGCAAAGGGTAGCCCTTAGGGAATTTAACTCAAAATCTGTCACCTTGCCTTGCAGGGACCCCAAGGGGTCTTCTCTAGGCCCTACGTTATTTAATATTTACGTGGCCCCTTTAGGCGAAAGCATATATTCTTTTGGGTTTGCCACAATAATGGATACTGATGATACTCAGATCATTATGTCAAACTCAAGCAATGTGGAGGAGGCTGCAGACCGGTTCAATAGATATATAAAGGCAATTGTCATCTGGATGAGTGGTAACTGCCTATAGCTGAACTCCCAAAAAACAGAGGTTCTTCATTTTGGGGAAAGATGTTGCCTTCTGGAACCAATCATAGTGGCCTCAGTCCCACTGCCATCTCCCCCAGCCAGTTTCCGAAGTACGAAACCAAGAGGTAATTTTTGATGCTGAGTTGTCATTTGTGAATCAGACCAACAAATTGGCATCATCATGTTTTTTCATAATTAGAAAACTTCGCAAAGAAAGAAAGAAAGAAAGAAAAGAGCTTCGCAACAACCGAAATGCACTAAAACCCTCAAACCATTTCCAAGATCCTATGCCTACCAAGTTCTTTAAAGAGCTTACAAATTCCATTTTCCCCGTCTGGTCTAAGATTGTCCTTGAATCTCTCGTTCAGGGAACAATTCCAGACATCCTCAAGATTGGACAAGTTGCCTCCATCTTGAAGAAGCCAAACACTGATTTATCTGACCCTAACAACTTCCGACCTATCACCAATATCATGACTCTAACCAAACTATTTGAGAAATGCGTACACACACAACTATGCAAGCACATTGAACAATTTCAGCTCCTTGACCAATACCAATCGGATTTCAGATCAGGTCATAGTACAGAAACGGCACTAACACACATTGTTGATGATGCTCTCAAACTACTCGACCAGAAGGAACCTTGTCTGCTCATATTGCTTGATCTCTCCTTGGCATTTGACATGGTCAAACATTATATCTTGATTGAACTACATGAAAAAAGGATGGGGTTATCGGGCCCATTTTTAGACGGGTTTTCTTCCTTCCTTCATAATAGAACACAAAGAATCAAAGTCAACCATGACCTTTCCAGCAGTAAACCGATCTCTTGAACTTGTACATGTAACCTCTCACTGAAATTCTGAACAATTCAAACATAAATTACCACATATACGCAGATGATACGCAACTGTACATGAGAATTTCTTCTCAGGATGACATCAAAACTCTTAATAGTGCACTTCGGAAAACCCAACAAAGTTTATCTCAAAACCACCTTATAGTGAACACACTCAAGACGGAGTTCCTCCTAATTGCCCCCCACAATCACTCAGCCCCCATTCAGGATTGGCTCAAACAACTAACGGCCCTGAATTGCAACCCACATGTTGTAGACTCTACTAAATCCCTGGGCATAACCTTGGACTAATATCTAAATATACAAGTAAACAACAGAAGAGTGAAGCCCACAAGAGAGAAGCCAGCAAGAGGAGTCACTCTTGGTTTCTAAAAGAACCCTCACTCGCCAACCTAGTTGGTGACATGCTTCATCATCGGGTCCCCAGAAGTCCCTAAGAGAATCCTCAGGTCCTTGCCAGATCACGAGGACGTCATCAATATATCTTTTCCAAAAAGTTAAGAAGGACATGTAGGGATTATCATCAGTTAGGATATGTTTGCACTCGAAGTCATACACATAGAGGCCCGCCACACTCGGGGCGAATGTACTGCCCATTGAAGTCCCTGTGGACTGTAGAAAAAGGTCCCCCTTATATTCAAAAACATTTTGTTTTAATGCTAGTGTGGCACACTCGATGACAAATTGTTTCAGAGTCTTATAATCCCAGGTGGCTTCGCTGATAGCCTCAGCTAGTACCCTGATTGTCTCATCCTGGGGAATACTAGTATAGAGGCTCTCAATATCCAGTGAAACAAGTATGGTTGTATCTTCTTCCACTGTCATATTTTGTAGGAGAGCTAGCAGACTCTTCGTAGATAAGTAGAGGTCCCTTGGATTAGAGGTTTCAGAAAAAAATCACAAAAACGTGATAGAGGCTCCAAAAGTGAGCCGATCCCAGAGACGATAGGACGTCCTGGTGGCGGAGTCCTGTTTTTGTGCGTCTTTGGCAGGGTATAGAAGTATGGTATGACCCCGTCACCTGTAGTCAAGAAATCTGCTTCATGTTTCGTGATATGTCCGTTTGTCTCTGCACAATTCACTAGGCTGGAAATTACAGTTCTTAAATGTGGGGATGGGTCACTAGCCAGTGGGGTGTAATTTCTTCGATCATCCAGAAGGCGTCTGCACTCCCTGTCGTAATCAGCTGAATTCTGAATGACTACCCCTCCACCCTTGTCCGCCGGTTTTATAGTGATATTGGTGTTGGACTGCAAAGATTGAAGGGCCTGATACTCAGCAGCACTGAGGTTTTTGAAGATCTTGGTTTCCTCAAAAGACTCAACATCATTAAATACTGCCTGTTCAAAGGCGAGAATTTCAACCGGCACCGTATGAAAGGGTGGGTTGAAAGTGGACTTGAGCCTCAGCCCTGTGTCGCCAGAAGTGCTAGTGGAATCATTAGGTCCTGTCTTTTCAAAATATGCTTTAAGCTTGAGCTTTCTGAAGAAATCAGAAAGCTCGCAATGCAAGCGAAATTTGTCTAACCGTGCCGCAGGCACAAAACCAAGGCCTTTCTCCAGAACCTTGATTTCCATAGGGGTTAGGGTCACGACAGACAAATTAGTAATCACGCTCTCTGGGCACTGGTTCCTGCTAGCTGTTCCCGAGACTTGCTGCGGGTGTGGTTGCCCACTGTGTCCTCCTGTTCCCAATGTACTTGATTCCAGCCTCTTCTTCTCCCTCTTCCCCTCCGACCCAGCTCTAAAAAAGGGGGGCGGTATGTGTTTTGGGGGAATGGTGGCATTTGCAAGAGGGCTGGGTTCCAGCCCATCATAGGGAATAGGGGATGTTGGAATTGATTATGAAACCCTGCACCTCCTGAATTAGGGAAAGATGGCCATGTCTGTTGGGGGTAGTATTGTTGATTCCTGCCCCTACCCCTACCCCTTTGTCTGGGCCTATAACTGCCACCACTAGAACCACTTGTAGTAGACGCATCATCTTCAGATAAGTGTGAATTGTTGGTATTTCTAGCTGGAGGTGTAAACTCTGGGTCAGCATAGGGATAAACTTTGTTAAATGCAAACCGTTTCAAGTCCTTTTGAAATTTTTGCACTTTAGATTGCGTGAGATTCTCTTTATATTCGTTGATGTCTTTGTTTAGTTCTTCCAACTTCTTTTTATAGCCTGTGAGTGTTGTCTTGATATGGTTCTCTGTTAGCTGGATCTCTACCATCATAGCATCAGACAATCTCAAGGCTGTTCTTATAATAAGGACCAACCAGTCGCGGGTACAATGCCACGCGATCTGGGCCCATTCTTTTCTGAACACTGCATCCTCTAAAAAGATGCGGGGGCGTTAGTTACCAAAAGGCCCTTAGGGGCCGTGTTGTTTCGAAGATATTCGGTTAGTATAGTGCCTTGTAAGATGGTACGAATTATGTTACGCTTCTGGTCTGACAGTTTCTCCCATTCAGTAGTCTGGGAGATTGTCTGTGCTATTGAAGGATCTGCAAACAGAGATGGACCTGCCAAAATAGCATCTACCTCTGCATCAGTGAATTAAAGGCCTGGGTTTTCCATACTGCTGCTGTGTCGAAATAGTCAGAGGTTAAAAAAAAAGAAGATGTACTCTCACAGCTGTGCGCTGCCTATATACAAATTATCAATAAGAGAGTGAGGGAACGGAAGGACAGGAACCACTCTCAGTCCCCCAGATAAAATGAAATGGAAAAGTTAAAAATGCCGCGATTTTATCCAGAAAAAAGTTTATTAATGGAAACACGAAGCAGATTTCTTGACTACAGGTGACGGGGTCATACCATACTTCTATACCCTGCCAAAGACGCACAAAAACAGGACTCCACCAGGACGTCCTATCGTCTCTGGGATCGGCTCACTTTTGGAGCCTCTATCACGTTATTGTGATTTTTTTCTGAAACCTCTAATCCAAGGGACCTCTACTTATCTTAAAGATACGAAGAGTCTGCTAGCTCTCCTACAAAATATGACAGTGGAAGAAGATACAACCATACTTGTTTCACTGGATATTGAGAGCCTCTATACTAGTATTCCCCAGGATGAGACAATCAGGGTACTAGCTGAGGCTATCAGCGAAGCCATCTGGGATTATAAGACTCCGAAACAATTTGTCATCGAGTGTGCCACACTAGCATTAAAACAAAAAAAATTTGAATACAAGGGGGACCTTTTTCTACAGTCCACAGGGACTTCAATGGGCAGTACATTCGCCCCGAGTGTGGCGGGCCTCTATGTGTATGACTTCGAGTGCAAACATATCCTAACTGATGATAATCCCTACATGTCCTTCTTAACTTTTTGGAAAAGATATATTGATGACGTCCTCGTGATCTGGCAAGGACCTGAGGATTCTCTTAGGGACTTCCTGGAGTGGATTAACACTCGCGATTTGAATCTCAAATTCACACACACATACAACAAAAAGGAAATGATTTTCCTCGACGTTGTCATCATGAAAACTGAAGGGAGATTGGCCACCAAGACTTATTACAAACCGACAGCGAAAAACAACTTACTGGAATTCTCCAGTTTTCATCCTAGACCTTTACGGGAGAATCTCCCCTACGGTCAATATCTCCGGATAAGACGGAACTGCAGCAAGGTGGAAGACTACCGCTCTCAGTCGGCAGAACTGACTACCAAACTCCGCAACCGGGGTTACCCAGATAGGATCCTCAATAAGAGCTGTAAACGAGCTAGAAACCAACCAAGAGAGGTCCTCCTCGAGGACAACCCTAAACATACTGAAGGGGTCCCTCTTACGTGTGTCACTACGTATTGTGTGGCTTCGAATACTGTGACCAAATCTATAAATAAACATTGGAGGATTCTAGAAAGCAGTAACAGAAAATGGGAAAAACCCTTGTTCTCATTTAAGAAGGCAAGAAGTATCAGGGATGCACTGGTCCATACTCGCCCTAGGAGAACTGAAAGTGACAATACTCCATCTGTACTCAATGCCTGGGGCCTGCCTAAGGTCATAGGGCATTTTCCCTGTGGCAATTGCAGTATATGTCATCTGACTACACCTACGAAAACCCTGAATCTTGAACATGGCAAGATGTGGACACAACGATCTCACACAAATTGCAATTCCACCAATGTGGTATATCTCATTACGTGTCCATGTGGGTTGAAATATGTGGGCATGACCACACGGAAAATCAAGCAACGGGTGTGTGAGCACCGGAGTAATGTCCGGTGCAGAAAGAGTACCACGAAGATGAGAGAACATTTCTTGCAAATGAACCACACAACCAACGACTTACGTTGGACGATCATCGAACAAATGAATCCAGGAAATAACCTATCAAAAACACTGTTTGAAAAAGAACAACGATGGGTTTATCGTCTTTCAACACACACACAGGGACTCAACGATAATATCCCATGGGGCTCTGTGTTGCGACGTTGACTTTATCTCCCCTTTACCTGTATCTTGAGTTATCCATTCTGGTTTTTTTCCCTACCTGGTTTTACTCCAAAGGTTTCAACATTATTTGTCAAACAGCCTTATTGGGCAAGAATCTACTCTAGCTTTAGGTATAAAGTGCCTTGTCCGTTGAATAACTGGGTATAAATAAACATTTCTCAGTAGAACACGAGGTATTTTCATTCCTCTGTGTCAGTATACACTAGTGAATCATTTTGGGTCTGACATTCTCTTTCCGATTAACCTAGGTTTTATGCAGTTTTGTGGCGATACCATTCAAATCATTTGGCGTCTTATATCTGCTTAATTTACCAAACACACCTCCCCACGTTTCACTCTGTCTCTACTTGTGAGGTGTAATCTGGGTTAGCAATAAAGTTTTGAAACACATAATTGACTAGCCGCACAGTTTGTCAGTGCTCGCTCTAGTCTACCGACACTTATGATTGGCCCCAGTCTATCCGACACTCCTGATTGGCCTTAGGATGTGCGTCCCGACGTCATCGAGACACACCCCCCGTAGTCTCCCGGAAATGGCGCGATACATACTACTTAAGCGCCTCGACCCAACAAGACATGATCGACGGGGTCCAGCTTACGGGAGTATCCAGGTACCGAGCAGGTGCCTGGCTTTGGAGTAGTGAGTATAAAAGATTTTTTCCCGGCTTCTCCTACGAATTGAGGTAAACACCTTGACTCCTTTTCAGTATTATTTGTTGACCGGAATTTGCTTTATTTTACTTTGTGCCCACAGCGTGTGACTACAGGCCACCGCCCCCCCTCTGTGACCCATGGTGTAAGGTTGTCCTACACTGAATGTAAGCGGGTTCTTTCCATACTTTTAGTCTGCTTGTCAGTTTGCACCCACAAGTCTTACGATCACTTGTGGATTTATCGGAATAGTCATGATCACGAAAAATGTGTTATTTATCACCGTACCGGCAATGTCCGGTTAGGCGTTCATGAGTTGGAGCACGCCTTTGCTTCATAGATTACTGGTAGAATTTATACTGAAATTTTGATACGTACTGGATCACCCAGTCCATACAGATTATTAGTGCTAAACGTTCATGGACAATTTTCACTAAATAGCACGGTAGCCTTCAGAGTTATGGTTACTGTTGCACACCGAGGAGCACAGATTGAGCAGCATGAGCAGTTCTCACTTACTGAAAGAATGAACACGACGAACATTTACTATCGTGTGACTGTTTCTGTTTGTCTGTCGTTTTTCTTTTACAGATTCACTTTGGCTTTTAGGAATTCTGAGGGCCTCACATACATAACAAACTGTAAGTTGTCTCGCATATTAATTTTCAAACCACAGGTTAGGGTGCGCCTTAGCGCGCGCATACCGCCGTGGTTAAAGGTCCTGACGAATGCCTCGCTAAGGGCTTTTTGGAGGCAGAAACATGTTGACCACATTCACTCTTTTACATTGGATGTAGCTGGCCAAATTTACCCAGCTCAAACATCCATCACTTTGTTTTTAACTGTGCCCGATTTTCCATTAATAAACTTTTTTCTGGATAAAATCGCGGCATTTTTAACTTTTTCATCACATTTTTCACATTCACCTAACACAAAAAAACCTGCTCCGCTGTAGACAGGCGTTGTAGCACACCAGGGAGGCACTCGGCCTCTCTGGTGGGGACCCGATGATGAAGCATGTCACCAACTAGGTTGGCGAGTGAGGGTTCTTTTAGAAACCAAGAGTGACTCCTCTTGCTGGCTTCTCTCTTGTGGGCTTCACTCTTCTGTTGTTTACTTGTAGTTGTTATCTGGGGGACTGAGAGTGGTTCCTGTCCTTCCGTTCCCTCACTCTCTTATTGATAATTTGTAATATCTAAATATGCAAGACCACATCAGTGCAACAACGAGAGGAACCAATCACCAGCTCAACGCACTGAGGAAAGTCAAACCATTCCTACCGTCTGAAGACATGAAACTAGCTATCCAATCACTGGTCATCTCCCATTAAGACTATGGAATTGAGACCCTGGCCAGGCTACCCAAAGCTAAACTGGCACCTTTAAGGGTTACTTTGAACTCAGCTGCCAGACTCGTCACAGGATCAAGTAAACGTGACCACATCACTCAAGATCTAATCCAACTCAACTGGCTCTCTCTCGCTGCAAGGATCCATTACAGGATAGCATGCTTAACGCACAACA
Organism: Calotriton arnoldi; assembly: GCA_963921515.1. Taxonomy (NCBI): domain Eukaryota; kingdom Metazoa; phylum Chordata; class Amphibia; order Caudata; family Salamandridae; genus Calotriton; species Calotriton arnoldi. The sequence continues at coordinate 1,023,509 of CAWUFW010001599.1, read as the reverse complement.
CACTACATCATAACACTCCTTCTTACTTGACAAAAAAAACTTGAAATTTCTGGCATGAACAGAGCCCTTAAAAGTTCCAATACTCTACTGCTGAAACCCCAAATGTTCAAAAAGAAGAAAACCTACAACCGCGCGTTCTCTGGTCTGGCTCCGAGAATATGGAATGATCTACCTCCTGAACTCAGAACAAACCCCTTGAGAGCAGCATTTAAAAAAGAAGTCAAAGGAATATTCTTGAAGAGCCAAATGCAACAATATACCAATTGTCTCCCTTAGTAACTCTAACTCCTTGTGTACAACTCCGGCCTACCGCACTACTAAGCATTTTGTGCATTTGTAACCTCTTATTTGTAGTATCATTTTCTTTTGTACTTGCTAATGTGTATGATTAGATGTACAGCGCTCTGATACCCTAGCGGGTCTTGTTTGTGCTATATAAAACTTCTCAAAATAAAAATAAAATAAAAATAAAAGAAGGTTAAGGAAGATGTCACCCTTTATCCCTCCTGATTTGCAAAATCAATGATCATCTCCCTAGTTTTATCTAGACTTGATTATTGCAAAGCCTTTATTTGGGCATGAAACAGAGGCCACTAAACAAGCTTCAGATGTTGCAGAACACAGCCTGTCATTTACTTAAAAAATTCCCAAGTTTAAATCTGAAACAGGTGCACTGGTGGAGCTTCACTGGCTCCCTGTCAGGAAAGAGATTGCTTTCAAGGCCTTATGTCTGGCACATAAAACATTGCATGGATCTAGACCAGAGTATCTCAAAGACAAATTTAGGTGGTACTCTCCAATGAGATCACTGCAATCAGCCAATTCAAGATCAGTGATTATTCCTAGAATCAAAAAAGCGGCATGGGGCGGTTGCAGTATTGTTCACTGCACTTGTAATCTTTGGAATAGACTGCCATTGCATCTTAAAAGTCAGGTCAACATCTTTTGCTTTCATAAGCAGTTGAAAACCTGTCTGTATTCATTTTTCATATAACTCTCACTGTCTTACTCTCAATAGATTTAGGCCAGACATAGGATTATGCTAGCGCCAAGACGCCAAAGGGCAATTGCGCGCTTTAGAAAATATCAAATCAAAATTAAATTAAACCTGCTTCCAGTTTGTGGTAGAAACCAGTGTGAAACTGATGGGTGATCCAGGAAAGCTATATATTTCCGAAAAGTGGACATAATTCCGAATTCAGCAAGGGGTCATATGTGTAGATCCCTCCAGGCTTTCCCAAAGAAACTAAGGGCCTGATTACGGTGTTGGGCGGATCGCCTTGGTCTCAGCTCCGACCGACCTCCGGTCAGCGGTCCCGACACCACCATTACAATGCGACCCCACATGGTGTGGTCACATACTCCCACCTCACGGTGTCTGCCACACAGTGCAGGGATTTACTGGGGGGCACCATTAGTGCCCCACAGGCCCCCAAACGGAGCCTGCGGGGACATGGGGGCCCTGCTAGGGACCCCAAAGTTGCATTCTGACAGCTTTTTCATGTTGGAAAGGCCGACATGAAAAGCCTGTCGGAAAGCGACATAATAATCCCCACAGCGTAAACTCTGTGCATAGGGGATTATGAGTGACCTCCGACTGGCCGACAGGCTCCTTGATCCTGTTGGAAGCCAGTCAGTCCAGCAGGCCGGTTTCGAAACCTATGATCTGAGTTGGAAAGCCTCCGACCTGCTGTCAGAAGCTTTCCTACTCATATCGTAATAGGCCCCTAAGTGTTGAAATAAAGAAATATTGAAAAAGAGTAGGAAAAAACAGCCATTTGTGGCAATATTTTCATCTGTAACTTTTTGTCACGATGGCCGATTTGCAAAAGCAATGTACCATTATGTTTGCTACAACCTTTTAGTTGTGTGGATATGTAGGGGTTGTAGGTTCTACAAGAACCCGAGGTACCCAGAGCCAACAACTGAGCTGCACCATACAATGGTTTTTCATTGTGTACTGAGTATAGACCAATTCATATGGTGAAATATGTGGACTGAGAAATAGGTTTCAAGATAACCTATGTATTTCTGAAATGGGCACAAGATATATAATTTAGGAGCAGTGGTTATTTGTACATTACTGAATTTGTGGGTAACTGTAGGAGCATATGATTTAGAGGGTATATTTCAAAATGTCTTCTTTCTTACACACTTGCTAACATTTGGAAGGCACAAATGCAGCAAAAGCCAATTGGTAATAACACATATCCTACTATTGTATGCTCCCACATGTCTTCTGATAAAAATGGTTCCTCACTTGTGCAGGTAGGCCTAGTGCCTGCAACAGGAAATGGCTAAAAATGCAACATGGATACATCACATTATTGCACTCAAAAAGTACTTGTTTTGTGCAAAGTGGATAGCTGTGGATTTTGGGCCCTAGTTAAGCCGTCACTTAGGAAAACCTAGCTAACTTGTACATTTTTTTAAACTAGATACCTAGGGGAATCCAGGATAGGGTGACTTGCATGGCTCTCACTAGTTTGTTTTACCCATAATCACTTACAAACCTGAAACTTTGACTAAAACAACACATTTTCTTCACATTCTGTGATGGAAAGATCTGGAATCTGCATGAAGCCACAAACGTCCTTCTACTGAGCATTTACCTAAGTTTTCTGATAAAAAGGGTACCTCACTTGTGTGGGTAGGCCTACAGGAAACGGGCCAAAATACAACAGGATGCATCACATTTTTGCACTCAAAACTGACCAGGTTTTTACAAAGTGGGTAGCCGTGGATTTTGGGCCCTAACCTATGGACACCTAGCAAACCTGTACATTTTCAAAAACTAGACACCTAGGGGAATCCATAATGGGTGACTTGCGTGTCTCTTACCAGGTCGTTTTACCCAGAATCCCTTGCAAACCTCAATTTTTTACCCCAAAAAACTAATTTTCCTCAAGTTTCTGTGATGGAAGGTTCTGGAATCTGCAGGAAGTCACAAACCTCCTTCCATCCAGCATTCCTTACATCTTTTGATAAAAATGGTACCTCACTTGTGTGGGTAGGCCTAGTACCTAACAACAGCAAATGGGCCAAAACAGAACATGTATATATATCACATTTTTCCACTCAAAACAGACCCATTTTTTGCAAAGTATGTAGTTGTGTATTTTGGGCCATAGCTCATCCGGCACCTCGGTAAACCTAGCAAATGTGTACATTTTTTAACATAAGACAAGTAGGGGAATCCAGGATGGAGTGACTTGCATGTCTCTAACCAGGTTGTTTTTCCCAGCATCCCTTGCAAAACTAAAAATGTGACTAAAACAGACACATTTTCCGCACATTTCTGTGATGGAAAGTTCTGGAATCTGCAGCGAGCCACAAGCTTCCTTCCACCCAGCATTCCCCTAGGTCTTCTGATTAAAATTGTACCTCACTTGTGTGGGTAGGCCTAGTGCCCGCAACAGGAACGGCCCAAAATGCAACATGGCTACATCACATTTTTCCACTCAAAACAGACGCATTTTTTGCAAAGTATATAGTTGTGTATTATGGGCCATAGCTCATCCGGCACCTCAGTAAACCTAGCAAATGTGTAAATTTTTTAACATAAGACACATAGGGGAATCCTGGATGGAGTGACTTGCATGGCTCTCACCAGGTTTTTTTTCCCAGCATCCCTTGCAAACCTAAAAATGTGACTATAACAGACACATTTTCCGCACATTTCTGTGATGGAAAGTTCTGGAATCTGCAGGGAGCCACAAGCTTCCTTCCACCCAGCATTACCCTAGGTCTTCTGATTAAAATTGTACCTCACTTGTGTGGGTAGGCCTAGTGCCCGCAACAGGAACGGCCCAAAACGCAACATGAATACATCACATTTTTCCACTCAAAGCTGACACAATTTTTGCAAAGTAGGTAGCTGTGGATTTTGGCCCTAGCTCAGCCGGCACCTAAGGAAACCTAGCACACCTGTACATTTTTTAAAACTAGACACCTAGGGATATCCAGGATGGGATGACTTGCATGACATGAGGTTGTTTTACCTTGAATCCCTTGCAAACCTCAAAACTTTGACTAAAAAAATACATTTTCCTCACATTTCTGTGATGGAAAGTTCTTAAACCTGCGGGGAGCCACAAACCTCCTTCTACCTAGCATTCCCCTAAGTCTTCCAATAAAAATTGAACCTCATTTGTGTGGATAGGCCTAGTGCCCGCGACAGGAAACGCCCAAAACTCAACATGAATACAACATATTTTTCCAGTCAAACCTGACCTGTTTTTTGCAAAATGGGTAGCTGTGAATTTTGGGCCCTAGCCCAGCCAGCACCTACAGAAAACTAGCAAGCTTGCACATTTTTAAAAACTAGACACCTAGGGTAATCCAGAATGGAGTGACTTGTGTGGATCCCATGAGGTTTTTAACACGATGCCCTGCAAACTTCAAACTTTGCATGAAATCACTCATTTTCCTTACATTTCTGTGATGGAAACTTTCGAAACCTGAAGGAATCCACAAAATTCCTAACACCCAGCATTATCCCACTTGTGCCAATAAAAATGCTGCCCCATTTGTGTGGCTGGGCCTAGTGCCCGCAACAGAAATGGATCAAGCAAGGTCAATGGGAGCCCTTACATGGGGACTCCCATTGACCTCGGTTTGATCTGTTCCTGTTGTTGGCAGGAGGCCCAACAACACAAGTGGCACATAGTTTTTAATGGCACAAGTGGGGCAATGCTGAGTTGTAAGAATTTTGTGGATTCCTGCAGAGTCTGGAAGTTTCCATCACAGAAATGTAAGGAAAATGCATGATTTCTGGCAAAGTTTAAGGTGTGCAGGGCATTATGGGCAACAAACCCTCATGGAATTCACACAAGGAACACCACACTGAAATCACCTGGTTGTCTACTTTTCAAAAATATCTGTGGTTAGTAGGTTTCCATGGGTGGCGGCAGAGCATGGCCACAAATCCCGCACCTACCCCTATTGCTGATGTCGCCACATAGCACTTTAGGGCCTTTTGTGTCAAGGCCTCTCGGCCAAACCATACAAGTGAGGTACCATTTTTATTGGGAGACTTGGGGGAATACTGTGTGGTAGGAAATGTGTGGCTCCTCACAGATTCCAGAATTTTTCCTCACAGAAATGGGAGGAAAATGTGTTATTTTAGTAAATGTTTGAGTTTTGCAGAGCACTGTGGGTAAGAAAATGGTGTGGGATGCTTGCAAAGCACACCACCCTGGACTCCGCCAGAAGTCTAGTTTTCAGAACTGTCTGGGCCTGGTAGGTTTTTCCAGGTGGCATCCCCCAAGCCCATTCACCATTTCAAGTAGGATGTTACTGGGAGTCAGCCAAACTCTAATGGCCCATATGTAAAAACAACCCCAAAAGAATCAGATGTCCTCTTGCTTGCCATTGGGATGGGATGCTTTAGTTTGCAGGGAAGCAGAAAGACCATTGAGGTTTTATGGGTGAGGGTGGGGCCTGATGTTGAGATGGGAAAGACTCACCCCATTATTTTATTAAAAATATATATTGCTGACATACTGTGGGCTTTCTGCCCCCCTGGTGGCACATTGTGGGTAATTATACCATCTGTCCCCAGGGGGGTGCATAAAGACTGCTGCCCCATTTACTTGGGGGGCATCACCATGCCCATGTCGGGCAGCCCACACCCCTATATTTAAAAATAAAAATAATTTCCTGTCATCTAGTGGATTTCTAGTTGTGGTGGGGGCACAACCATGCCTATGGTGAGCAGCCCCCACCCTTATATTTAAAACAAAAACAACTTTCCCTGGAGTCTAGTGGGCTTTGTGCCCCCCCCCGGGGGAGATCTGGAGTAATTACCCCATATGCCCCCCCCGGGGGCAGAAAGACTGTAGCCCCATTTACTTGGGGTGGAGGCATAGCCAGTCCCCAACCCCATTCATTTCCCAAAAAATCCCTGGCTTCTAGAGAGCCTTCTGCTCCCTGGTGGGGGGTGGCAGATTTGGGACAAAAACCCAATATGCCTTCCATCAGGAGGAGAAAGACTATTGCCCCATTTAGTTGGGGTGCAGGTATGACCATGCCTGTGCTGGGCAGCCCCCACCCCTATATTGAAAAAAAGGATTCCTTGGCTTCCAGTGGGCTTTCTGCCTACCCCTGGGGGGCATCTGGGGTAATTACCCCAATCTGCCCTCGGGGGGAGAAAGACTGTTGCCCCACCCCTATAGTTAAATCCCTGGTGTCTAATGGGCTTTCCGCCCCCCAGGATGCAAATCAGGGGTAATTATCCCAATCTGCCCATCAGGGGGGGCAGAAAGACTGTTTCCCACCCCCTACAAAGCTATAGTATCACTAAACGCTGGTGTCTAGTGGGCTTTCTGCCCCCCTGGGGGCAGATAGGGGGTTATTGCCCCCATCTGGCCCCCAGGCAGGCAGAAAGACTTAAATATAAAAAATAATAAATGGGGAACTCAAGCCCTTGCCCAAAGGGCCGCTCTCTCTTTCCCTGATGTCTAGTGGGTGGATCCCTGCTTGGGGATCACTCGCCTGTGATGATCTACAAGCAGGGTTCGACTGGAAAGGGGAGATTCTCCCCTTTCAAATGCTACCTCTGCTGTTAGAATCAGTGCTCATGGGGCTGTGATACCCCGGAGCACTGATTCAGTGAAAGTAAAACGAGCCCATTGGCTCGTTTTACTTTCATTTTTACTGAAATGACGTCAGTGTGCCCTGTGCACCAATCATCATTCCAGTAAAAAAAAAAAGCAACCAGACTGCTCTGGAAGCTCTTGTTGAGCAGCTGATTTTAAAAAAACATAAAGGACAACCTCTGGTGCAGTGCACTAGAGGGGCCTTTATTTCGCTTCCCTGAGTTGGCCATGGGCCGACACACACACTGGGAGGTGGTGCGGTTGTTGGCCAGTGGCCGACACCCACATTTAACAGGTTAAGCGGTGTAAGATTGGGGAACATAAAAATAGGGAATTCTCTGCTAAAATAAGTTGGTCAATGTGCTTCTGTGTACGTCAGCAATCTTGAACAGACATCTACAGTGCAAATATTTTGTGCAATTCACCAATTACTCCTGAAAACTTTGAAAAGCTACTAACATTTCTACAGAAGCAGCAAGAGTTAAAACAAGCCTTGGCAAAGCCAATAGGTCTTGCCTATGTGAGGGCTATTGGCTTTGCCAATATCTTTTAACCATGTTGTACAGCAGCGTGGCTGCTGTTCAGTATGGCTAAAAGTTAGTGGCGTGGTGCAAAGTGGCATAGAGGAGAGTGGGGTAGAGTGGTGTAGAGTGGAGTGGAGCGTTATAAAGTGGCGTGGAGGAGAGCAGCATAGAGTAGCGAAGAGTGGAGTTGCATTGAATAGAGTGGAGTAGTGCAGAGTGGAGTGGTGTAGAGAAGAGTGGAATGGCATTCAGTAGAGTGGTGTACAGTAGAGTAGAGTGGCATAGAGTAGAATGGCGTGGAATGGCATAGAATGGAGTGGCATAGTGTAGAGTGGCTTAGAGTAAAGTGGCGTAGAGCAGAGTGGCCTAGAGTTGAGTGTCACAGAATAGAGTTATGTAGAGTGGCATTGTGTGGAGTGGCATAGAATGGAGTGGTGTAGAGTGGCACAGACTGCAGCGGAGTGACATAGAATGGCGTAGAGTAGAGTGGCATAGAATGGGGTGGAGTGGCATAGACTGGCAGAGTGGAGTGGCGTGGTGGAGAGTGGAGTGGCTTAGAGTGGCATAGAGTAGAGGGGTGTGCAGCAGTATGGAGTAGAGTAGAGTGGCGTAGAGTAACATATAGTAGAGTGGCATAAAGTAGAGTACAGCAAAGTGGCATAGAGTAGAGTGGCATAGAGTAGAATAGTGTGGTGTTGTCAGAATCCCTTTCAGAGAGATACATGGCACGCAGGGGTTACTGGGCCCAACTGTGGTAGTTGAGGCCTTTTACTCCTGATGCCTGACCTAGTATGGATCCTGGGCAACTGGGCCACGTACCCCTTCTGCACTTGTCTCTCAGTTGTAGCTACGGTCCAGCAGTCCAAGGTTCTTTCCAGGGGAAAGTGTAGATGCAGATTAGAGAATAAGACTCATAACTCAAAGAGCACACAGCAATGTCAATAAGAAAAATGTTGTTTCTAACTATATGCATTCAAAGAACTATTATGACATTCATAAACAATAACACAATCTCTTTGAGTTCGGGGCTCTAGTGTTTTACTGGCAAATCCCTGTCCCACCGCTTCTCGTAATGTGGTTTTAATTATTCCCCATTTACTGGTGTCTACAATGTATGTTCAGCGATCCCCAATCTGGGAGGGGTGATTGATCTTGGTGCTCATGATCTGGTCCCAGAAATGTGGCAATGCACACTTGGCATCCTACTCAGTACACAGTACAGGTTAGGAGCAGTCCTCGATGCTAGTTTTCATCCATGGGTTGCGACTTTTCAGTTCTCCTGGTGGTGGTCCAAACTTAACAGCTCACTGGGTACCAGCAGCCCCTCCTCGCATACCGGATTGCCACAGTACATGCTAACAAGGTGCCAGTGCCCTCTGCATGACAGTCTTTACCACAGCAGCCCATCCTAGCACCTGGGGTCGCAGCTAATGTCCGCACAGGTCTGAGCACTTGTTGGCAGCGATAACTTCCACGGTGGCCACTCCTGGCATACAGGGTCCCAGCAACAATGTGGTATGGGTTTCAGTCTCCCCCCACAGCGTACAGCTCATGGCTATCTTCAGGGTGGTTCTCTCCTGGCATACGAAGGTCGCTGACTGTTTTCTGCACCTGTATTCTGTTCGGTGCAGCAGCTCATCACACCTCGAACCGGAATTCCTCTCAATAGGGCTTCCCACCGGACCTCGCTCCCTCCAGGTCTCTCCTCTTCCTCACAGGGCACACTGGTCTTGGCAAGCAGGCAGGCACTAGTGCTCCAGGCTCCACAGCAGGTGGTCTTTGTTTTTCCTGGGTGATGCCCCCTCACACAGCAGAGAAACTAGTAGGCCTTGACCCCCAGTCCTGATCACAGGCATAAGTCTTGCAGAGCTTCCGCTCCTCACACAGCATGTCTGGCTGCTTCGCTGATGACAAATGTTTGGGGTCTCAGCCTCCTATTCTTATCGTCCATTTTCAGACATCAAATGTGATTTGGGGTCTGGGTCTTTGAAGTTTAATTTTGCGGTTCTGATTCTTTTGAAGTGTACACTTTTCCTTTCCCTCTTCCTCTTTAAAGGATGTCTGCCACAGCAGGAGAGACTCCAAAGCTGATAGTCCCACAACACAGGCCATGGGAGTGACTAGAGTTCACACTTGGATGTCAGCCATGTGATATGTGCATTGAAAGGTTTATCCTGGGCTCCTAGCCCTACTTTGTATGATTCCCTCATCAGCCCCATTTCCTTCCTGAGATGTGTCCAAGCCCTTTCCCTTGTGATCTCTCACTGAATCAAAGAGTACCCTTTGAAGCGTACCGGGGGAGTTTCTCTCTTCCTTCTCCAGTGCGTCCCACCCAACTCACAGAAATGCAGCTATACACAAATCTGTCTACGGGGATTCCTCTACTCCTCATCTCATATCATCACCATGCAGGCCTTGATCTCCTAAAATGCAACCCAGTGTCCTCCATATAATGCACCATTGCAGACACACTCGCACTCAGTGTACATACACAGCACACATACTGATGTGCTACATGCAAACACACCCACTGTTAGTACACACAATTACCATGCGTGCACTGAAAACACTTCATCCTTCATGTATTGCACTTCTTGCAAGCACACATACACCCAGCACATGTTTTCACTGTGCACGTGCTGCACAGCGCTACATCTTCCTCTCTAGTCTTCATACACCCAGTACACACACTCACCATGCATGCACTGCACATCACTATTCTATCGCTGTACTGTACCTTTCCCAGGCATACATACATTCATCGCAGAGTCGTTACTCATGCACAGCGCACCACTTTACATCTAACTGATGCAGGTCAAGGGTGATTTAAGCACACAGCAGTGGAACATTAAAAAAGATGAGTTAGCTTGTAGGCCTCACTCTAGTAAAAGGTTAAAAAGGATCTGTTCACTCCAACTGATCTCTTTAAGGTATGCTGCCACCACCGCGCACAGGCTGCTTAACTCTTTGTGAAGGCAGTAGCCTTCCACCATTATGAGGGTAGTGCATTTGACACCCCTCCTGCTCCAACAAGACTGCAATCCGTAAGACAGGCCGATGTCATGGTGCAGAAGCATGGTGTGTGTTTGCCTATGCTAACAAAAATTTGCATTAGGTATCCAGACAACACTACAATTGTTTTAGACCTGGCATCCTTGGCGTGGTCTCCCCTGACTTTTTGCCTTCTGACCTCCTGTTTTGACTGCTTTTGCTGACTCTAGGAATTTGGCCACTTTACCACTGCTAACAAGTGCTAAAGTGCATGTGCTCTTTACTTAAAACATGGTAACATTGGTTTATCCACAATTGGCATATTTGATTTACTTATAAGTCCCTAGTAAAGTGCACTACATATGCCCAGGGCCTGTAAATCAAATGCTACTAGTGGACCTGCAGCACTGATTGTGTCACCCACTTAAGTAGCCCTTTAAACAGGACTTAGGCCTGCCACTGCAGAGCCTGTGTGTGCAGTTTTAAACTGCCATGTCGACCTGGCAAGTTAACCTACTTGCCAGGTCCAAAACTTCCTTTTTGGTCACCGCCAAGGTAGGCCCTGGACAGCCCATGGGCAGGGTGCAGTGTACTTAAAAAGTAGGACATGAACTTTTAACTTTTACATGTCCTGGTAGTGAAATACTCTTACATTCATTTTTCACAACTGCAATGCCTATCTCTCCCCCATAAGATAACATTGGGATTGTATTATTACATTTTATAAGTGTAATTTCCAATTGGGAAAAGATGGGACACCCCAAATTTAGTGTCTCTAGAATCACAATTTAAAAACAAACCTTATGGTAAAGTTGGTTTTTAAATTGTAATTCTGAAAATGGCACTTTTAAGAAAGTTGGCATTTTCTTACTGCAGCCATTTGGTGCCTCTGCCTGTCTCTGGAATACACATCTGTGGTGGGTGACAGCTGGCTTCCAGCATTCCCTCTAGACAGCCACACACAAAGGAAGAGTTGGTGTGACTGAGTGGCCATCTGCATGCTGATGGGTCATCCTGAGCAGAATGGGAGGGAGGAGCTTACACTTACACCTGAAAGGACTGTGTCCTGTCCCCACACAAAGGGTTGCATACCTTCCCTCCTTTAGTGAGTCTGGAGCCACGGCAGGAAAGAAGCATCTCCTTGAAGTTTCCCTCACTTAAAAGGCCCATCTGGGTACTTGTACTGAACCTCTGACACAACCAAATCAGAACACTTCTGGAACTGAGGACATTCTACCAGGAAGTAGGAAAGCTGTGCTGCTGGACGGAATGCCACTTTGCTGAATTTCTTTGTTGTGTTTCCCTGTTGTTTGCTGCCCTCTTGCCTGAGAGTGAGAAAGACTGGACCTGCATCTCTACATCCCAGAACCTAAGTATTTCCAAGGGCTTGTTGGCCTGCCTCCTGTTTTCTGAAGTCTCAAGGATATGAAAGACTGCTCTTTTCAACCTGCGAACAGCACCTGGACTATGTCTGCTGTGAGTCCTGCTCTACTAAGTGGTGCCAAACCATTCCTGGGCCCTTGGAAGTGAGTATAAGGTGCTGCATCTGCCAGAACCCACGCATCAACATCGTTGCCCCGATCAGAACTGACGCATCACTGCCACTGTGTGGATAAGATCAACGCATCGCCTCTACAACATGGAGAAACCTGGCTCATCGCATTAAGAACCACTGCACCTCAGAACTGGTGCATCGCTCATGGAACCGACACATCACCGCCATTGCGCGGAGAAATCCAGCACGTCTCCCCAACTGCAAAGGGATTACCAACACATCTCATTGCTGGCGCCCAGGATCAAGGTCCTTTTGCTCGGAAGGCCATGGGTGTGTCCTGTATCCATTAACAACACAAAATCCGCGGGTCTAATGTGTATATAATTAGAGAATTTTGACCAGCCAAGACTACATAAAGTAATAACTAATAAGGGAAACTCATTAAAGAGGACGGATTCCCATCACCCACCGAAGTGGCATGCTTCATCATTTGGGATCTCCTCTCGGCTGCAAGCTACTGCAACCAAGGAGCTACAACTCCTTTCAAAAATGTGAAGGAGCAGCTCGCGGATGTTTTTAATCAGTGGTTTAGAGACACAATCGCTAAAGATTGATGGAGCATGAACAGTGTGGAGAAGAAAATGTGCAGTGTACAAAGTAATATAAAATTGACTAACATGAGAAAAATAAATTTATAAGGTATCTCGTGTTTGTCAAAGGTTAAAAAGCAGTAAACGCGCGATCTAAATAAATGTGCGAACGCGCTAGAGGTACGGTCTACATGTTTCAGCCAAAAAAGGCTTTCTTCAGGACCAAGAGTGACTCTCAGGATCCGGCCCGGGGTAACGACGGAGTAGAGCGTTGCCTCACGCCCTGAGCTGTTGCCAGGAGCGGAAGGTACCCTCCCGATTTGATACGGGAGTACAAGACCTGTGATCATACAGTGTTATTCACAGGTATATGGTTGTATCGTTCTTTTTCACCTTTTCTACAGTGCAGTAGTCACATCTTGGTCCTGAAGAAAGCCTTTTTGGCTGAAACATGTAGACCGTACCTCTAGCGCGTTCGCACATTTATTTAGATCGCGCGTTTACTGCTTTTAACCTTTGACAAACACGAGATACCTTATAAATTTATTTTTCTCATGTTAGTCAATTTTATATTACTTTGTACACTGCACATTTTCTTCTCCACACTGTTCATGCTCCATCAATCTTTAGCGATTGTGTCTCTAAACCACTGATTAAAAACATCAGCGAGCTCCTCCTTTACATTTTTTAAAGGAGTTGTAGCTCCTTGGTTGCAGTAGCTTGCAGCCGAGAGGAGATCCCAAATGATGAAGCATGCCACTTCGGTGGGTGATGGGAATCCGTCCTCTTTAATGAGTTTCCCTTATTAGTTATTACTTTATGTAGTCTTGGCTGGTCAAAACTCTCTAATTATATACACATTAGACCCGCGGATTTTGTGTTGTTAATGTATTTGGTTTGGGGATTTATCCGCGCAGGTCTTTAAATATTCCCTAGGATCCCTTTCTTATCTAGTAGTTTTTGTGTCCTGTATCCAGCCCACGCTCCATCGCAGTCCGCCTGAGCTCTTGACTTTGTCCCGATTCAGCGTGACCAATTAACTCTTTAAGCGCTTACTGCTTTTATGTGCTATTTTTTAATTTAACCTTTAAAAATTCATATCTCGACTTCTACTAATTGGATTTTATTCTCTATTGTTCTAAACTGGTGTGGAGTCTTTTTGTGGTGTTTTCACTGTGTTACTGCTTGAAGTGTTGCACAAATACTTTACACATTGCCTCTTAAGTTAAGTCTGATTGCTCTGTGCCAAGCTAACAGATGGTGAGCACAGGTTAATTTAAAGTGTGTTAGTGACTTATCCTGACTAGGATTGTGGTTCCTGTTTGGACAAGGTGTATACCTCTGCCAACCAGAACCCAATTTCTAACAAGTTGGGCACATAGGTCAGGGGTACAAACCCATTACCACGCAGAGGACTTTTCCGTCACAACAGGTGTAGATAGGAATGGAGTGGCATAGAGTGGAATGAGTGGTGTAGAGTAGAGTGGTGTGGCATAGAGTGGAGTGGCACAGGGGAGAGTGGTGGAGAGGAGAGGAGAGTGGCTTAGAGTAGAGTGGCATTGTGCAGAGTGGAGTGCAGCAGCATGGAGTGGTGCAGAGATGAGTGGAGTGGCATGAACTAGAGGGGTGTAGACTAGATTGGTATAGAGTGGAGTGGCATAGAGTAGAGTGGCATAGAGTGCTGTGGAGTACAGTAGCATAGAGTGGGTGGAGTGGCATCGTGTGAAGTGGCATAGAGTGGAGTCCAATAGGGTAGTGTGGCGTAGAGTAGAGTGGCTTTGAGTGGAGTGAAGTAGCATAGAGTGGTGTACAGTAGAGTGATGCAAATATTTTGTGAAATTTGCCACTTACTCCTTAAACCTTAGAAAAGCTACTAACATTTTTACACAAGCAGCAGGAGTTAAAACAAGCATTGTCGAAAAGGTTCCACATATGTTATGTTAGAGCTATTGGCTTTTCCAATGTCTTTTAGCCACATTGTACAGCAGCGTGGCATGGCTAAAAGTTAGTGGCATGTGCAGAGTACGGCGGCATAGAGGAGAGATGCGTAGATGAGAGTGGAGTAAAGTGACACAGAGTGGGGTGGAGTAGAGTGACGTGGAGAAGAGTGGCTAGAGTAGAGTGGCGCTGAATAGAGTGGATAGGGTTGAGTGTGATAGATTGAAGTAGAGTGGTGTAGAATGAAGTGGAGTGGTATAGAGTGGAGTGGCATAGAGCAGAATGGCAGAGTGGAGCGGCGTAGAGTAGAGTGGCATGGAGTGGAGTGGACTGATGTAGAGTGGCTTAAAGTAGAGTCACAAAGAGTTGAGTAGAGTGGCGTAGAGTAAAAATGGAGTGGAGTAGGGTGGCATAGAGTGGAGTGGTGGAGAGTGGCGTAGAGTAGAGTGGTATGGAGTAGAGTGGCATACAGTGGGGTGGAGTTGAGTAGAGTAGTGTGGAGTAGATTGGTGTGGAGTGGAGTAGAGGGGAGTGGCGTCATGTGGCGTGGCGTAGAGTGGAGTGACCTGGAGTGAAGTGGTGCAGCATGGAGTGTTGTACAGTGAAGTGGCATGGACTGGTGTAAAATAAAATGGTGAAGAGTAGAGTGGAGTGGGGTAGAGTGGAGTGGTGTAGAGTGGCGTAGAATGGAGTGGAGTGGCGTAGAGTGGAGTAGCATAGAGTAGGGTGGCATAGAGTAGTATAGTTGTGGGTGTAGGTAACTAAAGCATTAAAAGAGAGGCAGATAGGGTGAAAGCAACATAAATAAGAAGCTGTATGCCTGTGTTAAAAGTAGGAAAGCAAATTGCATGTCTAAGAATAATACTGAAACACTTACAAAAAAACAAATAATGCACTAAAAAAAGACGAGGAAGAACACGTAGTTTGTCCATGCTCCCGGGAGTAGGTAAACACAGCAATGGAAGAGAACCATACAGGAGCAAAGCAATCGAAAGATTGCAAATGAGAGTGAGAACAAAAACAAATAATGGTATGCTGTGGGCGATTTGTAAACAGTACGTGACTGATATGTAGTAAAAAGGGAGTTGCAGACGTGGCAATCACTTTATGTGCCACGTCCCAGCGGCAGTAAACTGCGAGCGCAGGCCCTGCAGTGGCAGAGGCCTGAGACAGGTTTGAAAGGCTACTTTGGTGGGTGGCACAAGCAGCGCTGCAAGCCCGCCAGTAGCATTTAATTTACAGGCCCTGGGTATATGGGATCCCGCTGTACAAGGGACTGACAGGTAAATTAAATATGCCAAACAGGTGTAGACCAATCTTACCAAGTTTACCATAGAGAGCACATGCACTTTAGCACTGAACAGCAGGGATAAAGTGCCCAGAGCCATAAAACCACCAACAACAGGTCAGACAAAATTCAGGAGGAAGGCAAAAAGTTCTGGGATGACCCTGCAAAAAGGGCCAAGTCTAACATAACCCCCTTCCAACCTAAAGCCTGGGTAGACCAATCAATACCTTGATGGGCTTCCCTGCTTGGGGCGATAGAACACGGACGCGGGCCTGCAACTGCAGGGGCACCTTCAAGTTCTATGCCAATCTGAACCCATGTGGATCCCTCTGTCTCCGCTCCCAGGACCAACTATGCTAACCCATGGGGGCTCCTTGGCTATCCGGGGCTAGGACCAGGCCCCAGGCCATCCAGGGGCCTCCGGCCCTTGCCATCTCGCAGAGTCGGGGGCAGTAGCCCCAGGTACATAGTATCCTTACTCCACACTACCTCTCATCAGTGCAGTTCTACTTTGCCACTGTTCCCTCAACCCAGGGTCTGCACCCTCAGGCTGACCAGAGGTCGCGGCAAGGCTCTCCTACCCCTACCCCTCCTTCTAGGGTTCCTTACCCTCCTCCTAGGAGAGGTACCCCCAGAACCAAAAACTGTCAGTGCGCTGGTATCAGCCCTCCCACACAATTCTCCCACCAGTTCAGGATTTCTATCATGCAACTGGTCTCCCAACCCAGGGAGCAAACCCTCAGGCTGCACCGGGGCCAGAGGTGAGTACTCCCTCCCTCTGCACCCCCTTCCAGAGTTCTGCACCCTCCCACCTGGAGTGGTACCCCCAGAAGACAAAATGTTAGGGACACTGCTAGCAGATGTCCCTCCCTCCAGGTCAGGCATTACCTCCTGAACCTGGCCTCCCAACCCAGGGACTACACCCTGTGTCTGAGCATTTGCCTGACAAGCCAGGACATCCTGGGGAGCACGCATGACCCCCTCAAGGGTAACACATACCTCATGTGTTGCGTGACAGTCTGCCTGGTGCTGATCTTCCGACACCTGCCCATCTGACAGTGCGTGAAGACCCCCAAACCAGAAGCGGTGTCACAATGGTCATTCCCAGGGAGCTCTGCTCTCAGAGCTGGCCCCTGACCCACTGGTTCTCCCACTGGGGACCGCATCCCCTCTCACCCCTCCATCTGGGCTTCTTCACCCTCCACTCAGGAGTGGCACCGCTAGACACCAGAACTGGTGGAATGCTGCTTACAGATGCCCCTCCAAGTTCTCCTGACACTAGGAGATCTCCCTCAATGGATGGCCTTCCAGTACAGCCTAGCCTCCCCACCTGGTGTTCCCTTAGAGAACCCCCCAGGCACTGGGACTGGGTTTCGGGAACCTTGGGATGCATCCCATTCCCACTCCCTCTCCATGGAGACAGGACATGGGTCCCTACACCCCTCCCACTACACTGGGACCTATCAGGGCTACTACGAACCTTTCCCACTACCCTCGGTTGGAAAATACCTGAGCCACTCCCTTTAGGATCACTCCAAAATGCCTTTTCAGACCCTCTGGCACTCATCCAGAGGTCTGCCTCCTGTGCAAGTTCTCTGGGATCAGAAATCTCACACCCCAACAGGTGTTGGCGTAGCCCTGGAAAACAACAACGGAACATGTGCTCTCTGACAATCAGATTGAACAGCCTTTCAAAATTGTTTTGTGTGCTACCCGTCACCCAACCTTCCACTGCATCACAACATTCATCCACAAACTCCTCCCAAGACTGGTGAGACAGTTTCCTACTGCCCCTGAACCTCAACCTATACCCTTCAGGTGTGACACCCTCTTCCTGGGAACTAGGTACCTCGCTCTGGGATCTGGGAGCGGAAGCTTCCACACTGGACACTATATTGCTGCCACCACTGGGCTCCACCCTCACTGGTGAATCAAGAACACTCAAACTACACTCAGGGGACAACCTATCCTCAAGAGCTAGCTTCTCTCTGACAAAGGCCCTCTCTGCCTCCACCATCCTCTCCTGAGCTAGGACCCTTTCAGTCTCTAGCTTATTCTCCTCCACTGCTAGCTGCGCTCGCTCTGCACCCAGCTTGGCATGCTCCAATTTGAGCTTCTCTAACTCCCTTTCATTCTGCCTGTCCACCAACTCCTCTGGGGACCAAGAAAGGGATGGGGCACTACCCCTGGCACTAGACCCAGCAAGGGACTCCCTCTCGACGGGGTCCTTACTACCTACTGGCGTCCATGCCCTGTCATTTCCTTCCTCCCCTTCAGACTCTTCAGGATCTCCCTCAAAACCACCACTTAGGTATGCAGAGGGGTAATCCGCAGGGTTCCTCAAGAGCTCTAAGACTTCTCCCCTACGGGCCGCTTCAAAGAGGAACAGTTTTCTGAGGAAGTTGCCTTCTATTGGTATCCCCCTTTCTCTGCAGAAACCCTTTGATTCCTCCTCACTGTACTTCCATAGGTCATCCTCATTATAGTCTAACCCCATTCTGGTAAGATACACAACCAACAATGCAAAACAAGAGACCTAGGCGTGAGAGCTGAAGCAGGAGTACACAATTCCAAATAACAAATGAGGAGAAAAAAATCAGGGGAAAGCCAAAACACGTG
This sequence comes from Calotriton arnoldi, assembly GCA_963921515.1. Taxonomy (NCBI): domain Eukaryota; kingdom Metazoa; phylum Chordata; class Amphibia; order Caudata; family Salamandridae; genus Calotriton; species Calotriton arnoldi. Next base: position 1,005,465 of record CAWUFW010001599.1, on the reverse strand, counting down.
ATTGTCTAACTACAGAGTTTGTAGTGCAACCATGCGTCACTGTGGTACTGCGCAAACGCAAGTCCTATCCTCACCGCTGACAACCAATGTTAGAAATGGGTTTCTGGTTGGCCAGGGCATACGCCTAGGCCAGGGAGAATCCACCACTCTAGTCAGGGCAAGGGAGTGACACGCTGAAGATAACCCCTGCTCACCCCCTTGGTAGCTTGGCCAAGCAGTCAGGCTTATCCCAGAGGCAATGTGTAAAGCGTTTGCGCAACACACTCACACAGCAGCGACACACTATGCCACCACAAGAGAAACTCCACACCAGGTTATATAAAAATAGCCTTTGTATTATCCATAAAAACACATTAGAATACAATCACATATAATACTGTGCCACTAGGCACTTGTCATGACTTCACAGGGATTACATAAATCACTAGGCCAATCAGGCCCTTGTTATAATCATTACAATTAGGGCGACCAGTAACTACTGGTAAGATTGCACTTAGCACAGTATGTTATGCATACATATAATCACTACTGTACACAGGGGTGCCCCTTCCTGGTAATTGCAAGGTATGAGCAACAGCAGCCCATCCTAATATCAGGGCACAATATGAGGCCTAAACAAACTAATGGTACTTAGCAGAGCACATTATTCATAGACCTCATCAGCAGTGCACCATAGGGAATACTTATCAGAGGGCACATTCCATAAACACATCATGCCCCTCTTAGGTATATGCAGGTCACCGTAATGGTAGGGTGCCAACCTTGGCAATAAGCCCAACATATAGGTGAACATCAGGCAATGGGCAGAACCCTTATCACTGAGCCTGATCCGCGGTGTGCAAGGGAGAATGGGTGCCACAATCCAGTAATCCCCCAAAGTACCAGGAACCCTCCTGGCCATGCTGGTACTCCCCCGGCCCCACACAATACCTTCCAGCTGTTGGAGAGTGCTGCACGGGCCCGCGCCCACCAAGTACTCTCTTCCTACACTGGGCCCCCCAACTCGGGACCGGTGAGCACTGGGGGGGGATGTCCCCCACAACAGCACTAACCCTGCTCAGGCTGCGCGAGCTCCAGGACGACTCCTCTTCTCGGAGCACCGCCGCCAACTTCGGCGTCCTCACTCGGCCTTTGCTCCTTGTGCGAGGCGTGTGGGCAGCCCCCGTTAGGGCTCCTTTTTACGGTGGCTGCCCGCAACCACGCGGTGCAGCCGCTTTGTTCTGCGACAGAGGCAGTAGCTGGCCAAAACGGGGAGCGAAGTCTCCGCTGACTCCGGGCCGCCTACATCCAGACTCGGCCTCGAGCACGTCACTCGTCCTGGCTTCCAGCTCCTCCACCCCGGGGGTTGGTTGCCAGGCAATGCCTCGACGACGAGTGGCCACTCTGGGGAGGACCGTTTTTTCCAGCCCCGGCCTCCGCAGTGTGATTTTTAAATGAAACTGGATGCAGGGCACAGAGCTCTTGAGCGCCAAACAACGAAGCGCACCACATGCTCCAGGGCAGTGTTAGCCCACACCTGGGGCTCAGGCCACAGAGGAAAGGGCGGCGCCACCCACGCTGCAGGGCAGAAAGCGCCCCTCCCAAAGTCAGTCCTGTGCAAGCCGACTCCTTGGGCAACAGACTTGAAAGCGCAAATTCGAAAGCGCTCACCACACGCTGGGTTAAACCACCCAAGGCAAGCCACACAGCCCTGGGGGATGACTGGGGCCTTGAGCAGGAAGCAGGCTCAGGCCAGCACACCGGCAAAGTCCAGATGGCGGTTTCCTGGCAGCACATCAATCCCCTGGTCCCAGCAGTCTCTTCTGTCCCAAGCAAGCTCAAGAAGTTCAACTGACATTGGGTCACAGCCCCAGTACTTATAGTGAAAAATGTCTTTGTTCTCCCCTGGCCCATGGCTCCGAGCCCAGTCCAAACCAGTTGTTGGGGCACTTTACAAATATAATTACAGTGCACAACACTCCCCATTCAAAGTGTAAGCCCTGGCTCCAGACACACCACAGGGGGGCAGAGCCATCATTGTGGAAGGCAGGCACAGCCCTATTCAGGTGCAGGTGCTACTCCTCCCACCACTCCAAATGTAGACCAGGCCTATTCAGCCTAGCGCTGAGTCACCCAGGCAGGGCAGGACACACCTCAACCCCCTTCAGCTGAAGGGAATGCACATCCCCTCTCCCCCTGTCAGTCAGAACCAGACGGTCAATACACATCAGGCAGGCAAAAAGACACATAGCACACAGAAATGCCTATTTCTAAAAGTGGCATTTCAAAAATAATAATAATAAATCCGCTAACACCAATAAGCAGGATTTATCACTACTATTCCAAACATACCAAACTTGATCACGCTACCCCTCTCATGCCAGGAATTACCACTGAAGCACGTATCAGGGAATCCCCAATGCATCCCTATGAGAGGGCAGCCTCTCAGCAGTGAGAAACCAATAGGCAGTTTGTCACTACCAGGACATGCCACAAGGTTAAGGCACATGTCCTACCTTTTACCTACACCGCACCCTGCCCATAGGGCTAGCTAGGGCCTACCTTAGGGGTGACTGATATGTAGTAAAAGGGGGGTTGCAGACGTGGCAACCACTTTATGTGCCACGTCCCATTGGCAGTACACTGCGCTTGCAGGCCCTGCAGTGGCAGAGGCCTGAGACAGGTTTGAAAAGGCTACTTTGGTGGGTGGCGCAAGCAGTGCTGCAAGCCCACCATTAGCATTTAATTTACAGGCCCTGAGTATATGGGATACCATTGTACAAAGGACTTACAGGTAAATTAAATATGCCAAACAGGTGTAGACCAATCTTACCAAGTTTACCATAGAGAGCACATGCACTTTAGCACTGAACTGCAGGGATAAAGTGCCCAGAGTCAGAAAACCACCAACAACAGGTCAGAAAAAATACAGGAGGAAGGCAAACAGTTGTGGGATGACCCTGCAAAAAGGGGCCAAGTCCAACAATAGTCTATCACATTTATTTGAGTTTTATATAGCGCAAACTAGACCCAAAGGTATCAGAGTGCTTTACATGAGCACCAGTTGCGTTGCAAATGGTTGCATTCATTTTTGTTAGGCACAGGGGAATTAAGTGATTTGCCCAGAATCACAGGATGTTGAGTGTCCCTGCCAAGACTCAAACCTGGTTCCCCAGCTCCGAGGTCAATCGCTCTAGCCGTTAGGCCACATCATAAACAAGAGGTGTCTGTACAGCGAACTTTATGAATGTACTTATTTGAAAGTGCTCTGCTGACAAAATGGAGGCTGAGTAAAGTATAGCATTTGCCTAGAATCGCACAATGTGGTCAAGCAGGGATGCTGGGATTGATCTTAGAGTTTCCAGTTTCTCACTGTGCAGTTCAGCCACTGGATGGGTATCTCTGTATGACATAAAGCTTAATGCTTCGTCTTAATTTCTTTGAGGATGAGACTAGAGCGTTGTTGTATTCCTCTTAGGATGTCCGTATATAGGTTTTCCTGTATCATGTCCTTATATAGGCACAATTCGCCCTGCCCTTATATAGGCATAAAATCCCAGTCCTTATTTAGGCATTAAACCGTGCACTCCAAATAAAGGCATGGTCCCCGACATCCGTCCACCCTAAACGTCACAACGAGTTCTTGAAGAACAGACCCTTAGGCTTCGGGAGTTTCCCTAGCACAGGACTATTGATTTCTTCAAGGACTCATCTATTATGCATGAACCGTTATACCTTAGGGGTTCATTCATGACGTCTTCCGCTGTCCGACTCACGTCAATGCTAACATTGTGAGGTACCTCTCAGGTATAAATATACCTTCCCTAGCCCTTGTAAACTAGAGGAGACCTCAACTTCAGAGGAGCCCGTTTCCCGACCTGACGCACTGAGAAGACGCTGTCATCCCTGCACGCAGAGAGTCCAGCTTCCAGTGATCTGACTTCCCTTGCGGGGTGTTGGAGTTCGAGTCTGGAAAGAGATTCCCACCTCTCTCATTCTTAAGGTATGGAGCTGACTAGAACCTAGAGGGACTCTTGGCATACTAGGCATACTAGACTTAACATACTCTTAGTATACCATAGTAAGGAATACTTCACCTACTTCATACCTCTCCCTACACCTAGGTTAGGTTAGGTACATTGGGGTAGAACTAGCTTAGAAACGCATCGTATGAGTACTCGCATTTTTAGTCTATGTTATTTATGTAAATGAATATCTACTAAAGATCATGCTAGCGCAGTATTATTTATTTCTTCTGCTTACACTGTACATTATTTATCTTGCATACTGTCTTGTGATCGTAACAGCACATTTTACTTATACAAGAAACAAGACTGTTCAATAAATCTTTTATTGAAACGCCCGTCTATTCTTTCTGTGTAACTTTGAGGAAAACTAAGTATGCACGATTGAGCTGAGTGAAACGGTTATCTATTGTTTCCACGACTCTGGGACACGTGCTGATTCTAAAGGGAAACAAAGTGGTCATGTTTTGCGGCTGCCAGAAACTACTCCCTTCTTGTTGTCAAGGAGTTTCTAGTGGCCTCTGAGCTAGCTGGCACAAGTAATTAAGTTTAATATACTCGATAGGGACATACCGACCTCAGTCCTATGTCAAGCCTATAGGATAGATTATTCCAATGCGCAGAGCCTATTAGGGAAATAGGAGCTACACTACAGCGTGGGTGAGAAGCAGGGTCCACACTGCATTTTTGGCAGTTTTACATAGCACAAACCTTGCCTATGGACATAAGAGCACTTCACAACAGACACAGACTACGTTCAACATTTGATTTTTACAGCACAGGAAGAGATGCCTGGATTTACAGGATGCTGAGCCGAGGCCAGGTTTGAGTCTCCCCATGATGCATGTTGGCCAACTGTAGTCAATAGGCCACTTCGTCTGGGTGAAATGTCAGCTCATTTTGGGCTTGAGGTTCCAAGAAGACCTTGAGCTGAGTCAGAGGCAGGCCTCTGGAAAGAGCTTTCAATGGCTCACCCACCTATAATACTATGCAAAAGAGACAAATGTTAATAGGGGTGTAGCGATGTCATGTTCTCATATAGAGTTTAGAATGTGGCATGTAGTCATGACCACATATAAAATAAGCAAGAGGTTAGACAACTGAAGCTCAGGAGCAGAGCAGAAGGAGCCGCTCTAGTGTGTCGATAATAAACAGATTTTGAAGCATAAATCTGGCTCCGTGTTGTCACAGATTGGCGACGAGCGACGATTGAGCCCGCACCAGCCTTGCTTCGCTTCCTTCTTCCTGGTAAGAGCGCATGTAAAGCAACATTTTTAAAAGGAAAGTGCAAAGTCTGTTAGGGTCAAGCAGCATGGATAGCTTTGTAGCTGCCAGCGTATTTGCTGTGGTTTGACTGGAAATTGGCATAAATACCATTTAAGCTAAAGCGCTTATCATCTTGCCACCACGGGCGCATAGCTCACGATGCAACTGTTCAATGGAGCATGCGTGTTGAAATTTCTTGCTATCTGTCTCATTCGGCAGCCATTTCGAAAGCAGGCAGCTTCAACGTGAGATTTCAAAATCTCAGTGGCCATCTTTGAATCAGGCAAGCTATTGGGACATTCATAAGAAAAGGCCTGGCAGCTATATTAAGTTCAGGCAAATCTCAGAAAATAAGAAAAAATCACCACAAACAGCTGGAAATGTCATTAAAAATGCTGAGAAGTGATTGTTAATATAATACAAAATACAAGAAATTAAAAAATATTGTTTTAAATAATAAGAAAATATACAACACAATGCTGGAAGAAGGTGAAAGTTCAACAAGTACAACAGCAAATACACATATGGATGATCTATACATTCATGAGGAAGAAAATGTTTACAGTATGATATTTAGGAGATCTTTACCCTTTGACTTAACGGATCAGCAAACTGTTGCTCAAAGATGGGAAAAATGAAGAAGGAGATTTGAATTTTTTTTGAAAGCCACATGTGAGAAGCACACTGATAACCAGGCTAGACACTTATTACTTAATTTAGTAGATGATGAAGTGGAGGATATCATTGTTACATTTCCTGACATGGAAAAGAACACATATAAAGGGCTTATGAAATGCCTAAAAGAAAGGTTCGATCCACAAAGAAATTTAGATTTCGAGAAAAATAATTTCAACATAGCTTGCCAGCAAGACAATGAGACCATTGATGAATCTGTGACTATGTTCTGTGAATTCAGTAGAATTCTGGAAAACATTATTGGAAAAACATATGACGTGCAAAGAATTCTTCGTATGGCACAAACTGAAACACAAGCCAAGAAACATTCCACCAACATGGAGCAAGGAAGGACAAAAGCTTTAGAACAAGTTAGACAAATGGTCAAAAAAGATAATAAAGCTGAAAGAACTAAGAAATCCAACAAAGCTGATAACAAAACTGATAACAAAGCTGACAGCAAAACCAATAGAACAATTTTCATAAGGAAAGACAGAAGAACCTGTTATATATGTGGACAACTGTTTCCACATACAACTACATGTCCAGCATTAGGGCAGCAAAGTAAAGAATGTGGAAGAATAAATCATTTTGCAAGTGTGTGCAGGTTAAAGCGAAGAGACAATGAAAGAACTTGGAAACGACAGCCTAAAGGAAATATTAAACACATTAGGCAAATGGAAAGCTTTGATGACTCTTCCCTAGATTAATTTGATCAGTAACGATTGTACTTAATGGCTGAGGAAAATAAAGATGAAACAATTAATATGCTAAAGAAAGAAAGTATTAAGAAAACAGAGTCTGTTGACATTAGTGGGATCTCAAAACGTTCCCTTTGTTCTTGACAGTAGAGCGACATGTAATGTTATGTTATGTTAATATATTTGTAGAGCGCATGGCTGCCCCAGCAACGGGGCGTCCCATCGCTAAAATGAGCACTAAGTGAGACGACGGAACAGAAGAGAGAGTTAGATTTGGGTGAATAGCCATGTCTTCACTAGCCTTCTGAAGGTAAGGTGGTCAGAGGTGCTGCGGATGTGGATGGGGAGGGAGTTAACCGCCTAAATGAGCGCCAGCCTGCTCTGGCCCTGTGTATCCGGGGAACTCTGGCCAGGAGTAAGTCTGCCGAACGCAACGAACGTGTGGGGACATAGTGAGAGCATAGATCACTCAGGATTTTGGGGCCGAAGTCCCCCAGGATTCTGTGAGAGATGCACAGCGTTTTGAAGCGCACTCTCTGTTCAAAGGGGAGCCAGTGAAGTCGACAGAGGAGGCTAGAGGTATGGCAGTGTTTAGGGAGTGCAAAGATTGCACGCACAGCTGCATTCTGAACGAACTGCAGTCTTTTAACAATGGCTTTGTTAGCTCATTGCAATAATCTAGTCTGGCAAGGACAGAAGATTGAATGATCAGTTGTCGGGTCTTGGCATCGAAAGACCCAGTATAGGTTTAAGGCCTCGCAGTAATCCAAAGCATTTCCCTGCCACTGATTTAGCATGTGTCTCGAAAGTCAGATCATTGTCCATCACTATGCCGAGGTTTTTCACCACCGGTTTGGGGGTGGGCGGAACTCCGAGCGCAGGAGGCCACCATTCATTGCCCCAGAGATGGTGATCTTTGGCTACCAGAAGGATCTCAGATTTGGACGAGTTGAGCTGCAGATAGTTAGCAGCCATCCACTCCGAGATTGCTGTCAAATCCTGTCTGAATTTCACCGAACCCTGGCTGGGGTTTCTGGAAAAGGTAAACACCAGCTGGGTGTCATCTGCATATGACACCAGGGAGATGCCCCTGGTTTTGGCCAGCAGAGCCAGCGGCCTCACATATACATTGAATAGGGTAGGGCTTAATGCTGAGCCCTGGGGCACCCCACAGCGCAGTGGATGAGTGCGAGAGTGGAAGGGGGGGGCCGAGACTTGGAAGGTCCGCTCCTCCAGGAAAGAAGAAAACCAGGAGGGGGCCGAGCCCTTGACACCGATCTATTCCAGACGTTGGAGCAGGATCTCGTGGGAGACCGTGTCAAAGGCTGCACTCAGATCCAGTAGGATTAATGCTGTGGTTTGGCCATTATCCAGGGAGGTCCGTAGTTGTTCCGTGACTGCCAGCAGGGCAGACTCGGTACTGTGTCTAGGCCTGAATCCATTTTGGGAGATGTCAAGTATAGAATTAGCTTCCAGATAAGACATTAGAAGAGAATTGACATATGATTCCGAGATTTTAGACAGAAATGGAAGCAGCGAGATGGGACGGTAGTTTTCTGGCAAGGAACTATCTAGTGACATTTTTTTTAGTAGGGGGACTACCTTGGCGTGCTTCAAAGGCTTAGGGACCACCGCCGAGGAAAGGGACAGATTTATTAACTCCAAGCACTCAGGCAGGAGACATTGCTGATATTTCCGGAAGGCATCGGGTTTCAAAGGGTCGGCAGGGGATCCTGATTTAACTTTGCTGAACAGGGCTTCCATGGCTGGAAATGAAATTGGGGGAAGCACTGCAAGCGTGGGAGGCTCAGAGCTAACCATCATGGGGTGATCTGTGCTCCGGGGGGTGACCCCCGGGTGGAAGCTACCATAGATGCGTTCTACCTTCTCCAAGAAAAATTCGGCCAGTGCCTCACATTGCAGACTCGAAGATATGGTGCTGTCATTGGCAGTGGATGGCTTTATAAGATCTTTTAAAAGAGAGAAGATAGTTTTAGTCGGGTTGTTGCTTGAGGTTATCTGGTTGGCATAGTGTGCCGCTCTGGTCTAGCGGACCAATTTATGATAGGCCTTAATCGCATCTCTGTATTCTGATTTAGCCAGAGGGTCATAGGATCACCTCCATGTGCGCTCTAAGACCTTGCAGTACTTTCTGGCTAGAGTCAGAGGTTCATTGAACCAACCGTTGGCCCGTGTGTTCTTAGGGTACGTGAGTTTAAGCTGAATGTATGAATCCAGGGCTAGGGTAATCCACCTCTGGAAGTGCAGCAGGGCCCCGTCCATATTGGCGGGCCTCTCTGGGTGCTGGGTGCTTAAGGTGGCCAAGAAGGCAGCCTGATCCAGTTTATGCCAGGGGCGCTTAAGTGAAGGGTTGCGGTGGGGCTTTAATTTAGGGCCCGCTTGCGACAGCCGCATCCTGATAAGGAAGTGGTCAGTCCAGAGCATTGGGAGGGGTGGTAGCACCTCTAAAGACTGGAGATTAGAGAAAATTGGGTCCAGAAGATGGCCGGCTATGTGAGTGGAGCCAGGGACCAGTTGGACTAACTGGCATGCTGCCAAGTCACCCATGAAGGCGCGAATATCGGGAGTCTCCTGCAGCTCCAAGTGGATGTTATGTATGTAATGAGAATGATAAGATGCAGGAGAAAACACCACTAGTTTCATCGAATGTCAATGTGTTTCAGTGGGGAGCAAAACATCTTGTCACTAGTTTAGGAAAATTTGAAGAGAATCTAGAGGAAGCAAAGAGTAAGTGTATATTCTAAAGGGAGAAACGTCTGGTCCTTGTTTACTGAGCAATGTAACTGCTCAACCAATAGGACTTTTGACCAAGGGTCTGGGCAAACTTAAAGACAAGAGTATCATTCTGCAAATAAATGAAAAGGTGAAACCTGTGGCCCAGATTCATAGGAGAGTTCCAATTCATATGCATGACAAAGTGAAAGCAGAAATAAATTTATTGCTTAACAAGATATTATTGAATGAGAGACTGGTCCAACACCTTGGGTGTTCCCAATAGTAGTAGTACCTAGAAAAAATGCAAGGGAAATTCAAATCTGTGTAGATAAGAGAGTGCCAAACACTGCAATTGAGAGGGAAAGGCACCCAGGACCATATTTGAATGACATGATTAGTATTTGAAATGGAGCGACAGTTTTTTTTAAAGTTGGATCTTTGTAAGGGTTATCATCAATTATAAATTGATGAATGCTCAAGATATATCACAACTTTTCCAATGCATTTGAGGCTATTTTGCTAAAAAGACTTAACTTTGGGATATGTTCAGTGGCAGAAATCTTTCAAGATATCATACAAAATGTCATCAGGCATGTTAAATACTCAATGAACAACAGTGATTACATTCTTGTGTTTGAAAAAACAGAAAGTGAACATGACAAGCATTAAGGGAAGTATGTCAAGAGCTCATGAAACCTGGATTGATGCTAAATCCAGATAAATGGGAGATTGGCAAACCAGAATAACCATTTTATGGTCACATATATTCAAGAAAAGGGATGAGACCAGACCCCATGAAAGTGTCTTCCCTAAAGTCAACAACCAGTCCAAAAGATATAACAGAGTTATGCTCTTTTTGGGAACGGCTAGTTATTGCTCACTTTATATCAAATATTATGCCTCTTTGAGAATTAACAAAAAAAGCAAAAACATTTAACAGGGATGTGAAGTGTGAACATGCGTTCACAAAAATCAAGGATAATATAGCATCAGCGGCAAATTTAAAATATTTTGACCCAGATCTAAACACTGAACTAATCGTAGATGCTAGTCCGGTGGGACTAGGTGCCATTTTAGAGCAGCACAAGCTTGGTAAAAATACTCTGAGGTTTGTAGTGTCCCATGCCAGTAAAAGCTTAACAGATTTTGAAAAGAAATACTCACAGCTGGAGAAGGCATAGTGTCTGGGCTTGTAAGCACTACCATGATTTCTTATTTGGAAAACCGTTTGTGATAGTTACTGATCACCAAGCACTAACAACAATTTTTGGTACTCCAAAGGCAAAAAGACACTTTCATTTTGAAAGATGTGGTATAAGATTAATGGATTACGATTTTTATGATTGTTCACAAGCCTGGAAAGGAGTACAATCCAGCTGATTATTTGTCAAGACATCCAGTTAATATATGTAGGAAATATACATATGAAATTGAAGAATATGTCAGTTTTTTAATCAAATCAGTGGTTCCTGAGACAATTTCAGAGCAAGAATTGATCCATGAATCTAACCAAGATAACACTCTTACAGAAGTGAAACGAATAATACGGCTAAATAAATGGAAGCATATCAGAGTCATGACAAAATTTCAACCTGAAGTATATAAGAGAGATATACGTGCATTTAAGAACATACAAACTGAGCTGACAATACATTCTTCTAAGAGGAAATAGAATAATTATCCCACATACTTTGCAAAACATGTAATTAATCTGGCTCATGAATGTCACAGAGGAATATCAGCGGCAAAAACTCTATTATGAGAAAAAGTATGGGTCTCAAGACTTGACAGCCAAGTGGAAGAAGTTGTCCAAGCATGTCATGTACTACCAAGGAAAGGAATGTTGATGAGTTACATATGTCCAAACTGCCAGATGCTGTATGGTCTGAGCTGGCATGTGATTTCTATGGGCCATTAAATTTTGGACAATATCTGTTTGTCGTAATTGATGAGTATCTCCAAATCAATATAAGGGAGAGAGAAGCAGAGATTCATTCAGCTTCCAGTATTGATGAGCTAATAATCATAGGGGAATGAATCACTAGTGGCGAAGAACCAGAGTCTCACATGTGTTGTAACGGAGACCCTCAACCACACTAACACAGTGCACAGTATATGTTTTCTCCGCTCATGTGGTCAGGTGGATAGTGTCATCATTGGGTCATAATCACATGAGTGTTCGATTCTCCAAGTGATTTAACAACCTCCACCAGGAGGGAGACTGTCTGTGTGCTTCGCAGTCGTGAAGCGTGACTAGTGATTAAGAATGTCTCCTATCCTGAAGAAAGAAACTTTATTAGGTCAGGACAAGGACATGATTAAAAGAAAAAGTGGTGCGTAAGTGGATTGGTAATTGGTCACTGTACCTAGTGAGGGGTCGACATGTTTCGGTCTAAGGATTGCTCTTACGAGTCAGGTGGCCTTCTTCAGGACCGTAGAGTGTTAGGTGGTCTTCAAATTTTGGAACACCTTTGTTACAGAGGGGGTGAGAACATTCACTTACCCTTCTTCGTAACTGAGCGCAATGGCTCACGGTTTATATTGTCATAGGTGCAGTCTTTACCTAAGACTTGACAAGAAAAAAGTAAGAAAATTCATAATGGGGTACATAACATGGTGATTTCTACAGTGTATTATACAGTGTTAGAGTTCCTTCCAAAAAGATCCCAGGCGGTGGCACACAATTGCATACTCTATAGGTATTTACATATCTGTTCCAAATTATCAAAAATTATTAAAAATTATCAAGAATAGGGGGGGGTTAAGCACGAGCAGATAGGTCAGGGGATATTATATACATGTGTGTTTACCACATCTCGAAAGTAAGGTTCCTGTTCTGGGTGTGAAAGAAGATTCCTACTATATTGATAGTTGTAAAATGTAGGTAGTTCTTCACTAGTTTTTAATGTCGCAGGTAAAATATATCAGGAAAGGTCTTTCATAATGGCAGTTTTTGCAATTTCCATGATGCTGTGTCTTTAGCAAAATGCAGAAAGTTTAGACATCGCTGTGTTACATTTATGCCTTGATGTCTGTTATTTTTAGTAAAAGTGTGCCCTCCTGTGGTGGAAAGAAGGATATATATCAATCATTGTTAAGATTAATTTATGACGATCGTTTTTAGGTCGAACCTAGAGGCAGCGAGCATGCGCTGCTCGCTCTGCGAGGCATACTGTAATAGAGTATGCTGTAGAAGTGCTGTGAAAGCCACGCCGACTCTCCTCCCATATTTACATTTGGCTTGTGTCATTATCCTTGGTAAACGCTGGCTTCCGATTGATTATGACGCTTGCTAGTCCCGCCTTGGTACCGCCCTGTCTCCATTTGTTACAGCCCTGTCTCCATTTGTTACCGCCCATAAGGACTGGACCTTTTACTTCGCTTTTTCCACGGCATGCTTTATCTAGTGGGTGAGCACTATTTAGTTTATTGACAATGGTGGCTATATATTTTTTTTTTTAGTATATGCATGCTTAACTGGCATTTGAAATCTGTGCTTTTACACGGGAACATGTTGTTTAAAATGCCATGCTTTTCTATTTCGTTTTCCACAGAAGAATAAAGAGAAAAAAAGATTTGAACAAACAACAATTTGTTCAAAATTGAAGGATTTATTCTAAATTTGTTTTATTTATAATAGCATATTTTTGTGTAGAAGAGCGATGTCGTTTAGCTGATGTACTTTACAATGTTAAGCTGGCAGTGCCCCCCCACTGCTTCCAACGTTCAGGTTTAGTTTGCTTTTCTAGAGCACGTTACTAGTTGAACAAAGGGCCCTGATTGCACTGTACATGAGAACTGCCAGACCATCGCAGTAAAGATCTCCTGTTCTTCGCGGCCTCTTGCTTCCAGACTGTAATTCACAGAGATGACTCGGAACGCATGAATTATGTAAAATAATTCACAGGGAGAACATAATTACCATGAATTATGAGCTTTGAAACTGCAGCTGTAAATGGGAAACGTGCTCTTGTGTGTCATGTTGCAAGTTATGTTTTTGTTACGGTGATATTGTGTTATGTATTATGTTAGCTTTTTCCTTGTTAGCGTTTTCGAGGCACCAATTACGCCACTAAAGCGCCTCAGTGCGAGGGGGGACTTTAATCTGAGATGGATTGCAGCGAGTTCCGCAGAGTTCATCCACAGATATAGCGCCTAGAGGACAGCCCATTTGCAGTGTGTGCTATAACTGGTATCTGATCAGTTGAGCTTTATGCTCTCAAATCGATGCCTTTTGTAGTTGCTGAAAGTGAAAAAGTGGAACAAGGAATCGGCCTGAACACCGCTGTTCAGTTTTGTTAGGTGACGTCGCCCTGGCTCTATCAGGGCGGAACTAACACCGCCTGACCCCCGAAGGCGATGGTATAAGCCTCCTATCAGTTTACTGCACCTCCTGCTTCCCACTCCTACAATTTTATTTACTGATGGTGCATTCTGGGACTTGTAGTCTTGGTTTACTTCACCAGACTCTTCTCATGGACTATCGCTTCAGAAAAACATGTTCTTTAAAAAGAAAGTTCAGGACAGGAAAGTCGTGCCCTCGTCTGGTAATGCCAGATAGCGAATACCTTTTTTCAGGGCACAGGTCCCCCCAAAAATTAGTAAGGGGACTAATCAAGCTAGGCAATATTCAAGTGACATCATGGCGCAATATCATGGCGTGTGACGTCACAGCACGTTACATCATGGTGGGCGCATGACACTGCATGTGGCATCACTAAGAGACATCACAGGAAGTGGCATCATAACCCATGATCTCACAGGAAGTGGCATCACAAGAAGTGACATCAGATCTTAAGACCTCACACATATGTTTACCAGGTATATCATGAGTATATTTGAGTGCATTACGAGATTTAACAAATTAGATTTTGCGTTGGTGTTGTGCCAAAAATGTGACGCAACTCCGAAGCAACTCTGGGCCTCAACTTATACATTTATGTTTTAAAAATTCTGCCACAGAGAAATGGTCAACAAGGAGAAACATGGCAGTAAATCTGTTGTGCTTAATTGGTTGCAAAGTGTGCATTTTATAATATTTTATAGGGTTAAGGCATCTGCTGCACATATTTTTGTGGGCTCAATAAAACTCAGGGATTAATAATAATGATGAGATAACTCTGGAGGTTAACACATTGCTGGAAAGATTTGCGTTTTGTCTAGTTTCAGTTTTGGATTAATGTAGCATAAAGGATTAATGTGGCTACTGAAAAGCGCGGCATGTAACATGCAGATGACAGATTTTTTATTTATGTAGATAGGTAAGTGAATTACTGCTTTTAGCACAGATATCCTTTTGTTACTTGCAGTCCATAAATTGCAATCCTTCTAATATTGCACAGTGAGCTATGCATGAGATGTGACTCCTACACCTCGTGGCCCTCACTGTCTCTTGCAGGTCCACTGGAATTATGCGATTCTGTGGCCACTGCATTTTTCAGATAATTATGTATTTGCCACATAATCCATCATCTGCTGCATAATTTGCAGATATTAACAAAAACAATTCCGTTTGTAGCTCAAACGGATCAAAAGGCACTAAACATGTAGCGACACATGTTGTTGTGCAGCAGAAGTCACTTTGCAAAGGTTGACTGTTGCTTTCAGTTACATATTGCTGTGTTTGGGTCTTAAATTAGTACTACTAAAATGAAATTATGCTGCATAATTTGCATTTTCCTGCCACTTAATTTAGTAAACCCTGCTGCATAATTTAATTCTGCATTGCTGCCTAATTCCAGTGACCCTGATCTTCTGGTAATGTCAGATACTACGCACCTCATCTGGTAATGTCTGATACTGCACACCTCCACTGGTAATGTCAGATACTGCACACCTCGTCTGGTAATGTCTGATACTGCACACCTCCTCTGGTAATGTCAGATACTGCACACCTCGTCTGGTAATGCCGAGTACTGCACACCTCCTCTGGCAATGTCCAAACTGCATACCTCCTCTGGTAATGTCCGAAATTCACACCTCCTCTGATAATGTCAGATACTGCACACCTCGTCTGGTAATGCCGGGTACTGCACACCTCCTCTGGCAATATCCAAAACTGCACACCTCCTCCGGTAATGCCAGATACAACACCCTCCTCTGGTAATTCCAGATACTGCAAACCTTGAATGTTAATGCCCTGTACTCTATACCTCGTTTGGTAATTGCAGATACTAAACACCTTGTCTGGAAATACCGGATCCACCAAACACCTCCTCTGGTAATGCCAGATACTGCAAGTCTCGTTTAGTAGAGCACCTCCTTTTATAACACCTCGCCTGGTAATACCAGACAATACACACCTCCTCTGATAATGCAAAATTTTGAACATGTTCTATGGTAATGCCTGGTTCTGCACACCTTCTCTGCACCTCGTCAGGGGTAGTAAGCGCTATATAAATAAAATTACAATTACATCTTCAATGGTAATTCCAGATTCTGCACCTCTTCTATGGTGATACCAGATTCTGCACAACTTAAATTTTAAAGCCAAATTCTGCACGTCTTCTGCAGTAATAACCGGTTCTGCACATCATCTATGGTAATGCCAGATTCTGCACATCATCCATGGTAATGCCAGATTCTGCACGTCTGCTATAGTAATGCCACATTCTGCACATCTGTGGTAATGCCACATTCTGCACCTCTTCTATGGTAATGCCACATTCTGCACGCCTTCTGTGGTAATGCCAGCTCCTGCACATCTTCTGTGGTGATGCCACATTTTGCACATCTGTGGTAATGCCAGACTCTGCACATCTGTAGTAATACTAGATTCTACACATCTTAACTGGTAATGCCGCACTCTGCACACCTAGTTGTTGATAAACCAAGGGTGGAGCTGCTGGCTGATTTTCCTTTTCTTGAGCACCCAGCTCGCCTCTGCTTCCTTCCTGGTCCGCTTGTGTGCACAGTGTTGTTCTTTGTGCACCTGTGGGAGAGATTGGGTATCTGGTTAGTTTCCCAACATTAGCTGATGTGCGTGTACATTCAGTGGTGGGGGTGTAGGTTTCCATATTTCTTTTTATTACATCGCTTTTACAGTCGGAGATGCCCTGGAGCTTTGCACCATGGGAATTTACAGATTGGGCTTCCAGGGCAAGAGGAAAGAGGCGCAGGGAAATCCCTACATCTGGGCAGGGTGGCACTGGGACAGGGGCTGAATAAGAGGCCTTGCAGGTGCAAGAAGACACCGAGGCAGGAGGCGCGGATAGAGCTATGGAGAAGTCCT
Organism: Calotriton arnoldi; assembly: GCA_963921515.1. Taxonomy (NCBI): domain Eukaryota; kingdom Metazoa; phylum Chordata; class Amphibia; order Caudata; family Salamandridae; genus Calotriton; species Calotriton arnoldi. The sequence continues at coordinate 988,852 of CAWUFW010001599.1, read as the reverse complement.
GGGAGCACACAAAAGGTAATGGGAGGAGGAGTGCGGTAAGTCTAACCACTGGCAGTCACTCGGGCCACACTCCAACCCATCAGTTCTTTTGCGCACCATGCCACCTCAGATTAGACCCAGCCATATGCAAATCAGTCTTGACCCTGCTCCTCATGGGAACAGTCCAGCCCAAATTGCCAGTCCAGGTCCTCCCCGAACCAGAACAAAAGCAACCCAGGACTGGTTTCACCCTTTTTGGGGCTCTTCAGTCTGGTCTAGCATGGTTACAATAGTTCTGTTTTTAGGTCGAGCCTGGGCAGTGCATGCGCTGTTCTGAAAGGCATGCTGTATTAGAGTATGCACTTGAAGCTCCGCCCATTCTCTGCCCATATTTTTCGTTGGCTTGTGTCTTTGTCCTTTGTAAATGCTGGCTCCTGATTCGGTAACCGGCTTGTTAATCCCTCCTTAGTACCGCCTTGTCTTCATTTGTAACCTCCCATCAGGGCTGGCCCTTTTACTTCGGTTATTACACAGTCTGTGTTATTTACTCTGTAAGCACTATTTTCTTTAATGGGTTTTGCCCTACTGCAGGCACGACGTGCTTTCCTTATATTCAGTGCGCCATGCACGCTTTCACTTTACAAGCAGCCGGGACAATTGCGGTCGCTTGTTTGCAATGCCAATAGCTTAAACTCTCACAAATGCGACACCTATTGCCTTACAATATTTTTTGGGTGGGTTGTTTCCAAGCGCCCCATGCCGCGCTTGCACTTAATAGAGGCCACGCCCCTTCCTTTAGACACAGCTTTGGAGCGCTTGGAAACAAACAATATTTGCAATTTAATAAGTCTCACATTTGCGAGAATTTAAGCTATTGACATTTACAGTGCCAATAGCTCAAAGTCTCGTAAATGCGAGACCTATTGCATTGCAAATGCTTGTTTGGTAAATGGTGCTTGTTTCCTGACAAATTCTGAAAACCATATTCTAGCCTGACAACGAGTGCCCCTAGAAGAAGTGTATATATGCACTCTCGAGATACCCCTTCTTGTTAATCTAAATTACCTGGCCCAGTGGGCAACGCCAACTGATGGCGAGCCCCCAAGACAGGTGCGGGCCAGTTCGGACAGGTGCCGGGCGGCGCCACAGTTTTGAATTTTTGCAGGCGGGACGCCCGCGATAGGTGATTGGCCGGTAGGCCGGCAGGGGTGAGATTGGGCACCTGGGTGGTGGTGGGGGCAACCAGGTGAGGATAAAGGGGGGAATACATTCCCACACAGTTGCATGGTTTTTCCTCGCTTGGCTACCCCCGAGGACCTCTTTGCTGTGCCCGCGCCCTGGACCTTGCCGCTGCTGCTCGGGAACGCAGCGGTGAAGCTGCCTTTTTTAGGTCGAGCTTGATCGACCTGTTATATCTCTTCTGTGGGGTTTGGCAAACCTACTGCCATTTGTTACTATCTGTGGCATTCAGAAATGCTGGCTTCTTATTGGTGCATTTCTGTCAAAGTCCCTCCTTTGTGTGTTAGTTCTCCTTCCGACGATTTCACTCAGAGAACATTTTTTAATTGCCCATCACACAGAACAGCGTGGGATGGCCTCTCTTCCCTCCTCCCATCTGGCTATTGCCGGTCAGGCATTGTTTTTTTAGGTCGAGGAAAGCAGCGCCGGGCTAGCAGATGACCCTTTCCCGAAATGAAGTCTCTTGCATGGCTTTATGTTGTTGCTTTTGTTATTTGCATATTGCCTTATCAGCACCGAGCTTGTTTAGACATGCAGTAAAAATGCAGTGCTTCATGTTTCCCTCTCGAACCTTTCTCATTAAAGACCCTTCAGACAGCGCCGTAACATGCGCACACTGTGCCAACCAACACATCCCCACAGGCCCCCCACCCTGCGCGCTTGTGTATGCATCCACCCCGTCTTTTAATTTATTTATTCTTGCTCTTTTTGTTGCCACCCAGGGCCTCTCTGCAAACATGCACACACCTCCGGAGCGAGTAATCTTCATTTATTAAAAGTGCTGTTTCCCTGTCTCAGCTCATCTTTATCTCTCTTCGCTGCTTCATATCCCTTTTCCCGCCCCTCCCCCAACCAGTCCACTCCGGCCGTTGGGAGCAGGAGGTGGACGGTAGGCGCACGTGTAGCGCTGCTTGTTTTGGTTCTGATCCCTATTGTTGTTCTATCTGAGCTCACGGAGGGCATTGCCGTGTTAGTGGGAAGCAACACCAGAATCCAAGCCATCATAAGCCAGCTGGAGGAAACCTGCAAGTCCATGGAGGTGATTGGAGCTGTGTGTGTTAACCTTGAAAGAGTGAGGGGCATATTCTCAAGGACACATTGCCAAGTTAGCGGCACATTATCGCAGCCAAAGTGGAGATAAATTTATCGCACCATTCACAAGCTGGTGTTAACAGCCCATAACACCATTTAACCCGCGATAGCAGCCGCAAAAAACATCGCCACAGATGACCCCCACAACTATCGCTAATGAGATGCAGAGTAGGCGTTCCCGTGCAAAAAGCCACGAAAACACCACTCCACAACATTCTCAACGACCAGCCCGATCAGCGATAAGACCACAAAACAGGCGATAAGGCGCGATAGCAGCAGGAATCTAACACCTGCTCTGACCTGGTGCAAAGTCGGAACACAGCCTGCACCACAAAATGGAGCCCAGCCCAGAGCCACACCTGAAGGGCAACAGACGCCATGGAGCCACTGATCATGCAGCTCAGAGCCACAACAGGGCCACAACACCCACCACCACCACCCCCAGGACCACATACCCCCCCCCCGGGCCCCACCATGGGCACCCCCCACCTCCCCCGGACCAAGACACAGCACATCAACTGCACGGAAACATGAACACAAGCACCCGCCTGATATCGCACAATTGCAACAAACAACATACATGTGCGCACTGAAATCCTGATTCATACCTACACCATTGAAAGACCAAACAAAATGTCACATTCTAATTCGTCACCAAACAACTATCCTGAGGAGTCATGGCGGGGCATCCCTGGACAATCTGTGACTCACAGCCTGCAAGACAATATCCAAGATAAGAAGGTGTGTCAGGCACCCATCAAAGGACAGGGAGAGAGGGAAAGAGAGAGAGAGAGAAAGAAACAGAGAGAAAGAGAGAGACTGAACAAGGAGCGCAAGGCCAATCGGGCCCTTGGCTCATGCAAACATGCCAACAGCTGCGTGTGTCTCGAACTTTGCGCACCACAAATCACAGGCCTGGCATCAAAGTCAGCGCAAACTCCACATCACAATTAAGACATGCAAGCAGTAGTCAGACGAAAATCAGGAATGAAAGCTCCTTTGTCTCAACACACAAGGCAGAAGGCCAACCAAACCCCGACCTTGGTCCTGAATGCGGCTGGCACACCCTGCGTGAGATACCATACCAGCCTCCGACGACTCCCACACCACGAACTGCGCTAATGAAACACCAACATGCCCACACCCCACACACACTTGTCCCTGCACGACCGACACCTGCAAGGGATGCCCTTGACACATTGTCAAGAACTACCCATACGTCCAAACGTTGCACACACATACGACTCAGTGCCCAGAGCTGTGGCATATCGTCCACCGAACACCCACCGGTCAGACGAGTGCCAGTGCCACGAGACCAACAAACGCAATGGCCGGCATTCCCGGGCACATGCACAACCCCTGTCACGTGGAACTGTACCGTGCACGAATGCTGCATCTGTTGGGATCCCTGCCAATGGCAGTGTTTTGAATCAGTTTCCGTCTTGCCTACGTCACCTGCGTCCAGCCCTGGTTCCACTGTCGATCATGCACATTCTTTTTTTTTTATATGTTTATTAATTTTTTGCAAACAAAAACATGAGACTCATACAGTATCCATACCGTCACGACCGCACTTAGCTTATATAAAAAAAATTTTTTTTAAAGATTTTTCTGTGCAGAACGTTCAGCATCAAGACACTAGATTTTTCACATCACATACACACCTGTTGCATCCCCACCCTCCTGATCACTGCAAAAATTCAATCCCGAATACCATTACTGTCCAACATAGAGTACAAACATTATTATCCCCCTGTTACTCATCAGCCAGGGTTGTGGGCTGTACTGCCTCCATGTCTCTACCCCTAGTGTCCGCCATTTCCGCCCCTTTGTTCGCTACATATATTTTATACAGTTCCCAGAAGTTCTTCGGTCTATTACGTGGCGGTAGTAGTTCACTGTAGTTTTCGGTTTGTGTACTACAATATAACATATCTCTTGACCACTGGGTTATTGTGGGGGGAGGTCCACGAGACCAGCAGGTCGCAACACACCGTTTAGCCAGCAACAAAACCCATATCAATCAGTCGCCTCACCCCCTTGGGTATCTGTCTAGAGTAGCCAAGCAACGCGAGCGTAGGCTCTGGCGTCAACGACAGCTCTGCTACTCGGTTCAGTTCTTCAAAGACTAGGTCCCAAAAGCGAGATATCTCTGGACAAGTCCAGGCCAAGTGGAAAAAATCTGCGGCCTGTACCTTACATCTGTCGCATGTCGACTCGTCTCGCAATCCATACCTGTGCAGACGCTCCGGGGTGTAGTAAACCCTGTTCAAAAATTTGAAATGTATTAATCTATGTCTCCCGTTCAGGGATATACGCTTTGTACTAGTGCAGCAATATGTCCATACATCATCGGGTATGTCCTTTTGCAAGTCGCGCTGCCAGGCCAAACGCGCCTTAGTGTAATGATGACGTCTATCAGACATCGTTACCTGGTAAATCCTGGATACTATCTTGAGGTGCGACTTTGCTGTGATAAGGCTGGTCAAGGCCGGAAGCTCCGGGGGCTCTGCCATGTCTTCTCCTAGGACCTCAAGGAGTGCATGCCAAACCCTATGAAATTGGAATTGCGTTAACAGCGTTGGTGTTGCATCTCAAGTCCCCATGTCCCCCCATCTCTTAGCTACGCCGTCAGTGAAAAGGTCCCCTATGATTTGTGCCCCAAGATTGTTCAGCGCAATCGTAACTCCTTTATCTTTGCACGGCGGTAACCACTGACACCAGTCCAGCCGGGCAACGGGAGTATACAGAATAGCTCCTGCCTGCTGTTGTAATAGAGAATGCCAAGCGTGAGTAATTGAGTTAAGTGAATCGAGTATCCCCGTGCGTCTATCAGGGAGTGCAAACATCAAAGCCGGCAGCGCCAGTGGGGCCGCCACAACCGTTTCCATGCGGAGATGTGGAATGCCAAAGGGGCCATGAATCCAATAATATGCCTGCGCGCCTTGTGCGGCTCTATAATCTAAGTCAAAATCAGAGGCACCCAGTCCTCCCATAGCATACGGGAGTGTAAGGATCTTCCACTTGACAGGCGCCTGTTTACCTGCCCACGCCAAGTGTACCATTAGGGACGTGAGTCTCTGGAAGAATACCCGGGGCAAGACCATGGGAATATTCAGGAAGAGAAACAGGAATCGTGGGAGAATAACCATTTTCATGATGGATACCCTACCCAACAAGGATAATGGCAGTTGGACCGATCTGGCTATATCGTCCTCTAGTTTGCTAATCGCAACCCCATAATTTTCCCGGAACACGACTTCTGAGTCAGTGTGCAACCTAATTCCCAAATATCTCACCGCCTCCGTGGACCACTGCAGCGGATAATCAGGTTCAAAGGCCACCGTAGCCGGCGTTAGGGGAAATATAATAGACTTGGTCCAGTTAACGCGCAGTCCCGACATAGATCCAAAGAGTACCAACTCCCGTAATACTGGGGATAGGTTACTATCAGGGGTCGGACATATAGCAACGTGTCGTCCGCGTAGGTGGATACTATCAGCTCGTAGCCTGGGAACCGAGCACCTCTGTGGCCATGGTATTCTCTGAGTGCACAGGCCAGGGGCTCAGATACCAGGGCATATAGAATGGGGGACAGGGGGCAACCCTGTCTAGTACCCCTGGAGATGTGTATAGGGTCCGTAACCAAGTTACCAATTTTGATTCTGGCCGTGGGAGAATTATACAAAACCCCCAGCAACTGCATAAAAACTGGCCCAACGCCCATCCTAAGAAGTACTTGTCTGAGAAAGGGCCATTCAACTGAGTCGAACGCCTTTTCCATATCTAAAAAAACTGCGACAGCGGGGATCTCCGGTCTGGTATGTTGTAAGGCCGCAAATACTGTTCGGAGATTATAAGTCAGGTTCCTGCCCGGTACAAAACCCGCTTGCTCCGGCGCCACTAAAGTGGGTACCAACGGGATCAATCAGTTCGCTAATATTTTTGCAAATATCTTTGTATCGACATTCAACAGGGAGAGTGGGCAGTACGATGCACAATTTTCTGGGGTTTTGCCCGGTTTTAGGATCGCTACTATAATCGCTTCTCTCATAGAGGGCGGCATCGTACCAGTGACACACATGTCCTCAAAGAGAGCTGTCAACTGTGGCAGTAGTATTTCTAGAAAGGTCTTATAAAAGGTCACCGTCAGCCCATCCCCACCCGGAGCGCTTCCCGTTCTCATTTTCGATACAGCAAGAAGTATTTCTTGTCGTTCAATAGGGCGCATTAGCAATTCTCGATGAGTGTTCGTTAACCATGGCAGTTTTATATGCTCGAGATAATCCAGTATTTGCTCTTCCGAACCGCAGCCGCGAGAGGCATATAGATCAGAGTAATATTGTCGGAACCTATCCGCTACGTCCGTTGCCTCCGTAAGGGTACCCCCGTCTGTAGCTGTGAGCCCAGGTACTACCGTCTTATCCCTGCGCTGCTTGAGCAGTTGGGCCAGAACCGCCCCCGGGCGCTCCCCCTCTCCATACACTCGGGCTGTGGCGTACTTGCCCAGGTGTTTGACCTCAGTGTCGGCCGTTTCATGATACTCCTCCAGTGTTTGTTTGATCTCTTGCGTGACAGTCTCGTCGTTCCCGGCCTGTAGGGCCGTTTCTAGGGACACGAGTTTCTTCTCTAAGTCTACTAGCCGTGTGCGAATCGACCTAAGTACACCCGTATGCTTGGACATGGCGACCCCTCTTATATAAACCTTAAACGCTTCCCATACAGTTTGAAAGCTGTCCACCGACCCCACGTTCACTTCAAAAAATGTTTCGATTGCGGCGGCCATTTCTTCCTTGAAGACTGCATCTAACAATGAATAAGGCGGAAATCTCCAAGTGAAAGGAGGGATACGTGGTTTAGGGGCATCAATAACCAGCAACAGCGGGGAATGGTCTGAATATGTACGAGGGAGTATCTTACATTCACGAATGTGTGCTGTCAGTCGCCTAGCAACAAACCAGTAATCAATTCTAGTGTGTATATCATAATATGCAGAGTAATGCGTGAACCCCCCTTTGGCTGAGTAACGGTGGCGCCATACATCACACAAGCCAAAACATACTAGAGCGCATTCCATTGCTCTAGCTGCCGCTAAAGGGCGCCTTTCTGGACCCCCCGATCTGTCCAGTGTTGGGTCTCTAACGAAATTAAAGCCTCCACCCCAGAGTTGCTGGCCACCTGTATGTAGTCCTACAATATCGGCCATCTTTCTGTAAAAGTCCGGGCTGTCGTAATTCGGGCCATAGACATTAACCAATAGGAAATCCAAACCCTTCCCTCTGCACCTAGTGATGACAAACCTACCCGACACATCTGTCTCTAACGGTTCCAATGTCAGAGCTGCCTTGGGATTCACCCACGTTAAAACCCCCGTGCATGAGTGGTAAATCCCGCTGCATGAATGTTGCCAAGTAGCCCTCTTGTACGTAGCATAGGGCTGTCCAGAGGAAGGTGTGTTTCCTGCAATAGTGCGATGTCGATGTTATGTCTTGTCAAATAACTTATGACCTTGTGTATTTTTCTGTGGTCATTAAGGCCACGCACGTTCCATGTGAGCGTGCTCACTGTATCAAGGCCAGTGTCCCTGCTGTTCCTACCAGTCACTGTCATAGAGTAAATCTACATGTGGCAGCCGAACGTCCCGCGCTATCTTTGGAGTGCAAGTGTATTGTGCGCCTACACACATTGGAAAATCATCTAAAAGAAGCAGTGCAAGTCTCATTACCTCCCCCCACACCCACGCCAGGCGGCGCCCAACTGTGCCTGAACGACAAGCCCCCCTCTGCCCTCCCCCAACAAATAACATTGTCACATACACAAATTCAATTATGCAAACCTCAGGTTCCCAACCCTCCCCTATCCTCCCTGAACTCAAACAGTGTGATTCACACGAGGGCAGATGTTGCAAGCCAGGTAAGTGCATGTGCTGCAGCTAATCACAGCACCAGCTCCGTTCCACCGCCCGTAACAAACTAATCACTGCAGCAGGTGCTACCCCCACAACTTAATCCAATACACAATGTCACGGTGCCTTCGAGTTCCCCCCTCCCCCAGCAAGTAGTCACGATAACTTCCGGCTATAACAGAAAGCGGCTGTAATATGTAAACATCCATACCATAACGGAACATCCCAAAAGCAAGATCCCCACCTCACTTACAACCCAATATTAGCTCACTACACCCTGTGAACCGTCGCTTGGTTCCCCAGCTAGGTTAAGTCTCAGTCTTGATCATCCAGGCTGCCTCCTACCGCTCCTTCCAAGACTTCTCTCTCAGGACTTGCTCGTTTCTCCTTGGCCCATTCCTTCAAAGCTTTTTGTAATATCTTAGGTTCTGTAAAAATCCGCGAGTGGCCGTTCCTGTTAACACGCAGTCTGGCAGGGTAGAGCATGGCATAGTCTATGTTCTGGTCCCTCATCTGGCGCTTTAACGGGGCAAACTGCCTCCGCGATTCCTGGACAAGAGCCGTGAAGTCTGGATATAGGGAGATGTTGGACCCCTCATATTGTAGTGACTGTTTGGTCCGAGCTGCAGCCAGCGCCGAGTCCCTGTCCCTATAGTTCAGCAGCCTCGCGATTATGGGTCTTGGTGGCGTCCCAGGGGGCGGGCGAGGCCCCAACGAGCGGTGCGCCCTTTCCACCACGAACATATTGGAGAACGTCTCACTGTCCAGGAGCGTGATCAGAAGCTTCTCAACGAACTTCTCCATATTGCCTGTAGGTGTCGTTTCAGGGACCCCCGTGATTCGTATGTTGTTGCGGCGCGACCGCGCCTCCAAATCTTCAGCTTTGTCTTGCAGTATTTGGAGGACCTTGCCCAGTTGTTTGTGATCAGAGTCCATCAACGTCTTGGCCTCCTCCACCTCCGTCATCCTGCGTTCCGCCATGTCCTGACGCTCTGCATGCTTGTCTAATCTCTCAGACATCCTATCCATGCGATACGAGAGTGCATCGATTTTAGTGCCCAACCCCGCCAGGCTGCCCTGTAAGTTTTTCTCCATCACAACCAACATTGAGCGGATGTCGCCTTCTAGTTCCTCAGACGGCAGGTACGTCGCAGGATCCCCCTCTTCGGCAGAATTGTCCCGTACTTTTGACTTTCTGTAGTCAAACGTGAGTTTGGGTTGATTTTTGTCCACTCTGCCCATCTTGCGCTGGTCTGTACGCTGTGTCTCAGACACCAATACGCGCATCCGAGTCCGCCTAGTCAGCAGGGCGGAAGCCGGGCCACCTGAGCTGCGACTCAGCTCCTCTATATTGTGACCTACTGAGGTTCGCAGCTCTGCGTCAACTTAATCTCAGCCCAACACTCTCAGGGGGCACTCTAGCTTGCAGGCCTCCTACCCCGCCTAAACCAGCTCTTCAGACAGACCACCAGAGCTGCACTAGACCTGCAGCGTCGCAGTCAGTCCACAGGTGGGGTGTCCAGCAGCTGCCAGTTCGTGCAAGCCAGTCAGTGATCTGCACCACAGTACTCCCCAGGAATCAAAAGCGCTATTCTCAGCTCGCAGCCAGCCACTACATACTCGTCTCCTCAAGTCGGGTATGAATACTGCAGTTAGGTGCCCGACTCCTCGGTTCTTTGCCGTTCTCCCAACCGACAGGTACAAAATGGCCGGCGTCCAGCACTAGGCTTCTCCGAGCTGCAGCTCCAGCCCGGCGCACCTCTGCAAACCCCAGGAAGTGTCAATCCGGCGCAGGGGTAGTGTGTCCGTGCGCCCCGCACTGCCCTCGCCGGGATCTTAAATGCGGGCGCGCAGCGGCTCTCCGTTCAGCTGTGCCGCTTATTCCGCTAGCACCGTGGTCATCGCAGGGCAGTCGGCAATCTCTGCACTCCCAAGGTAGGTTTGTTTGGGGGGGGTCTTCTCCACCCCCGTTAGCTTCCCACCAGGTAGGTTCCGAACAGCGCTCGCTCGCGCCCCGCTGATCCTAGCTCCCCAGGCAGCGTGGGGGAACTCAGCCGATCCAGCGCGGGCTCACCTCTGCCTCACGCTCGCACTTCAGGCCGGCGCTCCAACTCCGGGCACAGGCCGCAGCACCTCGCCTCACACCAGCGATCGTAGCACAGGAGTTGTGTCCTCCGGAGCAACTCAATCTTCTGCCGGGAGTTTTCCGACCCCCGTACAGCAGGAACGTGGGTCTGCCAGCCGCCGCAATCACAGGATAAATGACAAATATTGTGGCGGTTTCACGGAGCCGAGAGCTCAAGCGGCCATCTTGCAGCTCGCAAGCTCCGCCCCCGTCGATCATGCACATTCGAGTGGCCCATGGAGGTCTGCCTATCCAACGCAACCGTAGCTGATTGGATTATGACCTGACAGTGCGCCCCCTGTTGGCCCACCAACAGGAGTGTCACCTGGATAGCCGTGCATGGGTTGCACTGATCCTTGGCGTATGTGCTGGCAGTTGCGCATGGGAGATTGCACAACTCCTCGTGTGCAGTGACCACATCCAGGCGCTCCCGTATTGGGCTGTGTTGCGGATTGGGGAAACGGCGTGGACTGAGCACATCTGCCCGGACCAGTTAATGGATTGGCTCAACGTGGTGTTCCTTGAACCCGACAACGACGTACTATTGGAACACATTGCCCATGAAGCTGTGCTGGCATTCATGGACGAGTAACTACGTCCCTGCAGCCACATCGGATTGTCACCCACAGCACTGGCCCCAACACCTTGTAGCATTGTGGGGAATGTTCCCACATCCCACCACAACAGAGGACATGTCTGCCTTCGTCTGGACTCTGAATGCATGTGCGTGGAACTACGCGTGTGTACACACACCTGTGCAAGGTGATGCAGTTCCATGGTCGGAGCAGCACAGCGTCGTTTGGCAACGTTACCAAGTCGGACACACTGCTGGGGGGAGAGTACACACATGGCAATGTAGCACGACATGTGAACTTGTCGGACCCTTTCACCTGATTACTGTCAGCAGAGCAGACAGTCGGCGCAGTCGGGTGCCAGAGCACTATGCAGACCCCATGGGCTGTAAGTCGTGCCCCCTCACACGGGGCAATGGGCATACGCCAAACAACACATGACTCGTCCAGCAAGGCAAGGTGGGCTGAGACCGTTGCCATCCGTGATGATTGGGGTTCATTTTTCCCTCCCCATTTCCTGCACCTCGACATGTACCCATGCTGCGTGTAAGTGTCTTAAGCATGTCCCTGCCTGTTGTGGCTGTTGCCTTGTCCGTACTCAAAAAAACAAAAGTTCCCTTCTCCTGTTGATGTGATTAGGCACAGATTATCTCCTCCTGGGCCTCTCTTTTCTCGACCTGAGAAAAAGGGATTAAGTGTGCGATAGAGTCCGTACTGACACGCACATGCCAATAAAGTCTACGCAACACCACTGGTGTCTAACTGTGATGAGTGTTGATTAGATCGACCACTCGTGTGCCACAATGAGCATCGTCCCTACACAGGGAGGAACTGACTGACGCGTGTACAATGGGGTCGGGCCCCTTCTGACAGCTCCACCTCTGTGAGCCCGACATTGTTTTGGGAGAGTTGCTGGTAGACCTGTGCTCTTACGTGTCTTCAGCAATGTGAGTATGGTGTCCAACCTCTGACCATGTTGAGCAATGTTATGTATCATTACTGAATGTGTACACACAGATGTGTGTGAGTAGGTATGCGACGTGAAGTTCTGTCGTCACATGTGATGTAGGACACCACTTCTGGCCTGCTACCGATTTGGTCATTCCTACACACAGCCCTATTCAATACATGGACTTGTGCCTACGTTGGGGGGTTGTGAGATTGTTGCTAATGTGCAATGGGGACACAGCCAGTACCCACCTTCACAGTCATCCAATTGGCCATGTGTCTCTGGGATGAACATTTGCATTGATGTCATTTACCAGGGTGTACCTTCTTGTGCACTCATTGTCCCTACACCCAGCCATACTTCCATACGTGAGTGAACATAGTCATGACACATCTGCATGATTTCGAATGTTTTATTCACATTCTGGTGAATGACGGAGAGGGAGCTGTACATGGCCATACAAGCCCACATAACATGGAAGCCCAGTGGTGGGCCAACCAGAGTCCTTTGGGCATTGAAAAGTGATTTGGAAGAGGGGGAGTGCAGTCCACAGCAGGATTGCTGTGTAATTGTCAAGCAGTGGAGATATGGCAGTCCGTGTCGGGGTCCGGGTGAATGTCGCAGAGTGTTCCAGGGGTCAGTGGAAGGGGTTGTCCCAGGGCATGATGCATGGGGCAGAGCCAGGCAGGGCAAGCCATATGGAGGTGATGGATGCTACTGCCTCCTTCCTCACACAGTAGTTACCATCCACATCTTACTCCTCTGATACTTCTTCTGTGTCGGGTGTGTCCGGTGTGTGTGGCGGTGTAATGGCTGCATCACTGTGTGCCACTGACACATCAGGGTGCGAAGGCGATGGGGCTGCATCACTGTGTGCCACTGACACATCAGGGGTCGGAGATGTGTGTGTCGAGGTTCCTGCAGCAGTCATCTGGAACAGGCTCAGTGGCAGCAGTGGCAAGATGAGGATCTGCAAGGCATGGAAGATTGCAGCTACATCTCGCTGGTGTTCAGCAGTGGCAGCCATACTTCCAGCCTGCATCGGCTCCATGGTCTCCATTGTCCTCCGCATCTGTGCCAACTCTGTGCTGTCATCGCTGGAGCCTGTCTGCCTAGACAGTTCTTGTATCCGAGTAATGGAACCAGCGATGTCAGCCAAGGTTTGTTGGTGGGCATGGTGCGGACAGTGGGTATCCGTTAGGGACTGTAGGTGCTCCCTGATGGGACTCAGGCACCCACATATGGCATCGAGTTTGGCTGCCATGAGGTCGAAACCCAGCTGCAGCTGATCTGCCATCTTCTCCTGGCACCCTAACACACGGCGTTTGAAATCCATGTGTTGGTTGTGGGGGTCCTGGGAGGCAGCCGTGGTGGTGTGTGCTTCCTGCTGTGTGGTCTGTGCAGGGTGTGGGCTCACCGCGATGCAGCTGGGCTGCCCTGCTCCTGGAGGTGGGGTGAGGAGGCTGTCCACGAGCCGTCAGAGTGTGTCTGGGCAAATGGGCAGGGTGTCCTCTTCATCATCACTGAAGAGATGTGTGGTCTGCTCTGCAGGAGGTGTTGGTTGTCCCTCTGCAATGTAAGGGGAGATGCAGGTTAACAGTGTGTTCCATGTATGTTGACGCATTGTGGATGTTTACATTCAGACTGCATGACGGTGTACATTGTGACTGTTTTGGTGTAGCTGGCTATTTGAGGGGAGTCAGTGGACATTTCGACTACATGACGGATGTGTGGTTGTACTCGTACATTATCATCTCACAGTGTCATGCATTGCCAGATGTGATTGGCCAGTTTCTTTGCACGAGAGGCATCAGTTGTGTCCTCTGTCCTGTGGTGTAGGGGTTGCACCCTGTCCCACATTGTCGTCAATGTTGATGTACTGTGATTGCTATGTGTGTGTGCTGCATTGTTGGCGATTCGCCCCTGCAGCTCTGCATTGGCGGACCCTTATCCCTTTGAGTCAGTGTGCATTTGACTTGTGTGCTTTTCCGGGGCTGGGATGTTTGCGACTTGGGTCATTTGTGCTACTGGAGATATTTGGTACTCTTGTGCATTGTTTGTCTGCAGATGTGTTCTTGACGTCATGGGTCATAGGTGCACGTGGATGTGTCAGTGTGACATGCTCCTTTATGGATGTGGTCCACACTCAGCCACCTCAGTGTCGTCTCGTGCACCATGTCATGTATTGTGACTTCAGCCTGTAGTGTAGCTCCTATTTCCCTAATAGGCTCTGCGCATTGGAATAATATCCCCTATAGGTTTGACATAGGACTAAGGTCAGTATGTCCCTATCGAGTATATTAAACTTAATTACTTGTGCCAGCTAGCTCAGAGGCCACTAGAAACTCCTTGACGACAAGAAGGGAGTAGTTTCTGGCAGCCGCAAAACATGACAACTTTGTTTCTCTTTAGAATCAGAACGAGTCCCAGAGTCGTGGAAACAATAGATAACTATTTCACTCAGCTCAATCGTGCATACTTAGTTTTCCTCAAAGTTACACAGAAAGAAATAGACGGGCGTTTCAATAAAAGATTTATTGAACAGTCTTGTTTCTCGTGTAAGTAAAATGTGCTGTTACGATCACAAGACAGTATACGAGATAAATAATGTACAGCGTAAGCAGTAGAAATAAATAATACTGCGATAGCATTATCTTTTAGCAGATATTCATTCACATAAATAACACAGACTAAAAAATGCGAGTACTCATACGATGCGTTGCTAAGCTAGTTCTACCCCAATGTACCTAACCTAGCCTAGGTGTAGGGAGAGGTATGAAGTAGGTGAAGTATTCCTTACTATGGTATACTAAGAGTATGTTAAGTCTAGTATGCCTAGTATGCCAAGTATGCCAAGAGTCCTTCTAGGTTCTAGTCAGCTCCATACCTTTAGAATGAGAGAGGTAGGAATCTCTTGCCAGATTCGAACTCCAACACCCCGCAAGGGAAGTCAGATCACTGGAAGCTGGACTCTCTGCGTGCAGGGATGACAGCGTCTTCTCAGTGCGTCAGGCCGGGAAACGGGCTCCTGTGAAGTCGAGGTCTCCTCTAGTTTACAAGGGCTAGGGAAAGGTATATTTATACCTGAGAGGTACCTCAGAATGTTAGCATTGACGTGAATCGGACAGCGGAAGACGTCATGAATGAACCCCTAAGGTATAATGGTTCATGCATAATAGATGAGTCCTTGAAGAAATCAATAGTCCTGTGCTAGGGAAATTCCCGAAGCCTAAGGGTCTGTTCTTCAAGAACTCGTTGTGACGTTAGGGTGGACGGATGTCGGAGACCATGCCTGTATTTGGAGTGCACGGTTTAATGCCTAAATAAGGACTGGGATTTTATGCCTATATAAGGGCAGGGCGAGTGTGCCTATATAAGGACATGATACAGGAAAGCCCGTGTATGGACACCCTAAGAGGAATACAACACCCACTCCACTTTCGTGTATACGATAATACTAAAATGCTAAACATTTAAAATGCTAAACATTAAATGGAGTACCGCATATTGCTAAAATATTTCTTAAAACCGTTTAAAAAGGCATTTAAAAACCCATTAGAATGCAAAAGGTACTGTACATTTTAAGCATTGCTTTTCATTTCAGGCATATTTTTAAAATAAAATGCAATTTGAATGAAATAAGCAGTAATATTTACATGTGACAAAAAATGATCGATAAGTTGTTCAAAATCAAAAGTCATTTCATGTCATGGAAATTAATGAACTTTTTAGACTAACACGATGATAAAAGTGTCTGAGGAAGTACTGCGAAGTCTGTACTATAAGGCTAGTTCTACTTGAAGCAGATTGAAGTGCCATTTTAGTTCCAAGTTTTTGAAATATGAAGGCCAAATTGTTACTGCATCTCTGGAACACTGTGGGCTGAATCAGAGTCAGTTTACGGGTCTGGTGTAAACATGAGATCATCTATTTCTGTAGACAAAACATCGTCCACTGAAGTTGGTGTCAGTTGGAACACCTCATGTAGTAGATTAATTGCACAGAGATGTGAAGCATCGCTTTCAGCATAGGTTGCCGCAGCAATGTTCGCGTCCGTTGTTACCTGTGTGCCTGTAGATCTTTCTCGTACGTCAGCAGCAGCCGGAAGCGTCTGTGAGATCTCAATGAATGCTGACATCAGGATAGGCAGCCTCTGGGGGCAACACAGAGCATGGGCCGTTATCGGGACCAGCAGAGTATCGACATCCGTTGGCGTAGCTGATGGAAATGTTAGACAGGTGTCCAACACGCATTCTTCACCGCATAGCAGGCATCGTAGAACAGGTAAGATGCAATCTTGCCAGATTGGTCTGAATGACAGGAACCACGTGGTATTAAGTTCCCGTAGACGAGTCATGCCCAAAAGCTGTACTATTCGCTCACGGCATTTTCGTTCAATTAGATCACTTAGTGAAATTTTAAACAAATGTGGAATGTTCAATTGTTCTGTCGGCCGAAGACATCAAAATCTGTTTTGTCCCACACTATACCATCCTGTATAGGAACAGCTGTGATGTTCACTGATGACAAGTCTCTTGCTTCACGATGGGAAGATTTATGAGGTTTTAAAAGTACGTTAACGTCTTTTCCTTCAGTATTCACATGGATGTATCTGCCACTTATAAGCATGCTCACAGTTGTAACCAAAGCTAGCCAGGCAGGAAAACAAAAAGTCCAGATGTAATCCAGAGTTCAATCCATGGAGAAACCAAATAAGTCTTTTTCAGAAAGTGAAGAAAGTCTTGTACTTGCTGCTTGAATTTCATTGAGGCTGGCGTTGTTTCAGGTTCACTCGGATCTTCTGAGAACGTATCAAAGTTAATGAAATAGCCAGAAGCAGTTCTATCAATTGTTTGAATTGCATCAGGATTTGTAGAAATCGCTGGAACCAGTTGATCACGTGCTACATTGGTGTAGACAGGTGTATTTGGACGAACTGTTATTTGATTTTCAAGAGGGATGAGTTCCATAGCGTTGTTGCTTAGTCCTCCATCTGTTACAGCTGAATTCTCGATTGTTATCAGTCTTTCAGTCTGAACCTCTTGGATAGTAGCGAGAGGAGTGTGTCTGCTACTAGGTCGGAGTCCACGAGGCCTACTATTTAGTATTGGCCACATACTGTGGTTTGATGAGGTCGATGGACACAAATCTTTTCTCCTTTCTTCCAGCAAGGGGCGGCAGAATTACTGTCTTGTTCCTTAAACTGCTAGGACAGGTACTGGTTGTCTGTAAGAAGGTCCAAATTCCTTCTTGTCCGCAATTTTTTCTCTGACTAGATCCCCAACTTTTGGAATCCAGACAGGCCTTGCTGGGACCGCCGGTTTTTCCCCAGTGGTGGTTGGCTGTAGGAATACGTTGCTTTGTTTCGTTCTTAACTCATTCAGTTCCTGTAAAACAGCCAAACGATCTTTGATATCAAATGTTTTATTTTCCACCACTGTGCCTACGTGATCAAGATCTGGTACCCACATTCTTGTCCCAAATAGGACCTCATATGGAGTGACCCCCCCTTAGAGAACTTCTTGGCAGATTATTCAATGAGCGTTGGACCCCATTAAGATGTTTGACCCACCCATCACCCGAACCTAATACCCTAGCTGTTATAGACTGCTTTATGTCCCGGTTTTTCCTTTCCACAACCAAATTTCCCTCAGGATGGAATGGAGAGGAGTACCGCAATGCAACGCCCAGACTGGCCATGGCTTCTTTGTAAGCCCGAGAGCTAAACGCAGGGCCCTGGTCAGAATGTAGCGTGCCTATTGCGTATGTGCCGATAAAGACTCGCAAATCTTTTATAACAGTTCGAGCGTCAGCCGAGCGCTGAGGCCATATCCATAGGAATCGTGATTCAGTATTTGTGGGATTGCGTTTGTCCAGAAGGACGCATGCGCGTAGATAGTCTAATGCTGTCTAACAGTGGTGTCTGTACTGGGCAGCTACATTTGTAGCATGGTGTCTGGTGGCTTTCCCGCTGTAATTTACAGTCTAAGCAGTTATTGATAAATATGTGAATTTCTGTATTCATTCCAGGCCACCAGTACATCTCCTTTAACGTCAAAATTGTTTGAGAGATCCCTTGATGTGACAGACCCTCCCCCAAATGTGTTTCATAAATCAAGGCTGCTCTACGTTCCATGTTTTGGATTACCCTATCCCCCACTCCAGGGATTCGAGCAAAAGGAACGTTGTTCGCATCAAATACATAAGAGTACTTGAGTGGAAACTTTTTTGGTAACGCTGCACTGCTGCCTTTGCTTGAAGCATTGACAGCCAACATTATCTCACCGTCTATTTTTGCTTTTGAACGAGTGATCGCAGCTACGGAAGCCGTCTGAACAGCCCCCTTTGCGGCTTCGTCAGCCAATGAATTCCCTGCAACGTGAACGCCATCACGTTGATGACTCAGTCTGTGGATCACGTGAGCCTTTGGTAGTTCATTTCTCAACTGAACTACTTGTTCCCAAAGCATTTTGTGCTTTATTGTGCCACCTTTCGCATCTTTGAAACCATTTTCAAGCCAGTTTTGTATATATTCATTATACGACTGAACACAGTAAAAGGAATCGCACACTATTAGTGTGGGGAATTCTCGATCTGTACTTTCAAGTGCCAGTTTGAATGCTTGTAGTTCAGCTCGCTGAGCAGTACAATCCCCTAGAGATTGAGTTTTTCTGACCATAGGTCTGAAGATGCCATCTCGCATGCGACCTTTAACGATTGCACACGCTGCACTGTAAGCTTGCTTACTCCCTGTTGCGGGTTGTGCGGATCCGTCAGTGTAAATTATGAATTCGTACTGATCGAGAGGCAGAATTTTAGTAGGCAGAGGACATTCTTGTTCATATTGCAGGAATGCTTGTGTTTTTAAATCAGGATCAAAAACATATTCAACATCTGTTGCAGCAAGAGAATTAACCCATTGTATCCATCTTGGATGTAATGCTTTAGCATTTGGAATGCTTGCTTTTGTGACCGCTTCTAAAGCTGGTACTGGGATTACGACAATAATGCGTTTCCCTTGGGCTAAGGCTCTTTCTTTTGCTACAGCGGTTTGAACTGCTGTTAGAATTTTTCAGTTGAACTGAAGCGCATTTCCGCTTGTGTGTACAAATGAGATTTGTATGCGATTGGTATTTTCTCACCCTCATTGAAGGTTAAGTAGGTGAATCCGCATTGACCCGAAATTATTCGGATCACCAGGTTTCGTTGACTTACGCGTGTTTGTAAGTGATTTGTTGCTAACATGTTAGCCTGGAGTGAACGCAAGATTTCTGTGTGTTCATTTGTCCAATTTTTGATTGAAAAATCAGGTTTGATTAATGCGTAGAGAGGTTTAACCCTTTCTGCGTAATTTAGAATGTATGTTCTTCCAAAATTTAGGAAACCCAGGATGGATTGTAAGTTTTTTTGCGTTTTTGGAGGTTGGAGCAGCGCACACTTTTCTAAAACGTTAGCTGCCAAGCTCTTGCCTTCACTTGAAAGCTCATATCCTAGAAATAGGACATTGAGATGGGCAATTCGGGACTTTTTAAAGTTGAACTTGTAGCCCTCAGAGGCGAAGCCCAATATAATGGTGCTTACCCTGTTCAAGTGTTTGTCCAGGTCATCGTCTGTCAGATAGATGTCATCGACATAGGACAATGCCTCATTGTCATAAATTTGTAGTAACTCCATTACCCTCGCTGAGAATAAACCTGGGCTGTTCTTGAACCCTTGTGGGAGTCGACAAAAGTGACGCTGGGTCCCCATTATGGAGAATGCTGTTAAGTACCTGCTTTCAGGTGCTATGTTTTGACAAAAGAAACCATTTGAGATGTCTAATGTTGTTTTGTATTTTTTACGCACAATGTTATTCATTAATGCTGTGCTATGTGCATTTTGCACTGCAAAAGTTTTAGAACAAGTGTTTAAGTGTCTGTAATCCAAAACTAGACGATATGTATTGTCTGGTTTGGAGACAGGAAACAAAGGATTGTTCATTGAGGAGGTGCATGTTTCAATCACCCCTTGGTATTCAAGTTGATGTAAGATCTCCCTGACCTGTTTTTTAGCTTCTTGCTTTATTGGATACTGCCTTTGTGCAGTTGGTTCATGTTTCAGATGTATTTTATGGTGAGGTGAGTCCTCATCCCATCCTACATGATTTTTATATAATGCTGGGGCCTGGGCTACTGCCCATTTCCTGGCATAAGTATATTTTAGATGAATTGGAATATGGTTGGAGAAGGCAGGCATAATAATGTCCTCGCCGTGTGGGCACTCCCTGACAAATTGTGGTGGCCAGTCTTTTCTGCTAGAAGTATGTCATAGCCCCTCGATAGTCTTTCCCAAAAAGTGCTTTCACCTGTCTTGGCTTGTCTCCTCCATCCGGAGTGTTATTTCATATAACTTTTGTGGAGTACTAACCCTGGTGTCTACAGTCTCAACTGTAATGTACTCATTCAAGTCCACTATCTCCAGAAGTTCCTTCAGGTTCTAGCGAACTATTGTGACTTCTGCTGCACTGTCCAGCATTGTCTGAGCCCATTCTCCGTTCTTGAGTTGTGTTCTCAGTATTCTCGGCATGTCTGATCTTCAGACCTGCTACTTTCTTTTTGGAGAATTGAGGTTTTGTTCTGTTTTTTGGAGCGTGTTTATCTTCCTTGGATTTCACGCGTTCTTCTCTATGTTCTGATCGTCCTCTTCTTTCCGAAGTCTGTAATGAGATCTGAAAGGGACGAGAGGAACGTGTATCAGTATCTTGATACCTGTCAGGTTTTCTTAAATTATCCCTATTCCTGAGGTTATACCTCCTTTTAGAGGGCTCCTTTTGAGGAGACCTACCCCGGGATTGAGAACGTTTCTCATTTGACTTTTGTTTATTAGTCTCCCACTTCTTTTTAGAAGATGTAGGAGTTTGTTTAATAGAGTCCTTCTCAGGACTTTCAGATAGTTTCGGCTTCAGTGGTCTTCCACCCAAACTATCTCTGCCTAATTCTGCATAAGATTGTTCAATTATTCTGGGTAGTTCAGTTTGATTTTCTGTAACATCGAATTCCCTTAATTTTTGGCGGATCGCCACTGCTGCTGCCTCCCCTTTAATATTGGATAATATTATTGTTGAGACCTGGTCGTAATTTTTCAGTAATTTCATACCTAAATTTAGAGCAGGCTCTGCCCCATATTCATTTTGAATTTGTTTCAGGACATCAGGTATTACCGCAATTGATGGAATACCATGTGTTTTAGTATAGATGGCAGCAAAGACTGAGCCCCAAGTGGTACAGTCTTCCAGTTGTGGTGTGATCCCCATCGGTAAACTGATTGTTAGTATTCTGTGTTTCTCATACGGGCTAGTATTTGGAAATACTGCTTCGATTTGAGTAATTTTTTGAGCTATCCAGAATGGAATTTGCTCACGTTTTGTGGGCATTTTACCCATGACTGCGTAGAGAGTCTGTGGTGTAATTTTTAGTGTATTCCCCTGTTGGGGAGTTGGATTTGGAAGCGTCAGTGGTTTCTGGACTGTGAAAGTCCGCATGACATATTGGACCAATTGTCTGTAGATTTTTATTAACTCTGTAAGTTGAGTAAGTAGTTCCTCGTCTGACATCTCTTCAATGTCAGGCTGAGGTGTGTAGCCGGCTAGAATCGGCCATGTTGCTCCTGGTCTACCTAGTGGACCGAGCCTGGTAATGTTTTTGTGATGTTTTAGGGCGCCTTTAAACCAGAGCTGATGCTCTTGGTATGTTAATGGAATTTCTATATCCTCGAAAGGAATGTATTCCTCTGGTGGATCATCTTCTTTGTAGAAGTGAAACATGTGTATTACTGGATTGGATTCAGGAAATATTACCCATGAATAGAATACCTCTGTCTGAAAGGATTCGTGTGCCTCCATAACGAAAACTGCTCTACCGCCTCTTGGTGGTAGGCCATGTTTTATAAGTTTTAGAGTGATGGCTCTTCTTAAGTTTGGATGGATGTCTATAACACCCTCCTCGGTTTCAATTAAACCTGTAATGTTAAAAACTGCTGCTTGGGCTGGATCAGCCGCAGCTTCACCGTTTCCGGTTTCAGTCATTTTGTTTTTTTGAAAAATGTAGAACAAGTTTCAAAGAAACAAAGATAAGGTGCACAATATTTTGGAACAGTGTATCCTTCAACGTTGAGTAAACCAAACAGCTAGTATATAGGGTACTTCCCTATGTAGCCGTGGTGGATACTTAACCCTGCCCACTCCAGACGTCTTTTGGAGTATATGGGTAGGGGTCTCTGAGAGAAAAAAGCACGGCTGAGTTACTCAGTATCTAGCGTTAAATTACCGCCTTACCAAACGTTGGGCGCCATGTAGTGTAGCTCCTATTTCCCTAATAGGCTCTGCGCATTGGAATAATATCCCCTATAGGTTTGACATAGGACTATGGTCAGTATGTCCCTATCGAGTATATTAAACTTAATTACTTGTGCCAGCTAGCTCAGAGGCCACTAGAAACTCCTTGACGACAAGAAGGGAGTAGTTTCTGGCAGCCGCAAAACATGACAACTTTGTTTCTCTTTAGAATCAGAACGAGTCCCAGAGTCGTGGAAACAATAGATAACTATTTCACTCAGCTCAATCGTGCATACTTAGTTTTCCTCAAAGTTACACAGAAAGAAATAGACGGGCGTTTCAATAAAAGATTTATTGAACAGTCTTGTTTCTCGTGTAAGTAAAATGTGCTGTTACGATCACAAGACAGTATGCGAGATAAATAATGTACAGCGTAAGCAGTAGAAATAAATAATACTGCGATAGCATTATCTTTTAGCAGATATTCATTCACATAAATAACACAGACTAAAAAATGCGAGTACTCATACGATGCGTTGCTAAGCTAGTTCTACCCCAATGTACCTAACCTAGCCTAGGTGTAGGGAGAGGTATGAAGTAGGTGAAGTATTCCTTACTATGGTATACTAAGAGTATGTTAAGTCTAGTATGCCTAGTATGCCAAGTATGCCAAGAGTCCCTCTAGGTTCTAGTCAGCTCCATACCTTTAGTATGAGAGAGGTAGGAATCTCTTGCCAGATTCGAACTCCAACACCCCGCAAGGGAAGTCAGATCACTGGAAGCTGGACTCTCTGCGTGCAGGGATGACAGCGTCTTCTAAGTGCGTCAGGCCGGGAAACGGGCTCCTCTGAAGTCGAGGTCTCCTCTAGTTTACAAGGGCTAGGGAAGGTATATTTATACCTGAGAGGTACCTCAGAATGTTAGCATTGACGTGAATCGGACAGCAGAAGACGTCATGAATGAACCCCTAAGGTATAATGGTTCATGCATAATAGATGAGTCCTTGAAGAAATCAATAGTCCTGTGCTAGGGAAATTCCCGAAGCCTAAGGGTCTGTTCTTCAAGAACTCGTTGTGACGTTAGGGTGGACGGATGTCGGAGACCATGCCTGTATTTGGAGTGCACGGTTTAATGCCTAAATAAGGACTGGGATTTTATGCCTATATAAGGGCAGGGCGAATTGTGCCTATATAAGGACATGATTCAGGAAAGCCCGTGTATGGACACCCTAAGAGGAATACAACAAGCCATGCTATCTGTCATGCAGTGTCACTTGCATTGTCAGTGTGGCTCACAGAGCCGCTGCTTTTCTGGATTCAGCACATGTGCATGGGTAGGTTGTGGCATTGGTGATATGGAGGGGGGCCCATTTGTACACATTGTGGACGGGGCCTACTTGGTGTTTCTATGTGTGCTGCAGTGTGCCAAGGGTATCAGGGACATGTTCCACACTCATTGCGGGTGTGCAGTGTGCTGCACATGATTGTGCATGTGTGCCATTGTGCCCATCTGCCCCCGTCCCCCAGTCCCTGGTCGTTACTCACCCTGTTGCTGTTGGGTCAGGTCATTTCGGGCTGTGTCCAGACCCCCAACTCCTTGCACCGTCTCCACACTGATGACTGTGGCCACCATTTCCTCCAGCTCATCCAGCTCCTCCTGTGGCGCAGGACTCCCACCTCCAGTCGCCTTTGCTGCCTTCATGTTGGCAGCGAGTTTCTGTTTGGTTTGGCTGTGCACTTCATGCCAGCGCCTCTTGACATCCTCCATTGACCTCCTCGACACTCCGACTCCATTCACTTTGGTGACGATGGACTGCCATATTTCCGTTTGTGTTGCCAATGACGCAGTGGAGGTGACAAACAGTTGTTGGTAGTGTTCTATCACCTCCGTGACAGTGATCTGGTCTTCCTGCGGACTGAACCCCGTCTTCCTCTTCCTCTTCTCCTTGCCCTCCCCCGAACAGGGGGTTCCATGCTGGTCCTCCGTGGGGCTTGTGGAATTCGGCTTGTCCTCTGCACTCGGTCCGGGTGCATCCATGGTGCTACGCAGTTTGGATTGGATTTGGGGTTTGTTTTTTAATTGCTTTTATAGTGCATTTTCACGCATGACGCGTGGGTATTGCAGGCCTGTCGCTGGTTTTCGCTGATTTTGGTATCGCGCTTTGTGGCATCGCAACTTTTTGGGCAATTGTGTTTCGCATTTTTTGTTTATCGCGTTGGTTTTTACGCGGTCATTTGGCGGGTTATCATGCTGCTATCGCATGGTGCCGAGGGGTTGGGAATTGGACGTTAAAATGGTGTTGTTTTCTCGCGATGGACTGCGATATGCAAAGTTGCGTTAAGCTAAATTTGCGATGATTATCATACGTTCTTGTGAATATGCCCCTGAAAGTCTTATAAAGAGTGAATAAAGCATGCACATGTTTGAACTCATTTCACTAATAATTAAAAAAAACTGTCATACTAACATATTGAGAGTGCTGTCTGCTGCAATGGTTTGAGGGTAGATATTTTTGTGAAATGCTAAATACATGTTTTGTGTTCAGTGACTGAGGCATCCTTCTGTGTGCTAGTTAAAGAATGTTGAACGTCTTTCTCACTGATACAAGCCCGACCCCACCTAAAGCTGCCATACACTCTGCTCCCCACATTGTCTTAAGTACCCAAAAAGCAGTGGCTAAGCAAATGGGTCTACCTTGCAATCTGAGTTGGACTAAATTATATTTAAAAAAGGCTTTCACACGAAAAGCACGTTTGATTTATTTACACAATGCATCTGTTAGATAAATAATTTATTACATAGTGATTCGATTTTCTTTTGAAAAGTAAAACAGTCTGTAATACAGTACAATTACGCCATAGGAGGTGTAATGCTATACCCAATAGCCAATAGTATGTGGTGAGAAAGCAGCACTTCCATGGGCAGAGTCAAAGTACACCCAACTCACACTAAGCTCGTTCTGTTCTTTACTACAGCAACAACATCATGTGTATTTGTAAAATGCACCTTCACCCAGAAGGGCATCATAGCACTGAATAACAGATGTTTATTGTTACCCAACTCAATGGTACTCATTTTATCGACCTCAGAAGGATAAAAGGCTGAGTGGATCCAGTGGGATTTGCACCTGTGACCATGAGGTCAAACAGAGGCCCCTACAGTGGACGCATTAGTCCACTAAGTTACCAGACTCAGCGTACTGTGGTAAAACACATCTAAAATCATTTATTATGTGAAGCCACTAACTTTCACAAAATGGTTGCCAACTGTTGAGAGCTTTGTCTCGAGTCTATTCTCTACCTTCCATAATGATTGTACACTATTTATCTGCATCAGTCATCGAATAATCGATCTCTCTTGTAGCCCTCCGTTATTGCTTCACTGTGTTAGCTTTCATTATGTCACTGTCTGTCCTCGCCATACTATCTATGTTGTTCTCTTCTTCATATTCCTCCTAATTCATTTTTTTCACTGGCTTTAGGAACATGTCTATAACTCGTTCAGCTTCCTGCTTTGTATTGTACTCATAGTGGAAACTCCTCACCTAGGCTGAGAATGTATTTTGCAGAGAGTTCCTTTTACAAGAAGACTCTGTGGCTTTGCTAAACAGCATCTGAAGACCGCCCCACTTACGGTGGACTTTCTGACTGACTTTTGTGACTGTAAGCAGGAAAAAGGCTAAAGTATCCCCGAGATACAGCAAAAGAACTCCACAATGTCATGAACACTACTTTTGTTTTTCAGCAACAAACCGTTGTTTTGATGGTTTGTTCCTGTAATGCGAAAATAGTGCTCACGATGCTGTCATGATATGCAGAAGTTGCCAGTATTGCAAGGACAGAAAAACTAGACGACATTGTATATGTTAAGTCTTTTTAGGTCTCGCCTAGCGTTGCAGCGCATGCTTTGCGAGGCATGCTGTATTAGGGTATTTTTTAGAAGTGGTGTAGAAGCCCCGCCCATATTTTTCATTGGCTGGCGTCATCGTCCATGGTAAATGCTGGCTTCCGATTGATAATGAGGCTTCTTAGTCCCTCCTTGTTACCGCCCTGTCTCCTTTTGGGACCGCCCATCAGGACTGGATCGTTTACTTGTGGCATTACACTGTCTCCTTCAATTAGTTGGTAAGCACGCACGATTTGGAAAATGGACACTGATGGGGACAATGGCGGCTGCAGCGCTATGCGCTCTAAATTGTATGTTTTTTATTACTTTAATGAGCGCGGCGCCCGCTAGGGACACCGCGCTCACTTTATTTATTTATATTTTACACTTATGTTGAGTGCGGCGTCCACTTCAGGGACACTGAGCTCTGTTTGTTTTTTTGGGATTTTTTTACTTTAAAACTGAGCGCGGCGCCGCTTCACGGACACCGCGCTCGGTTTCTTTATATATTTTTTAACTTTAACATTGAGCGAAGCGCCCACTTCAAGGACCCCGCGCTCAGTGTTAAAGTTAAAAAAAAAAACTACAAAAAAAACGAGCGCGTTGTCCTTGAAGCGGCGCCGCGCTCAGTTTTAAACTTAACCATTTGCAATGCAATTGGACCTATTGCATTGCAAATGCTTGTTTTTTTGCAGGGAGGGACAGGAGATGTCATGTGAGCGGTGAGGTATATTAACTCCCGGAGTTTCCGCCTTCGGTGTGCCATGTGCAGGACCGACCGCGGCAGATCCGGGGCTGTGGCCGAGGTGGCAGGCGTCCATGGAGCGCGCCGAGGAAGATGTAAGTGGATGCACGGGGTTTCGGGGTGCAGCTGCGGATGAGGTTTGTGAAAGCTGTTCTGTTGTCTCCGCGCTGAGGGAAGTGAAATCCACGCCTGAGTGGTGTGCCGGCCCTGCTCCCTCAGACCGCTCGATTCAAGTGACCCCGGAGCCATCGTTTTCCCACACACCGAGGGCGGTTGGTACTCTCCCCCCTTTCACAGCGCTCACTTCCTCAATCCGCGGCCACTTTCTCTGGCAGCCCCAGTGCGGCGGTCCGGACCCACCAGGCCCTGCCGCCTGACCTTGGACCCATGTCTGGCCAGCTGACCCCCGAGAGGCCGCCGTCCGGGGAATTATTAGTCTTATTGCTGCGAAATGCTCGGTTTTGGCCTGTAAAGTTGTTATCCGGCTACAGGAAGCCCCTTTCTGCCCACACTTGATTTCTGCTTCGCTTTGTCGAATAAACAAGCCGTGTTGCTTGATCAAAAGAATTATCTACTGACTGTTTTGTTTATCGTGGACATTTTATAGAAACCTGTGTGTCTGTGAAATGCATTGAAATAGATTTTTATTACCTGTGCGATAGACACCCATCCACTAAGCCGTGAACAGGTGTCATGTGTTTGAGCCTTACAAACCTGCAGGCGGAGGGCGGAAATGGTGGTGCTTGAGGGTCATGCTGGGGTCTGTGGCATCGCCGGATATCTGAGAGGTACCCAGGGTCAGGCAGGCAGAAAAATGAAGTGTCCCACTTTCGCAATTCTCGATTCAGCGCTTTTTATGGTGCACTTCTAGTAAATTTATGGTAAGCGGTGCATTTTACAGCACACTGAGCCAAGTGACGTCGTGAAAAACTTGACAGGAAGAGATGTCTTTAGAGGTGTATCTGGACTATGTACTGAAGGGAATTTGAGGTAAACTAGAGGCATGTGATGCACTTTAAGGTACATAAACGAACTGAATCAGTCCACGGAAGGCAGAGGCCCATTCACAGCATTTTGTGTTTTTATCTTCTTAGCTCTTACAGTCAGTAGTAAGGTGCTAACCACTAAGAAACAGCCCACCTTGGCTACAGTCAGTTTGTGGTCTTCCTGCATTAGTCTCTGCAGGGCAGTTTATATATGGGATAAAGTACCCCTGCCATACATTATAAGGATATTGCAAGTCACAGAGAGTTTCATGACCATATAGAGGGACGAAGCCAACGATTGCGTTCCTTTATAAAGTTATAGAACTCCCACTCCCAACCAATATTCTTATAATGCACTGCAGCAGGCACTTGATTCCTTCTTATACCACATGGTCAACCATCCTCCTTCCCTTAAACTGCTTAATCCTTGGTGTGTTGTTCTTTCAGATGAAATAAGATGTTTATAGACATGAAGACTAAATGCAAAATATGTAGTGCAAAATTAAACACATCAAAGCTGTTAAATATTTATTGCAATAACATATTAGAGTCAGTTTTATGTAAATCACAGTTAAAAAACGTTGTAGCGCAAAATGTGGTGGAAATAAACATGCATGGAGTTTCTATAATTCTTATAATTGCCTAAATGGTACAAAATTATTCATACTGCGAAAAATATCTGTTTTTCAGCTGATCACTGTTCACTTAGAAAAACAGAGCCAAAGGGAATATAGGTTTCATTTTTTTGTTATTTAGACCACAGCTTTACTTTTACTCTGTGTCGTGCCTTTCATTTCATTTCATTTCAAATAGCTTTATTCGACAGCATGTGTCATAAAAGCATCGAATAGCATATATACAATAAAATAGCATCTGTACAATAAAAAGAGAAAAGATCATGTAATACAGAGGGTTGTTTAAAAGTCTCATAAGATAAAATTAATAGCAGCATATTTGGTTAAAAACATTAAACAAGTATCATAAAAGAGATTTCATTCTGGGACACTATGTACATATAGGGGACAAGTCAGTTGTAGTGAGCAGTGTATAACAATGTATAAGGTGCTAGTGCTATCTATATCATAATTAATATTTTGAGAGTTACATTGCAGACCAATATAGTATATGGTTTAAACACCTATAATAAATTGTGTGTCTACATTAGGGTCACACCTTGTATGGCTCTAATTCTGATTAGCCAGGCTCGGCCTAAGAACTTGGCCACTCCGCATGAAAATAGGACACTGGGATCAGATTTTAGAATGCGCAGAGCAGACCGGAAGTCGCGGGTGCCCATGTCGCTACATATTGGTTTTATCCACTTGCTCCTAGCTGTAGCGTATGCGGGGCAAGCAAAGAGGACATGGGCAATGCACTCGACCAACGCTCCGCAGCACGGACAGTGCTCTGTCATGTTCTCGGCTGTATGCCACTTGGCAATATAGGTGTTAACAGGAGCGTGCCGAACCTAAACTGAGTGTACAGGGTCCTATCTCGTGGGACCTGGATCACATCTAGGTAAGGCTCCAGACATCTGGCTTGCTTAAACAAGAGGAACTCTTCTGACAATCTACCCAACATTGGCTTGCATAATTCTTGCCTGTCAAACCAGTCCCAATAGTATCTCTTAAGTTCCGCTTTACACAGCAGAGTCTGGGTATCCCATGAATCTTTAAGGCCAAGTTGCATCATTGTTTTCTTCACATATGATCACCACTTGACCTTATGGTTCACATCCAGATTCATTACCTCCGTTAGAGCTAAGGCGTAGTTGGTAAGCTCTTCGGTACGCCGTATGCGAGCCCAGAAAAGCAAAGGTCGTAGGCTGGCTATAGCTCCAAACGGACGCCTACCCATGTCGTACATTAATGGTATTAAAGGGGTGTTTCGTGGGAGCGTCACCAAATCCCTCAGAAATTTGTGCTCTGACCTACTTATTTCGTCCACATTTTCGAACCCCCATAGCTCGGCTCCATACAGAGCTGAGCTGACTGCTTTTGCTTCATAGACTGCGAGCGCAGGGGCAACAGGCCTACTATATGAGGAGCGATGTTCTTTGCTTATTGCCCCAGTCACGCGTCTATGATTCAATAGCATTTTGGCTATATGGGGCCTCCAGAGCATTTTATCCGAGAGTCGTATGCCCAAATATTCAAAATTCCCGACTCTCTCAAGGGGGGTGCCATTTAATAAGAAATTGTTCCTGAAGGATTTAGGAGGTTTGAAAGCCATAAGCTTTGTCTTCGTAGTATTAATAACTAAGCCCCGAGCATCGCAGAAGGATTGATACCTACTCAACAATTTTTGAAGCCCAACTGGAGTCTTTGCCACCAACAAGGTATCGTCGGCGAACAGGAGTTTTGGCACTTTGTCACCCACTAAGATAGGCGCGTCGGCTGGGTCCTCCTGGAGAAACTTCACCACCCCGTTCACATACAAAGAGAACAGGGTGGGAGCCATCACGCAACCCTGGCGCACTCCCTTGCCAACAGGAATCTGCTTCGTTAGCTGCCCTTGGACACCCCATCTCACTTGAGCATAAGTACCCTCGTGGAGACGTATTAATAAATTAAGAATTAATGGTGGGATGCCCATATCATTTAGAATCTGCCACAATTTGGTCCTCGGTACCAGGTCAAACGCTGTTGTAAGGTCAATAAATGCCATATAGAGACTACCTTTCCCAATTACAACAACTTTCCAATATATGAGCATTAGCCTAAAAACCTGATCAATTGTCCCGGTATTGGCCCTAAAGCCCGCCTGGTATTGCGAGAGAATATCCTCCTCTTCCGCCCATGATTGTATTCTCTGCAGGAGGACCCTACCTAGCCCCTTTTGCATTACATCAGTTAGGCTTATAGGCCTATAATTCGAGGGATCTTCCTTGTCTCCTTTTTTATAAATAGGAACCACTTCTGCGCCTTTCCAGGAATCTGGAACTGGGCATCCTGCAGCTATGGCATTGAACAAAAAGTAGAAATAACACGACCACCCTCTAGGATCAGACAAGAATAAATCTCCTGGCAGGCCGTCCGGTCCTGGGGCCTTAGCGGGAACTAGCTTCAGAATTGTTGACTCTATTTCAGCCCGCGAGAAGCGTTCTCTATTGTTCCCTATAGGAGGGATGTCAGGGGTGCCGCATAGCTCCTCCAGACATCCATCCTCAGTAGGGGAATATAGGTTCGCAAAATGGTTATACTAATCAAGTCCAGCAATATGATTGGGTATGGTATTTAAGTTCCTATCTTTTCCCCGACTCACTAGGGACCAAAAGAGATTCTTATTTTTGCTCAGACTAGCGTCCTTCAGCTCTAACCAATATCGTTCGTCCCACTCAATCTTAGCTTTATGTAAGGCTACTTTGTAATCTTTCCTAGCACTTTTAACTCTAGAACAGTTTTTGTTTCTGATAGCTAGGTACAAAGATTGTCTTTTGAGTTTACAATCTAAGTTATACCAAGGATTTTGTGTTTTGTGGCGGACACGCAAAGTCCTGTCCTTACAAGGAGCCTGAAAATACGAGCTGAGTGTCTCTACAGTACTGACATGAACTGTCGAGATCATATCACACTTGGATTTATCTGAAGCCACAACACTAAGTTCTGCTGTTTTCTCGGACAAGATTTTACAAATAGCCAATAAGTTTTCTTCGTGCAGAGAGACCCTGTCCCACTTAAGATGCCTCTTACAATTAGAGGGAATGATGTTAGTAATACAGGTTGTTGCCCTACTGGTCGAGGGATTTAATGTGGGAGCCCAAGGGTTAGTCATGGTCATGCATAAGGGATTATGATCGCTATCCGTCGTAGCACCTACAAACATGTCAGTCTTCTCGTCCCATAAGTTTACATCCATTAAAATATAATCGATTCGTGAAGGACAGCCAACTCTATTAACGGTGTTTGCCCCCTGTTTATCTGAGGGAGTCCTTCCATTTGTTGCCCTAAGATCAAACTCTGTGGCCAGTGCATTGAGTTGAATGGCTAGGCTAGTCCATTTTTTAATGGGGGATAAGTTAAGTCGAGGGATTATCCTTTTACCTTCAGCCCTATCATACTCCACCAAATCATCTGAGCTCAAGGGCTTGAAAGTGCAATTTAGGTCACCTGCAATCATAATACGATTTCCTGGCGGGCAACTAGATAATGCCTGCTCTAAAAGCGTGATAGTGGGTGATTGGTTACCCCCCTTAGTTCCTCTGCTATAAACATTGAACAACTCTAAAGTAACCCCGCCATTTGGGCCCCTGATAGTCAGTCTCAAGATGTCATGAGTTGGAAGTGGATGCATGTGAACTTGGCAACCTATGGCAATTTTCACCCATACGATCAGACCTCCTGAGGGGCGCCCTCTCCCCACAGTGGTAGCTGGAATGCAGTAACAAGCAAAGCCTGTTTTGTGTAGAGGCGCAAGACTCCATGTCTCTTGGAAAATACAGATATCAAATCCCTCAATTAATTCATTAAAATGAGGGAGTATAAATTTGTTTTGCAAACCTGCAACATTCCACGATAAGATCCTAACTTTGCTGGACGAGGGAGTCAAGGCTAAGCTATCATTTGTCAGTTCAAGCAGATTTGGTTGTATTTGCGAACCAGACGCTTCAGGGTGAGCTAAAAGTTTCTCTAACCCCGTCTCACATGTCTTCTAGTTGAACTCAGTGGGCGGACTTAGTCCCATGTTCCCACCCGTTTCCAATACGTTGTTATATGTATCTGAAGTTAATAAGGAGTTTTGTACATTATCTAATGTGTCAGGATTTAATAGAGAGGTTTGTGTGTCGTACTTGGAGCTACAGGAGTTGGTATTTGGAGCTATGTTAGGAGAATGGATGGTTTCTAGTCAGTCAACTGCTTCTAAGGACGACCCTTGTTCCGAAGTGCCAATTGTTCCACCCCTAATGTGCGAGCGGATGCTCCTAAATTGTATAGATGAGGCAGATGGGGGACAAGTTCTAAATTCTAGGGCAAGAAGATTCTCTGCTAAGTCAGTAGAACATAATGTAAGTTCTATAAAATCATGTGTTTGAGCTGGGGATGAGCATCTGCGAGTGCAAATAATATCCTCCTGTATCAAGGAGCGACAGCCCCTTACTTGTCGAATCCAGTGTATCACTTTATTTTTTAGGGAGTCAGAGCTCTCGTGAACAACATTAGGACTAAGTTTGGGGACGATAGTCATATGAATAGTTTGGCCCGGTAGATATGGGGTAATAGATGAATAACGAGTCTGCTGGTATGAGTTAACAACAGAGTTTCTGTCCATGGGTATGCCAATAGGTATTACTTGCTCCGGTCTCAGACTGGGTATCAATTTTTTAGGGCATTCTCTAGATGTCAATCCCTGTGTGACAGAATGACTTTTAGATACAATATTATTTCTATTGTTATTTAGTTTCTGACTTTTGGAGACTAGGGTCGTAAAAGATGTGGGGCATGAACTAACGAATCCGCTTGGATTATCCCTTTCAATTAGCAGTGTCTTAGCCGTTAATTCCTTATTCCTATTAGGAAGAGAAGGGTTACTTGGGTACTGCGGAAGAAGTGTGGCCAGGGGTAATAAAGTTTTAACCATTGCAGTGAGATCTTCAATCATCTGTCTCATAGTGGATATTTCCCCTTGAGTAAGTCAATAGACGTATGATCACCGTGAGGAACAGAAGTCTGTAAATCTACACTGCTTCACAGATGTGGCAGTACTTGGGCTGTATTTGTTAGCTGTATATCTGTACCTGTATCTGGATTAGAATCAGGCGCAGCTAGCACAGCAAACCTATTTGAACAAGGAACTGTGGGATAAGAAACACATTCATCCAAGTCAGTGATAGGAGCTAAATCTTTATTAGCCTCATCCTGTGAACCTTCTATTAGAACAAGTGAGATATTGCTGTTGTTATCGGAATTGCCCTTTCTAGAAACTTTCTGGAACATAGCAGGGATGGTGACTAGGCATGGCGGACTTGCATGGGCAGGTGAGGAATAACCACTACTACGTGGTAATAAGGGTTCTGAGGCCAGGATGTCCTCACACTCAGTGATAAGAGTGTCAATTCTATCAATGACACAATTACCAGCTGAGTGCTTCTGATTTTTCCTAGCCTTTTTTCCCTTACCTACACCACTATTGGTATTACCACCTGCCTCTATGCTTTCCATAGTTTTCCGTTTCCCCATGGCCCAGACGGAAGAAAGGCAGTTCCTAGGCGGTAACCCTAACACTGAAGGTAAAGGGAAACACCAATAGCCAGCAACAGTGACGAAATACAGAAACCAGTTCAGGATTTACACAGTCCAAGCACAATGAGCATCTGCAGGCCAATTACAGTGACTTCGACTTCGACAACCCCATGTAAGAATGGAGTTTGACACAGTACCTTGTCCAGATGAAGTATAAACGTAATGGGGAGTGTTCAATCCGACTTGTAAGGGGGGTGGCCCTGCCCTGCCTCTTCCTGGCGATGACGGGCAAGGACGGGCGGGAGGGCAGCAGCGCTTTTGATGAGGCTGGAGGCGCTGTTGTGACGCTGCTTCCCCGCGCCGGGCAGGGGCTGCCGGGAATTGTAGGCCGTTCACCTCTCGGCGATGTCAGTATGCGCGCAGCCGTTCCCCTCACGGCGCTTAGAAGGGTTGCACAAGCTGTTCCCCTCACGGCGATGCACTGTTCTGCCAGGCCGTTCCCCTCACGGCAAGTGTCGAGCCCCAGTGAGCGCGTCCTGCGCTGCGGGAGGGCAGCAGCGCTTTTGATGAGGCTGCAGGCGCTGTTGTGACGCTGCTTCCCCGCGCCGGGCAGGGGCTGCCGGGAATTGTAGGCCGTTCACCTCACGGCGATGTCAGTATTCGCGCAGGTGTTCCCCTCACGGCGCTTAGAAGGGTTGCACAAGCCGTTCCCCTCATGGCGATGCACTGTTCTGCCAGGCCGTTCCCCTCACGGCAAGTGTCGAGCCCCAGTGAGCGCGTCCCGCGCTGCAGTAGGGCAGCAGCGCTTTTGATGAGGCTGCAGGCGCTGTTGTGACGCTGCTTCCCCGCGCCGGGCAGGGGCTGCCGGGAATTGTAGGCCGTTCACCTCACGGCGATGTCAGTATTCGCGCAGCCGTTCCCCTCACGGCGCTTAGAAGGGTTGCACAAGCCGATCCCCTCACGGCGATGCACTGTTCTGCCAGGCCGTTCCCCTCACGGCAAGTGTTGAGCCCCAGTGAGCGCGTCCCGCGATGCGGGAGGGCAGCAGCGCTTTTGATGAGGCTGCAGGCGCTGTTGTGACGCTGCTTCCCCGCGCCGGGCAGGGGCTGCCGGGAATTGTAGGCCGTTCACCTCACGGCGATGTCAGTATTCGCGCAGCCGTTCCCCTCACGGCGCTTAGAAGGGTTGCACAAGCCGTTCCCCTCACGGCGATGCACTGTTCTGCCAGGCCGTTCCCCTCATGGCAAGTGTCGAGCCCCAGTGAGCGCGTCCTTTCACTTTAGCTGCTGGCTCCGGCAGCAGCATTGTGACATCAGAACTCAACTGTAATAAGTTATTACAGTTGACCAGCTATGTCATTTCTTTATTGCAAAGCGACTAGATATGTTAGAATTTTCCTGTAATAATCAACTTACAGGCTTTATACAGGAGTTGCAGGTTCCCATGTGCTATGATTATTTACTCACCCATGCCAACCCTGCTGTAGTACTGGCACAAGAGGACCCTTTCCTTCTTTACAGGCCTGTCCAGCAAGGTCTCTTTTTGTGTCAGAATGGTCGAGGGTGAGCCCCATATTGCAGATTATGTTCTGAAGGTGGATAAAGGTGCGCTGGTTTTTCTGAATTCCCAAAGCAGAGAAAGGCATGCTCTGAATCAGAACGCAGGGTCCAGAGGGTGGAATCTTCACCTCACTGTACAGATTTACAGTACAGAAAAAAACAACAGCCAGAGATCTATTTTTAATGGGAGGGAGGTTAGACACAGTGACTGGTAACCTTTTGAGGCATTCCAGGATGGGGAGGGGGGTCTGCTTCCAGCAGCAGAAGGTACAACCATGTACCTTGAGAGGGCATTAGGCAACAGAATATTCGTTGAGGTCACAGAAGGTACAAGAACCGGTACCTTGGAATCATGTGGGATGTTGCAGAACAGAAAACTCTTTCAACATCATCAGATGAAGCCAGAGAGCTTCACTCTCATCAGGTGTTGGGAAACAAGCTGTATGTATTGAGTCGTGGAGGAGCCATGGAACCCACTAATGTAGTGTGCGCTTAAACCTGGTAACCTGGGGGTGGGGAAACTGGGATCCTGTGTAAGGGTAGGTCTATTCTCGAAATCTTGTGATGAGGTGGGTAGTGGGTCAGATGCCTTACCAGATGTGTAAGGGGCAAGGGTCATAATACTGTATCTACCATGGTCCTTGAAACACACATTTCTTCTATAACACAGGATCACTTCTGGAAGGGGCAATCTGGATCAGCGAGTTCCTGGATGAATCTGCATTGCCCTAGATATTTCACCCAGTAAAGTGTGGTAAAAGGAAAGAGTTGACAGGCAAGGAACTAACAAAAATACACAGATTATTGTGGTGGCAAACCAGCGATGAGAAGGAAGTATGCTGATTGAAAACGAGGAAGCGCAAACCCAGAGACGTTTTAAGGCATGGGCAAAGTGGGCTCTGGCCCAGGGCCCCAGCCTTTTAGGGGCCCCCTGATAGAGCCAGATCTGTTCTTGTCCTGATGACCTTGAATTATTATTGGACAGTATGTTGTAAAAAGCATTTTCCTTTAAATAATTTTTAATGTGGGTAATATGTGAGAGTCTATTACAGACATTTTGCAGACAAATGGTTTGTTTATGTTTCATGCAACATCCATAATAAACGTTTCTCTTAGATCAATACGGGACCTGATATATGAGTAATGGGAGGGGGGTCACAGAGATTTCTTTTAGTAATATTGGTGAGCTACTGCTATGTTACAATACTGACAACACACATCACTATTCCTGAATATTAGATGTAAATACATTTCGAATTTGGACAAGTGTGCGTGTGCAGTGCACTGTCAGTGACCTGGCTAAAGAGTAATGAAAGAGCTGAAATTAAATCAAAGTGTTCCGAACAGGGGCCCCCAAAATCCGTTTGGCCCAGGGCCCCCAAAATCCTTAAAACGTCCCTGCGCAAACCCGGTAAATACTGTTATAGGTATTTGACTGATCGTTAACCGTACATTCCTTTATAGTCCCTGTGGAGCTTCATATCATATGGTAAAAGTTTACAGTTTATAGACAGAGCAGGCTGAGTTCTTCATTCACTTTTGGGAGAGTACAGTTTAAGTACCCGAGTCATAATATGGCATTTTAAAGGAAACATGAAATTCGGGATATGAGCACCCAGGCAGAAGACAGTATGCCCCTGGTGGTGGAGCACCGCAACGCGTTTCTGCATATCCAGTGGACTGTGCTAGGGTGGCTTTCATCAGGATGTCTCCTATTGGGGCATCCATGGAATTCAAATCTGGTCCCCTTCACTTGCAATCCACACCCAAGAAAGGGGCTTTTTTCTTGGTTATGGTATATTTTTAAGGGCCCTAAGATCAGATTTACATTTGCTCTAGTTTCCTGTAAGGTTCGGAAGACTGATTTAGAATTTTAGATGCATGGAATGACTTGCCACTTAGGGACTAACATTTAACCTTCTAAATAGGCAAGAGATGTCCGGGATGAGAATGCAGTGGAATAAACATTCTAGTTCAAACATATCCAGGGTGGATAAGTGTATAGTGTATGAATTTTCCAAATGGCCTTTTATGGACATGTTATCAAGTCCAACTATAGCTATTTTTATTAGTACAATGGAAAAGAGCCATTCAACAAAGTTGAGTATCATAAACTGTGTTATATTGTTTCATACAAGAGATATACCTACAGTACAAAACAAAGCAATTAGTTGGTGATTGTGCTGTGGAAAGTATAATGCTTATAATAAGCGCATAATAACTGCCAGTAACAGAGTGCTAATTTTCTTTTGCGAAAGGTTGGAAAAAGTCTTTTTTTTGTTGTTGTCATTGAACCAACCAGTGGCCCAGATCTTGGCCATACACCTCTCTGGAAAAACTGCCATCAATCTTATCACCCACTTTTCAGAACGCTTTGTCAGTGGCATGACAGGACTTTGCAAAGGTAGTAGAACTTCATTTTTTGAGTCACTATTTACGTCAACAAACAACACAAAAACAGCCTTTTGGCAATCATAAAAGAAAGTGTTTGGGTCTACCCTCTGCTTTTTTGATGGATTTTGCCATGCATTTCAGCCACCTGGAAGATATCGCCCTCCTCTTTGGCTGTGCTGCAGTCAGCCTCATACTTAATTGCCTGTATTAAGCAACTCCTTTGCAGGACCCATTGAGTTTTAGTAGGTAGCAGATTGTATCCCTCAGATCCTTAATGTAGTCTTGTGGTTTTGGACACTATAATATTTTAGAATCGTGTAAGTTTCTTTCTCAGAGTGAAAACTTTCTAAATTTGCTTACTTGAAATCTACATCAGCAGAATTGCCAGGGCTTTTACATAGTACAGTATGGCAAGTGTCCCTACTACGGTGACTAGTACGTTGGGAATGGTGGGCTTGAGAAGAACTCTGCGAAGCAGTCCTTTTTTCAGTTTAAGCATGTTTTATTTGAAAAGATAACCGTAAATAATAACAAGGTAACATAATGCTATTGAACCTGTGAAAGATAATACAATAATGGTGCAGGTTACATCCGTATGAGCAAAAAGAAAGAAGCAAAATGTAAAATGAGTGGGTTAAAGTTTCAATAAAACATTGCCGGTAAGTGACAGAAATAAAGAAGAGAGAAATGAGAAGAACAGAAGACTGGATAAAAGACTAAAATGGAAGATTATAAAACAAGACATTGTGAGCACTATAAAAAGTATAAATAAGCATTACTAATCCTAATACAGCATATGCTTATAAGCAAAAAACAAGGAACAATGCAGAGAGGTTTGAATACTTCTGCAGTAAAAATATCAACTGATTTACCATTGTAGCTCGAACTACTGAGAAACAATGTTAAAGGTGACCATATTTGTTCTCTCTTAAGAGCGAGCTAAGGAGATTGGGTGTACATAGGCCCTGTCCAATCGTTGATTGAAGCAAACAGCATACCACCAGGCTTTAAAAGAAACATGCATATTGTTTTTCCAATTAGATGTTATTTGTGGAAAGACTATAGCTATCAACGTGTCTAGTAGGTGAGGTGGGACACGTTAAGTGAGACCAAACTAGGGATAGGTTTCCTAAGAATACGTTATGTATAGTATATGGGATGTTGCTTTTAAAAATCTTCATAAGCTGATCCCAAAACTGTCGCCAAAAATCAGCAATGTGAGGGCAAAGAAATAACATATGCAACAAATCACAATGAGATGCATTGCAATGTCATGTTTAGTGACCTTCATTTTATATAAGAGGATAGAAGTAACAAAGAATAGGTTATATATAAAAAAAACATTGTTTGGGTAACATTTGCTGCTCTTGATACAGTGTGCGACCAGATCTTACCCCAACATTGGGTGGACCACTGCACATGTAAATCATTTCCCCAATGTAATATAGAGCAGATTTGGTTCTAATTGTGGACAATTAGATCAGATGTTTGTATATAAAAGCAGGTTTAGAATTATGTGTTAATTAAGTATGTAATATATGTTCATACCGAGATGGCATGTTTTTCTCTTGTAGTGATGATATGGAATCTTGAATATGTTGGACTAACTGCGTGTATTTATGACGAAATGATTGGGGTAACATAAAAAGTGTCTGAACCTTGGAAAATGGAAGGAAATGATCATTACAAATTAATTGTGTTAATAAATTTAACAACTTTATCCTTCTGTGTTTTCTAAAAGAAGACTATTATTTAAGATATTTATTGTACCAAGGGGAGGAATTTAAAAGTTACTGCGAGACAGGGGTTTTGGAAAAAGAAGAGGTTTTAAAAGTTTTTATGAGGTCGCAGTAGAGGGATGAGCTAGAAAACTCATCTTGAATGAAAAGGTCAAAAGTTCCGTAAAAGAAAAGGGGGAAATACATGAGGACTCAATGAGAAACCATAAAGGTTTAGTTAATTCAATATTATTCTGAAGCCAATGGGAGGATTGTTTGAGACAAAAAGCATCATGGAATTTAGGCTTAATATCTATTTTATTAACTTTTAGGAAAATCAAGTGATACAGATCTACCCACCCACATCCACTGGCGGGGTGGTGAGTCAGCAATAGGCAGAATATGTATGCATCACAGAGGAGGGGAGAAAAGAGGGTAAGGAGTAAAGAGGAGGAGGGGAGAGAGGTGCAGAGCAAGAAAGTGGTGTTGCTTCAGGCTTGCTCTGGGGACAATGCATGCAAATGTGGTCTCAAATGGGTTGGCGTGAGTCAGGATTGTCCGATGTGGTTAAGCGCAGTATCCACAGATAGAGTGGGCAGGACAGTTCCCGGTATTCTGCAGATAGGTACTTAAGTCAAGGTTGCCACATCTTAGGGGGAGGTGGTGTTTAGCTATGGCCATCAACTTCTCCGTCCCCAATATTTCCCATAATTTGTGTAGCCAATCTAAATGTGTAGGTGTGGTCTCAGTACCCCATCTAGGAAGGATGAACTGTTTGGCTGCTCCCAGGGCCAATGTGATTGCTTTGCCTCTACTAGACCACAACGGGTAGGTGAGTGGATTGGGGAGACCCAAAGGACGTAGCTAGGGAACCTGGGAATATCAGTTGCAAATATGGTGTTAAATGCATCCAACTCCCCCCTGCCCCCGAAGGATTCCAATTTGGGGCATTGCCATAAGAGGTGGGTAAGGGTGCCATGTTGCCCACAATGACGCCAGCAACCGCCACCACCCGCGGGGTCCTAAGTGGCGATCCTGGCTGGGGTAAGCTAACAATAGTGGGCGATCTTCAAAAGCATCTCTTTACTAGTGTTGAGGACTGAGGTTCGTACGTGGTGTAGGATGTCATTCCACTCTCTATCTGTAAAGAGTTGCCACATTCCCTCTTCCATAAGGCCCGAGCGGGGGACTTTAGGGGAGTTTGAGGTATAAAAAGGAATGCATAGAGGATGGACAAGAGTTTTTTGTCGGTTAAACGTGTAAGGAGCCACTTCTCAAAGGGCGTGAGCACTCTAGTAGCATGTGGTCGGAGCCAGGGTTGTGTCACCCTGTGGGTGACTGTCAAGTACTGCCATTGTGCCGTGTCGGGGAGTTTATAAGCTGGTTGCAATGTCGGGAAGTCCATGAGTCCCTCAGCATCAAACAAGTCCCCAACTTGCTTATAGTTGGCTTACTGCCACGCAGTGAATGTTGATTCTTTAACAGCAGGGGGAAAGTCCGGGGTGCCTATCATTGGTGTCTGTGGGGACAAGGGCATAGAGAGGCCGTGTTTCAATTGTACCCTGTCTCAGACCCCAAATGTGGCCCTCACTACTGGTGAGATAAAAACACCGGCTGGCCTATGTGGCTTCGGTAACCAAGGTACCTTCCAAGTATGGATGCCCACGATCGCCTGGTCTATAAAGCTA
Organism: Calotriton arnoldi; assembly: GCA_963921515.1. Classification (NCBI taxonomy): domain Eukaryota; kingdom Metazoa; phylum Chordata; class Amphibia; order Caudata; family Salamandridae; genus Calotriton; species Calotriton arnoldi. The sequence goes on along the minus strand of CAWUFW010001599.1, from coordinate 947,525 downwards.
CAGTGTTTCTCCGTGTAGGGTAGGAACCATTCCACGATGTAACATAATTGCGCCGCTTGATAGTAGCAGCGCAGATTCGGCATTCCCAGACCCCCGCCGACAACGGGAGGTAAGCACGGGCTCTGGCCATTCTGGCTCTCTTGTCTTCCCAGATGAAGTCCCAAATGAAGGATTGTAGCTTGTCCAGCATCTGAGGGAGGGGTTGAAGGGGAAGAGTCTGCATGACATAGAGGATTTTGGGTAAGAGCGTCATTTTGACTGCTGCTATACGCCCAAGCAATGAGAGGCCATGAGACTTCCATTTGGTAAGATGGGACCGTGTGACTGCAAGAAGGTTCCCATAGTTGTGGGCAGCTGTGGCCACAACTGTGAAGTGGATCTGTAGCCCCAAATAGTGAATCCTGTGGTCTGCCCACTGAAAAGGAAATAGTGTACTAAGCCGGGTCCTCATCGAATCGGGGATAGTCAAACTGAGGATCAAGGATTTCTGCAGGTTGGTCTTAAACCTGGAGGCTACACTAAATGCCGTCCATTCTGTCATTACCTCTGCTAAGGTGTTTTCTAGGTCGGCGAGGGTCAAGAGGACATCGTCCGCGTATAACATGATCTTGTGTTCCCTCCCACCCATTTGGATGCCCGCTATGCAGGGATTGCTCCGGACCTGCTCTGCAAAAGGCTCCATGTAGAGCGCAAAGAGCAAAGGGGACAGGGGACAGGGGGCAACCCTGCCTTGTTCCCTGTGTGATGGCAAATGGCGCCAACATCACTCCATTCATGCACACCCTGGCTCCGGGGGAAGAGTAATAAGTGTGGACCCATCAGCGAAACTGCAGGCCGATGCCCATGTGCTCTGGGACTAGGTGTAAATAGGGCCACTGTACTCGGTCGAAGGCTTTTTCGGCATCGATCGATAGCAGGAGGGCAGGCACGTGCGAGCGCTGCACCTTGTCGAGTAAATGGCAGAGTCGTTTCATATTGTCACTACACCCTCTCTCTGGGATAAACCCGACCTGGTCGGGATCAACTAATTCCTGAACGTATGGGGCCAGCCTATTGGCCAGAACACTTGTAAAGATATTTGCGTCCACGTTCAAAAGAGAGATTGTGCGGTAAGATGAATAGCATTTGGGGTCTCTGCCTGCCTTGGGAATCACCGTGACAGTGACTAAGCGCATGGAGTCCGGCAACTTGTCAGTCGCACTAAACAAGTTAAACATCCGCGCAAGGACAGTGGCCAACTGTGCACTTAAGGCCTTGTAGAATTCAGCGCTATAGCCATCTGGGCCTAGTGCCTTGTTAGGCTGCAATTTTTGAATGGCAGCTATGAGCCCCCTGTGGTGTTATATCAGTATCCAGTGCGGTGAATGTGTCTGGGGTGGCCAGAGGGGAAGGTGTCTGTGACAAGTATGCCCTCACGTCAGACTCCTGCAGGAGGTCTGCTGTATAGAGGGCAGTATAAAAAGTCCCAAAGTCACTGGTGATGTCCTTGTCCCGCCATCGCGGGGAGCCGTCCACCCCCATAGCTCGGGGATTCTCCGGTCAACCGCCTGTGCTCGGAGGCGATGTGCCAACATGCACCCTGCCTTGTTACCACCAGCATAATATTTCTGTCAGTTTCTGAGTAAAGCATATTCCGCCCTACCCAAGTCCAACGCCCGCAGTTGTATCAGCGCCGTTGGCGGCCGACCATTACCGAACCGGATCGGGTGTGGGCGGCCTCCAACTCCTTGACTTATGCCCCCAGCTGGAGCCTCTTCGTCCATCTATCCCTATTATAGCCCATGGCAAGGGCAATAAAGTGGCCTCTGACCACAACTTTCAGCGTTTCCCACAAGGTGGAAACTGGGATATCAGGTGTGTCGGTGTGCAAAAAAGCCGTTATAGCTGTCAGGGTGTTGGCCCGAATGTGGTCATTGGTGAGGAGTTTTATGTCAAGCTGCCAGACAGGAGAAGCCGGCGAGTGCCCACCTGGGTTAAACGGTAGGACAGTGAGGGAGTGGTCAGAGAGCGCCGCTGCGCCGATGTCTACCGAGACCGTGCTCCAAGTCACACAAGGGGATGTGAAAACGTAGGTCAATGCATGCGTACATCTGGTGGGCCGCTGAGAATAAGGTATAATCGTAGGATGCATATGTCTCCATAGATCGGTCAGCCCCACTTCTCCCAACCATTGTCTAGTGTAAGGCCACCGACCTGGCCCACCCTCAGACTTGACCTATCCCTCTGGGTGTCCATCGCTATATTGAAGTCCCCGCCTATCACTATGTCCTTGTCTGGCGAGGTCAGCAGTTGGCCTAGGGTGTCCCAGAAAAAAACCTTCTGGTGTTCATTGGGTGCATAGATTGTGGCGAAGGTGTACCTGGTTCCCTGTATCAAACCGTGCAACGATAAGCGTCTGCCTGGGATCTCCGGAAAGACCCGCTCCACCTGCCCTGGAAAATGCGTGGCAAACAGAATCGCCACCCCGGCCTTCTTGGTCGCCCCGACGAGAAGTACTGGTGATTGAACCAGCGAGAGCACAACCGTCCCCAGTCACACCGTATCAAATGAGTTTCCTGCAACTTGCAGATATTGCATTTAGAAACCCTAAGGAAGGAGAGGAGAGCTAAGCGCTTAGCTGGTGCATTGAGACCCCAGACGTTGAAGCTAAGTATAGACTGTACCATTGAGACCTAGGGGACAGTACGTTACGCCATACATTCACAGCAGCATCGCGCCAGGCCAGCTAAAGAGTATACGCAGGAATGTCATGGGCAAGGGGAAAGCAAGGGGAGAGACAGGGCATGGGATAACTTGAGAGAGAAAGGGGAAACAATGAATCAAGAATGTACCCCCGCCTGGGGACAACAGGAATCCAAAAGAGAGGGTCCATGTCTTAGGCGAGCGCATCTGGAACACAGTACCTCCACAATGGAGCTCTGCTGGCAAGACTGCGGACCTGGAGCAGAGGGGATTCAGGACCATAGAGACAGCAGCCCCTGGCGGAGTCAAAGAGGTTCAGCTAGCTTGTGAGGGCAAGCTTAATATCTGTTAAGAATCAGCTGTCACCGTCCACACCCAGAAGATCGTCTTCCCGTTGTAACTGCTGGAGTAGTCGAGCTCGTTCTTTAAGGCTGTTTGCTTCAGATGGCTTATTCAGCAATTTCTTCTTCCGTTTGGTGGAGCGTCGTGAGCCAGGGCCCGAGGGGCCCGAGTCTCGCCTCGGCGAGGTTGCACGTGTGGTGGGCCGCAGGTTTGGCATGTTCGGTAGTGCTCGGGCATCCTTGAGGGTGAGAATCATACATACCTCCTCCTGCCACTCATAATGGAGGCGCAGAAGTAAAGGTAGGTAGCAGATTGGTTGGCGCTACCGCTGCGGGCTTCCCTCAATTCTCTCTATGACGCCACGAGGCCTGGCCGTTCCCACCACGCCGCGACTCAGGCCGTCCAGTCCTCTCTAGGCAGCGTGTGCAGTATTGGAGCTCCCCCATTCCGGTAAGAGGCAGCGGGCGGGGAGAGATCACGAGGCGGCAGCTCCATGCTGGGCCCCAAGCTGACAACGGGGGCGGCACAACAGAGTCCGATAGTTCCGTAGCGGGACCCGACCGCAGCCCTCAATCAGGGAGTCCTAGGCCGCGGCCACAAACCACTATACCCCCCCCCCCGGCAGCGCACACTGTCCACTCACCCGTAAGGGGGGCCAGGGGCACAACACCTCAGGCAGGCCGGGGGCGCCACTCTGCCATGCAGCACCTCGCAGTACCTCGCCGCTGAGTCTCCACAGGCACGGCCTCCTCATTGCTCCAATGTGTCCCGCGGCTACAGAGGGCAATGAGTCGCTCCCCCCTGACCACCTTCAACACCCCCAGGAGGCAGCACAGGCGTTTGTAGGTGGATGGGCGCAGATGTAGCTGCAAGAGTCCCCCTCTGCAGCTGCTGTGGAGCGGTGACAAGGAAATCCATCGGCGCTCCGAGAGATGCGACTTACTCAGTCGCCCTCTTGGACATGAATGCACATCATGGAATTTAGAAAAATTGACAAGGACATGTGAGCATGTTTATTATTCTATAGGAAACGAGAAAGAACTTGTATTTGTTTGAAGAATTTCATTAGAATATGATCAGGGATCATGGAACTAAGGTACATTACACATGGAGAGAGCATTATTTTAATGGAACTTAACATTACCCACCACAAAAAAAAGAAAAGGTTCCATTTAATACATGAATTCCCTCATTTTGGTATTACTTCTTCAAAATGTATTGTAAGAGTTGTTTTAATAGATTTGGTAATCCACAAATCCAAATATTTAATCTTTGTTGGACTCCACGTAACACCCAAATCTTTAACATTTTCTCATAGACAGAATTTGTTAAGAGGCAAGATCTCAGATTTATCTAAATTTAGTTTCTATCCTGAAACACTAGCAAATTGGGGAACTACAGATTGCAAGGCAGAGATGGAATTAGATGAGTTAAATAGATAATGGAGTATATCATCAGCATACACTGATAATTTGAGGTGGGAATTTTAATATGAAAAAACACATATATGTTCGTTTTGTATGATACATAGCAAAAATGGTTCCAGAGCTATTATGAATAAAAGAGGGGACAGCCTTGGCGTACTCCTCTTTGCAGGGAAAAGTACTCAGAGGTCATACCATTGACAAATATAGCTGCTTTGTGATTGGAATATAATAAAGAAATGAGGTTTAATATTTTGGGATCAAAGCAAAATCACTATAAAGTTTGAAAAATAAACTGCTAACTAACTCGATCAAAAGCTTTCTCCGTGTCTAAGACAATCGCAGCTAATTCATGAGAAAGTTTGGAAGCTCTTCCAAGAACATTAAAAAGGCATCTGAAAAAATTGGCATTTTATAAAGCCAACTTGTTCTGGGCTAATCATATGGGGGAGTAAGGGATCCAATCTGGGCACTAAAATTTGGGCAAAAAGTTTGTAATCCACATTTACTAGCGATATGGGACGGTTGTTTTTACAATGTTCGAGATCCTTGCCTTCTTTGGGAATTAAACAAATAGGGCTTCTTGAAAAGTTCCAGAGGCAGCTTAAGAGTGAGCAAAAGAATGCTAAAGATTGATAAACCATGGAAATAAAAGTGTAGAGAATTGAGAATAAAATTCAGACATGAACCCATCTGGTCCTGGAGATTTATTGGGCTTCAGTTTTGTGACTGCTGTGGAGATCTCCTGAAGGGTAATATCAGATTCCAAGGAGGAGAAGTCCCAGGTCGTGAAAAGTAGGTTTAGGAATAGAGTTTCAGTACGTAGAGATATGAGAATTGGAGCTGGAATTTTCTGGGGTATATAAAGATTTATAGAAGGTAGAGAATTCCTTCAGTATATCTTCATCCTTAATAAGCATTTGGTTATGTAAGTTTCTAATGGAGTCAATCTTTTTACACTCTTGTTTGGCTTTTGAATAATTAGCTAAAAGTTTACCCGTCTTATTTTTACCTCCATAATATCTAGCATTTTGGAAGAGTACTATTGAAGAAGCCTGCTCAGTGGATAACTTATTAAATTGAAATTTCGCTTTTTAACGTTTTGAAGCGATTCAGAAGATCTGGAATGGTAGAATGTGTGTTTCCGCTTTTTGATCTTTGTCAATAGGGATTTAGAGGCATTTTCAGCTTTTTCCTTTGACCTTGAACATAGTGAATTATAAATCCTCTTGCTGAAGCTTTGAAGGAGTCCCATAATGTATGCTTTGGGATATCCTGAGAGTCATTGAGTGTGAAAAATTCACTGATGAAGTTGATATATTGCATGTTAAATATAGGGGCTAATAGAAGGGAATTATTGAATCCATCGTTTTGGGTGATGACGAATTGGTGATAAAACAAAGTCGGCAGTAGTGGGAGCATGATCGGAAATCAAAATAGAACCAATTTCAGCATGTATCATGTTTTGAGCTAGTGATTTGGGTTTAAAAATTTAATAAATTCTAGATTGAATGCCATGTACTGGGGAGAAGGTGGTGTATTCTCTTGTAGTTGGATTAGCGATTCTCTATGAGTCAATCAAAGCTCTTTGTGTTATGGCTGAACAAAAAACTTTGTGCATTTTGGAAAGAATGAATTTAACTTTGGAATGCCTATCTAAAATTGGATCAACAATTTGATTACAATCATCTCCCATGATAAACTATTCAGCAGTAATAATCAAGAGTTGTTCATTAAGATCAAACCAAAAGGAATTGTTTACTACTGAGGGACCATACACCCTAAAAATTTAGAGAGGAATTTTGTCAATTAATAGATCAACTACATTCCATCTACCCTCTGTGTCCAAGTATTGGGAAATGGTAGTAACATTGAGTTTCTTGAGAACAAGAATTATAGCACCATTTTTCTTCTATACCGCAGAAGAAAGAAATACATGACCAACCCAATTTGTTTTTAACTTTAACACTTCTGTTTTAGTTAAATGTGTTTCTTGAAGGAGTGCAACATCCGTTTGAAGGTTAAATAACTAAGAAAGAACTCTTTGTCTTTTAATTGGGTTATTTAAACCCTAAAGATTCCAGAAAGTTACTCTGAACGATGACAATATGGGCCTGGTAGGATAAAACAGTGCTTACAATAAGCAAACAGTGGATTAGCATATGAAGTACAAAACTTAGAAAGAAAGAAAAGGTGGTTCTGGAAAATACAAACTGTAGAAAGAAAAAGGAGATACAGTGTAAAAGAAAGAAGGCAAGATAAGAGAAAAGAATAGCTGAAACAGATAACAAACAAGAAGAAAAAGACAGTACAAGTCATAAAACTGACAACTGTTAGACATACTAAGGAGAAGAATATCCATGTGAGCATAGGGTGCGGGGGAAACCATGAAAGACGAGGTGAACATGGGGAACTTCAGATGCTCATAACATCTGGAAATTATGTCATGGTAGGGACAGATGCTGTAAAGGAAAGAACATGTTAATCAGAGAAAATATAAATAGCAATATAAGAACAAACAATCTGTAGAAGTATAGAAGAACAGACAACCATTTAACTATTCCATTGATCTTCTCTACATTGATGAAGGAAAGATTTAAATTTTGCAGAATCATCGTATGTCGTTTTGCTATCTTTATAGGTTTCTTTGAAACGGCAAGGGTGAATTAGGCCATATTGAGTGTTAATAGCTCTGAGCTGTTGGCGGAGACCCAGAAATTGTTTACGTCTGTCTGCTGTAACCATTGCAAGATCTTGAGAGAAATAAAGTTTGTGTGGACCATGTTATGTGCTTCTTCATTTTTGCAGCGTTGAGGACTTTTAAGAGGACTGCTTGTTTCAAAAACAAGATGATTACACCTTTTGGCTTAGAGGTAGATCTAGGACTCAGTCTATGAGCACACTGAATGTTGAGCGACTTAGAAGAAGGAAGATCCAGAACCTTTGGAACGAATGCTTTGAAAAATTGTAGCGGGTCGTTACCCTCCGCATTTTCTGCTAAACCATAAATTCAGAGTTTATTCCTACGGTTTCTATTCTCTAGATCCTCTGTATGCCTTTTTAAGTTGATTATTTCCAATTGCATCATATGGAAGCAGAGTCTTTGATATCACTGACCTGTTGCTCCTGGTCAGAGACGCACTTGTCCCTAAATGACCATTAATCCTCAAGGTTGTGCAGTGTCTTATTAGTCTCCTCCATGGAGAGTTTCAACACTCGTATTTCTTCTAAAATTAATTCCATAGATATGGGAGAAGGTTTAACTGGAGAAGGAGAATCTTTCTTTGGACATTTATTTTAAGAAGAAGGCAAAGATTTGACAGAGAGTTGAGTTTTAGGAATTACCATGGGTGCAGTGTCTGCCATGCTGACTAGTGCTTCTGCCATGAATAAAGTAAGACTTGTTTCTTGAAGATAAAAAGTGGCAGCGATCTTGTGAGAAGGCATTGGTAGAGATATGCAGAAGTTTCCAGTGACTTACTCTCCCTAAAAAATGGGTGGCTAAGCAATACTTGGGTACAAGTGTTCCACTAAGGATGTTATTACGGAGGCAGAAACTTATGAGTAAAAAGTATACTGCAAACCAGAATACAATATTACATAACCTGTAGCACTATATTGAGAGCAGAAAAATTTCAGACAGAGCAATCCATACAGTGAATTTTTAGCGGGTGTCGCCTCATATGAGTATATTATGAAGTAAGAGAGGATACGTATGTTAAAGACATTGCAGTAGCGCACACAATAAAATAATAATCTTTGAAAAATAAGTTCCTCACATAAAGTCACTCAGATAACATAAGGGAATGTATGAGAAAATATAATGCAGTACATAGTATCCATAAAAGGAAGGTCAAAAGATTCAGGTTTCTTTGCGTGGTATTAATAAAATAGTCGCTCAACAGATATATGATGCAGCAGGCAACCCAAAGATTCTGAAACTAGTCAAACTGTAAATTATCTAGCCGACCCAGGGATTCAAAATCTGGTATTTTCTGAATAAAGTTTCTTAGTAATGTGCAATATAGCAGTAAAGACATAAAATGGCGGCCATTTGCAGGAGTGAAAAATTATATCTCCAAGGATTCCACCAGAGAAGAAGACTAAACACGTTCCAGGAAGACAGGGTATTCACTTGCCTCAGTTACGATGCCAGCCAGGTCATTCCAAGTCTTTCCTTAGGGTGCACCAGCACGACTTAAAAATTTTCATGCAGTGTAATACAAGAAGCACAAAATGGCATTCGCCATGAGGAGAAATGTCGCGACGCTGCAAAAATCAGGAAACAACTAGCTGAAAACGGTCAGCAAAGAACTAAAGAGCTCACCGTCATCCTCCAGAGGGCAGTTCCTGCGTTTTCAGGAAAAAAGAAAGGAGCTCTCCATTAAAAGCGAGTGGTCGTCTGGACTGTCGGCACGGAGCTTTGCAGTTACGCGGCCATCTTGCCGGCATCCAAGCCCCCCCCTCCCCCCACCCCCCTGCAAAGCAGTCTAAAGTGCGCAAAAAGACTTCTGACTAATTGGGATTCAGGGACATTTGCAGGGATAAGAGCTAATAGACGTGTTCCATCTTTGGTTGGAGTGAGACTAGCTTAATTCATATGGAGCAGGGGGATTTGCCTTTTTCTAAGGTTGGCCTTACTGTGCAAACTTGTACTTCTGCTGTGGAAGGTCAGGTGGGCATTCAGATGAGACCCTCTTATAGGTGTTTGCACCGGTATATTTTCGACAGAAGGCAGATGAGTAAGGCATGAGCCAGCGACCTGTAAATTGGGGAGATATCTCAATAGCGTACAGGTTGGTGATGTCCTTACATACAATGATGTGCATATAATTCTTCTATGAAGTAGCCTGCCATCATTTGTACTGCATAAGAGAATATCACCTAAACATGTAATCCTACGAGGGGCAGAGCAAGCAGCCATGTGTTTTTTCTAGGACTGGAGCATGTCGGCATATGTTCATTCTATAGGGCAAGTGTGTAGGCATGTATACGCCCAAGAAATGGAGCATACAGCCTTGTTCCTCCACAACGGTACAGGAGTGGATCTTGCTGGCATGTGTTCTTGTTAGTGGCAAAGTGTGTGAACTCCAAGTAATTTAACTGTGTCGTAAAACACTGCGCAGACATGTTTCTAATGGGTACTGCTCCTTCTAATAATTCTTTGTCTCAGAATAAGTGCAGACTCAACTCAGGAAACCTTTTACCACACTGTGACTGTGCTACTGAGTGCCACTTATGTCCAAGGTGTCACAATTGTTCGCATGACTCTGATCGAAAAACTATGTTCAGTTTTAATTGCTTTTCCTAGTTCTGTGTGGTTTTTTTTGTAGCTTCATCATCATGAGTAAATGAATGGTATTTGGGGTTTCAAAGTTGTCCTAAGTATTGATGACCTGTGTATATAATGCTTAGGTGTCAATCATGGCAGCTGGAAATGAGATGCCTTCTTATGTATGACCTTGAAGGCCTGATGTTCTTGAGGGAGGAAATTAATGGCTTATAGGACATGTTTGTTCCTGGATGCCCTGAAAGTGACCAATAGGCTCAGTAGTCCTCTGAAGTGACCGGCACCAAACAAGTAACCTAGTCTTCCTGGCATCACCATTACTTTGAAAAAAAATATTTTTACACTGGCTGGTTTGAAAAGCTAGATCCTGCACTGAAATCATATTATGAATAGCTTTGGAAGCATGTTTCAAGCCTGCACCAGAGGTGGCCAATGTGCTGAATCCGGTGTCTGTGACACCCACAGTTGCCTATTTTTTTAGTCTTTCAAAAAAGGAGAGCTCAAATGAGAAAGAAGCCGCTCTCTGTAACACCAAATGCGTCTGTTCCACAGCATGGATCAGGAACTGAAATATTATGGGCGTTTCTAAGTTCCCCAGAGCAGAACTGCTAGAGAGGCAGCTTCAGAGTGAGAAGTGGTGGCGGAAATGAGGGTTGAGTGGCATTGGCAGTTATCCTGTGGGGCAGTCTGTGGACTTAATGGTGCCTGAAAACCAGTAAGTAGGGTCATCTATACTTACACCATTGTCCATCGTGCCCTCTTAGACACCTAAGCCAAATTGTTTCCAAGGTTGTTGTACCTGCTATAAGGGATGACTCTTTTCACTCTGAAGATTAATGTAACATTGCAAGTGTGATGTGCATGTGCTGAGTCAAACCCCTTCTACACTGAGCAAGGGGGACAGGACAAAGATGGTAGTGGAGTGAATGTGATACTCAAAAACAGAGGGGAAGCAGGAGGTCCAGGCACTTCTGATGCAGCGGTAATTTCACGGTAATTTCTCAATGCAAAACCTCATTTACCTTCTAATTTACCGCTGCAAAGATACTGGACCCTTGCCACTGTATATTACCATCAGGAGACTTTACATAAACATGAAAAATCAAAAATGCAATTAATATTTAAGCCAATAAAGAGAGTTGTGAGTATTTTAAAGGGTTTTATTTTCTAGTTAAAAGTTAAAGTTCTCTGACCCTTTATTCATTAGTCAAATATCAATCAGGTTACAGAATTGAAAATAGGAAAAATAGAATTAATACAAAACATATTATAGGTTGCATACAAAGCACTCCATTAGGAGGAAGAGAAAAAAAACCTAATTCTATGTCAGTCAGAACTCTTTGAAGAGTTTCAGGAAAAATATAATTCAAGAGTGAGTTTTGCAAGGCTAATCAATAATTAATAATTGGCAAAAATCTCCCATAAAGAGAAATAAATGCATAGGACAAATAAATCATTTCAAAACTAATTAGTTAGTCAAAGCATAAACTTAGAGTTTTAGCATCTAAATCTAAACCTTTTCTATCAGCTGCACTCTCTGCCCTGGTCTGTTCATCTGTCATCTCTGTGTTCACAGAGAGAGGCTGCTCCTGAAAAGGCCCCTCCTTCACAGACCACAGAGGAATGTGATCTGCCTTGCCAAAAATATGACCTGCAAGGACTCTCTAAAAAAAATATGAGCAAGAACCCCCACCTCCCTCTGTCTCTCCTCGGACGCAATCTCCTCTCAGGCTGCACCCCCTAAAGCTTCTAAAGCCTCTAAAGCCCCCCAAGCCCCCTAAAGAGGTCATTATTTATACTCTAATTCTTGGCTAACTACACTAATAATGTTGCAGTTTTCAGTACAGCTTGCACCGTGATTGGTTAGCATAGATGACATGAGGGTCTCACCATCCTGTTCTCATTGGCAAATCCAACCCATACCAGTTTTAACAAAGGAAGCGTTAATGCTTAATACAGTCTTATTGTTTCACCATCAATAATTATACAAATATGCAACATTAAGGCAGAAAAATGTATCAGTCCATTTCCTCCTTCCTTTCACATCGCACGCAGGAAGGATACTTTCCACAAACACTGGTACATTGGCACGATAACAAGAATGTAAAGTTCATGGTGGCCTTGAACCAGGTCTTCACTTGAGGCACTTGGCAGTATGTAGCTGGTTCTGCGCATGCGTCTCTCATTCAATACAATTCACAGCCTTGCTGGATTCACAGGCAGCCATTTTATCTTAGGCCCAAAAACAAAACAAACACAAAAAGAGTATTAATTTACGAAATAAAAACCCATTCTGTTTACCACTCCCCCATACTAGTACCCTGTATTAATTATTACCTAGCAAAAGCTATTAATTTAAAGCAGCTTTTCTATTATTTGTGCACAACATGCAAAAATGTGCAATGTACAACATAGCATAAAACATGCACCAGTGCACATTTTCAAAGCGCAAACAGTTAATGCATCAACATGCTCTAATGTTTTAGATAGCTTTTCATGCAAAATGCTTTAGCCCCACGTGTAGTGTTGGTGCATGGTTGATTAATACACATTATAAAAAGATGTGTTATGAACTGAATATGTATTGTCTAAATATGCAACAAAACCAGAGTCTCTTCAGACGGGAACAGGGAGTGTAGATTATAAGGGAAAGGAGCTGGGAGGAGAGAACACATTCCATTTTATCTTCAAAGCTAAAAGGAAAACTGCAATCACGAGTTTCTCTACACTGCAAAAACACATGTTAATACAGCACAAGCATTTCAGACTGAAAGCATTTTGACCAGGCCTCATTTTATATTTCATGTGCCATGTGTTTTCTCTTGCACCAAAATCTGCGTGCCAATTTAAATGCAGTCTGTCTGAAACACAAAACAGAGCAATGCTTAATTTGGGAAATCTAGCTCTATCAACTCACCCTTTGATCATAACAAATCATGATACCTCAAATGATTTGTAAATCATCACACTTATTTATTTTCACAAGTGACATTTTTATTGCAAAAGCTGAGCATATAACAATTTTACCTCTATTTTCTAAGGCAACACAAGTTTTTGTCTGTAATCAGATCATATATAGCCAAGCTCAAAGTTTAGTGCAGAGTTCTGTAAGTAGCTTCTTGGAACTGTTAGTCTTCTCTAAAATAAGTAATTAAAATAATAAAAGGAAAATTCAACAGGACAGTTCTCTTTTCTATTTTCTTTTCTTCTTTTTCTTTCATCATTCAAAGATTCTTTTCTCTTCAGCTCTTGACAATTCTCAGTTATTGTTTCAGCCTTTCTTTTTCTCTTTGTCACCAGCTTGCCATCAGGGTGGCTCATACAGTTCATTCAAAGTGACATTCTGTACTTTTTCCATGCATTTTGTCCACTCAGGTGCTGAGAAACTCTGACAGAGCACCATCAATTCTTTGCACTTTTTCAATCCAAGCCTTTCACTTTTATTTTCACTTTGATCAGATTCAGATGTTTCAGCTATGGGTGCAAATGATTTTTCAAGGGACCACTGTAGACGTTTTGGAAACCCTTTCAGCCAGCTTTTTCCTACCTCCACTCGTAGGCCCACAGCACTAATTTCTTCTTCAGAGGCTGCATCTGACTCTTTCACCCTTTGGACACCGCTTTCATCTGAGTCAGTTTCCACTTTTTGCTTTTCCAGTGCCACTTCAGTTTTCTCTAGTGCTGCTTCAGACTCTGTGTGTTCCCTCACAGCTTGACTGACCCTCTTCTGTGGACTTTTGACCGCTGCTGGCATCTCTTCTTGAAGAGGAGCTGTTTTATCAGGGGGACACAGGACCATATGTGTGTGAGAGGCATGCACCCAATTTGGAAGGCCACCACATTTCACAACAGTTTTTGCCAGTATCATTTGGAACAGGCCTTTCCATTTCACAGCATCTCTCAGATCAAAGTTGTTGCACCATCCATTATGCAGATCTTGTGTAGCAGCTGCAATCTGGTGAGAAACTGCACGCTCCACATCAGCCAGACCTTCACAGCAATGGCTAGTCTTTTCATCAGTTGTTTTCACAAGTGCATTTGCATGGACATTTTCAAGCCAATTCAGTGATGCTGAAACACAGTCTCTGTGCTGTCTTTGTGTTGCTTTATTATGCTTGAAACTTCAGGCTGATGGCTACAATCCAATCTTTGTCCAATCTTTTGTTCTGCACTCATCATCTTTGAAACCTCATTATGATCTGATTTCAGAGAAACTGGCAATCTATACCTGGGCATCAGTTTTTGCAATAACACATTTGCTACTATGCAGTTGTCACTTTTTTCAAAAACAGTTCTGATACAACCCTGTTGTTCTGCTTCTGAAACAATTTCTTGAGCCTCTATTAATTCACCTGTGAAGATTCCATTGAATGTATATGCTAACAGAACACAATTTTGTGCAACTGAATTAGCATTTCTCTCTCCCATGACAACAGTGACTCCCATTTGAGCAGATATACTGAATGTTATGGTAAGGGCAATCAATTTCGAATTTTGGGCTGAGGTAACTACTGAAAGCCATGAAGTTTTGACAACATAATGTATAGGAAGCACAGCATGTGCTGCTTTTAATGTGTCATTATTACCTTTCAAACATAGGCCATCTACAAAATGGACATTGTCTGGGCTGAATCAGACGTTCATCCTTAAAGTCTGATATTGGCTTTATGCATATTTTCATGACATCTAGACACTCATATTCAGTTTCATTGATGTTGGGATCAAAGGTCATTGGGAAATACATCACAGACCCTTGAACACATTCATGTTTTTGAACAGGCACTGAGAGAGCGCAGCCCTCCCTCTCACTGCAAATTGGTGTATTTTCTTTCAAATAAACTTTCATTCCTAGTGCTGGGGCGCGACACTTTTTCTCTTTCAACTCTAGGAATGCTTTGGTGCAATTGTTGTCCAATGGAAGCGGATCAGACACATCCTTGTGTGTCAGCCTCAGTAAAGGCTTAGCCACTAGGGAAAGGTTTAGTAACCACTCTCTAAAGCAGCCAACCATCCCCAAAAATTTCCTGACTTCTTTCTGAATTTGAGGTGGATTTATCTGGTGAATTATTTCCACTCTCTCTGGTGACACCTTTCTACCTTCCTTTCCAATTATGTGTCCCAGACATTCATTTTCTTTTTGACAGTACTCCTGACTATTCTCATGCAATGGCACTGTGACATGAACTTGGCAAAAATCAATAACAGTAAGCCATTCTTCAGCACCTGGAATGTGAAAAAATATATTGGCTGGATTCGGTACCATGGGACAACATGGAAAAATGATGCTATTAATCTCCTGCACTATTCTGTTCTTTTCATTTAGTTTCTGTGAACCTGTGATCAGACAGTTACATAAACTTCCAATCAATTCCATCAAAAATACTTTATTCACTTGATCTCCAATTATGGGTAAAATTTCTGCAACTGATGGTGTTCTTGAATACATGTCATCTGGTTCTAATTTGAATAAGACATGGTCTGCACATTTTATTAATCTGACATCCTTCTCTGTGAGCTCTCTTATTTCTGTGTTTAATATTTCTTTCAAATCAGAAGGTAATTTTTCAACTGTCTTTTCTGAAAACAATGCTACAGCTGTCTCTTGTTGGGCCATTTTAAAATGTGCATCCTCATCAGGAATCTGAAAATTAACATCATCTGGTGTACAGTAATCTGTGCTGTTTAATTTGCAAAACAATTGTTTTCCTGCCAGGCCTGAGTCACAAACAACAAATTGGTAACTTTCCTCAAATGGGCCTATTTTTGGTGCAAATTCTTCTAAAACTGGGTTTGTAATTTCTTTGTTTAAAACTCCTACAACTAAGTCTGGACCTTCCACTGCTTTCACAATGGACTTGGTAAATTCAGAATTGTTAGGGTTAAAACTCTCATTTTCAAATACAGCAACCTGTTGAACTGGGTTCTGATTTTGTTTCTGGAAATAATTCACATTTGCTCTGGACAACTTATTTAAATTAATTTTAGCATTTTCCATATTTTGTGGGACCATTTGGGCTTGAAAAACTCCTGCCATTGGTACCTGTTTCTGAACTGATATTTGCATTTGCTTGGCAGACACATCTTGCACCTGCATTTCTCTCTGTTCTTGCACATTTCCAACTGCTGCATCATGTTTAAATTTAAATTTCTTCTTCCAATGCTCAAATCTGTTATAAAGATGGCAAAAGGACACCTTTTCCAGCAGTGCAACATCCATACCCGAATTTGCACAAAGCAAAACACCTTTACTTCCATCCTGTGTTCTTTTAATCTGTACCCAATCAACATCCTTTGCTGGCACTCTGCCCTTCAGGAAAGTAATCACTGCTACATTTTTCTCCATAACAACAGAAAATGATGGTGCATTCATGCAAACCTTTTTCATTGTCTCCTCACCTGACCTTTGCACAGCAACTTTATATTTAAACCACAATTTAGTCTGCATGACAATGTCAAAGAACATTTCCAAATTAATGCACAACTCTTTTAAAATTGCAACAAATCCATCAACTTGTGGGTACCACAGCATAAGTTTGTCTCTCAATTGTGGGAATGTGTTCAGAAATGCTGCAAGTTCACTTTTGTTCCGTGGCACATGAACATGCACTTCTCCCACCTTTTCTCTCAATGAGTAAGCAAAAGCTTCTCCCTCATCCTGTTTATTATTTTCCCTAACAAGGTCTGGTGGTTTCTTTTTCTTCTCATGTTTTCTTGCCCACTTGTCTCCTAATTTCTCAAACCCATTGCATTTGAAAATATATTTTATTATTTCTGCAATGTGCAACTGCATTCCTGAAGAACACATTTTCTCATTTGCTTCATCATTCATATGTACCCTGAAACTTTTCTGAAATGGAAAACTTCCTGAAACATCAATTTCATATTTTTGAGCCAAATCAGTCAGTCTATCATGTGTAGTTACTGCACATATAGCTGTTTCCTTACTCAGGGAAATTAATTCTTTTTCCTGACACTGGTTCACATTTTCATGATTTAAACAGCAGGGACTGTTAATTTCTTCATGTTCAAATGTTGATTTTAAAACACTAAGCTGTCTCTCTTTTTCAGGGTCTGGGTTAATTTGTTCCCCCATGCTCTCTATCTTTTTAAGCACTGCTGCTTCCTCACAGCAGGTTTGAAAAATCCCATCTTCAAATATATTCATTTTACCCTGGGCTGCAGATGTTGTAAAGACCAATTTTCCCCCACCTTTCAGTGCTTGGACTGTCTGGGGTAATTTCTGTTCAATAATCTGTGAATTCTGAGTTTCTGAAATAAACCCTGACATAATTACTCCTTCTGCAGCTCTTTGAACTTTTTGAGTAGGGACCATATTAATTGGGATAGTCACAATTTGTCTAGGCACTGCCTGTGCATCTGCAGTTTGTAATACTTGTACTGAATCAGTCACGTTTGAAGCAGTAACACCTGGAGATATCACTGTCAGTGCTGAATCAACAGATAGTGGGTCAATCTGAAATGTCTGCACAGTTCTTTCAATCTGTGTTTCTCTCTGTTCAACAGAAGCAGTAGCCACTGTAGTACTTACTGGTACACTATTTTCAGTATTTTTAATGGGAACCACATAAAGTGGCGGACACTCAGTTAACAATGCATCCATTATTTCATCCCCTGAATCACTATTTATTTGAAGCTTTTTGTCATCTTTAATTTCCTTCTCCTGTATCTGGTGCTTTACCTTTTTATCCTCACTTGCTTTGTCTCTTGCTACCTTTTCCCACATGCTTAAAGCCTCAAATTGTGCAGCTCTAGATGGTGTCTTTATTTCACATAACACTTCCCTTAATTTGTCAATAATTTGCAATTCAAAAGTACCATCTTTTGGAAACCTCAAAGGACCTTCTTTTTCACTAATCTTGCACCATTGGTGAACCCACATACATGAATTTTGTCCCAAATTGGTAGACATAAAATGCACGGGTGTTGCTTCAGGAGCATCACCAACTAAAAACGAATTTTTCACTTTACCTCCCAACAGTTTCTTTAAACCTTCAAACATTTTCATTTCTGCAATAGTTCAATGCAATTTCTTTTCTCCAATGCTGTCAGTTTCAATTTCACAGTTTAACTCCTACTACTGACCCTCTCAACTGCAATATTTTTCTGAGTTTTCTTAATCAAAATTCTGTTAATAACAACATAAAAACATTTGCTACTCTGTCTGTTCCACTAAACAAAGGATAGATTTCTTTTCACTGCGAGTAACACATTCCGCTTACTCTTCACAAAGTAAGAACTTCTGTTTACTATTCAAACACTGCGAGTAAATCCCTTCCGCTTACCCTTCACTCAAGCTCAGAAGAACCTGCTACTCCTTCAGTGTTACCCTTTCTAGGTGATACAACACCAAAGTTTCACCAGCGAACTCTTTGCTATCAATCACTCTCACTTTTACACAGAAAATAGTCCCTAATTTAACACTGCCAGCCCTACCTAGCTTCTCAGTGTTATTCCAACAGACGAGTAACCTCACTGCAGTGTGGCTTCCATTTACCACCCGCTATTCCTTTCCCGGGAATTTCCAGGTATCACTGTACCTGTGCTTCCAGACAACATAAAACAAGACACTAACTTTTCATGTTAAGAACATATAATCAATAATCAAAAATTCTGTCCTATGAAATTACCAATAATCAATAAAACCATCAAGTAAAAAATGAGCAAACTTTTCACCAACAGTCAAAACCCTTACTATTTTCAACACTTCAAAATACCTCCTAGCACATTAACAACATTTCACAACCCTATTGATACTCACACCACTCCAGCAATCGCCTTCTTGCATCACCTTCCAGTACTGCTTTGCCAGTCTTCAGGTTCTGAGCATTGGAATCAGGACTTTCTTTTGAGAATCTGGACATTTATCTAACTTGGGCAATTATTTTACTTCCCTCCTAAGGTCAATGTCCATTAGTCGAATAGTTGATGGTGATATTAATAATCCTTAATCACCAAACTAATCAATAATGACCATCCTCTTGCTACCAGAAACTGATGCAGCGGTAATTTCACGGTAATTTCTCAATGCAAAACCTCATTTACCTTCTAATTTACCGCTGCAAAGATACTGGACCCTTGCCACTGTATATTACCATCAGGAGACTTTACATAAACATGAAAAATCAAAAATGCAATTAATATTTAAGCCAATAAAGAAAGTTGTGAGTATTTTAAAGGGTTTTATTTTCTAGTTAAAAGTTAAAGTTCTCTGACCCTTTATTCATTAGTCAAATATCAATCAGGTAACAGAATTGAAAATAGGAAAAATAGAATTAATACAAAACATATTATAGGTTGCATACAAAGCACTCCATTACGAGGAAAAAAAACCCTAATTCGATGTCAGTCAGAACTCTTTGAAGAGTTTCAGGGAAAATATAATTCAAGAGTGAGTTTTGCAAGGCTAATCAATAATTAATAATTGGCAAAAATCTCCCATAAAGAGAAATAAATGCATAGGACAAATAAATCTTTTCAAAACTAATTAGTTAGTCAAAGCATAAACTTAGAGTTTTAGCATCTAAATCTAAACCTTTTCTATCAGCTGCACTCTCTGCCCTGGTCTGTTCATCTGTCATCTCTGTGTTCACAGAGAGAGGCTGCTCCTGAAAAGGCCCCTCCTTCACAGACCACAGAGGAATGTGATCTGCCTTGCCAAAAATATGACCTGCAAGGACTCTCTAAAACAAATATGAGCAAGAACCCCCACCTCCCTCTGTCTCTCCTCGGACGCAATCTCCTCTCAGGCTGCACCCCCTAAAGCTTCTAAAGCCTCTAAAGCCCTCCAAACCCCTAAAGAGGTCATTATTTATACTCTAATTCTTGGCTAACTACACTAATAATGTTGCAGTTTTCAGTAAAGCTTGCACCGTGATTGGTTAGCATAGATGACATGAGGGTCTCACCATCCTGTTCTCATTGGCAAATCCAACCCATACCAGTTTTAACAAAGGAAGCGTTAATGCTTAATACAGTCTTATTGTTTCACCATCAATAATTATACAAATATGCAACATTAAGGCAGAAAAATGTATCAGTCCATTTCCTCCTTCCTTTCACATCGCACGCAGGAAGGATACTTTCCACAAACACTGGTACATTGGCACGATAACAAGAATGTACAGTTCATGGTGGCCTTGAACCAGGTCTTCACTTGAGGCACTTGACAGTATGTAGCTGGTTCTGCGCATGCGTCTCTCATTCAATACAATTCACAGCCTTGCTGGATTCACAACACACAAGATGATGGACGGAATGCTGCACATTGGCAAACATTCACCCCTAGTCACAGATCTGGGTTTAATCCATCGTTATTTTGCTTCACCACGCCACCCCAGTTCAGACATAGCCATATGCAAATCAGTCTTGACCCTGAGCCTCATGGGAACAGTCCAGACCGAACTGCCAAGCCATGTCTTCCCTGGACCGGAATCAAGCATCCTAGGACCGGTTTCAGGCTATCAGCCTTCATCAGCCAGGATAGCTTGACTCCAGTGGCGTAGTGAGCACGGGACCCATGTCTGGGCATACCCTTCCCACATAGGGCGAAATGCAAAACACACAAGATGATGGACGGAATGCTGCACATTGGCAAACATTCACCCCCAGTCACAGATCTGGGTTTAATCCATCGTTATTTTGCTTCACCACGCCACCCCAGTTCAGACATAGCCATATGCAAATCAGTCTTGACCCTGAGCCTCATGGGAACAGTCTAGACCGAACTGCCAAGCCATGTCTTCCCTGGACCGGAATCAAGCATCCTAGGACCGGTTTCAGGCTATCAGCCTTCATCAGCCAGGATAGCTTGACTCCAGTGGCGTAGTGAGCACGGGACCCACGTCTGGGCATACCCTTCCCACATAGGGCGAAATGCAAAACACACAAGATGATGGACGGAATGCTGCACATTGGCAAACATTCACCCCCAGTCACAGATCTGGGTTTAATCCATCGTTATTTTGCTTCACCACGCCACCCCAGTTCAGACATAGCCATATGCAAATCAGTCTTGACCCTGAGCCTCATGGGAACAGTCCAGACCGAACTGCCAAGCCATGTCTTCCCTGGACCGGAATCAAGCATCCTAGGACCAGTTTCAGGCTATCAGCCTTCATCAGCCAGGATAGCTTGACTCCAGTGGCGTAGTGAGCACAGGACCCACGTCTGGGCATACCCTTCCCACATAGGGCGAAATGCAAAACACACAAGATGATGGACGGAATGCTGCACATTGGCAAACATTCACCCCCAGTCACAGATCTGGGTTTAATCCATCGTTATTTTGCTTCACCACGCCACCCCAGTTCAGACATAGCCATATGCAAATCAGTCTTGACCCTGAGCCTCATGGGAACAGTCCAGACCGAACTGCCAAGCCATGTCTTCCCTGGACCGGAATCAAGCATCCTAGGACCGGTTTCAGGCTATCAGCCTTCATCAGCCAGGATAGCTTGACTCCAGTGGCGTAGTGAGCACGGGACCCACGTCTGGGCATACCCTTCCCACATAGGGCGAAATGCAAAACACACAAGATGATGGATGGAATGCTGCACATTGGCAAACATTCACCCCAGTCACAGATCTGGGTTTAATCCATCGTTATTTTGCTTCACCACGCCACCCCAGTTCAGACATAGCCATATGCAAATCAGTCTTGACCCTGAGCCTCATGGGAACAGTCCAGACCGAACTGCCAAGCCATGTCTTCCCTGGACCGGAATCAAGCATCCTAGGACCGGTTTCAGGCTATCAGCCTTCATCAGCCAGGATAGCTTGACTCCAGTGGCGTAGTGAGCACGGGACCCACGTCTGGGCATACCCTTCCCACATAGGGCGAAATGCAAAACACACAAGATGATGGACGGAATGCTGCACATTGGCAAACATTCACCCCCAGTCACAGATCTGGGTTTAATCCATCGTTATTTTGCTTCACCACGCCACCCCAGTTCAGACATAGCCATATGCAAATCAGTCTTGACCCTGAGCCTCATGGGAACAGTCCAGACCGAACTGCCAAGCCATGTCTTCCCTGGACCGGAATCAAGCATCCTAGGACCGGTTTCAGGCTATCAGCCTTCATCAGCCAGGATAGCTTGACTCCAGTGGCGTAGTGAGCACGGGACCCACGTCTGGGCATACCCTTCCCACATAGGGCGAAATGCAAAACACACAAGATGATGGACGGAATGCTGCACATTGGCAAACATTCACCCCCAGTCACAGATCTGGGTTTAATCCATCGTTATTTTGCTTCACCACGCCACCCCAGTTCAGACATAGCCATATGCAAATCAGTCTTGACCCTGAGCCTCATGGGAACAGTCCAGACCGAACTGCCAAGCCATGTCTTCCCTGGACCGGAATCAAGCATCCTAGGACCGGTTTCAGACTATCAGCCTTCATCAGCCTGGATAGCTTGACTCCAGTGGCGTAGTGAGCACGGGACCCACGTCTGGGCATACCCTTCCCACATAGGGCGAAATGCAAAACACACAAGATGATGGACGGAATGCTGCACATTGGCAAACATTCACCCCCAGTCACAGATCTGGGTTTAATCCATCGTTATTTTGCTTCACCACGCCACCCCAGTTCAGACATAGCCATATGCAAATCAGTCTTGACCCTGAGCCTCATGGGAACAGTCCAGACCGAACTGCCAAGCCATGTCTTCCCTGGACCGGAATCAAGCATCCTAGGACCAGTTTCAGGCTATCAGCCTTCATCAGCCAGGATAGCTTGACTCCAGTGGCGTAGTGAGCACGGGACCCACGTCTGGGCATACCCTTCCCACATAGGGCGAAATGCAAAACACACAAGATGATGGACGGAATGCTGCACATTGGCAAACATTCACCCCCAGTCACAGATCTGGGTTTAATCCATCGTTATTTTGCTTCACCACGCCACCCCAGTTCAGACATAGCCATATGCAAATCAGTCTTGACCCTGAGCCTCATGGGAACAGTCCAGACCGAACTGCCAAGCCATGTCTTCCCTGGACCGGAATCAAGCATCCTAGGACCGGTTTCAGGCTATCAGCCTTCATCAGCCAGGATAGCTTGACTCCAGTGGCGTAGTGAGCACGGGACCCACGTCTGGGCATACCCTTCCCACATAGGGCGAAATGCAAAACACACAAGATGATGGACGGAATGCTGCACATTGGCAAACATTCACCCCCAGTCACAGATCTGACTGTTCCCATGAGGCACAGGGTCAGACTGATTTGCATATGGCCATGTCTGAACTGGGGTGGTGGAGTGAGCTAAAGAATGATGATGGATTAAACCCAGATCAGTTGACTGGGGGTGAGTGTTTGATTGGCTCAAACGTTCCGTCCATCATCCCCTTTTGTATCGCTTTGTTCGCCCTAAGTTGGCGGGGGTATGCCCAGACGTGGGTCCCTTGCTCACTTTGCCACTGGATTCAAGCAAGCCTGGCTGATGACGGCTGGAATGCCAGAAACCGGTCCTAGGATGCTTGTTTCCGGTCCAGGAAGACATGGCTTGGCAGTTCGGGCTGGACTGTTCCCATGAGGCACAGGGTCAGACTGATTTGCATATGGCTATGTCTGAACTGGGGTGGTGGAGTGAGCTAAAGAATGATGATGGATTAAACCCAGATCAGTTGACTGGGGGTGAGTGTTTGATTGGCTCAAACGTTCCGTCCATCATCCCCTTTGTATCGCTTTGTTCGCCCTAAGTTGACAGGGGTATGCCCAGGCGTGGGTCCCTTGCTCACTTTGCCACTGGATTCAAGCAAGCCTGGCTGATGACGGCTGGAATGCCAGAAACCGGTCCTAGGATGCTTGTTTCCGGTCCAGGGAAGACATGGCTTGGCAGTTCGAGCTGGACTGTTCCCATGAGGCACAGAGTCAGACTGATTTGCATATGGCCATGTCTGAACTGGGGTGGTGGAGTGAGCTAAAGAATGATGATGGATTAAACCCAGATCAGTTGACTGGGGGTGAGTGTTTGATTGGCTCAAGCGTTCCGTCCATCATCCCCTTTTGTATCGCTTTGTTCGCCCTAAGTTGGCGGGGGTATGCCCAGACGTGGGTCCCTTGCTCACTTTGCCACTGGATTCAAGCAAGCCTGGCTGATGACGGCTGGAATGCCAGAAACCGGTCCTAGGATGCTTATTTCCGGTCCAGGGAAGACATGGCTTGGCAGTTCGGGCTGGACTGTTCCCATGAGGCACAGGGTCAGACTGATTTGCATATGGCCATGTCTGAACTGGGGTGGTGGAGTGAGCTAAAGAATGATGATGGATTAAACCCAGATCAGTTGACTGGGGGTGAGTGTTTGATTGGCTCAAACGTTCCGTCCATCATCCCCTTTTGTATCGCTTTGTTCGCCCTAAGTTGGCGGGGTATGCCCAGACGTGGGTCCCTTGCTCACTTTGCCACTGGATTCAAGCAAGCCTGGCTGATGACGGCTGGAATGCCAGAAGCCGGTCCTAGGATGCTTGTTTCCGGTCCAGGGAAGACATGGCTTGGCAGTTCGGGCTGGACTGTTCCCATGAGGCACAGGGTCAGACTGATTTGCATATGGCCATGTCTGAACTGGGGTGGTGGAGTGAGCTAAAGAATGATGATGGATTAAACCCAGATCAGTTGACTGGGGGTGAGGTTTGATTGGCTCAAACGTTCCGTCCATCATCCCCTTTGTATCGCTTTGTTCGCCCTAAGTTGGCGGGGGTATGCCCAGACGTGGGTCCCTTGCTCACTTTGCCACTGGATTCAAGCAAGCCTGGCTGATGACGGCTGGAATGCCAGAAACCGGTCCTAGGATGCTTGTTTGCGGTCCAGGGAAGACATGGCTTGGCAGTTCGGGCTGGACTGTTCCCATGAGGCACAGGGTCAGACTGATTTGCATATGGCCATGTCTGAACTGGGGTGGTGGAGTGAGCTAAAGAATGAAGATGGATTAAACCCAGATCAGTTGACTGGGGGTGAGTGTTTGATTGGCTCAAACGTTCCGTCCATCATCCCCTTTTGTATCGCTTTGCTGGATTCACAGGCAGCCATTTTATCTTAGGCCCAAAAACAAAACAAACACAAAAAGAGTATTAATTTACGAAATAACCCATTCTGTTTACCTCTCCCCCCCATACTAGTACCCTGTATTAATTATTACCTAGCAAAAGCTATTAATTTAAAGCAGCTTTTCTATTATTTGTGCACAACATGCAAAAATGTGCAATGTACAACATGCACCAGTGCAAATTTTCAAAGCGCAAACAGTTAATACATCAACATGCCCCCCAGTGTAGTGTTGGTGCATGGTTGATTAATACACATTATAAAAAGATGTGTTATGAACTGAATATGTATTGTCTAAATATGCAACAAAACCAGAGTCTCTTGAGACGGGAACAGGGAGTGTAGATTATAAGGGAAAGGAGCTGGGAGGAGAGAACACATTCCATTTTATCTTCAAAGCTAAAAAGGAAAACTGCAATCACGAATTTCTCTACACTGCAAAAAGACATCTTAATACAGCACAAGCATTTCAGACTGAAAGCATTTTGACCAGGCCTCATTTTATATTTCATGTGCCATGTGTTTTCTCTTGCACCAAAATTTGCGTGCCAATTTAAATGCAGTCTGTCTGAAACACAAAACAGAGCAATGCTTAATTTGGGAAATCTAGCTCTATCAACTCACCCTTTGATGATAACAAATCATGATACCTCAAATGATTTGTAAATCATCACACTTATTTATTTTCACAAGTGACATTTTTATTGCAAAAGCTGAGCATATAACAATTTTACCTTTATTTTTTAAGGCAACACAAGTTTTTGTCTGTAATCAGATCATATATAGCCAAGCTCAAAGTTTAGTGCAGAGTTCTGTAAGTAGCTTCTTGGAACTGTTAGTCTTCTCTAAAATAAGTAATTAAAATAATAAAAGGAAAATTCAACAGGACAGTTCTCTTTTCTATTTTCTTTTCTTCTTTTTCTTTCATCATTCAAAGATTCTTTTCTCTTCAGCTCTAGACAATTCTCAGTTATTGTTTCAGCCTTTCTTTTTCTCTTTGTCACCAGCTTGCCATCAGGGTGGCTCATACTGTTCATTCAAAGTGGCATTCTGTACTTTTTCCATGCATTTTGACCACTCAGGTGCTGAGAAACTCTGACAGAGCACCATCAATTCTTTGCACTTTTTCAATCCAAGCCTTTCACTTTTAGACTTTTTGGATACCCTTTCAGCCAGCTTTTTCCTACCTCCACTCGTAGGCCCACAGCACTAATTTCTTCTTCAGAGGCTGCATCTGACTCTTTCACCCTTTGGACACCGCTTTCATCTGAGTCAGTTTCCACTTTTTGCTTTTCCAGTGCCACTTCAGTTTTCTCTAGTGCTGCTTCAGACTCTGTGTGTTCCCTCACAGCTTGACTGACCCTCTTCTGTGGACTTTTGACCACTGCTGGCATCTCTTCTTGAAGAGGAGCTGTTTTATCAGGGGGACACAGGACCATATGTGTGTGAGAGGCATGCACCCAATTTGGAAAGCCACCACATTTCACAACAGTTTTTGCCAGTATCATTTGGAACAGGCCTTTCCATTTCACAGCATCTCTCAGATCAAAGTCGTTGCACCATCCATTATGCAGATCTTGTGTAGCAGCTGCAATCTGGTGAGAAACTGCACGCTCCACATCAGCCAGACCTTCACAGCAATGGCTAGTCTTTTCATCAGTTGTTTTCACAAGTGCATTTGCATGGGCATTTTCAAGCCAATTCAGTGATGCTGAAACACAGTCTCTGTGCTGTCTTTGTGTTGCTTTATTATGCTTGAAACTTCAGGCAGATGGCTACAATCCAATCTTTGTCCAATCTTTTGTTCTGCACTCATCATCTTTGAAACCTCATTATGATCTGATTTCAGAGAAACTGGCAATCTATACCTGGGCATCAGTTTTTGCAATAACACATTTGCTACTATGCAGTTGTCACTTTTTCAAAAACAGTTCTGATACAACCCTGTTGTTCTGCTTTTGAAACAATTTCTTGAGCCTCTATTAATTCACCTGTGAAGATTCCATTGAATGTATATGCTAACAGAACACAATTTTGTGCAACTGAATTAGCATTTCTCTCTCCCATGACAACAGTGACTCCCATTTGAGCAGATATACTGAATGTTATGGTAAGGGCAATCAATTTCGAATTTTGGGCTGAGGTAACTACTGAAAGCCATGAAGTTTTGACAACATAATGTATAGGAGGCACAGCATGTGCTGCTTTTAATGTGTCATTATTACCTTTCAAACATGGGCCATCTACAAAATGGACATTGTTGGGCTGAATCAGACGTTCATCCTTAAAGTCTGATATTGGCTTTATGCATATTTTCATGACATCTAGACACTCATATTCAGTTTCATTGATGTTGGGATCAAAGGTCATTGGGAAATACATCACAGACCCTTGAACACATTCATGTTTTTGAACAGGCACTGAGAGAGCGCAGCCCTCCCTCTCACTGCAAATTGGTGTATTTTCTTTCAAATAAACTTTCATTCCTAGTGCTGGGGCGCGACACTTTTTCTCTTTCAACTCTAGGAATGCTTTGGTGCAATTGTTGTCCAATGGAAGCGGATCAGACACACCCTTGTGTGTCAGCCTCAGTAAAGGCTTAGCCACTAGGGAAAGGTTTTGTAACCACTCTCTACAGCAGCCAACCATCCCCAAAAATTTCCTGACTTCTTTCTGAATTTGAGGTGGATTTATCTGGTGAATTATTTCCACTCTCTCTGGTGACACCTTTCTACCTCCCTTTCCAATTATGTGTCCCAGACATTCATTTTCTTTTGACAGTACTCCTGACTATTCTCATGCAATGGCACTGTGACATGAACTTGGCAAAAATCAATAACAGTAAGCCATTCTTCAGCACCTGGAATGTGAAAAAATATATTGGCTGGATTCGGTACCATGGGACAACATGGAAAAATGATGCTATTAATCTCCTGCACTATTCTGTTCTTTTCATTTAGTTTCTGTGAACCTGTGATCAGACAGTTACATAAACTTCCAATCAATTCCATCAAAAATACTTTATTCACTTGATCTCCAATTATGGGTAAAATTTCTGCAACTGATGGTGTTCTTGAATACGTCATCTGGTTCTAATTTGAATAAGACATGGTCTGCACATTTTATTAATCTGACATCCTTCTCTGTGAGCTCTCTTATTTCTGTGTTTAATATTTCTTTCAAATGAGAAGGTAATTTTTCAACTGTCTTTTCTGAAAACAATGCTACAGCTGTCTCTTGTTGGGCCATTTTAAAATGTGCATCCTCATCAGGAATCTAAAAATTAACATCATCTGGTGTACAGTAATCTGTGCTGTTTAATTTGCAAAACAATTGTTTTCCTGCCAGGCCTGAGTCACAAACAACAAATTGGTAACTTTCCTCAAATGGGCCTATTTTTGGTGCAAATTCTTCTAAAACTGGGTTTGTAATTTCTTTGTTTAAAACTCCTACAACTAAGTCTGGACCTTCCACTGCTTTCACAATGGACTTGGTAAATTCAGAATTGTTAGGGTTAAAACTCTCATTTTCAAATACAGCAACCTGTTGAACTGGGTTCTGATTTTGTTTCTGGAAATAATTCACATTTGCTCTGGACAACTTATTTAAATTAATTTTAGCATTTTCCATATTTTGTGGGACCATTTGGGCTTGAAAAACTCCTGCCATTGGTACCTGGTTCTGAACTGACATTTGCATTTGCTTGGCTGACACATCTTGCACCTGCATTTCTCTCTGTTCTTGCACATTTCCAACTGCTGCATCATGTTTAAATTTAAATTTCTTCTTCCAATGCTCAAATCTGTTATAAAGATGGCAAAAGAATACTTTTTCCAGCAGTGCAACATCCATACCCGAATTTGCACAAAGCAAAACACCTTTACTTCCTTCCTGTGTTCTTTTAATCTGTACCCAATCAACATCCTTTGCTGGCACTCTGCGCTTCAGGAAATTAATCACTGCTACATTTTTCTCCATAACAACAGAAAATGATGGTGCATTCATGCAAACCTTTTTCATTGTCTCCTCACCTGACCTTTGCACAGCAACTTTATATTTAAACCACAATTCAGTCTGCATGACAATGTAAAAGAACATTTCCAAATTAATGCACAACTCTTTTAAAATTCCAACAAATCCATCAACTTGTGGGTACCACAGCATACATTTGTCTCTCAATTGTGGGAATGTGTTTAGAAATGCTGCAAGTTCACTTTTGTTCCGTGGCACATGAACATACACTTCTCCCACCTTTTCTCTCAATGAGTAAGCAAAAGCTTCTCCCTCATCCTGTTTATTATTTTCCCTAACAAGGTCTGGTGGTTTCTTTTTCTTCTCATGTTTTCTTGCCCACTTGTCTCCTAATTTCTCAAACCCATTGCATTTGAAAATATATTTTATTATTTCTGCAATGTGCAACTGCATTCCTGAAGAACACATTTTCTCATTTGCCTCATCATTCATATGTACCCTGACATTTTTCTGAAATGGAAAACTTCCTGTAACATCAATTTCATATTTTTGAGCCAAATCAGTCAGTCTATCATGTGTAGTTACTGCACATGTAGCTGTTTCCTTACTCAGGGAAATTAATTCTTTTTCCTGACACTGGTTCACATTTTCATGATTTAAACAGCAGGGACTGTTAATTTCTTCATGTTCAAATGTTGATTTTAAAACACTAAGCTGTCTCTCTTTTTCAGGGTCTGGGTTAATTTGTTCCCCCATGCTCTCTATCTTTTTAAGCACTGCTGCTTCCTCACAGCAGGTTTGAAAAATCCCATCTTCAAATATATTCATTTTACCCTGGGCTGCAGATGTTGTAAAGACCAATTTTCCCCCACCTTTCAGTGCTTGGACTGTCTGGGGTAATTTCTGTTCAATAATCTGTGAATTCTGAGTTTCTGAAATAAACCCTGACATAATTACTCCTTCTGCAGCTCTTTGAACTTTTTGAGTAGGGACCATATTAATTGGGATAGTCACAATTTGTCTAGGCACTGCCTGTGCATCTGCAGTTTGTAATACTTGTACTGAATCAGTCACGTTTGAAGCAGTAACACCTGGAGATATCACTGTCAGTGCTGAATCAACAGATAGTGGGTCAATCTGAAATGTCTGCACAGTTCTTTCAATCTGTGTTTCTCTCTGTTCAACAGAAGCAGTAGCCACTGTAGTACTTACTGGT
Source organism: Calotriton arnoldi (assembly GCA_963921515.1). NCBI lineage: Eukaryota > Metazoa > Chordata > Amphibia > Caudata > Salamandridae > Calotriton > Calotriton arnoldi. Next base: position 917,526 of record CAWUFW010001599.1, on the reverse strand, counting down.
ACACTATTTTCAGTATTTTTAATGGGAACCACATAAAGTGGCGGACACTCAGTTAACAATGCATCCATTATTTCATCCCCTGAATCACTATTTATTTGAAGCTTTTTGTCATCTTTAATTTCCTTCTCCTGTACCTGGTGCTTTACTCTTTTATCCTCACTTGCTTTGTCTCTTGCTACCTTTTCCCACATGCTTAAAGCCTCAAATTGTGCAGCTCTAAATGGTGTCTTTATTTCACATAACACTTCCCTTAATTTGTCAATAATTTGCAATTCAAAAGTACCATCTTTTGGAAACCTCAAAGGACCTTCTTTTTCACTAATCTTGCACCATTGGTGAACCCACATACATGAATTTTGTCCCAAATTGGTAGACATAAAATGCACGGGTGTTGCTTCAGGAGCATCACCAACTAAAAATGAATTTTTCACTTTACTTCCCAACAGTTTCTTTAAACCTTCAAACATTTTCATTTCTGCAATAGTTCAATGCAATTTCTTTTCTCCAATGCTGTCAGTTTCAATTTCACAGTTTAACTCCTACTACTGACCCTCTCAACTGCAATATTTTCTGAGTTTTCTTAATCAAAATTCTGTTAATAACAACATAAAAACATTTGCTACTCTGTCTGTTCCACTAAACAAAGGATAGATTTCTTTTCACTGCGAGTAACACATTCCGCTTACTCTTCACAAAGTAAGAACTTCTGTTTACTCTTCAAACACTGCGAGTAAATCCCTTCCGCTTACCCTTCACTCAAGCTCAGAAGAACCTGCTACTCCTTCAGTGTTACCCTTTCTAGGTGATACAACACCAAAGTTTCACCAGCGAACTCTTTGCTATCAATCACTCTCACTTTTACACAGAAAATAGTCCCTAATTTAACACTGCCAGCCCTACCTAGCTTCTCAGTGTTATTCCAACAGACGAGTAACCTCACTGCAGTGTGGCTTCCATTTACCACCCGCTATTCCTTTCCCGGGAATTTCCAGGTATCACTGTACCTGTGCTTCCAGACAACATAAAACAAGACACTAACTTTTCATGTTAAGAACATATAATCAATAATCAAAAATTCTGTCCTATGAAATTACCAATAATCAATAAAACCATCAAGTAAAAAATGAGCAAACTTTTCACCAACAGTCAAAACCCTTACTATTTTCAACACTTCAAAATACCTCCTAGCATATTAACAACATTTCACAACCCTATTGATACTCACACCACTCTAGCAATCGCCTTCTTGCATCACCTTCCAGTACTGCTTTGCCAGTCTTCAGGTTCTGAGCATTGGAATCAGGACTTTCTTTTGAGAATCTGGACATTTATCTAACTTGGGCAATTATTTTACTTCCCTCCTAAGGTCAATGGTCCATTAGTCGAATAGTTGATGGTGATATTAATAATCCTTAATCACCAAACTAATCAATAATGACCATCCTCTTGCTACCAGAAACTGATGCAGCTGTAATTTCACGGTAATTTCTCAATGCAAAACCTCATTTACCTTCTAATTTACCGCTGCAAAGATACTGGACCCTTGCCACTGTATATTACCATCAGGAGACTTTACATAAACATGAAAAATCAAAAATGCAATTAATATTTAAGCCAATAAAGAGAGTTGTGAGTATTTTAAAGGGTTTTATTTTCTAGTTAAAAGTTAAAGTTCTCTGACCCTTTATTCATTAGTCAAATATCAATCAGGTTACAGAATTGAAAATAGGAAAAATAGAATTAATACAAAACATATTATAGGTTGCATACAAAGCACTCCATTAGGAGGGGAAAAAAACCTAATTCTATGTCAGTCAGAACTCTTTGAAGAGTTCAGGAAAAATATAATTCAAGAGTGGGTTTTGCAAGGCTAATCAATAATTAATAATTGGCAAAAATCTCCCATAAAGAGAAATAAATGCATAGGACAAATAAATCTTATCAAAACTAATTAGTTAGTCAAAGCATAAACTTAGAGTTTTAGCATCTAAATCTAAACCTTTTCTATCAGCTGCACTCTCTGCCCTGGTCTGTTCATCTGTCATCTCTGTGTTCACAGAGAGAGGCTGCTCCTGAAAAGGCCCCTCCTTCACAGACCACAGAGGAATGTGATCTGCCTTGCCAAAAATATGACCTGCAAGGACTCTCAAAAACAAATATGAGCAAGAACCCCCACCTCCCTCTGTCTCTCCTCGGACGCAATCTCCTCTCAGGCTGCACCCCCTAAAGCTTCTAAAGCCTCTAAAGCCCCCCAAGCCCCCTAAAGAGGTCATTATTTATACTCTAATTCTTGGCTAACCACACTAATAATGTTGCAGTTTTCAGTAAAGCTTGCACCGTGATTGGTTAGCATAGATGACATGAGGGTCTCACCATCCTGTTCTCATTGGCAAATCCAACCCATACCAGTTTTAACAAAGGAAGCGTTAATGCTTAATGCAGTCTTATTGTTTCACCATCAAAAATTATACAAATATGCAACATTAAGGCAGAAAAATGTATCAGTCCATTTCCTCCTTCCTTTCACATCGCACGCAGGAAGGATACTTTCCACAAACACTGGTACATTGGCACGATAACAAGAATGTACAGTTCATGGTGGCCTTGAACCAGGTCTTCACTTGAGGCACTTGGCAGTATGTAGCTGGTTCTGCGCATGCGTCTCTCATTCAATACAATTCACAGCCTTGCTGGATTCACAGGCAACCATTTTATCTTAGGCCCAAAAACAAAACAAACACAAAAAGAGTATTAATTTACGAAATAAAAACCCATTCTGTTTACCTCTCCCCCCAGACTAGTACCCTGTATTAATTATTACCTAGCAAAAGCTATTAATTTAAAGTAGCTTTTCTATTATTTGTGCACAACATGCAAAAATGTGCAATGTACAACATAGCATAAAACATGCACCAGTGCAAATTTTCAAAGCGCAAACAGTTAATGCATCAACATGCTCTAATGTTTTAGATAGCTTTTTCATGCAAAATTCTTTAGCCCCCCCGTGTAGTGTTGGTGCATGGTTGATTAATACACATTATAAAAAGATGTGTTATGAACTGAATATGTATTGTCTAAATATGCAACAAAACCAGAGTCTCTTGAGACGGGAACAGGGAGTGTAGATTATAAGGGAAAGGAGCTGGGAGGAGAGAACACATTCCATTTTATCTTCAAAGCTAAAAAGGAAAACTGCAATCACGAGTTTCTCTACACTGCAAAAACACATGTTAATACAGCACAAGCATTTCAGACTGAAAGCATTTTGACCAGGCCTCATTTTATATTTCATGTGCCACGTGTTTTCTCTTGCACCAAAATCTGCGTGCCAATTTAAATGCAGTCTGTCTGAAACACAAAACAGAGCAATGCTTAATTTGAGAAATCTAGCTCTATCACTTCTCACGAATGTGTGGTGAATGAGGTGGAACCTGCCATTGAGTATGATATGTACATTTCTATTTTACACTGGGATTTTTCCATTTTAGTGATAGACCACCTAGACAAACAAGCCTTATGTACATGATAATGTCACTGATCTATTACATAGGGGATTTTGGATTGAGACTCCTTTTATTCCACTCTGCGGAGGCTTTCAGGAATTTGATCGATGATGTGGGAGAAACAACGTCTGCTCCTGCAATTCCAAGGATGGTGCCATGTAAGAAAACGCTAATGATGGGTGATGCATTTTACTTCAAAATAAAACTGATTCGCTAGTGATACATGTGGCCACCTCCAGGTAAAGGCCTAATGTCTTCTCAAGTTTGCCACCAAATAGAGTTCAAATAATGGAATCAATGACAAAAGTGTCTTTGCATTTTGGTCTCTGTCTTTGAGATGGCGTTATTACTGCCAGCTAGGTGGCAAGATGTAACTATCACTTGTGGCAGCTGGTGCAGGGAGATGAGGACCACACACACTAAAAGATGAGTCTGGCTTTCTGCGGCTCAGAAACTCTTTTATTGTGCACTGTGATATAGATCGGAGCTTTCAACCGTACAATGCCCTAGGGATCAATGTTTTAGGAAGCAGCTCTAACTGAAGAATCTTACCAAGGGCAGAGAGCATACTAAATAAAGAACAGAAGCTCAGGCCTTACCTGCAGCAATGTCTGTAGATCAGAGAAACGTGCTTTTATACTCGCCTCACAGCCTATCGTGCTCAGGGAAGCAGATTGATCAGCTCTTTTTGCAGTGGCCAGGACTAACCCGACTAGTCTTCCATTTAGAACTTTTTCCAGAAATAATTGCTCTTGGGCACCAAATCTAATCACAAAAACACACAGAGACAAGCTTTTAGAGACTTCACAAATGCTTTCGAAACATAAAGTGTCACATAAAGAATGTAATAAGGGATTTTACTTAAGGAACCTTCATCTTCCAAAAAGAGAAGTGACGACATCAAGACCCACTCTAGATCCATGGGCTCTCAAAACTACATATGAAAAGAGAAATTTCAGATGGACATTGTGATACAAGTTCTGGTCACATCTGACATGCATCAGGGACATTTTGTATTTCGATTTTTCTGGTTCATATAAAATATCTGCATTTCAATGTGAAAGACATTCCAATTAAAAGTTCTGCCATTGGCCCCATGTCTGAAGCTTGTATGTTACCAAAAGTGTATGCCATGGAAGGTACTTGACTGCAGTTAACAGGGAGTGCAGATCTTTCCTTACTTGGGTAACTGACTCCTTGAAGGTGTCTTTGAGGAAGGGAGATTAAATGTAGCACAAACGATTATTCCACTACTACACAAACTTAGCTTTTCCTTGAAATTTCATAATAAAATTCACCAACACGAAGATTCAATTAACCAAAGCAGAAATGGACACTAAGAGGTCGATTCCGATTCGGGCCGGAAAAAGCACCGACCGACTCGGAGCCGGAAAAATTACCGACCGACACGTACCAGTGGCGCCCGACACGCCAAGTACGATGCAAGCCGCGAGAAATCCGACCGACACGTCAGGAAACCAAGCCGACCGACCGAGCCGCTCGGAAAATAGCAATCCGGCCGGAAAAACACGCGAATCCAACCGACCGACACGCACCCGGAACAAATCCGACCGAATCGTACCCGCCAACTCCAACCCGCAAAGTACGATGCAAGGCGCGAAAAACACGACCGAGTCGGACGGAGGACAAGCCGTACGACCGACACGCATACAAAACCGAGCCGAAGCAACACAATACACCGCGACCGACGCGTACGCAGCATACAAAACTGCACAAACACAGCGTGAACGAAACGGAAAACACCGTACGAGACCAATGCAGGGTCCGACTCGGTCACAAGAACGTTTCCAACATACACAAACAGCACAAAGGAAAAATCAACCAAAAAAAGGCCAAACAAGCAATTACCAAGCCAATAAATACTGGGGGGTGGGGACAGAGAACAAAGACACACCCACAACTCCACCTATATAAAGGACACAAATCACTACCATGAGCCTTTGCAAATGCCATTCCACTGCCAGCACCCAAGAGAAAGCAACCACACACCCACAGCTCATCCCTCACACAAGCCACACACCATCAGCACACCAACAAATACCTACCTCACATACACCCAGCACAACACACACCCACACACCCTCACCTGCACACCAACACACACATCACCCACCATCACCACCCATCACCATGCCCCCCAAGAAGAATCACAAGTTCCTAGATTGTGAATTGGAAGTCCTGGTAGACGAGATCCTCAGGGTAGAGCCACAGCTGTTTGGCACATTGGTCCAACAGACCCCCATGTCACAGAAAACCAAGATGTGGGAGAGGATCATCAACAGGGTGAACGCCCAATCACCATGTCGGCGCACAAAGACCGACATCCAGAACAGGTGGTATGACGTGCGCAGGAGGGTACGGAAACTGCTGAAGCAAGACTACATCAACAGCCAACACACCGGCAGTGGCCCTCCTGCCAAGCCAATATACCTCAGGCCCTGGGAGGAGAAGGTGCGGGCCATCCTACCGCCAGTGAGCATATATGGACTAGAGGACATCCCAGAGCCTGGTGAGTACACAACAAATGTACACAATATACTGCCACAAAACACACACATCACTGTCAAGGGAGAGTCAAACCATGCACTCATAGCAATTACACAGCAACTAGAACAGAATCATCCCAAAATGTGTATGTCAGTCAGATAAACACAACACATGCCATCCAAAAAGTCACATCCAACTGTGCCAACACATGTACAAACACAACCACAACTACAGCTAGGCAGTGGCACAAATAGAACTAACACACACATCCACACATGTAGCCACCACAACAACACCAACACACAGTGAAGACCACTCAAAGGAAGGAATTCTGTGTATGCTGGCCAAGTCAGTGTAGCCAATAGCATCATGGGAGTCGCAGTCACACATATTGCCCCCCCACAACTGTCCCATCAACACCACCATGAACCATGCGCACATCACAGGGAGTGGAGAAGGACTCACAAGATGGCTGACACTGGCTACTGCTGTGGGGAGCACAAGGCCCTGCTGGCAACTGTGCACCAACAAACAGCAGGACACCACTGACTGACATCCTGAGAGACAACTTACACTCCCTGCAATGCAAGCACAGTCCATGGTGGGATATCTGGCTGGCTGGGTGGGAAGGGGGACTTGCAGCACTGACCATAGTCACCAGCACCTCCCCTCACACCCCCCAACACAAACTCCACAGTACCCACCTGGTAGAATGCAATGCCCTCCATCCTAACACAAGATCCCACAAAGCACCACCACCCTGGGTTATGTTGTGTGAAGCACAGGGACACTCTTGGGACTCTTAGCCAAACAACTGCCAGGACAACACTCCCAGCCATCCTGTCAGCACAGCCAGCCCACCCCACAGGGAAGCAGAGTCAAAAGGAAGGAAGCATGGGCATGCTGGGAAGGGGGTGGAGGCAATAGCATGATGGGAGTCGTAGTCACAGACATTGCTCAGCCTCACAACTGGCCCATCAACACCACCCTGAACCATGCTCACATCACAGGGAGTGGAGAAGGACTCACAAGATGGCTGACACTGGCTACTGCTGTGGGAGCACAAGGCCCTGCTGGCAACTGTGCACCAACAAACAGCAGGACACCACTGACTGACATCCTGAGAGACAACTTACACTCCCTGCAATGCAAGCACGTTCCATGGTGGGATATCTGGCTGGCTGGGTGGGAAGGGGGACTTGCAGCACTGACCATAGTCACCAGCACCTCCCCTCACACCCCCCCAACACAAACTCCACAGTACCCACCTGGTAGAATGCAATGCCCTCCATCCTAACACAAGATCCCACAAAGCACCACCACCCTGGGTTATGTTGTGTGAAGCACAGGGACACTCTTGGGACTCTTAGCCAAACAACTGCCAGGACAACACTCCCAGCCATCCTGTCAGCACAGCCAGCCCACCCCACAGGGAAGCAGAGTCAAAAGGAAGGAAGCATGGGCATGCTGGGAAGGGGGTGGAGGCAATAGCATGATGGGAGTCGTAGTCACAGACATTGCTCAGCCTCACAACTGGCCCATCAACACCACCCTGAACCATGCTCACATCACAGGGAGTGGAGAAGGACTCACAAGATGGCTGACACTGGCTACTGCTGTGGGGAGCACAAGGCCCTGCTGGCAACTGTGCACCAACAAACAGCAGGACACCACTGACTGACATCCTGAGAGACAACTTACACTCCCTGCAATGCAAGCACGTTCCATGGTGGGATAACTGACTGGGTGGGTGGGTGGGTGGGAAGGAGGTCTGGCTGTCAACCAAACACAATCAATGCAGACCATGTTCACACCCCAGAGAATACATAGAAATGCCCAAATAATGCAGGACAATGTGCCACACCAATATCAACCCCTGACTGTGACGACTTAGGACAATACAATGTACAGGCCCGCACCCCGAGGCACAGTCACAACTGTCAGGTGTGTCAACCACTGATGCCTGCAGAAACATGACATACATTGTTTGTGTCTCCCAAAAACAGGTGATGATAGGGACACAGCAGCAGACGCTGAGGAGTCCCAGTCCCAGGCTCAAGAGGATGCCGAGCTCACTGGCGTAGTACAGCCTCTGTCCTCCTCGGACGATGAAGAACAACCTGGCACATCCGGTGCAAGTCAACATGCTGCACCAGCAGGACCACCAGCTGCAGCACCAGCAGGTCCACCAGCTGCACCCCCTGCACTCACCCCTCCAACGACTGTCACCACGAATACCATCCCTGCCGACATGGACAGAATAAGGAACAACACCAGCGCAGTGACCCTGGACCAACCTGGGGCCATGGACACCACCACCACCACCAACCCCCAAGGTGGACCAGGGTTATCTGTGCGTGCAACTGCACACACTGCACATGTCAGCAGGGGTGGTGGGAGGGGTGGGAGACAGAGGTCGCTGCTTGCAGACGTTGCTGGTGTGCATGAAGACCCACAACTGGTACGCATAGCTGATGCGTACCAGTCCAGCACCGGAGAGCTCAGCCAGGTAGTGGGGCTCCTCAGAGACATCAAACAGCAGCAGGCTGCCCATCATGCCCGCTTGGACTCCCACATGTCCCACGTGGAGTCACACATGTCACGTGTGGACTCCCACATGACCCGCGTGGAGTCCAAGTGGGATGTACTACATGAGATGACGGCGGTGCACAGGGACATTTTACAATGCCTCCGCCAGATGAACAGCAACCAGTCCACACCTCCCTGTGTGCCAACAACATCTGGTACAGAACAAACTGCAACTGCCACAGGGAGGGAGGAGGACTCTGGCGGAGAGTCCCCTGCACCGCAGCAGCCTGCACTTGAGGGCCCCCCCCAAGAAGAGGGGTCGTCCGAGGAGGGGAAAGTGAGAGGCTGATGGCCAAGCGCAACTCCCAGGAAGCCTGAACCTGTTCTGGATTTTCGCCTTTGTGCACAGACTGTTCACCCTGTTGATGGCAACACTACTCCCACACATTGCATGGGGAGTACAAGTTGGAACAATGTGTCAGACAACTGTGGCCCCGATACTGGGGATCCTGTCTACCTGGACTTTCTATTCATCTAGGAACTTGGGATTGCAAGATTCATGTACAGCACAATCCATCCTATGCACTATTATCACAGATGTATCACAATAAACACAATAATACACCATACTTGCCTCTGTCGTGATTCCAACGTGGGTGCTGTTATGGGGATGATGAACAGCAAAATTACACTGTGTATGCGAACTGCAACAGCAAGGACAACACAGGCATGTGAGTACAGGCAACGTGACACATATGAGGGAGACACACCACCAGGGCTACACAACACATACACACCTAGGCCATCTGACTCATTGCCTACACTGATGTTGCCAGGGAAGACGGTGCAATGCACAGACACCACACCCATTCCCAGTTGTAGTCAAGTAGCCCACAGGTGCAGTAAGCAAATGGCAGTCAAATGTGTGACCACAGACAACGCACATCACTAAGTGAAGCACAGGTTTATTACACAGTAGCAACATGCCGTAACCACTACAGATGCAAGGTAACCCCACCTGGTAGCGGGCACACAGTCAACAACTGTAGACAGAAGGAAGTCCATGGGTGTGGCGCACATCACCTGTAGGGACACAACAGCTACCAGCCTGGATGTGCAATCACGTCGTCGGTGGACACAGTTGACCAAACGAATCTGAAAGTACCCTGTGAAGGACAGAAATGACACACAGTCAAAAGCAATGGAGTACAGGACAGAACAGCAAATACATGTTACAAGATACCCACCCAGAACCAAGTTAGCATGTGAACACTGTTGGGGAGTACAGCCCACCTGTAAGCACACATCGCAACACACATCCAGTCAAGTAGCCCATGGACACACTCCAACAGCACCAGAGCACCACCCACACATCATGCCAACTCACATCATTGACATGACACCTCAGGATACTCACATTCAGCTAAAGAAGTTGGTGATGAGCTGTGTGCGGACATCACCATCACCATCATCATCATCATCGTCACTGGCATCGTGGTCCAGGCCAGGATCCTCCACAGGTGGCGGATGTTGGTCATCGTCATCCTGGATGAGAGGCAACTCCTTCCGCACTGCCAGGTTGTGGAGCATGCAGCAGACGATGATAATCTTGCACACTTTCGCAGGGGCATATGGGAGGGACCCTCCGGTCTTGTCCAGGCAGCGGAAGCGGCTCTTCAGGAGACCAAAGGTCCGCTCAATCACTCTCCTGGTCCGACCATGTGCCTCATTGTAGCGCATCTGGGCAGGTGTCACAGGGTTCCTGAGGGGTGTCAGCAACCACGGCATGTTGGGGTATCCCGAGTCACCTACGGACAGACAAGTGCACATCAGCTGACTTGGAAAAGTGGGCGGAATACTACAGATCAGATCACACACAATGGCACAAAGTCAGTACACACCGACAAGCCAGGCACGCTGGTTCTGCATCTGTGCCATCAACCTGGGGATGCGACTACTCCTCATCACAAAGGCATCGTGTGTTGAACCAGGGAAACGGGCACACACGTGTGTGATGGTCATGTCTGCAAGACACACCACCAGTGCATTGACCGAGTGGTAGTGCTTGCGGTTCCTGTAGGCCTGCTCCTGGGCCTGTGGTGGTACCAAAGCCACATGTGTCCCATCAATGGAGCCAATGACATGCGGCATCCTCCCCAGGGCATAAAAGTCACTCTTCACGTCAGTGAGTCGTCGCAGTCTAGGGAAATAGATGTACCGGTTCAGGAAGAGCAACATTGCCGCCAAGAAATCGCGGAGCACACGGCTGAACATGGTCTGTGACATCCCACCAGCAGACGCCACAGTATGTTGGAAGGTACCGGTGGCAAAGAAGTGTAGGGCTGCCATCACCTTCACCTTGGGGGTCAGCGCTGTAGGATACGGCCGGCCAGGCTGCAAATGTGGGGACAACTGCACTGCCAAATCCTCAATCAGCTGCCTGGTGAAGCGGTACCGTCGGATGCTGTCCCGTTCCACCATCGTTGCCAGGTCTGGGAATGGCCGATGGACAGCAGGAGCCCTGCAGTGCAGAGGAGAAGTAAGCAAGATCGTCAGTCACCCCACATATGCGGCATTGAACACACTCAAGATCCCAACATACATCATCATGAGGCACAACTACATGAAGTGTGCAGTACCGGAACAACATGTATGGTACATACATGGCCAACATCTGTCAACACGGTCCTACAGGTGGCATCAATTTGTCCCAGGTTGGCCCATTGGATATCATGATGCTGTGTCACAGTCACCCCCCAGTGACATGTGAGGACAGATGTGCCCCAGGCACCACAGCTCAACGACAGGCACATTCCCAGGGACCCTGTAATGCCACATGGACACTGGCATCACCTGGAGTATCATATGTACACCACAACAAAACAAACATGACCCCCACAGGTAGTGGCCACACTTGCCATGGCAGGAGAGCCATGGACGTCTGTGACACACACGCACAACATCAGAGTCCATGCACACACAACGTGGATGTGGAGACTGTCTCCCATTGTGCACATGAAATCAGAGACATTGTAAACACTACATGCACAAAGACTGTGGAGGGCCATCACTATTGTGCCACTGGGACACCCTGGCTCAAACATACCGTCCCACATGGGACTCACGGGGTATGTGACATGACATACACAAACACCACTGTGAAATGTGACCATGGCACATGCACAGATATGAACAGTTGCACATCACAGTGGTCACGTACACGTAACACCCAGGATCCTGTCCCCATTAACACGTGCACAGCCTGGGGGTGGCTGCCCCCAGGTGACACCCACAGGACAACATGTACACCAACATACACACAATAGGAAATGCAGCCTTACATGCCTTATGATAAGGTTTGGACAGGCTGTCGTGATGTAGGTGTGCCCCTCACTCCCTGGGAGCTATCTGTGGCTGGCATATGTCCATCTGAGATAGGCATGCTGACATATGCCAGTCACATGTACAGTGATGCGTTGAACAGCAATGGACCGATCGGTGCCTCCGGCCGGCCCATTGCATTCAACGTGTGCGGGTACGCGTTGTACCCCTGTGCGCGTTGAACAGCAATGGACCGATCGGTGCCTCCGGCCGGCCCATTGCATTCAATGTGCATGGTACGCGTTGTACCTCTGTGCGCGTTGAACAGCAATGGACCGATCGGTGCCTCCGGCCGGCCCATTGCATTCAATGTGTGCGGGTACGCGTTGTACTCCTGTGCGCGTTGAACAGCAATGGACCGATCGGTGCCTCCGGCCGACCCATTGCATTCAATGTGTGCGGGTACGCGTTGTACCCCTGTGCGCGTTGAACAGCAATGGACCGATCGGTGCCTCCGGCCGGCCCATTGCATTCAATGTGTGCGGTACGCGTTGTACCCCTGTGCGCGTTGAACAGCAATGGACCGATCGGTGCCTCCGGCCGGCCCATTGCATTCAATGCGCGGTACGCGTTGTACCCCTGTGCGCGTTGAACAGCAATGGACCGATCGGTGCCTCCGGCCGCCCATTGCATTCAATGTGCGCGGTACGCGTTGTACTCCTGTGCGCGTTGAACAGCAATGGACCGATCGGTGCTCTCCGGCCGGCCCATTGCATTCAATGTGCGCGGGTACGCGTTGTACCCCTGTGCGCGTTGAACAGCAATGGACCGATCGGTGCCTCCGGCCGCCCATTGCATTCAATGTGTGCGGTACGCGTTGTACCCCTGTGCGCGTTGAACAGCAATGGACCGATCGGTGCCTCCGGCCGGCCCATTGCATTCAATGTGTCGGGTACGCGTTGTACCCCTGTGCGCGTTGTACCTCAATGGACCGATCGGTGCGCACCCATTGACAATGGGCTTGCCTGGCAACGGACGCGTTTCGAATATTCGAACGAGTCGGTTGCTGGAAAATCAGTTGGTCACCCACAACAATGTTGCAAAATCATGTATGTCATGAAGTTGAAATTTTGAAGGATGCTGTGGGCGTGTTTTGGTGCTGCTATTCCATGGATTGGCCAGATTCAGAAGATGCAAACGACTTGGACCTATCACTTTGGACACAAGGGACAGTATCTGCCTCTCCAGCACATATATATTGCTGCATGTTCCCCTGAGAGCCCACTTGCCTGCACTACATGCTCCAGGACGACATCTGCCACTGCACTGCTGCTGTCTCTGCCCCTCTGGACCCTGCAATGGCACGTACTGTGGAGAGAGCCCCAGCCTTCAGCCTTGAAGAGAACCAGGCCCTGCTGGACAGCCTACTTACACAGTACAGCAAGCTGTATGGGACACCAGGGAGCAGGTGAGTGTTCTGTGCACTGCCTTTCTGAATGTGCATTTTGTCTGACTAGCAAGGCTGAGAGTCAGCACACCACTGGCTAGCAGGCTCACTGAGTAGTTGTCACCCCCCATAGTGTGTAGTGACTTGCACTGGACAGGTATGGTGCAGTGACAGTGCTTCTGAACAGGGTTTTACTCCCCATGCAATGATACCATGTAGTGACTTCTGGAAAACTGTCCATGGGCAGCCGTGCACTGCCTGGGTACACCATGTGCCCCTGTGATTGCGACATGTATATGCAACTGTGTCATGCACGGATATGTTGCATGTGTAGTAATGGCCTTATCACTTTGTCATCCTGACAGGCTTCTGCCCATCGGAAGCATGAGATCTGGAAGGACATCGTCCGGGCTGTCCGGTCCGTGGGGGTCTACAAGCGCCGGATCCGCAACTGCCAAAAGAGGTGGCAGGACCTTCGGGGCTGGACCCGGAGGATTGCACGGGTCCAGCTGAAGCTGTCGCCTCCTCGCAGGAGGGGCGGAACACGGACCCTGACCCCCACATGCTCAGGATCCTGGCGGTGGTCTTTCCAGACCTGGATGGGCAGCTGAAGGCCAGAGAGCAGCAAGGAGGGGTGAGTCAAAGACTGCACTGTGTACTCTGTCTAACATGCTATGTGCCCTCCTCGGGCCAGGTTGAACTGCCACAGTACAGCAGTCATGTTGTCCAGGAGCCATGTCCCTCTATTGTGCACTGCCCACTCCTCATCTGATACCCAGGTGTGGCCCTTACATGCAGGGAATTCTGTCACTTAGGACTGTGTCCTTGCAGTTTGCTTGACTCAAGGTGGGAGACAGCATCTGTTTCCCTGACTCTGTGGTGGGCATCATGGGTGGGTCCATTGCTTACACAATGCCTGTATTCTGACATGTATTCAGCGTGTTACTTTGATCTGTGGTCCAATTGCTGAGCTGATCCACCACATGTGGCTGGGGTACCTGGCACACACCCATGCTGCGGGTGGGAACAATGTTTGGGCCCCAGGAGTATGTATATGACGTGTGTCACACATACTTAGCCAGCTGCCTACAGTCCAGGGCTCATCCCTCATTCATGTGGGGCTGGACAGTCATGCCTACTCCAGGCCATACAATACACTCTGTACTCCCACTCCCGTGTATCAGAGGACACATTGTGCACAGTGATTTGACCCCTCAGGTGTCTGCCTCTGTGTCAGTGTGCTGTGGATTAGTCGCCAGGACTGCTGTGGAGTTTCTTGGTAGGGGCTCAGCATGCCACTGGAGATGTGACCATAGGAGACGATACTTGTGTGACACATAGGTGTCTGATCAGCTGCCCATGCAGACTGGGGCATGTAAATGTGAAGTTCAGGCAGCTGTTCCCCATGCACAGCAGAGTGTGAGGGGCTCAGGTTCAGAGGGTAGTGTCACAGGTCTCCCATATGTCCAATAGGTATGACCTGGACAGATGAGGGTTAAGAGGATGTGTTGTGGGGGGATGTACATGTGCACTTGTGCAGCTCCAGGACTTGCATTCCCCATGACCTACTATTGTGACACAGTGCAGAGTGTTAGTTGTCTGGCTGCAAAGTCATACATCACTGAGACAGTGATGTATGACTTTGCAGTCATGCCTCCGCCATGGCATGTGTCTACTGATTGGTGATCCTGCAGGGGAGTGACATGTGCTACATGCACACCATAGTGGCGCTGGCTATCAGGACATGGGTGCATCATGGTGTCTGTCGCTGGTATGCATCACATGCATTTCCTATTTGACTCTGGGCATCCCTTACATCCGTAAACCTGTACTGACTCAGTGGCAAGAGCTGTGATGTGTCCACACCGTGTCCTCTGCACTGTCCAACTACTGTGTACTTGGTGCATGTGTCAACACTGGGGTGTTGCAATCCAACAGACACCAGACAGATGGGTGCAAGGCCATGTGGGATGTGAGTGCCATGCTTGGCATCAGACTGACAATTGACTTCTCCTGTTCAATTAGGGCACTTTTAGCAATGTACAACTAATGATGCCAGGGCTTGCTCTGTAATGTGCTGTGCTCACAGTGGTGTGTGCGTTTGGTGCAGGTGACTGATGTCTGTCTGTTTCCCCATTGTTTGCAGATACATCCACGGCCACGGAAGGGGACAGCTCCACGGACCAGGAGGAGCCGGAGAGCCAGACTGGGTCAGCAGCCGAGGAGTGGTCGGAGGGACCCAGTGGCACGGAGGGCGAGGGGAGCCACACCGAGGAGTCCTCAGCAGCATCCACCTCAGCTGAGGACCAGAGCAACTCGGAGGATGACTCCCTTGTGGAGGCGGGTGTCAGCAGCCACCACACCCCAGCTAGTGTTGCTGTCCCCGCCACCACCAGCACCACCACCGCCCTCCCATCGGCTCCCATTCCCCAGGTCCGTGGAGGCCTCCCATGTCCGGGAGCGTGTCTCCTTTGGGCCAGGCACCGCACCCCTGCCCCTGTGTCCCCTGCTGCCCTGAGTGAGGAGTCTGTGTACCTCCTTCGCCAGCTCCATGTAGGGCAGACAGCCATGCTGAGTGTCCTCCATGCGCACACCGCGCTGTTGACTCAGCTGGTGTCGTTCATGGAGGGCATCTCATCGGGCATGTCTGACCTACAGAGGGGCAATAGGTCCATGGACTCCTCCCTGACGGCAGCAGTGTCCCTCCTCAAACGGTCCCTCACCCCTCCTGCCTCTGCTCCATCCACACTCCCCAGCACCTTACCCATCCCAGGCACACACACACCGGCACAGGCACACACCAGCACACACACATCCAGCACACTGACACACACGCCAATGACAAAACGCACACGCACGCACATTCAGGGGACTGAAGCCAGACTCACAGGGGATGGGGCCCTGGAACACACACACGCATCCACATGCACTGCGCAGTCCTCAGTTCCCTCTCCCTCCAAAGCACCCTCCCTTGCCTCACCTGCAACCCCAAAGTCACAGCAGCTCTTCCTCTGTGACCTCGGCCTCTTCCCCACCGATGAAGCTGCTCCAGCATCCCGGGGAAGAGGAAGACCACCCACACGGAGCAGAGTGCCCCTCGCCCCCGGACACCCTCCCCCAGGCGCAGACGGACTGAGGCCCCCACCCGCAAGTCCCCCGGAGTGCTAAGAGCAAGACCCCGCCACCGCCCTGCAGCTCAGGCACAAGGTCTCCGTCCTCCATCCCTCAGGCCCCCACTGCACAGGTGCCCCCACCACACCCTGCCCCAGGTTCCCCCACCCACAGATATACCATCCCCAAGATGCTCCGGCCTTCTCCCCCTCTGTCCAACCCACCTTGCCTGTTCCCCATTCTCCTCCCCTGGAGGTAGGCACTGCAGTGGAGTCCACTACCGCCCTGTCTGACTTGGGCACTGCAGTGGCGGACCTGTCCCACCCCATCTGCAGGGTCCACTGCAGTTGTGCCGGCACCCACGACATCTGTGTCATGCCCCCAGTTGTGCCGGCACACACCATGTCAGACACCTCCACTGCAGTTGTCAGTGGCTCTCCAGCACCCACCACCCCTTCCCTGACTCCCCCTGGTGAGCCCTGATCCTGTCCCTGCGGTGCATGGCCTGCCCCCCGGTTGCCCCTCCTAGTGGATTGTCCCTGGTATTGTGCAGGCATGCGTAGGGTGACATCTGCCAGTGTCACCCTGTTTGAACTTTGACAATGGACTGGCCATTGGCCTTTGCTCTAATTTCTTCTGGACGTCGTTATCAAACAACACATATGCTGAATAAAGCAACTTTCTTTTCTCTAGTGCTCATGCTTCAGATGTACATGTTGTTGGTGCAGCTAACCATGCCCTTGCTGCAGTGATGGTGATATCTGGTCTCATGATTATGAAGTGTTACTGTGCAGGAACCCATGTGGTCCAGGGGAATGTGTCCTATCATGTGGTGTATCCATGTCATCAATAGCAGCATCTGAGGGTGTCATGTGTTCAGTATTTGGCAATGGGTTTCCTACTTACATTGGCAATTTCATATCTGTGGCTTCCACCCCTGCACATCTGTTGTGCCTGCCATCGTTGCATTTGTCTACTTCCCTGACCGTGTTGCCATCTCCAGTGGACATGCAGGTTTGGGCATCAATGGGGAGGGACTCATCCGTGTAGTCAGTGCAACATTGCTATACAAGTGTGTTGGATCTGTGCTGATGATTCCGTTGGCACATCCATGACCAGGCTGATGTGATGGGAGCCCTCATTTGGTGCTAATTGTTGATTGTGTGACCAAGTGCTCAGCTGACATGATGGGGCCCTACTGAGGCAACATATGGCACAGCTTTCCTCACACAGGAGTGGAGTCCCCTCATGGCAGTGTGTACACGTGTGACATTGCCTGCGCCCAAGGTGTGTGTTGTATGTGCATGTCTGTGTGTTCACTTCCATTCATCTGCGCATGCTGTGATCCCTAGTGTTGTACCTGTTTGTGATGCTTGCTGACTTGAGCTATGTTCCCCCAAAGTCTTCTCCCTGTGTTCTCTGTGATGTGGGTGCATGGCACATTACTGGTCATCAAGGTGTCACCCATAGGTGTGTTTGCTGTCAGGGCAGAGTTTGTGTGCAGACGCAGATGGGTCACAGTCAGGTTTCCCTTGGCACTTGTTGTTTGCCCCTGTCATGTGATTTCCAGTTTGTGTTATCTTTCAGTGATTGTGACACGTTGTGTGTGTGACTGCTGGCACTCCTTAGGGTCCGGGCTGCAATGTTGGTTGTTGTCTATGTGTGTTCTTTGTGGGTGACCTTGGCTTCTTCATTGGTGTGTGACTGTGGCTGGGATCCCATTGGTCGGTGTGGTATTGCCGTCATGTCCATGTACAGCGTAGTGTGCAGTGTGTCAGACATTCAGGAGTCTTGTTGAGTGTCCATGTGTGATGTGTTTCTACACCTTGGTTCCCACCCACCACCCTGGAATAGTCATGGGTGCATGTGCAATGTCACCAGTGCATGTGTACTTCACTGCTGCACATTGTTGGAGGTCGAGGGTGTGGTCTTGAGTGTGTGCAGATGAGAGTTGTTGCCCGGCTAGTCCCCTGCCTCCATGTTGGCCTTGGCTTACTGGCCATGCTGATTGATTTGTGCTTGTGTAGGTGTGATGGTAGTTAGTTGCTCAGGACACCTGACTGTGGTTCACAGTGTGATCGACATTTAGCTTTGTCATCACAGTGGTATTTTTATTCAGCCCAGGGTCACCACATTGTGGGGGCCCTGGGGGTGGTGCTGTGGTGTGTCTGTGACTTGCTGTGTCAGTTGTTGTTCCTACGTGCCTGTGTGACATGTGTGTTTTGTGCTCCCTCTCACCTGTCAATGCCTGCTTGCCTACATAGGGGATTTGGATCCATGAGTTACCTTAGTGTGGCAGTGTATGCACATCTGTATGATTGGTATTCAGCTCTCCTCATGTGTTGTGTTGTTGCCTGGGGACACTGGCACCCCCACCCCTCACCTGCTGTGTATGATGACAGTGTTGGTCTGCCTGTTTGTGTTTGTGCATCTGCACCACTGCATTGGCATATCTTGGGTGTGCCATTGGCTGTATGTTGTTTGGTGTGTTTCCCCTGCTGTCCCTGGGACTCCTAGGTCATCGGTCAGCACAGTGATCATGGTTTGTGTGTCCCATTGCTGCCATGGTATGGTATCTGTTCACCTCACATCTGCTGTCTCCACAGGGTATCTGCATTTGTGTGCCCATTGGTGCAAATATGTGGTTCTGCATTCTGATGGTCACTTCTGTCATTGTGTCATTGATGACTGTTGACGGTCTCAGCCCCCATGGGTGTTGTTTGTCTGCACATGGCCAAAGGAATGTTTCATTTGCACTGCAGTATTTGGCTCCCCCAATTTATGTTGCAATGGGACACATACACTACTTTGCCACAGATGAGTTTTTGGTTCTGTGACCAGGAATGATCCATGCAGTTTGGCAGTTGCAGCTCTTTCTTTGTCAACAATTACCTTTTGGTCACTGTGATGATGAGGGTGTAGACCCCATTGCCACAATGGTCAAAATGTGCTTCAGCTATGGACCCCACACTTCCCTTTTGGTCACTGTGATGATGGGGGTTTAGACCCCATTGCCACAATGGTCAAAATGTGCTTCAGCTATGGACCCCACACTTGCCTTTTGGTCACTGTGATGATGGGGGTTTAGACCCCATTGCCACAATGGTCAAAATGTGCTTCAGCTATGGACCCCACACTTGCCTTTTGGTCACTGTGATGATGGGGGTTTAGACCCCATTGCCACAATGGTCAAAATGTGCTTCAGCTATGGACCCCACACTTGCCTTTTGGTCACTGTGATGATGGGGGTTTAGGCCCCATTGCCACAATGGTCATGGGCTGCTTGCATTGTGGGTGCCACACACATATATGTGTGGCACATGTGCTAGGGGGTCACATTGTATGTTCAAAGTCATGTTCGGTGTTGTAGGCATTTGACACAGCCTGCTCACACGCTTGTCATGGTGGTGGGGGATGTCTTAATCTTGCATTCCCTAGGTTGTGGTGTGCTTGTTGTGTCATGCATTGTCCATCCTATGAGTGGGGGTGGTAGTAGTGGTAGGCATCCAGCCCCCTGGCTAAGGGTGGTAGTAGTGGTGGGCATCCTGCCCCCCTGGGTGAGGGTGGTAGTAGTGGTAGGCATCCTGCCCCCTGGCTAAGGGTGGTAGTAGTGGTGGGCATCCTGCCCCCTGGCTAAGGGTGGTTGTAGTGGTAGGCATCCTGCCCCCCTGGCTAAGGGTGGTAGTAGTGGTAGGCATCCTGCCACCCTGGCTAAGGGTGGTAGTAGTGGTAGGCATCCTGCCCCCTGGCTAAGGGTGGTAGTAGTGGTAGGCTTCCTGCCCCCTGGCTAAGGGTGGTAGTAGTGGTGGGCATCCTGCCCCCCTGGGTGAGGGTGGTAGTAGTGGTGGGCATCCTGCCCCCCTGGCTAAGGGTGGTAGTAGTGGTGGGCATCCTGCCCCCCTGGGTGAGGGTGGTAGTAGTGGTGGGCATCCTGCCCCCTGGCTAAGGGTGGTAGTAGTGGTAGGCATCCTGCCCCCCTGGCTAAGGGTGGTAGTAGTGGTAGGCATCCTGCCCCCTGGCTAAGGGTGGTAGTAGTGGTGGGCATCCTGCCCCCCGTGGGTGAGGGTGGTAGTAGTGGTAGGCATCCTGCCCCCGTGGGTGAGGGTGGTAGTAGTGGTAGGCATCCTGCCCCCTGGCTAAGGGTGGTAGTAGTTGTGGGCATCCTGCCCCCTGGGTGAGGGTGGTAGTAGTGGTAGGCATCCTGCCCCCCTGGGTGAGGGTGGTAGTAGTGGTAGGCATCCAGCCCCCTGGCTAAGGGTGGTAGTAGTGGTGGGCATCCTGCCCCCTGGCTAAGGGTGGTAGTAGTGGTAGGCATCCTGCCCCCCTGGCTAAGGGTGGTAGTAGTGGTAGGCATCCTGCCACCCTGGCTAAGGGTGGTAGTAGTGGTAGGCATCCTGCCCCCTGGCTAAGGGTGGTAGTAGTGGTGGGCTTCCTGCCCCCTGGCTAAGGGTGGTAGTAGTGGTGGGCATCCTGCCCCCCTGGGTGAGGGTGGTAGTAGTGGTGGGCATCCTGCCCCCCTGGCTAAGGGTGGTAGTAGTGGTAGGCATCCTGCCCCCTGGCTAAGGGTGGTAGTAGTGGTAGGCATCCTGCCCCCTGGCTAAGGGTGGTAGTAGTGGTGGGCATCCTGCCCCCCTGGGTGAGGGTGGTAGTAGTGGTGGGCATCCTGCCCCCTGGGTGAGGGTGGTAGTAGTGGTAGGCATCCAGCCACCCTGGCTAAGGGTGGTAGTAGTGGTGGGCATCCTGCCCCCCTGGGTGAGGGTGGTAGTAGTGGTAGGCATCCTGCCCCCCGTGGGTGAGGGTGGTAGTAGTGGTAGGCATCCTGCCCCCTGGCTAAGGGTGGTAGTAGTTGTGGGCATCCTGCCCCCCTGGGTGAGGGTGGTAGTAGTGGTAGGCATCCTGCCCCCCGTGGGTGAGGGTGGTAGTAGTGGTAGGCATCCTGCCCCCTGGCTAAGGGTGGTAGTAGTGGTAGGCATCCTGCCCCCCTGGCTAAGGGTGGTAGTAGTGGTAGGCATCCTGCCACCCTGGCTAAGGGTGGTAGTAGTGGTAGGCATCCTGCCCCCTGGCTAAGGGTGGTAGTAGTGGTAGGCTTCCTGCCCCCTGGCTAAGGGTGGTAGTAGTGGTGGGCATCCTGCCCCCCTGGGTGAGGGTGGTAGTAGTGGTGGGCATCCTGCCCCCCTGGCTAAGGGTGGTAGTAGTGGTGGGCATCCTGCCCCCCTGGGTGAGGGTGGTAGTAGTGGTGGGCATCCTGCCCCCTGGCTAAGGGTGGTAGTAGTGGTAGGCATCCTGCCCCCCTGGCTAAGGGTGGTAGTAGTGGTAGGCATCCTGCCCCCTGGCTAAGGGTGGTAGTAGTGGTGGGCATCCTGCCCCCCGTGGGTGAGGGTGGTAGTAGTGGTAGGCATCCTGCCCCCCGTGGGTGAGGGTGGTAGTAGTGGTAGGCATCCTGCCCCCTGGCTAAGGGTGGTAGTAGTTGTGGGCATCCTGCCCCCCTGGGTGAGGGTGGTAGTAGTGGTAGGCATCCTGCCCCCCTGGGTGAGGGTGGTAGTAGTGGTAGGCATCCAGCCCCCTGGCTAAGGGTGGTAGTAGTGGTAGGCATCCAGCCCCCCTGGGTTGGGGTGGTGGCGCGCATTCAGGCCCCTGTGTGCATATGTGGCATTGGTGATGGGCATCCCGCCCCTATGGTGCTGCTGTTGCTGGTGTAAGTATATTCAGATTCCCAGTGTATGTGTGTGATGTGTCGTGTACGTGTTGTATGTGTTTTGTGGTTGGTGTCTGACTTACCTTCTGCGCCGTACGCGTCCGTGCCTGTTCCGGTAGTAGATGTAGAATATTGGTATGATCGGGACGAAGGGATTCATGGTTGGTTCGTGTCGTTCGTCCTTCTCGTTGCTTCGCGTCGTCCTCGTCGCTTGGCTTCGTCCTCGTCGCTTCGCTTCGTCCTCGTCGCCTCGCGTCGTCCTCGTCGGTGCTGTGTTCGTCTCGTAGCCGTGGATCGTGTTGTGGCGCGATTCGGAGCTTATGTGCGCCTCTCCCGGATGCTTTGACGTGCCGTGCGTAGCGACGGGTTCGGCGCGTACGGAAAGCGCATCGTGCTTGTCCGGCCGGACGGGGCTGCATTTTCCCTTCCGTGCGACTCGATTCGGCGTTTCCGGATTCGCCTCGGTCGGAGAACAGGACCTGGTTTGGGTGAGTACGGCTCGGCCGGAATTTTTGCTGTTGTGCGCATCGTACTTGCTCGTTCGGTGTGCTGTACGGATCGGTCGGGAAACAGGCTTTCGCATGGCTTTTTTCCCGACCGAATGGTATTGGGTGCGCCTCCGACCGAGATCGGAATCGGCCCCTCAGAGGGAATCCTTCACAGAAAAATTATTTCTATACCCCCACCGAACACGTTTGTGGTAGCAGGATGGTGCATTACAGATGACCTTCTAATGAAGAAGAATATTTTTATTGATGAGTTTGTTTCTAAGACATTTTTGTTGAAATAAACTGTGACTTGAAAAATGGATAATGTTGAAAAAAATCTAGGATGGTGGCTGCTGGATGGTCAATTGAATCGTCAGGGTTTCGCCGTTTGGACTGTAAAATTCAAGCTGAAATCGATGAAACGCAACTTTATTGTTTATTTGAAAGACCTAGTCGCCATCAGAGCAACTTGTCGGTACTCAGAGCATATGAAGTTGGGTCAGTTGTCTTTCTTTCCCTCTGAATGCAAGGCAAGTAGGTATTTCTGTTGACAGACTATACCCCTGCAGTGAACTTCGTAAACAAGTGCAGGGCAATGGGCTCATTGAAGATGTTCAGGGGACAAAGATGTTCAATCTCCAGGAGCATCCGTGTTTGGGCTCTAGATTTGGCATAAAAAATATTGTTTTAAATAGATGCTGTTGACACGATTCAGACCTGTTTAATAGCATGGATACAATATTATTGCAGGTTGATGTAAAACCATTATTTTATTTTTTACATACAACCTTGGACCTGTGACAGTAGAAATAGAATCCACCATATTTTCTGCAACAGGAAATGTAATGTCTATCAATTGAACAGTCCCTGAGAATTAGAACTCATGTGCAAGGTGAATGTGTTCATCAGAATTACAAGCCACAGAATGAGTAATTCCTGTGCTATTGCTTTGTCAGTTTCAGTTTCTGTGCCCCAAGGGCTTTTTAGGTCGAGCCTGGGCAGCGCATGCGCTGCTCTCCGAGGCATGCTGTATTCAGGTATGGACTTGAAGCTCCGCCCACTCTCCGCCCATAATGTTCATTGGCTTGTGTCATTGTCCTTTATAAACTGTGGCTTTTCATTGGTCTATAGGCTTAGTAGTCCCTCCTTAGTACTGGCTTGTCTCATCTTGTAACCTCCCCTAAGGACTGGCCCTCTTACTTGTGTTGTTACTCAGTAGCATTTAATTGCAGCATCCGAGCACTATTTCTTTCAATGGTTTTCACTTGCCTGCTATTGCAGGCAAGACGCGCTCTCTCCCAACTCTTTATTATTATTATTTTTTTAATAGCATGGCACGCCAGAGTGGCGGCTGCTCCTTTGTTTTATTTGCGAGCGCCAAACGCAGCCGCATGTTTTTGTTCCTTTTTTTTGTTTTGTTTTGTTTAGAAGCGCCCCATGCTGCGCTTTCACGTAAAAAGAGGCCACACCCCTTTCTTCAGATGAGCCGCGTCTAAAGAAAGGTCCGCGGCAGCTATTAAAGTGAAACCGTGGCATGGGGCGCTTTGACAAAAATAAAAAGCATTTGTTTGTCAACTTGACAAACAAAACATTGTTTTTTGTAAAAACGCCACATACCGCGCTTTTACTTTAATTGCGGCCGCATACCTTTCTTTAGACGCGGCTTGTCTAAAGAAAGGGGCGTGGCCTCTATTAACATAAAAGTGCAGCATGGGCGCTTTTACCAAAAAAGTATTTGCAATGCAATAGGTTTCGCATTTGCGAGATTTTAAGCTATTGTCATTTACAATGCCATCTCTCAAACTCTCATAAATGCGAGACCTATTGCATTGCAAATGCTTGTTTTAATAGGGTCGTTCATTTGTACATAATAGCTTCTTGGTTATTAAAGGTAAAAAACTGCTTATATCTCTTTATTATAACTTTTCAACATGCTGCACAGCAGCCACACTGCTCTACAACATAGCTTAAACACATTGGCAAAGTCAATAACTCTGGCTAAACACTTATAAACTCCCAAAGGCGAGACCTATTGACTATGCCAATGCTTGTTCTTTTGAGGCATGTGCCAGTCTCACCGCCAGTTCGATCCCTCTATCGGCCTGCTGAAAAGGCCTCTCTGGGGGGCTCTGGCCAGAGAACTTGTACAGATGCGGCCGGTTGCAGGAACAGAGGTGAGGTGAGGAGGGTAGGGCGGTGGGCGCGCGGCTCTAAAGCTGAGTGCGGAATTTAGCCATGGCTTTCTCGGGGGCAGAACGATGTTTTTTGCTTGTTTTGCGATGCTTTGATATGCCTCATTCTTGTTTATTACTAAGAATAATTTTATGGACAGTTACTTTGAAGGGGCAGTAGGTGGTGCTATGTTATAAATATTGAAACTCTTTCCGGGCACCTGCAGATTGCCATTGTGTATCCCCGGTCCGTGAATTCTTTTCTCTCGTAGCATTAGATTGGTTTCTGTCCTCTATACTCCTACATACCTTTGTGACTTGGCCCAGAAACGTTCAACTCCCTATTAGTGAGAGTGCAAACAGGGCGCAGTTGTTTCTGTTTGCACTAAATGTATATGTATATGACTTGACTAGTCCCATTTTAGATACTTTGGGACCACTTCTCTGAGACATGTAGGAGTACTTTTACCTACTCCTGCATGCCTTTGTTAACTTTTAAAAATACTTTAGCGTTTTCATATTTTGCAGAGCCTCATGAATTGGACCCTTTTTCGATCAAAATATTTTATTAAAGTTTTTGATAATAAAAGACATACATAAAAGAGCACCGAAAAGGTACTGTCAATATTTAAAAAATACAATATTGAAAAACAGATAACCATTCTTATTTATAAATAAGAGAACCAATATTATAACATAAAGTACCTAAAAATCAAAATGATATCATCGCAATGAAAATTAAAAGGACAATAATATAGACTTATAATAAATAGATTACAGAGCTACTAAGCTAAAAGTAAAAGCATAATTAGATATATCTAAATTGGTACATACTAGGGATTCAACATTAAATAGTCATCAATTGGTTTCCAAAAATTTAAATATTTTGAATTATTATGACTAATACCAGATAAAGTCAAATTAGCACCCTTTCTCGTGAAAATAATCCAAGCCCACCATGCATGAATAGATAAAGAAGATGAATCTTTCCAATTAGCAGTAATAGTCCATACAGCCGCTGACATTAAAAAATCAAAAAGCTTGTTGTTCACCGTGGGCAATTTAGTAGTGAGAGAAAAGGTTTTGCAAATAACTAATTTATATGATAATGTATCTAATATATTCAATATACAAGTAATTCTATGCCAAACTTCATCCCAAAATGTCTTAACAAAATGACAGTCAAATAACATATGTCGTAATGAGCCTACATCTAAAGAACAATTCCAACAATTGGAAGAAGTTGAAAGTTTGGCATTATATAACTTTAAAGGAGTCCAAAAACAATTAAAAAGTATATAGGCATTAGTTTGATATAATGTTACAGGTAACCAACCCGAAATAGAATTTAACCAAATCATCCTCCAAGTGTCCATGGATAAGGACAACTCTAATTCTGCATTCCAAAAGGTGGAAAGAAGATTGATATTATCAACAGCAGAAATATTTAACTTTTTATATAGTAATGACACTGTATGGGAGGAAGACGCAAGTGTTTGAAGGTACATTTCTAAATCAGATGTAACAATGGAAGGAAAGCCATTCGGGAAGGAATCAAGAAAAGAATTACAGAGCGATTCATATTTTACAATATCAGATGATTGCAAATGAAATCTTTGTTTTAAGTCATCAAAACTAATAAAGACATTATTACAATAAATATCTTTAAAATACAAAATGCCCGCTCTTATCCATGAGTTCCAAAAATTTGTGTGGCGAATTAATTTTACTGATGGGTTATACCAAAGCGATAGGCTCAACGTATTAGAAATAGAACATTGGAAAACAGAATCCAAATCATGTAAAATTAATCTAGTAGATTTCAACAATATTGATTTCTTAAAAAACATAGAAGAGTTGGACATTGTAAGTAAAGCAACTAAAGGAAAAGGTGATACTAAGTTCTGTTCAATGCGAAGCCAAGTGGGTGAATTATTAAGATCTAAATGTTGAAACCATAAAATACTTTGTTTTAAAATAAAGGCTTTATGATATTTTAGAAAATCTAGTAAACCAAACCCTCCATTGATTTTAGCCAATTTCAGCTTTTTATAACTTAACCGAGGCGATTTGCTATTCGAAATAAATCTCGACAAAAATGTATCTATAGTCTTGTTGGACTTGGCCCTTTTTGCAGGGTCATCCCTGAACTTTTTGCCTTCCTCCTGTATTTTTTCTGACCTGTTGCTGGCTGTTTTATGACTCTGGGCACTTTACCACTGCTGATCAGTGCCAAAGTGCATATGCTCTCTAGTATAAATTGATGTATGAATTAGTGACTCCATGATTGGCTGGATTCGTTTACTTGTCAGACCCTAGTACAGTGCACTGAGTGTGCCCAGGGCTTGTAAATCCAATGCTGCTGGTGGGCTTGCAGCACTGGTTGTGCCACCCACAGAAGCAGCCTGTAAAAGTGTGTCTCAGGTCTGCCATTGCAGAGCCTGTGTGCAGTCTGGTACTGCCATGTTGACTGGGCAAGTGCACCCACTTGCCAGTCCCTAAACCTTCCCTTTTCTTCATATCAGACACCCCTATGGTAGGCCCAAGGGCAGGGTGCATTGTAAGTATAAGGTAGGACATGCCCTGGTGTGTGTGGCATGTCCTAATAGTGAATTACAGCCATTTTCGTTTTTCACTATTGCAAGGCTACCTGTTCCCCATAGGCCAGAATGGGCAGTTTGATTATTACATCTTATAATCCTAACTGACCCAGGGAACATGGTAGAAAAACGAATTTAGTATGCCTGAACACAGAATGAAAAAATACATCTTTTAGTGAAGTTGGTTTTAACATTCTGTGTTTGAAAATGCCACTTTTAGAAAGTAGGTATTTTCTTGCCTAACTATCCAAGCCTGCCTCTGCTACGTTGTGTATTCCATGTCTGGTTTGTGAGTGACAGGGGCTGGGGGATTCCAGGAGACAGGGTGAGTCAGCACAGGGCTGAATAGAGAGATCTGCATGTGGATGGGTGGGAGTAGTTGCACCTGGGACCTGAATAGGGCTGTGCCTTCCCTCCACAATGCTGGCTCCACCTCCTGTGGTGCGTCTGATGTCCCTGGCCTACAATGTGAAAGGAAAGAAGGAGTCTTGTCAACAAAGTGCTCCAGGACTGACTAGAACTGGTTTGGACTAGGCAAAGGTCTCTCTGCCTTCAGAGACCAAAGAGAAAATGAGTATAAAAGAGGGGACCCAGACCCCAGAACTTTAGATCACTTTTGGGAAACAAGAAGACCCTTTGCTGAGGAGAGGAACCAGAGAAACTGAGGAGGAGACTATCCCTAAGCTGAGTGCTGTTTGGGGGATTGGCCTGCAGTGGTTGCCTGACTGCCAAAGAAAGGAGAAAGGAACTTTGTGTGTACTTTCATCAACTTGTCAAGGATCTCCAAGGGCTTGAGATAGAGCTTGCCTCCTGCTGAAGTCTCAGGGACAACAGACTTCACCAACCAGCTCCCCTGCCTTCCCTTGCTGGGAATTGAAGTGCCTGCTGTTGAGCTGGGCCTTCTGAAAGACTGCATGTCGCTGGGAGCTGGAAGCGCGACTCAAGACGAAGAAGCGTGACGCCACCGCAGCCGTTGTCGTCGCATCCCCGGAGGAGAGTGTCGCCGCTGCCGCTGTCGCCCTCGCATCACCCGAAGCGCCTCGCATCACCGGAGAAGAGTGTCGCCATCGCAGCAGATGCCGTCGCATCACCGGAGAAGCGTGTCGCTGCTGTAGCCGCTGTCGTCGCATCGCTGAGAAAGCGTGCCGCCGCTGCCGCTGTCGCATCGCATCACCGAGGCGCCCCGCAACCCTGGAGAAGAGTGTCGCAGACGCCGTCACATCACCAGAGAAGCGTGTCGCAGGACCTGTCGCGGCTCAGAAGAATCGTTGAGTCGCCACATGGCCATCGGACGTGCATGCATCGTTGTCGCATCAAGAAGAAGACGCCATTTTGTTTCATTGCACCGGATCTTCATCGCATCATGGCGCTGCTGGTCGCATCACCACGGAAGCGCAGTAAGAAACCGACGCATCACCTCCCCACGCGGAGAAGAACCGACGCATCCCCTATGCAGCAGTAGGGACCCGACGCATCACCGTTCTTGCGTGTAAGGAACCGACGCATCACCTTCCCTGCAACACTTTCGTTGTATAGCGTTAAGCATCCAAAGGTACATTGAACTCAAAGTGTCGCATTGACCATCTAAAAGAGAACTAAGCTAATTCTACCATTTTTAAGTACAGTATTGTGGATTTTTGTCGTTTGTGGTCTTGTGCTAAATCTATATAAAAGATACTTATTTTTATACTACAACTTGTGTGGTGTCCATCTGTAGTGTTGTCACTGGGTTACTGTATGTGTTCACAAATGCTTTACACACTGCCTCTGAGATAAGCCTGTCTGCTCGTGCCAAGCTACCAAGGGGGTGAGCAGGGGTTATTTTAGGAGTGTACCCCCTTACCCTGACTAGACGCAAGGGTCCCTATTTGGTCAAAGGTACCTACCTCTGCCAACTAGAGACCCCCAAATCTAACAAGTCTTATAACATTTAAGAGGGAGTTGAACAGGTAACATAGAGAAAATATAAAACAGTTTAGGAGCCAAGATCATCTTAACTGCGTCCATTCTTCCCCACCAAGATAAACATAAGGAAGACTACTTTTGAATTTTAATCTTAATATACGCCAAAGTAGATTCAAAATTTAGGGTCAAAGTTTGTTTTACGTTGTTGGCGAATAATATACCCAAATATTTAAGTTTATCTTTTTGCCAAACAATATCCTTTTTAGAAAGCATATCAGGTGAACAGTGAATATTTAACGGAAAAAATTAAGTTTTATTAGTGTTAAGTTTATAACCTGAAATTTTAGAAAAGACCAATTAAATTCAACAATGGAGGAATGGAAGATTCAGGATTAGCAATATATAAAAGAATATCATCTGCATAAGCTGACGTTTTAATAGGGACGTTGGATAGTTGAAGGCCTTCAATTTCAGTACAATTCCTAATAGCAAATAATAGGGGTTCTATAGCAATAAGAAAAAGTAATGGGGATAGAGGACAACCTTGCCTGGTCCCTCTAAAAAGGCAAAACTTCTGGGAGAGTCTACCATTGATAAAAAGTTTGGCAGAAGGACTAGAGTACAGTGCTGAAATCATACGGATAAACAAAGGGCCAAAATTAAAAGCAGATAGTGTGCGAAAACGGTATTGCCAATGAATTTTATCAAAAGCCTTTTCCGCATCTAATGCTAGAACACCAGCAGGAAAAGGTAATAATGCTCCAGCATCAATAGCATGAAATAATAACCTAATAATATTTGACGAATGTCTCTTTTTTCATAAATCCAGACTGATCCACATGAATAATAGAAGAAAGTATACCAGCTAACCTAGTCGCAATAATTTTAGCATACAGTTTACAGTCTTGATTTATTAAAGAAATTGGACGGTAATTGGTAACCAATGAAGGGTCCTTTTCTGGTTTCGGGAGGACAATAATCAGAGCTTCAGTAAATGAGCCAGAAAATAACCCTATATTGCGTAAGTGAGTAAACAAAGAAAGCAGATACGATGAGAGGTGAGTTGAAAATTCTTTATAAAATTCACGCAGGAATACCATCCGGACCAGGAGATTTCTTTAACTTTAGTGATTTGATAGCTGAAAGTAATTCCTCAACCGTAATAGGAAGTTCCAATTTATTTCTATTGGTTTGTGATATTTTAGGTAACCCACAACCTTTAAAAAAATTATCAATAAGAGCTGTATCCAAGGAAGGTGGTTTATTATATAAGTCCGAATAGTATGTCATGAACTCCTTAATTATATCCTCATGGGATAACGCTATAGAGCCATTTGGAGAGTGAATAGCATTAATTTGAGTTTTGTCATTTTTTATACGGAGATAATTAGCTAAGAGCCTACCAGACCTATTAGCGCTAAAACAAAATTTCGCTTTATTGTTAGAAATTTGTAATCCAGCTCTAGTGCTTAAAATAGAATTCAGTTCATAACGTAATTTCTGTAATTTAACCTTATATTGGAGGTTGTCAGATGTAATATAAAGACGCTCAAATTTAGCTATTTGCTTTCCCAATTCATCAATTCTAGTGTTAAACAATTTATTTTCATGTGCCATAATGGAAATAGTCTCTCCTCTAATAAATGTTTAAAAGCATCCCATCGGTTAGTAATAGATGTGGAGTCTTCAGTGTTAAATGAAAAATATTCTTGAATAGCTGATAAGTCTAGGTTTGTTATTATCATTAAGAATAATATTGGTATTCATACGCCAGCGACTATGACTATTATGATTGGAGTTACTAGATAAAATGCAGGAAATCAAAGCATGGTCAGAAATATTTATATTTTGAATGTCAGGACTAGAAATTGAGGAAATTAGATTACGAGAAATTAAAAAATAATCCATCCTAGAATAAGAATCATGAGGATTAGAGAAAAAAGTAAACTGCTTATCAGTCAGATTATGGAGACGCCAGATATCAACCATTTTTGTAGTCTTAAAAAAGGATTTAAGAGAGAAAAACGCTTTTGGAGGGCGGAATTTGGCTTGTGAAATTCTATCCAGTAATGGGTCAGATATAAGATTAAAATCACCTCCAATTAACCAATTTTAGAACCTCTGAAATAAATCTTGACCAAAACTATGGGTCATCATTAGTAGGCCCATACACATTAATTAGGTAGAAAACCTTATTGTCAATTACTATATTAGCTATAATGAACCTACCTTCTGAATCAGAATGTTTCTGCAAAATTAGAACATGTAATTTATTTGCAAAAAGAATAGCTACCCCATTTTTCCTATTGAGAACTGGAGAAGAAATAACATCCCCTACCCATTTTTTATTCATATAAGATAAGATTTTATCATCTACATGAGTTTCTTGAATTAAACATATATCTGCTTTATGTCTAGCTAAATAATCTAAAACCTTAGTACGCTTAACAGGGTGCCGTAAACCCTTAACATTAAATGAAACAATTTTAATACAATTACCACTTGCCATTTTTAAAAAGGAGAAAAGATAGAAAACAAGAAAGATAGAATGAAAAAAGAATAGTAGCTTGAGTATCACTATAAAGAGGACACAAAAGACACCAACGAACAATAAAAATAAAAACTCTACAACATATAAATATAAATAGAACATCCGAATCGCACACACGCATGTCAGGAAGAACCTATTCCACATGCCCTAAAAAAACATACTCCAGTTAAATAAACATGCTGGCAATAAAATCAATCAATAATAAAGTCATGTAGTAGCTTCATTTGTTTCCATAGATGACTGAGACTGCAAATCCAGAAATCTGCAAAGCTCCTCAGGATGTTGAAAAGATTTAGAAAACCCATCTTTCCAAATACGCATAGTGGATGGATCAAACAAGCCGTATTTATAACCAGCATTCCTCAGCCTGGGCCAAAGATTCGTGAATTCCTTACGAATATTGACTGTATCCTTAGCAAAGTCTTGATGAATAAAAATGTTATTCCCATTGACCATTAACGAAGGGATATCTCTGGCAGCCTTTCGTATTAAAATTAGATGATGATGACGTAACACCTTGAAAATCATTTGACGAGGCTTATCTTGTCTTGGGTTGCGATGAGAAGGGATTCTGTGCACTTTATCAATCTCAAATTTTCAGGAAATTTAATGCACAAAAGACCAGGAAGTAGGTCTTCCAAATAACCCCTGCAATCATTACCTTCCACATCCTCTGGTAGGTTAAAAATGTGCAGGTTATATTGCCTATTGGATTTTCCAATTCTAATAATAGTTTATTCATAGGTTCAACTTTGGCTGCAATAGGCAGAAGATGGTCAATTTTAGCTTTATTATCCTGAATTTTAATAGCATTGTCAGAAACCTTCATAGAAAGACCAGCCATGTCCTTACGTAAATTTTTCATTTCCGCCGCAATATTGTCTGTATTTGAACGCACCGCTTGTAACTCCTCCAGTAAAGTGGATAATAAAGGCTCATTAATAGCCACTAATTTAGATTTAACTGGTGGAGGAGAGATATTTTGTTTTCGTTTGGTAGACATATTGTGAGACTGCTTGCCTTCCATAAGTACAAGAAAATAAATGCAGCAATAAAAGGAGCAGCTTAGAGCAATATTTCAATGAAGAATACTGATAGCAGAGAACTGCTGCCAAAGTAAGCAAAGTGCAGCAGCTATAACCAATAGTGGGAGTGGCCCAGGCCTCAGCTGCGCCCTTTCCTAATCTTCACTCTGCCCCTCTGACAGGAATTCCTGGATCAGAGGAACTCCACAGACCGGAGAACAGCTCACCTCAAATATCTGTAGCTTCGCGCAAGGAAAATGCACGAAAAGGTTCTGTGCAGTCCGCTTTTTTCTTCAAGAACCTCGCCGACTTGTTTTAAAAACAAATGCCAGCCTTAAATCATGTTTAGATCGTCGTAATCGGGCCGAAATTGCCGCTGCTTAGCGGGAGGCGGCCATCTTGCACGGCGCGCTCGCGTGAAACCCCCCCAATTGGACCCTTTTTAACTCTGCATGAGAAGTCGGACGCGCATTGATTTCCTTTCCAAATTGACTTTTGCCCTGTGTCGCAAACAGAGGAGTAGAATCCCTCTCTGTCAAAGTCACAACAAACCCACTGTTCAGCCCTAATCATGCACAAAAACTGATATTGTAAGAAACTCGTTAGATAGTTTGTAAAGGGATGTCAAAAAACCAGAAGGAACCCCATTCAATGCATTGGAAACCTTCAGTCAGAGACTAAATTTCATTAGTTCTAGGTGGAAGCAGGAGGCGTTCTTCCGCAGTCAATACTAAATTGGGTTCATCCACTTAATGTGTAACTAATTCGGTCTGCAGACACATGGGTTGTGTATGAAGCCACGGGAGAGAGCTTCCCCTTAGCTGCAGGAAACTGGAAAAGATGCGCTTCCTTTTCCTTTCACATTCTCAAGAATGTCCAAAAATTGACGGGCAAACCGGGACAATTTCATCGCAATAGCAATAGAAGCATACTGGGGCCTCCGCCTGGGTCACTCGGGAAGCAGCGAGATAAATCTGCCTCCTGCTCTTTTTAGAAACCTAAGTCCATGAAATACCTCGGAATGAAAGATGCGCCGGAGGTATGTCGGAATGCTTTTCTGCTAAAGTCTTTCAAAGAATACAGAAATCCCTAAAATGTTTCTACAATTACTACTGAAACTTAAATTGCAAGCCTGTGGAATTTACAGAACAAAGAATTCGCTTTTTGAGGTATTTTGTAATGTAGAATCCCCTGGACTGTGTTTTAAATTTGTAGAAAAGCATATTTTCGAAATACTTGTTTTTAGGAAAATGAGTATAAACATTGTTTCATTCCCGCGAGACCACCTCTGAAGGCAGGCTGTCCAACAACGCCGCTGAAAATGCAGTCTATTGAGGTCTAGTGGTTATTAAACAACTATGAGAAGTTATAGTTAATACCATGTTAATACCATGTAGAAACCTTTATAGTTAACACCATTATGTAACAGCTCAGCAACGATTCAATGTCATTTCTTACCACTACGAGAATCCTGCTCCACTGTCAATCTATCCGCATTGCATATGTACACATAAAGGGTCTTAGCTTTATGTGTTGTCAGTTGATTTTTAATTGAGAGGTGGTCAAAACTTGCACTGCATGAGCCAAAAACATTTGTGAGGCATTTTGTCATAGCCAGGTCACTGGAACTATGCAATGCCGCGCCTATTTTCGCATAACCATGGATTTGCCACATAATCCATCATCTCCAGCATAATTTGCAGATTTAAGTCAATAAAGAAATAGTTGTTTCTAGCTCAAACAGATCAAAAGTTACTAAATACGCAAGGACATGGGTTCACTCGTAGTGGAAGGCCCCTTTTGCAAAGATTTACTGGTCATCCTTTTGTTCCCTTTCCCAGTATTTATTTAGTTGTTAAACAGGTACGAAGGAGGGGAAATCTTTGCCCAGTATTTCCATGCGTAAAAGTACAAAAGAACAAAGTAATAGTATCCCAAATTGTGCAGCATTATGCAGCGTAATGTGCTTTTTCTTGCTGCATAGTTTAGTCGGCGCTGCAGCATAATTTGGTGCTCCCCTACCACATAATTCTAGGGCCCCTGGACATAGCAGATAGTTTTTAACTGGGATTAGAGTTAAACAAATTATTTGGCACATACCTTGTATCACTACTGGGCTTAAACAGCGGCTCCTTCAAATACACCAACTCTCAGAGGAATGGGTCACACAGTGCAAAGAGAGTTATATGGGCTTCACATCCGGCAAGCAGTTGGATACTTAGAGAATTAAAGTTAGGGAAGGTAGGATCTAGCGCATCCCACCTCATCCAGTGCCAACTCTGGCGTGACCAGTGGATTCAACTAATGAAACTCTAGACTGCCCCCTTGTTCTCACAGGGGCCCTGCAGTCACCAAATGCCTTGTGCCATAAATCAGTATAAGATCAGGTGTGCAATTTCATGTTAACATAAGAATGTTCATTTACTTACCAATTATCACATGCTTATGTTTATTTTTAGGACTAATCATTGTAAATCACTGAGCATATTCTAGTTTGGAACAACATTGGTAAGTGCTGACAACTCCAGCTGATGAGAAGTCTCTAAGCCATTTGAATTGATTAGTGCTATCTGGTGAGGAGTATTAATCACATTTGGCCCATACACCAACTCCGTAAGACATGGGGTAAGTTTTCAAAACTAAGCAGATGACACACAAGTGGTCATCCTGCTGAACTCTGCACCCAATGTTGTCTGGCAAAAAGTGGCGAAGGTATTTAACTAGAATTTGGGAGTTATCAGAGGGAGAATCAACATAGCCTGAGTTCATCCAAAGACGAGTTCCCTTCCATGACATGGGGTAAAAAGCTCTGAGATTATTCGATTAGCGCTTTATTATAGACAGCAAAGTCACTCAGTGCATTCGGTCCTCTCACTCTTAACTCAACCCCTTACGGAAGGTCGACATTCACTGATGCCAGATAATCAATTTATTGTTGCCTGAGCGGTTACACTTACTAAAATGAGTATGCAATGCCCTGCTGGTGGGGGCCTTTATAAGGAACATCAGCAGGTTTCCAATGCTGTAGAAGTCTGCGGCAAGAACACTCTTGCCCAAAGCTGTATACATTCCCACAGCTCGAGGGAGCCTGCACTGCACTGCAACCCGAATTCTATTAATTGTTCTAAAGCTGAGACGCAACACAACTTTCAGCACTTCCTAAACCACAGCCGTATACCATACCGCCCTCAAAGGAAGGGGGTAAGACACTTTTCTGTGGTGGCCAGCTAATTGTGGACCTCCAGAACAGATAATTTAGGAATATCCAATGGGTCATGATTGTTTAAGACTTGAAAAATGCATTTAGTTGAGCTGGTACATAGTCATTCTGGAATGAAGTATACAGCTCTCTATAATAATGGGCTATTAGACATAATACACATATATATGTTATAACAAGCACTATTAGTAGAAGGGCATTTATTAATGTCAGGTTGCATCAGAGTTCAGTTTCCTTGGGTCACGTCAGAGCCCTTGCTCAATCTGCTGACCCACAGGGACTCTTATAAGAGTAAATTCCAGAAATCTGCTCAGACATCCCCTTTTCTGAGGCCAGGTCACTCATGAACACAGAGGACAACAGCTCTCAACTTGGGGTCTATCGAACTCTGGGGGAAAGCAATGCTTAATCAGCAGGGTCCATGACGCTACTCACCAAATAACAATGCAAGCTCCTTTAGTGTGGGTCAGCGACATCCCACATAGGCAGTAAAAAGGATAAGAAGGTGATAAACAGAGGCTTGCAGCAGTGTTACGTCTGTCTTAACATGAAGTGCATACAATGGATGCACATTAGTAATGACATGTATTCTATTTCCTATCAGGTTTCCATTCGGTCACATGGCTTAAGCCAGTGCATGGATCCTCGGTCAATTTTTCGTGTGGTGTGCAAAGTCAACTTGTCCAGAACCAGCTTTGCAGACAGGCAACAAAAGCGAGTCTTCAGTTCCGCTGGGGCGGCAAGAGGCAATCACTGCTTGGGTGATCTACGCCAGTTCGTCGAGAAGGTTGCAGGTAAGGGGCTACAGCCGTCTGCAGTCATCATCCGTCATATTGTCGCAATGATTGGCAATGTTGAAAGGAGAATATTATTTGAGAACTTTAGGAGGGAAATGTCATGATTGGCCAAGAGATGTCCGGGCTTGGCCATTGTGGGGTCCAATGTCATCCTAGGGGATAATCGGGAGGCCGGACTGGTCCTCTAAGAGCCTGGATGAATTAAATTAGTTAGGCATCTTGAACAATATACAGTTGCTTAACATCGTACCGCCAAAGACAATTCCTTGTGGTTGCCTCCAGGTGAGTTGTTCTTCGCATGG
The DNA here is from genome assembly GCA_963921515.1 of Calotriton arnoldi. Lineage (NCBI taxonomy): Eukaryota > Metazoa > Chordata > Amphibia > Caudata > Salamandridae > Calotriton > Calotriton arnoldi. The sequence continues at coordinate 880,353 of CAWUFW010001599.1, read as the reverse complement.
ATAGGGTTCATTTGTCAATCCATGGCAACAAATGGTCGGTGAAGAATTTGGTGGCATTTTATTTATGGCATTGCTCACAATACAAAGCAACAGAATTTGTGGGGAGTCCTGGTCAGTCGGTAAACCTTAACGAGTCGGTCAGGCGCTTCAATGGCCGGATGAAGCAGCAGGGGGGACACATTGTTCCTCCGGGATGGAGTCCATCTCTCAGACAGCGGCCACGTTCTTTTTATGGAGAATCTTGTGGCATTTGCAATTCAAACTTTATCCCAACACTGATACACCGGTCTTGGGGGGGTGCCTGGCCGGTGGAGGAACCACCCAGGCCTTTGGCGGGGAAGGAGTCATGTCTGGTCACAAAACAGGTGGACAATGTTGGCATCAGTAATTGAAGTGCAGAAAAATTCAGAATTAGGAAACCTTTGGCTTAAAACCGGGGCTGGGGTTGCCGTGGGGGTGTAGAGAAGAGGTTGTCCCTAGCCTCTCATGGTACTCCATTACATGGCCCCGGAGAATGTCGGGCGAAGGCGTCTGCGCCAGGGGACCAAGGTATGGCCCGGTTGCCCAGGCCCAACCAATTGGGTGCCAGGGGGAATCCCTTCTTGGGTTGGCTCTGGCATGGTATGTTGGGGGTCCAGTTTTCATGCTGGCCCACGCTCCCTCTATTTTGAGGGGGCAGGTGAGTTCGCCTTGTTATATGCAACTTGCGGTATGGGGACCACGGTCTGAAGCATTTGAAATAGTCAATGCCATGGTGCCTGGGGGGTGGCCAGCCATGACTCCTTTTTGATGATCTGTTGCTAGGAGATAACATGTATTAGTTCCTCTAATCAAAGGATTCTTGATGTAAATATTGTAAATGTCATGTGAAAGTTTGGATAATTGAATAATTTTGTTGATATAAAATGTCGTGTTTATGTTGCTTGTAATAAATACGGCCTGAGACATGTATATTCTCTAACGCAAAAGATGGTGTCTGCGTGTCTCTGTCTCCCTTAAAGGAATCCCATTTGGGGGGGGAGGGATGATTTGGGTAGGTCTCGGGCCGGCCCCCCACCTGTGTGGCCCAGGAGGCAACGCCAACCGATGGCGAGCCCCCAAGACAGGTGCGGGCTGGTTCAGACCGGTGTCAGGCGGCGCCAACAGTGGTGCCGCAGTTTTGAATTTTTGCGGGCGGGACGCCCGCGATAGGTGATTGGCCGGTAGGCCGGCAGGGGTGAGGGGGGGCGCCTGGGTGGTGGCGCGGGCAGCCAGGTGAGGATAAAGGGGGGAATGCATTTCCACACAGTTACCTGGTTTTTCCTCGCTTGGCTGCCCCCGACGACCTCGTTGCTGTGCCCGTGCCCTGGACCTTTCTGCTGCTGCTGGGGAACACGGCGGTGAAGCTGCCTTTTTTCCCACCCTCCCATCCCCTTAGACAGTCTCTTTTTGTGGGGCGGGGAAGAAGTCATGTCTGGTCACAAAACAGGTGGACAACCTTGGCATCAGTAATTGAAGTGCAGGCGAATATAGAATTAGGAAGCCTTTGGCTTAAAACCGGGGCTGGGGTTGCCGTGGGGGTGTAGAGAAGGGGTTGGGACTCCCGCTACAGCAATTGTTCCTAGTCGCTCACGGTACTCCATTACATGGCCCCGGAGAAGGTCGGGGATGGCGTCTGCGCCAAGGGACCAATGTATGGCCCGGTTGCCCAGGCCCATCCCATTGGGTGCCAGGGGGAATCCCTTCTTGGGTTGGCTCTGGCATGGTATGTTGGGGGTCCAGTTTTCATGCTGGCCCATGCTCCCCTATTTTGAGGGGGCAGGTGAGTTCTCCTTGTGATATGCAACTTGCGGTATGGGGACCACGGTCGCGAATCATTTGGAATAGTCAATGCCATGGTGCCTGGGGGGTGGCCAGCATGACTCCTTTTTGAGGATCTGTTGCTAGGAGATGACATGTACTAGTTCCTCTAATCAAAGGATTCTTGATGTAAATATTGTAAATGTCATGTAAAAGTTTGGATAATTGAATAATTTTGTTGATATAAAATGTCGTGTTTATGTTGATTGTAATAAATACGGCCTGAGAATTGTATATTCTCTAACGCAGTGATGGTGTCTGCGTGTCTCTGTCTCCCTTTAAGAAATCCCCATTTGGGGGAGGGATGATTTGGGTAGGTCTCGGGCCGGCCCCTCACCTGTTATGAAGGAGGCTTCAGTCCTCCTAGGATGTTTGAGAAGTTGGCAGTCCTACGGAAAGTTTTTAAAAGTAACCTTCAATTACGGCTGAAGTTTCTAAAAGGGAAGTTTAAGAAAGGCTAAGTTCTACAAGGGAACCGGAATTCTTACCTTCGTTAAGGGCAAGCTCGTCAGACAGTTGACCTTAATTGAAAACAATTATGTCTGACAGGGGAACAAGCTGCAGTTCGTCCTCTCTATCATCTTTGTTATCAAGGGAAAAAAAGACCACAATAGAAGAAATACTTTGGAAAATATATGTAAATACATAGTGGTTGATCAGTAAGTGAGCTTAACTTTCAAAAGGAAATATTTTACTTGGAATATATATTGATCACTGAAGTTTATACAGTGGGCATGTCATGTTATGAAAATAACATACAAGGTGGAAGTTACATTTAAACATTATAGGAATTTTCACTTCTAGGTGCGCAAATGTAGCTTAGAATTTGTATACGTGAACTGTGGTTGGAACCCAGGTATAATACTAAATAGTGGGGTATGATTGATTATGTTGCGATTTTGGTTGCGTTTTGAGTATGAAACTGAGGTTGGAAGGTGGCCTAATGAAATATCTCAAACAGTGTGGGTTTTTTGCAATTTGTAGTGCACTGGTGGGGCTTGGGGTTTTTGTGCGTGATGAGTTGTCATTTCTTAAGTGTAATGTGAGATATTTAGGTTTATATAGTTTTGATGAAACTGCTAGAGGTTTTATCTGGCAAGGGGTAGAATCCATGCAAAAATGTAAGAGGCTTTCTGAGAGTGGGAGAGGATAGATGGATGTAAAGGAAGAAAACAGTTGAAGCAAGGTAAGAGGCTCCATGGAGAAGAGTGGTGAAAAGCAAAGCATGGAGGGAAAAGGGGGATGTCAGAGGGGCAGAACATTCAAAAGGAGGGTAAAGGCAGGAGAGAGATGAAATATGGAGAGTAGATCATGGAGGGGAGTTGTGGATATAAGGGGGGCAGAATCAGCGAGAAGAAGTTGGGGAAAAGGGAGAGATTGATATAAAGGGGGAGGAACTAGTGAAAAAATATGAGGCTAGAGGGAAAGATGAAAGGTGAAACGTAGTGCATGGATAGAAGAGGTAGATATAAGAGAGGCAGAACCATCAGGAGAACATAAGTGGTGGGAGAGGGAATGCTGAGAGGTGGATGTAAGAGGGCATGACCACTAAGAGCAGGTAAGAGGCTGAGGGAGAGAGGCAGCAGAGAAGTGGATGGCAGAGGGGTAGAACCAGTGAGAGACAGTTCCAGACTGGGGAGGAAGGAGAGGTGACGTGTACATCAGGGAGGTGAGGGGTGGTTGTAATAGGGGCTGAATCAGTGAGAAAGGTAAAAGATGGGGGAGATAGCAGGTGTAGTGTAGAGCATGAAAGGGAGTGGTGGATGTAGGAGAAGCAGAAACAGTGAGACAAGATAAGAGACTGGAAGGTGTGAAAGAGGTGGGTGTAAAGGGGACAGGTCAGCAAACAAAAGTTAGGAAACCAGAGGGGTAGATGAGAGGTGGAGGGCAGTGCATAAATGGGAGAAGTAGATATAAGAGGCAGAACCAGCAGGAGGGTATAAGTGAAAGAGAGAGGTTGGGGTGAACATGGAAAGGTAGATGTAGAAGGACAGAATAAATTAAAAAGGTAAGTGGCAGAGGGAGAGATGCGTTGAAGCATAAAGCATGGAGGAGAGAGGTCGATATAAGAGTGGTAGAACCAGAAAGAGAAAGGACAAAGCTAGAAAAGAGACAAACATAAAAGGGGCATAATCCCCAAGATAAGGTTAGAGGCTGGGGAGAAATTGGAAGACTGCAGCATAGAAGGGGGAGATAAGTGAAGGAGGGGCAGAATCAGAGAGAAAAGATAAGAGGCTTTGGGAGGATAAAAATGGGGAGGTGGATGTAAATGGGGCAGAACCAGTGAAAGACTTGAGAGGCTGGGGAGAAGGTGAGTGGTAAAGCTAATGCATGGATAAGATGCATGGATATAAGAGAGGCAGAACAGCAAGGAAACATAAGCAGAGTGGAGAGAGAGAGAGAGAGTGGTGAGATGTGGATAGAAGAGGGTAGAAAAATCAAGAGATGGTACGAGGCTGGGCGGAGAGGGGTGAGGGGAGAAGTGGATCTTACATGGGCACAAACAGCAAGAGGAAGTTAAAGGCTTAGCAAGAGATGAGAAGGAAATCAGGGAAGTAGAAGTCAATGTAAGAGGAGCAGAATCAGTGACTTGTAGATGTTTTTCATTTGAAAGATTGTCAATCTGTCACTTATGTTTATGTAAAGACTGTATTGTACCCTCAAACTTGATTTATATAATTATAAATTTTCTACTTAAAAAGAATACACCCGTTTGCATATGATTTACTCATTTTTGATTACACAAAGTTATTTACATTCGTATGTTGGAATCCATTATCTGGGGGATTCATAAGTGATATTATAATATATTGTTTATTCGTACCAAAGCAGAGTACCTTGTAGGTACCTGTATCAGATAATAGATTTTGTTACCCAAACCCACAAGGGTATATCGGATTACCCAATCAATATTATAACTTTCTAAAAGTGGCATTTTCAGAGCTGTGAGGGTTTTAAATTACAACACCAAACTTGGCTATCCTACCTGATCCCAATCAAAAGTTAGCACTTAATAAATAATAATGTAACCCAATGTTATCCTATGGGAGAGGTAGGTCTCACAGAAATGAAAAATGTATTTGTGAGTTTTTCGATACCAGGACATGTAACACTTAAAAGCACATGTCCAGCTTTTTAATTACAATGCACCCTAGATGCTACTTTAGGGGTGACATATGTTGTATGTAATAAGTGGAGGCGTTATATGTAATAAGTGGAGGCGTTATATGTAATAAAAAGGGTGTTTAAGGCTTGGAAAGGGAATTATTTTGCTGAGTCGGATTGGTAGTTTAAAACTGCCAACAGGATGCAATTGCAGCCTAAGACATTTTAAAAGGCTACTTAAGGGGGCGTGGCCAAGATGGCGAGCGGGTAAGACGTGTGTTGTCTCGTCTCCCCGCTCGTCGGCGCCCGATCCGGCCCCATCTGCATCGCTAACCCCTCGGAGGCGACCAAAAGCTGGTGGCGCTACTACCCTCAGCCCTTGGGAAGCATGCTGATGCTGTGAGGGCGGCTGGGGGCCGTTTCTCGACCCGAACGCGGGGAGACCAGCGGCGCCTGCGGGAGCCCGAAATGGCGGCCAGGGCCTGAGAGCTGCGGAGGCCTGCTGTGACCGGAGCTGCGGAGCGGGAATCTAGTGCTGCCGGAGCCCCCCCTGGGAATTACGGCGCCTGGTTCAAAGTGGCGGAGTAGCGCTGACGGAGGGTGCCGCCCGACTGGTCTGAGAGCGGAGCGGACTGCGGAGCCGATCGGGCTCTAAGATGGCGGCGGCTTGCTGAGCGGCGGTGGGGCCTGGTACGAGGCGCCCCCGGACTGGCGTGTGATCTGCATCCTTCCGGATCGCCTGCTGGCTGCCAGGATCACGCTGGTGAGTGCTGCAGACCGCGGCGGATCCTGGGTGAGCCCCTGGGGCGGCGGCAGGATCGGCTGGTGGCGGGAGAGGCCCGGGAGACGGAGCAGCGGCTGGGGCTTGGCCTAGAGACTGACGAGTGGCCGCATTGCCTAGGCCCCCGAGCGGTGTTGCACGACTGAGACACCCGGGTGGCATAAGGCCCGCGGTGCGAAGAGACGAGCTGCCCGGGGACCCCCCCCCTGCGAACAGGGACAAAGAAACAAGCTAGAGAGGCAGGCTGGAGGTACAGAGGCGGCGAGCGCTCCGGGGCGGCCCGCCCCTCGCTTCCAGGGTTCTTCGGCGCCATAGGTGAGCCCCGGGGGTGAAGCGGAAACCAGCGGTCTGGGCTCGGAAGGCGAGGCTGCCGCATGTGATTGCCGGGTGGTTGTGCAGAGGCGCGCTAAAGGAGAGCTGTACAACGCGGAGCTCCGGCCGGGGTAGGCCGCCTGGCGCTCGGCCGGTGGTGTGGGGCCCCCCTGCTTTTGATCCTGCGTGCAGCCCTTTCCTGAGAAGAGCGAGGGGCGGCCCTGAGGGGTCCCGGGCTGCTCTTTGGGGGACCTGCCTTGCACTAGAGTCATCACGCACCCCCAAACTCGGCAACTGAGGCCTAGGCGAGAGGAGTGAGGAGCCTTGGCTTGCCTGTCTGGCTGGAGCCGGGAGAGAGACTCGAGACGCTCTCGGCGATCGGCTGGGCTTGCTCGGGCCCCGGCCCTTCACGGCAGGCGAGAGTGGTGACGTCCCTGCATAGCCTCAAAGGCTTGGACTGGCCGGAACATCGCCATGGCTAACCAACGGGTGCGAAAGGAGCGCACCCTGAAAGACATGTTGACAAAGGGCCCTCCGGTAACGGCCGGCCCCGAAGAGGAGGATACACCCATCACCAAGTCCTTCTTAGAGTCCTTATTCAACACTCTCCGGGAAGATTTCCACACTCTGAAGAGCGAGGTAGCGGGCGCGGTACGTGAGCTGCGGAGGGAGGTGGACACTCTCGGGGACCGGGTGGCAGCCATTGAGGATCAGGAAGGGGCCAAAGATGAGGAAATAACTCAATTGCAGCAGGAGGTGATCCGATTGCGGGATCAACAGATAGATCTACAGGCTCACGCCGAGGACCTCGAGAACCACTCTCGGTGGAACAACATTCGGGTCCGGGGTGTTTCAGCCGACGCCGAGGGGTCTGATATCACCGCTTTCCTGCAGGGTCTGTTTCGAGACATACTAGCAGAGCCCCCAGAGACAGAGATTCGCATTGACAGAGCCCACAGGGTGGGCCTACGACGGCGACCCAATGCTCCCCCACAAGATATACTAGCATTTCTCCCGGACTATCCTCTAAAGGAACGCATCATTCGGGAAGCTAGATCCAAACACCCCATTCAGGTTCAGGGTATGGCTGTCACCCTATATCAAGACCTCGCGGCTAGCACCCTACAGAAGCGGAGAACATTCAAGGAGGTTACAGCGCACCTCCGAGACAAGGGAGTGGCATACTCCTGGGGGCACCCCTTTCGCATCATTTTCAAATGGCAAGGCCGCCTACAGCAGATTCAGTCCCTCTCTGAGGCATGCAAGCTGTTGGGTCTGTCGCAGCAGGACCCGGTGACGGAGGGCACGCTGGATCGTCGCCAACCGCTGGAGCGCTGGCAGACAGTTGGGAGACGACGCTCTGGGGGAACTGCCAAAGGGCCCACTCCGGAGGTATTGGAGCAGGAACGCTGAGCGGCAATCGATGCAGTTTCAGCGGATACTTCCCCGCGGGGAGACTCTTGAGGGGGCTGGACGCCTTGTGTGCGCACTTGTCATGATGGGGCCGGGGGGGCAAGACTTGGATCCATCGCCACTGCCACGGATGGCCCCGGATATTTCACTATACCACGACCACACTCATGGGAGAAGTGTGGACGGGACTATGTTTGGGGGGGGAGTTGGTGGGGAACTGGGGTTTGGGATGGGGGGGAGTGGGTGGGGAACTGGTGTGCTCCAGGGGGGAATTCAGCGATGTCTACTCGGGGCTTAGGTTGGCCTAGCGGCTGGAGGGGGGACCAGAGTTTCCTTGTTCGGCTAACGCCTCACCTCTGGGAGAGCCTTGTTTCTCGGCCTGAGAATGCACGACTCTGATTTAAACATTCTTACCCTTAATGTTAAAGGTCTCAATAGCCCCAATAAGAGGCGCGCTATATTATCCTATCTAGAGAAGGCGGGAGCGGACATATGCCTCCTGCAGGAAACACATTTGTTATTGCGGGATTGGCACAGACTTAAGTCCAAGGCATTCCCCTATCAATATCTCTCCTCCACGGCTGATAAGAGGGCGGGGGTAGCGATTTTAGTGGCCCGGAAATATCGGGGGTCTGTGGGCACAAAAATAGCAGAAATCAAAGGGCGACTCCTAGCGTACCACTTTTGGATTAAGGGCCTCGCTATAACGATTGGGTCGCTATACGCTCCAAATGCAGGCCAGGAGGCGTTTCTCAGAGCGGCTCTATCGAACGTCCTGGAATCACAAGACCGTTTTATTCTGGTGGGGGGTGACCTGAACCTCGTCATGGACGCCGAGGCAGACATATCTGCTAGTCGACAGTCCCAGGGGGGGGAAGTCTCTCGGGATGGTAAGCAGTGGTTGGCGGATAGGGGCCTGATTGATCTCTGGCGAGCGTCCCATCCTCGGGCCAGCCAGTTCTCGTACTACTCGCATGTTCACCGTACCTACGCGAGATTAGACCACTTCCTGGGTTCCACGGAGGTTCAGGCGGCGGTTAAAGACATTTGGATTACGACGGCGGCCTTGTCGGATCATGACGCGGTCATGGTTACAATGGGGGTTCCCCGTGTTGCCCGGCTTGCCAGAGCATGGCGTCTGCGAGAGCCCATGCTCCACAAGCCCTCGATGCAGGAGCGCATCCTTAAATGCATAAAAGATTATCTAGAGTTTAATGATACCCCGGATATCTCTGTCGCCACCCTTTGGGAGGCGCTTAAGGCGGTTGTGAGGGGGGAGTTTATCGTTATGTCGGCAGCGGAGAACAAAGAGCGCCAAGATAAACGGGATGAGCTTACGGCCCAAGTACTCGAGCTAGAGAGGGTCCACAGCCGCACGGAAGCTCCCCGGGTCTGGCACCAGATGAAGAAGGCTCGAGCCCTGCTGGCGGGGCTCGACCTGGACAGGGCAGAATATGCGGCTCTACGCCTTAAGCATTCTTACTATGTGGGGGGGGACAGGACGGGCCGCTTACTGGCCAGCAAACTGAGAGCAAAGATGCAACAGGGTAGGGTCAGGGAGCTTACAGATTCGGGGGGACATCGGATTGTGGATGACCTGGGTATAGCACGGGCCTTTAGGGATTTCTATGCAGCCCTGTATGAGAGGGAGTCCGCGCCTCCTCCCCAGCTGGATGCCTACCTCCGGCAGGCACGTATAACGGCATTGACTCAAGCAAACAGTGCCACGCTAGATAATCCCATCCGCGTCGAGGAGGTGATAGGGGCTATCTCCCGCCTCAAGCCCCTGAAGGCCCCGGGCCCGGATCTGTATTCGGCAGGGTTTTATAAGACGTTTTGCGCTGTCCTGGCCCCAATCCTTACTCGCCTCTTCAATTCCTTTACGGGCCCGGGCTCGGCTCCCTCCGAGATGCTGTTAGCCTCCATAGTGGTGATACCCAAGCCGGGTAAAGATGCTTCCCAATGCAGTTCTTACAGGCCCATCTCGCTGCTTAATGTTGATCTAAAACTGTTCACAGGGATTTTGGCGGCGCGTTTGGGCCCTCTCATGCCGGGCATCATTGACCCCGATCAATCCGGGTTTATCCAGGCCCGACAATGTAGCGATAATACAAAGCGTATCTTTCATCTTATCGATAAGGCCCATCGCATTAATATGGACGCCCTTCTCCTGTCGGTGGATGCCGAGAAGGCATTTGACCGGGTTGATTGGCGCTTTTTGGATAAGACTCTGGTGCGGTTTGGCTTTGGGGACCGGTTCCGAGCGTGGATATCGAGCTGCTACACCAATCCAAGGGCGAAGCTCCGGGTAAATGGAGTCGACTCGGCTCCTTTTGAGATACAACGGGGAACCAGACATGGGTGCCCGCTGTCCCCCCTCCTCTTCGCCTTATATGTAGAACCTTTGGCACAGAGGATTAGGGACAACCCGGAGATTGTGGGTATCCCGTTTGGGGGAGAGAGGCACACGGTTAGCCTGTATGCCGACGACATCATCGCCTCCCTGGAGTCCCCGGCCCGTTCGGTCCCTGCCTTCTTGCAGGAGCGAGGAGGACTTCGGTCAAGTTTCGGGTCTGCGAATCAATATTGAGAAATCCTCAGTGCTGCAGCTTCGGGCAGAGGGCCCAGCCATTGCATCAGAGGATGGGCGCTACGCGGGCATACCCGTTCATTCCTCCATCCCATACCTGGGCATAGAGCTGGCGGCGTCGGTGCCTAACACAGTCCAACTCAATTACTCTAAGTTTTTACAACGCTCCACCGCTGACCTGAATGCATGGAAGGGCCACTCGCTCTCCCTGTTGGGCAGGTGGCAGCGGTCAAGATGTCTCTCCTGCCGCGAGCACTGTATCTCTGTCAAACTATTCCGGTCTGGCCGCCGCCGGGCACGTTGCAGGCTCTCCAAAGGGCTATTAATTCCTTTATTTGGGGAGGGAAGAGACCCCGGCTACGCAAGAACCTGGGGTATCTGAAGCCGGATGATGGGGTTCTGGGCATACCCAACATCTTGGACTATTTTCGGGCGGCGCAATTTCGGTATTTGGTGGAGTGGAAGCGCTCCGAATCTGAGAAAAGCTGTTTTTTTCAGGATCGCGCAATAGCGCAATTGGACCTCTGGAAGGTCCCCTTTCTCCAGCGATCCCATAGACCTCCCGGCCTCCGGGCCTCGCCCGTTACGCACTCTTTGATGCGAGCGTGGGATGGAGTGGCCGTGAGAAGGAGCCTGACGACTTTCTCTTCTCCTATGACGCCACTGTTCGACAATCGGGAGTTTTCCCCAGGGGCGGACGCTAGAGCTTTTTCTGCCTGGAGGGCGACCGGATGCAGGTCAGCGGGCCACCTTTTTGACCTTGAGTGTATCATCTCTTTTTCCAATCTTAAGAGCGATTACGACCTACCGGACGCGGAGCGCTTTCGCTACTTTCAGCTCAGACACTGGCTCCTACAGGCTGACATTCGCCCAAAGGTATCCAGGAAGCTGTCCACGTTTGAGAAGTGGCTGTACCTCAAACACGGACAAGGCACTAATAACTGATATTTACCGTATGCTTAGCCCAGAGGCCCCTACGGAACCCACTGCAAGCCAGAGACGATGGGAAACAGAACTAGGGAGACATCTGACGAGCAAGGAGTGGGCGGCAATTTACTACCGCGCGAACCACACAGTGCGTAACGTAGCTAGTAGGGAGGCGGCAGTTAAGGTGGCTATGTACTGGCATTTGACCCCGGCCCGTCTACATAAAGGGAATCCAACACGTAGTCCATGGTGCTGGCGGGGGTGTGGGGCAGAGGGCACCCTGATTCATATCCTGTGGGAATGCAGAGAAATTCAGACTTACTGGGGGGAGGTCCTCGACGATATAGATCATCATTTTGACACTGAAATCCCGCGTTTTCTGGCTTACGTGATCCTGGGCCTGCCCAACCCCCTTACATATCCACTCAAATCTCGGCGGGGCAGACTGATGGGGATAGCTCTGGGAGCGGCTACACGGAATGTCCTATCACACTGGGGTTCCTCAATAAGACCGACGAGATTGGGATGGTTACATAAATTGTGGTATGTTCTAGGTATGGAGCGCATACAGGCCTCCCTATCCCATAATATGGATAGCTTCTCAGATGACTGGCAGCCATTGATCGCATTGTTATCCACGGAACTGAATGAGATTACTTGCCCTAAGTATCTTCGACTGCTTCGGCTTCCCAGCCTGGCCCCTAAGACATAGCCCCCGACCACTCCGATGGGACAGCTCCTGTCTTTCTGTCGCATCTTGATATTGTAGGAAAGCACACCAGTTCGGGGTAGGGGGTTTGGGGGGAGGGGGGTTCTTCTCTTTTTCTATATGGTAATGTAGCGATCTCCCTCACCGACTGCCTGCCGCACGGTGGGTAGTGTGCAGGTGTCGGGGGGTTACTGACGAGACTATGGATATTGTAGTTCCTGGTCATCAAGAGGGGGCTTCCTTTAGATAGGCTATGCTTGAATAGTATGTTGACCTGCCTTGAAATGTCTGTTTTCTGTTATTGACGCAAATGCCAATAAAATACAATTATACAAAAAAAAAAGGGTACTTAAGTGGGTGGCATAATAAGTGCTGCAGGTCCACTAGTAGCATTTAATTTACATGCCCTGGGTATATGAAGTACCACTTTACTAGGGAATTACAAGTAAACTAAATATGCCAATCAGATGTAAGCTAATTTTACCATGTTTTAGGGAGCGAACACAAGCACTGGTTAGCAGTAGTAAAGTTCACGGAGTCCTAAGGCCAACAAAAACAAATTTAAAGAAAATAGGAGGGCAGAAGACAAATAGTTTAGGGTAGAACCTGCAGAGGGGGTCAGGTCCAACATGGCTGAACTGGCAGGAGTCGGTAATAGGTTGGGTGAAAAATGAGGTGAAAAGTACAGCATGGAAGGGAGGGGCGGAGGTAGGTGGGCAGAATCAACAAAAAAGGTAAGATACTGGAAAAGGGGGTAAAACTGTCTTTGAACCAGTGTTCTGCTGAGATTTGCCATTCCATATCTCTTTATTTTTCATATAAAAAATTAGAAACTAATTGTCTTCGTTTTGAGATGCATGTGTCATCCTTCAAAAAGGGTTGTGATCTTGAACCATCCTCGATTTGTCCTCGAAATTTCCACATGCTCCCTGTATATTGTAATACTTTTTTGGGCCTTTTTATTAAATCTTACTCCCAGTAGGACCCTTTCTCGCCCATGCCCTGACTGGACATCTAGAGATCATAGCTCCTGCCCTGACCTCCCTTCGCAATATCTCGCTTGCCTCATGATCAGTTTCTACCAATGAAAAAACTAAAACAACAGTGGTCGTTCCTCTGCTCAAAAAAGCTTTAGCAGGCTCTAAACTTCCTACTGTCTTCTGACATCTCTTTGCTGCTTTTTTCTTGAAAATAAAATGCAATAGGTTATTGATTGGCAGAGTCTGTGGTGGATACCGTTGTTTACCATTCAGAACTTAAGACTATATCATTTTATTTGGATAAGAGCTATTTATTTTGGAAACTTGTCTCTCCAAAGGTGGGAATAGGGAGTAGTGAAAGCTTTCTTCAGGAGGTGCTAAATGTACTGGAACTCAAATACAGTATGTCACATTAATCATACCCAGCCAGCCAAGATATGTCTTCTCAAAGGGACATATTAGAGAATGTGGTTATGGAATGAGACACCAAAATTTGTGTTTTGTGACTAATAGTTTCCTAATACCTAACAAATGGCTTTCAGTGTCTCTGTGTGCGCAAAGTGTCCTGCAAAGTGATAATGGACTGTACGCCACCCCGCAAGACGTATGTGCTATGAGGTCCATGGAAGGGGCTATGCTCAAATAGGAAAGGTAGATAATCTACAGTTGACTGATGGACCTACGGCCGGGGCCAGCTGGTGGGATGATTTCTTTTGTTATTATCGCTGTGGATAAACTGGGGGGGATATGTATAAGGAAGTGGAGGAGAGAGGCGTTAGCCTTCCTGGCTTAACACCTCTCTCCTCCACTTCTGAAATGCAAGGCTGCACCATATTTACAAGAATGTGGTGCAGCCTTGCGTTTCCCCCTGCGATGGCGCTAAGTTTATCAATTTAGCTCCAACGCAGGCACCCTTGCACCAGAGTGCAAGGGTGTCAGCGTGCGGGGGAGGATTGTTTATGTGTAGGAAGGTGTCCCTATCTTGCACATAAACAATCCTAAAATGCCATTCTGTCACTTTCATGCGTGCTGCTTCATGCAGCACACATGAAAGTGACAAAATGGCATTTTTAAAAAAAAAGTTTGTTTATGTACAGGAAGGGACACCTTCCTGTACATAAACAAACAATGGCATTTTGCTTTTTCCATGTGTGCTGCACAAGGCAGCACACATGGAAAAAACAATAATGCATTTCTCCTAGTTTCGCCATCTTAAGACCAGTTTTTACCTGGTCTTAATTTTGGCGCTGCCTCCTATGTACGCCACCCTTGTACATAGGGGGCAGCGCCAAAATGAATGGGTATTGCGGTGGAACTGCCCACCCCTTTCACGCTAACATAGTGTGAAAAGGGGCCTTATGTACAAGGCAGCGTTAAGCCACGTTAAGTGGCTTAACGCTGCCCTGTACATAAGGCGCAGCCCCTATCGCCACCACAATGTCACTATAGGGGACGTTGTGGTGGTGATAGGAGCTTGTACATATGCCCCAGCGTTCCTTGATTAGGCTGACTTGGCCATTGGTGCACAACCCAAAAAGCTGCTGCAGCCTTAGGGTTGGTGTGTACAGAGTCAGTCAGAAAGTGCTCACAAAGCCAGTCGTCATGTACAGAATGACAATGGGCCGGCCTGTGCAAACCCAGTATGATGTGCACATCCTTCCCCCACAACAAATGACTTAAAACCTCATAGAGTGATAGCGAGGACTGGGGAAATTTCTGCTTTTGAGGAGCACAGTTAGAATTGGTCTCCTTGGGGAGGTGGGGAGAAGAAGGGGGAGTATACACGAGAAGGAGGCTGTGGGAGGGCACTCAGGAGTGAGGGGGAAATTTCATAAAATACATCAATGCACATGGAGTGATCTGCAAGTCATTCATCATATGCAAGTAGGTAACCAGCATGTACAGAGGGGCAGATCTTGAATTGTGGGTTGGATTGCCAAAAGTGTTTGGTTAGGTAGCCTGGGGCATGACTGGAGTGACTTGTGGATGATGGAAATGGTTCTTCAAGGGTCTTGCATTCAATTATCTCTTTAACCAAGATACAATTAATTTAACTGAGGGCAGGTAAAATTTGGTTATTACTCCTTAGGCTAAATATGAGTCGAGTGGCATGGTTCTGGTCCTTGTGCAATTTGACAAGTGTCTTCCCAGATATTAGTGATATGTGACTTCATTTTTTAAACTGTAAATCTATGATTTTACTTTAGCTTTATTTTGCAAATCAAGAACCCCCCCGACCTCAACCTACCTATTCCACATTACTACATTTCCTTTTCTTATAGGTATACTACACAGAGTGTACTATAGTAAAGACCTCTTTTTCTGGTGCTTTAATATACTACTTGTCTCTTTAGTGTCTGGCTCCCAGTGTAGCTTTTGGTAGTATTTTTTTCCATGCCCACACATTTTTGTCAGTCAGTCAAACCAATTTATTCGGTTAATAAAAACCATAAAAGTACAGAACATATATCACAATACACAATACCATAAAAATATTTAAAATCCGAATACTTAAAAAAAAAGACATAATAATATAAGATCAAATTTCATTAAATCATGTAAAAATCCAGGCTACCAATAGAACATAATTGTAACAGTATAAGAACAGTGATCACCAATAACCTAAAATTCACTCATTAGGGGTTTAGTGTACTATAGCGCTTTTTCCTGAGTCGAACAGCTGCAACTAAAAAACTTGCGATGTTAAGTATCTCCCATGGGTCATTCAGCAACTGCAAATAAAGTAGAGCGGGTTTGACCAGTATAAAACCTTTTCCCCTTAAAATTGGAACTAAAAACCTCCTTCGAATGACACTATAATATTCACAGAACATTATAAAATGCATGGTATCTTGAGTTGAAAAATTGTCACAGGTACAAGGACCTAAATCACATACCCTACTCCAGGCCTTGCGAATTACCTAAGAAGGTATGGATTAAATTAAATCGAAACCTAGTTAAAAGCTGGCAATGATAGTGCTTCCTGACAATTTTCAGATATGGTTCAATCAAGATTGTGGTTTTTAGCAAGAAATAGGCTTTTACTGTAGATTTCATTAGCTCTGTCTCTTTCCGCTCAGCGGCCATCAGATTCAAAAATTGTGTTCTGACCCATGTCACATCTTCTTTTCTTATTTGATCAGGAAAAATAAATAAATCTGGGTGCCCTAATTTACTTAAAATATTCTTTACATAATATAGCCACGGGATGCTATTAGCGTTCTCCAGGGCCACACAGTCCCTAATAATCTGATGATTAAGAGTTAATTCGGGATTAAGCCAGGTCTTTAACCAACAGATCACCGGGGCCAATCTCGACAAGTCTGTCACATATCTTGCCCCAACCTCTTGATGTATTATAAACGTTGAGGTAGACTGTGGAACAGACAGGAGGGAGCGTAAAAATTTGTTTTCAACTATCTGTACCCCCTCTCCTATCTTGTAACCCCATAGAGCTGAACCATACAAAGCAATAGCCATGCATTTGGAGCTATAAATGTTGAGCATGGCTTCAATTGGTCTGGCCCCCAACCGTTGTGCAAAGCCATGAAGAGCAGCAGTTGATCTTGCCATCAAATTTTTTTTGACTATCTGTTGGGGGGCCCATGTTCCCTTCTCATCAAATAAAACCCCCAAATAGGTAAAAGAGGACACCCTGGTCAGCTCAACACCTTCACAATAAAAAGATTGTAATTTTTTATTTTTTGCCCCAAAGACATTGTTTGAGATTTCGCTATATTAACTACAAGATCCAATGATTTCATGTAGGCCCCAAATGAGTCCAGTAGCCTCTGAAGCCCTATGGCTGTACGGGCCAATAAGACGGCATCATCCGCGTAAAGGAGCACAGGAACCCCCATGTGCCCTATTCGCGGGATATCCTGACTAGCCGTTTCAAGAGACTTAGCAAGATTATTAATATATAAGGTGAATAGTAGTGGCGCTAAAATGCAACCCTGTCGAACACCTCTACTAGTATTAAAGTGCCTTGTGCATTTACCTTTTTGATTTACCCTTACACTTGCAGAAAGGTCCCTGTGCAGATCTGTCATGAGGTAAACCAGACTTGAATCAATGCCCATGTCTAGCAGGGTCAGCCACAGCTTCGACCTATTGACCAAGTCAAAGGCCGAAGTGAGGTCCATAAAAGCCAAATGCAGTGACCCCAATTTGGCTTTTGTATATTTACCTGCTAGTAGATGTAAATTAAGGCACTGATCCAAGGTTCTCCTTCGTCTTCTAAAGCCGTATTGAAAATTAGTTAAAACCTCTTTCTCATTCAGCCAATCCATTAGCTTGGTTAAAATAACTCTCCCTAAAACTTTTACTGCGGAGTCAATTAATGATATTGGCCTATAACACCGTGCGTCCCCTCTCTGTCCTTTTTTAAAAACTGGGATGATCGTAGAGAGTGACCAAGATGATGGGAAACCCTGGTGACTAGTTACATTAAAAACATTTGTCAAAAGTTTGGCCCAGAAGGCAGGATATTGTTTATATAAATCGGCCGGTACTCCATCAGGGCCAGGAGCCTTATTACTGGTCATTTGCATTATAGCCCGTTGTACTTCACCTTCATTAAAAACAATTCTTTGAGAATCCCTACAACACTCACGGCTACCAGCGAGAACTGGTGTCGGAGTGGCCTCATATATAGTTTCGAAATGAGAAAGCCACTGGGCTTCAGTAATGTTACTGTCTAAAGGAGTATTCTCTGTACCTAGAAAAAAAGGTTTGTTAACAATAGCCCAGAATCTGGAACTATTTTTTAAAACCTCCACCGATAAAAGCTCCTCCCAAGCCTCCTCCTTTATTTCCTTTTTACGCATAGCCAGTACCAGCTTATACTGCTACCTTAACATAGCTATTTGATCTTTGTCTCGTGGGGCTGTTTTCAAGGCTGCAATTAATTTGCAATGTGCCACAGAGCAATTGCTGTCAAACCACCTTTCACCAATATTTTTCCTATAAGTAGTTACTATGGTGAGATCTGATGATGCCTGCGCACAGATTCCTTCAAAGGCTTTAAGTACCTCCGCCCCCTGACTAAAGTTATCAAGGCAGGTTTCTAGCTTATCCTCAACCTTCGCACAAAGTTCTTTAAAAAAAAGGTCCGGGATTACCTTTGCCCATTTTAACCTACGTCCCTGGTCAGTTACTTTCACACAGTTGTCACTACCTAACTTTTCCAAATTCCCCTTTAGGCTGCATCCTCTATTCAAAACTAGAATAACAGGGTTATGATCACTGTAGGAAGACCACCTAGCATTATAAAAAACTACATGGGATAACAAAATAGGAGAGATAAATATAAAATCTATAATAGTGTCCTTCCCTCGTCCTATAAAAGTGGGAACCCTATCATTAATATCAGAATGACTTGGTTCAGAAAGGTCTACCACGGCCAAAAGCTCCTCCAAACATACCCCACATTGTGTATGCTCAAAATGAGGAGTCGAAGATTTTACTGGGCCTAAAGGATCTTCTAGTTGATAACTCATCTCACAAACATGCACATTAAAATCGCCCATTAGTACAATTGAATAAGAAGTGGTTTGCTTCAAACAATAGTCCTCTAAAAAACATTTCAATTTGCATAAATGTTCATTTAAAAAACTGCTCTCGCCAGAATTATAAAAATTAACAAACAGCGTTTTAGTTGAATTAGGAGCAACAGACTCAATTATCAAAAGATTATGGGACCCCCACCTCCACCATCCTGTTAACACCTGTCAATTCAAGCGAGAATAACATTAATAAACCCCTTTTGGGTCTGCCGGCCGCAGAGGGACGTGCCGGAATACTGTATGTTTTAAAACCATCCAACCAAAAATTATTTTCCAAATCCCAGGTCTCCTGTAGGCTCACTATATCATAATTTTTTATAAAGTCAAGCCACCTAGGGTCTTCCTTTTTACTTCTTAAACCTGCGATGTTCCAACTGATGATCTTACAGTCAGACACTTCAATTTCGTCTAACCCCTGCTCTGTAATATATTCCTCAGTCTGGCCCCAATGGTAACTTGGCTGCACCTGTCAGTCATTCTCATCTAAGAGTGACAATGGGAGAAATCTATTTTGACATGCTAACCCATTCCCATCATCAGTTCTTTCTAAGCGTATGGGTGGCAGTTGGGTAGCACTTGCTAAATTCCCATTTGGGATAACAGAGCAATTCTCCTTCCTAGTACTTGAGTGAAGGGTAGAACTGCCCCGATTAGCCTCAACAGGGTCAAACCCCCATAGTTGTCCACTGGGCGAATGAAACCCCCTTGTTGGTGGGTAGAAAAAACCAAGGGGCAAAGCCCTAATGCTCCCCTGACCCACACTAATGCCTCCCTTAAATAACTGCCCCGCTATATCTGCCCTATCAAAGTTGATCACAATACAGTCACCTGTGCCCTGTTTTGGTCTATGACCAACCCTCCCTACTCGTCTGACCATTATGATGTGTGATGAAACCTTGGTTCCATCTTTACATTGCTGGTCACACCAATATTTGGTTTTTCGGAGCAACTCCATGGTTGATTCCAGACAGTTCTTTCTAAGTGGGGGAACCCCTGTGAGGATAGCCACTAAAGGAGTAGCTTCTGGGGGCAAGTTGAGTCTATCACTATTGGGCTCAGTGTTAACCGTTTGATCACAGTTATCTCTAATCTCAGTCAAAGACTCATGGTTGGGCAAGGAGCTTTGAACTAAATTTGTTTGATTACAAGCACTAGCCCCTACATGTCTCCCCAAAGTTACATCTATCTTAGTTGTAGCAATAGGCCCAATCTTATTCCTTGTTGATGTTTGACTAAAATGACTAGAATGACCCCTCTCACTATTGCAGGTACTAGGCTGCATTTGGACCCGATTAGTACTGCTATTTTTGCTGATTTTATTGTCATTAATTGTGCCCTCCAGAGGAAATTCCCAATGCTCAAGTTTCAACATAATCCCCTCTACAAGATTATTCAATGAGTCAGTTATTTCTTTCCCAATGTTCATTAAAATGGGTTCCAGTCGTAACTTAAAAAGTTCCTCCATTGTAATCCTAACCGCTGCCTGAGCCTGAAGTGCCAAGTCTTCAACATGAACCGAGGTCGTTTTAGCAGTTACAGTAACATGTCCAGGTTTACTTGGCCTTTTTCTCCCCTTCTTTTTCCCTTGATGGATCGAGTGGGTCTTTTGCGGGGATAAATGCTCTCTGGGTATCTCCATATTACGTTCTCCCTCTACATTCTTTGGCAATATGTCATTGTCTGGGGAACTTTCCCCCCCCTTCTCTCTGCTTAATTATCAGCACCTTAGGCTCAATGGGCACTGAAATTTTAGGGGTATTATCAATTAAAGTTATAGTCCCAACAGGGTCTGAACTCAACCCCAATTCAACCTCCGCGTTTTGAATTTCCTTATTCAAGGCCCCCACCGCCGAGGTCAAATAAGAGATAATGGATGCGGAGTTCCTGGGGACCTTCACCCTGTCACGCCCCTGATCCTGTGAGCATGGTTGTTTCCGCTTACCCATTGTGGTTGATGACGGCGCTGATATTAGAGGGGTGGCCCGGCCTCTTCCGTGCTCTGACGGGCGCAGACGGGCCCGCCCATGGCCGGGCAACCCCGCGCGTGTCCCCCGGTGCGGGAGCCCGCACTGATCTTTAAAGCGCCTCCAGGCGCTGAAAGCTGACGTGCGCGGCTCCGGCCGCGTTGAAGGCTGGGACCGGTAGTGTGTGTCCCCCTCAGGCCAGGAGATCAGGGCAAAATGCGGCGATGTAGAAACGGGCGTCTTTTTGGCCATCTCTTCTATATACCTTTAAGTTACTTCAGCTCTTTGGGTCGATTAAAAATGGAGTTTGAGCGCAATTGCTGTGTTTAGGCGCTCAGTGTGCAACTGCGGGCCAGCCTCTGGTGCTTCTGCCTGCCAAGAGAATAGCCACCCCACCTCTGTATGACATTTGTGCTGTCTCATCTTATCTTTTGCAATCTGTGCTCTATTGTTTACTGTAGTAATTACAGGTCACTCACCCGATGTAGCATGTATACCTTTGTGATTATCTCCTCATGCCTGCTGAAAACCAAGTGCCTTATCTTGAACTTCACTGGCTTAAAGTGAGGGCTGGTGCGTCACTTAAAGCCCTGCTGTAAAGCTCTGGGACAATCTGTCTTGCAATTTTAATCATGCACTAATCTGGAAATAATTAGTGAACACTGGAGTAATCATATCAATTTTGGAGAGACCTAGGCCTAGCTTTTTCACCCAGTTTGATTAATGTAGTGAATTTCGACTTACGTACAGGTTTAAATATATGCAATAGGATTATTACTTATATTTTAGCCAGGTTACTGATATCCGCACTAGGTAAGAAGCTTCTTGCAAAGCTGCTTCTATAATGTCAGAAAATGAATGCTCAATTAACGTCACTTCCTTGATGTCACTTCCTTTGATGTTACATCTTACAGGGGCCTTACATGTTCTTTATTCTGTCCGGGGCCCCATAAATCCTAGGACCTGCCCTGTATGCGGGTAGGGTAGATGCATCGCGAGACTGCCCTCATATTGTCTGTACTGTGGCAGGGAAGATGGGCGAAGGGGTAATTAATATATGTTTCTGTGGAGAATTGGATCATTGTCTACCTGACCCACAGAGAAAAATAGGTTTCCCCAGGGCACCGTTGGTAACATGGCTAGAACACTCACTCTGATTCCCCAAAGAAAATGCATGTGGTGCAGTGCTCAACCAACGCAGAGTACAGAAGGACGGAGTACAGTAGTGGCAAATAAAAGAATTCAACTGACTACAGAAGAGTTATTTATATAGAAAATTGTGTTTATTAACACATTTTCCAAAAACAATAATTACAATTGGACTTAAGGGTGAACCATTATTTAAAGGTAAAGCTCTGTACATATGAAGTAATGGGAAATGCGAAATAACTTTTTCCACAGGCCAGTATAAACAAAACAAATAACAAGCATTGGCAAAACCAATAGTTCTTTGCCAATATGTTTTAGACATGTTGTACACCAGTGTGGCTGCTGTTCAGCATGGCTAAATGTTAGTGGGGAAAGGAGAGTGGAGTGGAGTATCATAAAGTGGAGTACAGTGGAGTGTTATGGAGTGGCATAGAGTGGCACAGAGTGGAGTAGAGTGGTGTAGCTTAGAGTCAGTGGCGTGGAGTCCAGTGAAGAGGAGTGTCATGGAATAGCATAGAGTGGAGTGGTGTAGAGGGATTAGAGTGTTGTACAGTGGAAGGGCGTAGAGTGGAGTAGAATGTCAGAGCAGAGTAGAGTGTCGTAGAGTGGAGTGGCATAGAGTGTCGTTGAGTGGTGTAGAGCAAATTGGAGTTGCATAGAGGGTGTTGCATAGAGTAGAGGACAGTGTTATAGAGTACAGTGATGTAGAGCGGAGTAGATTGTCGTAGAGTGGAGTTGCATATCATGGAGTAGTGTAGGAGAGTGGAGTAGAGTAGAGTGTTGTAGAGTCAAGTGGTGTAGAGTAGAGTGGAGTGGCATAGTGTCATGGTGGAGTGGCGCAGAGTGGAGCAGTGGAGTGGAGTAGAATGTCATAGAGTGTAGTAGTATAGAGTGGACTAAAGCGACATGTAGTGGGTTAGAGGGAGTTGCATAGAGTGTTGTAGAGTGAAGTAGTGTCATAGAGTGGAGTACAGTGTTGTAGAGTGGAGTGGCATATGGTTGAATAAAGTGTCATAGACTGGAGTAGAGGTTAATGGAGTAGATAGCCTTAGAATGGAGTATTGTGGAGTCCAGTGGAGTGTCATAGTGTGGAGTGTTGTACAGTGTAGCAGAGTGGACTAGAGTGAAGTGGCATAACGTACAGTGGTGCAGAGTAGATTGGTGTAGAGTGCATTGGTTTTGAGTAAAGTGGTGTAGAGTCCATTGGTATAGAGTGCGTTGGCATAGAGTAGTGCAGAGTAGATTGCCCTGGTGTAAAGTGCAATGGCATAGAGTGGAGTGGCTCAGAGTGGAGTGGTGCAGGATAGAGTGGAGTGGTGCAGGGTAGAGTGCAGAGGTGTAGAGTTGAGCATCACAGTGTGCAATGGCATAGAGTAGAGTGGTGTAGAGTGCAATGGCATGAAGTGCAGTCATGCAGAATAGATTAGAGTGTTGTAGAGTGGAGTGATGCAGAGTAGTGTGGCGTGGAGTGGAGTGGCGTAGAGTGCATTGGCTTGAAGTGCAGTAGACTGGCATAAAGTTGAGTGGTGCACAGTAGAGTGCAGTGGCATAGAATGAGGTGCAGAGTAGAGTGGCACTGAGTTAAGTGGTGGAGAGTTCATTCTTGCAGAGTAGAGTGTCAGAGTGCAGTTTCTTAGAGTGCAGTGACATAGAGTACAGTGGTGCAGAGTACAGTGGTGCAGAGGCGAAGAGAGCAGTGGTACATAGTAGAGTGGGGTAGAGTGCACTTGCATAGAGTAGAGTGGTGAAGAGTAGAGTAGAGAGGCGTAGAGTGAAGTGGCAAAGAGTGCAGTGCCAGAGTGTAGTGGTGCACAGTAGATTAGGGTGGCGGAGTGGATTGGTGTAGTGTGTAGTGGTGTGGAGTGTATTGGTAGAGTGGAGTAAACATGAGTGGTGCACAGTAGAGTTCAGTGGCATAGAGTGCAGTGTTGCAGAGTAGAGTGTTTTAGAGTGCAGTGGTGTTAAGTAGAGTGGCGTAGAGTGCATTGGCGTAGAGTGCACTGGTGTAGAGTGGTGCAGAGTAAAGTGACATAGAGTGCAATGGTGTAAAATAGAGTGGCATTGAGTGCAGTGGCATAGAATGTTGTAGAGTAAAGTATAGTGGCGAACAGTACAGTGGTGCTTAGTAGATTAGCATCAAGTGAAGTGGTGTAGAGTGCATTGGTTTTGAGCAAAGTAGTGAAGAGTGCATTGGCGTAGAGTGCAGTGGCATAGAATAGAGTGGTGTAGAGAGCAGTGGGGTAGAGTGGAGTGGTGCAGGGTAGATTGCAGTGGAGCAGATTGGAGTAGAGTGGAATGGCGCAGAGTGGCATTGAGTGGCGTAGAGTGCAGTGGCATAGAGTAGATTGTTTTAGAGTATAATGAAGTGATGTAGAGCGCAGTGGCATAGAGTAGAGTGTCATTGAGTGCAGTGGTGCAGAGTAGATTAGAGTGGCTTAGTGTGGATTGGCGTGGAGTACAGTGGTGCATAGTAGAGCAGGGTGCGGTACAGTGCATTGGCATGGAGCGAAGTGGTGTAGAGTGGAGTATAGTGCAGTGACGAAGTGTGGAGTGCCGTGGAGAGGTGCAGAGGGGAGTACAGTGGTGCATAGTAGAATGGAGTAGGGTAAAGTGGAGTATGCATGGCATGGTAGCGCACTGGCATTACAGACAACACATCTTCAATTGAAATGAGCATTACATTTGTCCAGACATTCAGTTTTACTGATAAAAGTATACAGCACATAAAATATAATGTGTGGAAATGCCATCGCCTAGTGTATTCGTCCGTTTTGATCGTATTCAAATATTTGTTTCCACTACACTTCAGAATTACCAAAAACTGTGCTTCATTTGTGCATTCCTTGTTCTGATATATTCTGAAATAACTGCACAGTTCATTTACACAGATTGAACTTTTGTTTTGTGCTAGAAAAAAAAATTATATCGTACAGCACACCCCAGTAGCCAGCATGATTGTGACATAAATCCTCTCACTTTGAAGTCAGAGAAAGAAAAGTAAATACCAAGATCCCCGGAAGAAAGAGCCTGACATTTGCCCTGTGTCTTTGAATGTACAGCAAATATGACAAGATTTAAAGGCCTGTTCACAGAAATACAGTACTGGTGGAAGAGTACAGTAAATGGCTCTGGGCAAGGGAAGGGAGACACTCAAACTGGACAGCTTAAAACAAATAAAGCCAGCAAATAGAAAGCAAGCAAATGTGAGTTACAAACCACAAAGCCAATGGTAAGCAAGGGACGGAATTTCCGAATGTCCTCAAGATGTCGTTAACAAACCAGACAAGCAAGCAACCAAAAAAAGTGCATTGTTCAATTCACATAGCTCTAGAAAATATCCACACGATGGCAGTGTTGCACCACGATATACCCACCCTATACGAGCCAGCCTCAATGTTCACACATTGTATGTCGGTATTGAAGTCTTTAGTCATGTGGCTGCACACTACCTCTCGATTGGGAACATTATGAACTTTGTTTTTGTTGTAATGTTGGCGCAGGATCTGCATTAAAATCGGAGTTTCTTGTAGGGTACCCTAAGAAGATGGTAGACACAAATACAAATATCCCAGATGAAAGGAAAATGTAACCCACTTGCAAGGACATTTCGCACTTTAGTGCTCGGCGAAAGCCTGTGACTGCAGGCAGCCTCAACTTGTACGTATGTAAGTATTGTGATCTGGGAAACCAACACACCGCTGAATAAGGGAGAAAAAACACTTAGATACAGGTGCTGGAACAAATATGGGAGTGGGGGTGCAGGCCAGTGAAATCAAAGGAGACGGGTATGACAGACAGCTTCTAATGATGCAAAGTAATGTAATTTAAAAAGAGTTTTGTTTGCCTCATGTGCTTGTAGATATATAAAATGTGTTTTCATTTTCTTTGGCACTACTAGAAATCTTCTTAGGAGAGTAAATGTACCTTCTCTGTACATCCAAAGGTGGTCAAATAGTTTCCGACGTTTGTACACTCCACATACAAAGTAAAATAGTAAATGCTTTTTTATGTCTCCTAGGCAGTGCTAGTGGATTTGCAACCATGGTGTATTCCGCATACCTATGGATCTGCCGCGATTGCTGCATAAAATGCATATTCTTACAAAAAAGCGTTTCAAGCTTATGCGGATCAAAAGTTACTGAAAACGCAGCAACGTGTTACTCCACACTGGAAAGCCCTTCACAAAGGTTGACTGGCCACCTTTCTGTGGCTAATTGCTACATTTGGGTGTTAAACTGGTAAAAAAGAAGTGCGACCTTTTTCATGACAATATTAACTAGTGTAAACATGACAAAATAATCAAGTAGTGCTTTTATAAAATGTGCTGTATTATCCTGTATAATTACTTTTACTGTTCTTACACTTGTGTCCTTTGCATGACAGGTATACTTCAACATGCCTTGTTGTTCTGTTCACCTCCTTTAAGATCATCTGGTACTATAATATTACAGAGAGGCATGTAAAAGGAATTCTAGTATGTGGGGGGATTATGTTCCTTGAATAGGTGTGTTTTCGGTTTCTTCCTGAACTGCGTGGGTGCTCCCATGCAAACTCCCATGGATTCTGACGCATCCCCAGATTTACAAGAACTTGCAAACCTGGGGATGCTCCAAAATGTTACACCTTTTCACGGGAAAGTGACACGAGGAGAAATCTCTCTATTTCTCCTTGTTCTTCATCATTCTATGTGTGCTGTGTGCTATATTTTGTAGCACACATAGAAAAAGGAATATGCCTCACAGGATTGTTTTTATGCAGGAAAGTGCCCCTTCCTGCACAAAAAACAATCCTGCATGCAACACAGGCACCTTTGCGCCATGGTGCAAGGGTGCCTGCGTTGGCGCAAGGTTGCAAAAAGGGTGCCAGCACAACGGAAAGGACAGGAATGTGCTGTATTGTCTTAAATATGGCACATTCCTGCCCTTTCCCTGTCATGCAGTGCTGGGCAGCTAGATGACTTGCTGCGCTGCACTGTGTCACAAGCTCATAAATGAGCCCCGCAGTCCACAAGTCTCCTCAACCATCTGGTGTGCAAAGGTGGACGTCTGCTCCCCCCCTTTCTAAAATCCAGAAGGTTCTCTCCCTATGTCTTTGGGGAAGGCTTTTTAAGGGGCACAGCCAGCCGGTCCTCGTATCATTCATCCCCTAAGCAAACCCAATAGTAACAGAATACATTTCCATCTGTCATTACTCCGTAACATCGCACTCCTCCTCCAAACCTATTGCTAAAGTGAGTCCAGCTGAATTAAAACTATGTTGGCTGTCAAGTTTAAAGAGTGCAAGCAAATCAAATCTGCCTCGACAGCACTTCATTGGCTACCACTGGAAGCAGGATTACATTCAAAGAAGTTTGCACCATGCCAAACATCCCATACATGCAGAAGCTGGCCGCCCATTATGCTCCAACCAACATCTAGACATGCCAATGTGCAAACCACCTGACAGCAGCAGGTCAAAAATCAAAGAGGCAGGGAGCAGATTCCTAGAATGACCTGAGCTTTAGAAAACCCGCACCCAGTTCTGAGGGTACAATTGAATTATTAATGTATGTATGTATGTCTATGGTATTTCTATAGTGCAAACCCAGGCACAAGGCAGTGGCGAGTTGTACACGTCTACTCTTCAGGTAACTGAAAACAAATTAAATCATATGACTAAAACCTAAGCCCCCAGGCAGAATAATTCGGAAACACTGGAAATGGGCATCTGAAAATGAGCCGTGGCTGCCTGCTGCATGATCTCTACTCGTTATTTCCCACATCACTTACATGACTAGTATTTATCCAGATTGTCAGAAGCAAATGCATACAGATTATCCATAGCTATTTTTTCTGTTTCGATCCCTCTACTACCAGAGAAGCACCTATCAATGGTGCAACAGGTGCAGTGGCAGCAGAAACAAGGCGTGTGAGGGGCCCACTGCATACTGATTATTGTTGTATTTTGGCACACAACACTGATCAGGTGTGCCCATTTTCCTTGCTTGCATTAGGTCCCATAACACCCTGGTGACGTCAGTATCTACTACACTAAACCTCACATGCATACGTATGGCATGACATGCTGAAGTATTTGAAATGCAGCAGGTCGGTGCAAAATAAAACATCTAAATAAATATGCCCAGTACTAAATCATCAAATTAATACGTTTTTAAGTCCGCCTGTGTAACTGATTTGTTTGTGGTCACTGGAACGCCTTTGGCTATTTTAAGCAGTAAGTGTGTGTTATGCTTCAATTATTTACCGTTAATTGGATTACTCTCAGTCGTCTTCCCTCGCTTCTATTCATTACAACATTGAGGCAATCCTGCCTCACCAGACACCCATCCCACGTGATTTTTCCATGAAATAAAAAGGCCCTTCCCCCAACAATCCTCCTGTATATACCACGTAACCCGCCACAACCACAAATTGATTAGCCTGGACCACCTGGGAGGGAGGGATTAAATGATTAGAAGTGAGGGAAAATGAATTAGAGTAATGCAATTGCCGGTAAGTAATTGAAGCATTCCACCCAGCGAGAGAACAAACAGACAACAACCAGCACATATTTCAACCCACCACATGGGGGTAACTCAATAAAGTCCAATTGGAGACGGGTGAATGGTCCTCCTGCTCTTCCAATTCGTCCCCAACTGACAACTGTTTTTCTGCCTGGATTTTGCTTCTGACAAATGATGCACCTCTGGCAAAGGCTCTCTGCAATGACCCTGAACTTTGGGTTATACCATGACTGCTTGAAGAGTCTGATCATTGCATCT
Source organism: Calotriton arnoldi (assembly GCA_963921515.1). NCBI lineage: Eukaryota > Metazoa > Chordata > Amphibia > Caudata > Salamandridae > Calotriton > Calotriton arnoldi. The sequence continues at coordinate 852,257 of CAWUFW010001599.1, read as the reverse complement.
CTTCCAATATGTGCAATTCCGTGATATACCCATGCCATATGGGAGAGTAAAGAATCTGGCAAGACTGGTCTTTCGTCAAATAATACCCACACTTGGTCTCCTGCTCGCTTCCTACAACCAGTATTTTTCCAAATTTCCTTTTCCTCATCACTTGCCTCTTCCTGCATCTGCCTCATTTCATCCCAAGTTTCATATATGTTTGTAAAAATAAGATGGCATTCAGTATTTTCTCTTTCAATTGCCCTGTTTAAAGCCATTGAATTTCGTGCACAGAAATGCGCTATTTGGTCAGCGTATCTGTTGCCCTTCGTCACATAATCATCTCCTGATTTATGTGCGGCACATTTGACCACTGCAATTCTTTTGGGCAATTACAAAGCATCCAATAATTCTTTTACAGTTTTGCTGTTCCTAATAGGGGAACCTGAAGAAGTCAGAAATCCCCTTTGCATCCATAGCTGTCCAAAATCATGGACAACCCCGAACCCATATTGGCCATCAGTGAATATGGTTACCTTCAGGCTTTTAGAAATTTTGCACGCTCTGATTAGAGCTATCAATTCAGCAATTTGAGCAGAGTTTACCCCTTTTAAACAGGATGCTTCTAGTACTCCCGCTATGGTGCAAACAGCATAGGCAGTGCATAATTCGCCTTTCTCATTTCTTAGGTATGAACCATCCACAAATATCTCACAGTCTGGTTCTTCCAAGGGAACATCCTCTATATAAAACCTGGGTTGGTACACAGTTCTGTGCTGTCACATCCAAACAATCATGATCTGCTTCCTCTCTCACCTCCTCACAACGAGAATTAGGCAGTAGAGTTGCTGGATTTACAGTTGTGCACCTCACCACAGTCACATTCTCAGCACCCAGAATAACTCTCTCGTACTCAGTCAGCTGACTAGAGGTCAAGTACTGTGTACGGGTACGAGTTAAAAGAATCTCAACTGAATGCAGCACATACATCTTTACTGGATATCCCATCACAATCGCTTCACTTTGTTCCAGACTCATACAAGTGGCAGCTACTGCTTTTAAACATCCTGGTAATGCTGCAGCCACTGAATCCAAAGTAGCAGAAAAGTATGCTACTGGACGTCGTGCCATTCCATGTTTCTGAGTCAAAACTGAAAGTGCGCATCCATCTCTCTCACAGCAGTACAATACAAAATCCTTTGTATAATCTGGCATTCCTAATGCAGGTGCATGGCAAAGACTGTTTTTCAATTTTACAAAAGCTTCCATACTTTCATCATCCAGATCAATCAGGTCTTTCACAGCCTTCTGTGTCAACCGCTGCAGAGGTTTTGCAATCAGTGAGAAACCACTGATCCACTGCCTGCAATATCCAACCATTCCCAGAAACATTCGTACTTCTTTCTGAGTTTTGGGTGGGTTCATCTGTTTGATCACTTTAATTCTTTCAGGTGTCACCTTCCTAACTCCTTTTTCTATTTTGTGTCCTAGGTACTGGACTTCATGTTTGCAAAATTGCAGTTTTGCTGGGGACACCTTATGTCCTCCTTCTGCCAAATGGTTCAATAAAGCAACTGTGTCAGTCACACATGCTTGTCGTGTCTTTGATGCCACCAGTAGGTCATCAATATATTGAACCAAAACCGAATTTCCTGGCATAACCAGAGTCCAAACATTTTTTCAAGATCTGGTTAAAGATCGAGGGACTCTCTGTGTACCCTTGAGGAACTCGGCACCATGCCAAAACACGGTTTCTGAACTGGAATGCAAACAAATACTGGCTTTCCGGATGTAAGGGAATCGAGAAAAAGGCTTGGCACAAGTCAACCACTGTGTACCATTCAGCATCAGAGGGAATCTGGTACAATATCACTGCTGGATTTGGCACTAGTGGACAACAGGGCACTACAATTTTATTAATCTTTCTTAAATTCTGCACTATTCTATATTTCCCACTGGGTTTCTTAATACCTATGATAGGCGAATTACAACGACTGCTCAGTATTTCTTTCAGAATTCCCTGTTCAATCATTTGATCGATTACAGGAGTGACTCCTGCAATTACTTCTGGACTCATTTTGTACTGAGGGGTGTTTGGATATACAGCACCATCTTTTACTGTAATCTGAATGGGATCTACGTTTGTCATCAAGCCAATTTCCTTTCCTGAAAAATCCCACACATCTGATCTCACTGCACTTTTTAATTTTTCAGGCAAATTTTCTTCTGTAAGAAGTGAATATAACTCACCAACCTCTGTTCCTTGCTTCGCTAACATCATTTTCAATTCAACATCCTCATCAGGTGTCTGAAATGCAATACCATCTGGCGTACAATAGATGGTGCAATTCATCTTGCATAGTAAATCTCTACCTAAGAGATTTACCGGACTCGAGTCACATACCACAAACCGATGCATATCTTTGAAGTTACCAATGGGAACTTCTATCGGATTTGTAACTGGCGTTCTAATATGCTTATTTGAGACTCCTACAACTTGGATAGTTTCTCCCGAGAGGGGTAGGTTTAGAATTTCTGCTGCTCTCACAGTAGAACGGGTAGCACCAGTGTCCACTAAGAATGTAATGTCATTCCCTTCCACCTTTCCATCAACAAATGGACCCGACTGATCTACCGCCAAGGATGCGCCAAGCACGCTCTCCTCCTCCCCCCTCAGGCACCGTCATTGTGATGAGTCTGAATCACTCTCATTGCACTGCAACCAATATTGTGGAACCATTTGCACAGTTTGATTCTTACCACTTTGGTCACCTCCGTGAAATCCAGTATTTGCACTGTACCTCTGCACTTGAGCATTCACATTATTTGGCATGGGAGCTTGTGGCACATGTAACTGTGGAGTAACTATCTGCTGCTGCTACTGTTGATTTACACCCACCTCATTCTGCATCTGTGGAATAAAATTTTGATTTGCCCCGTTATTCTTTTTAGCATATCTACACTCGGTCTTCCAATGTCCAATCTTTCCGCACGCATGACAAGGAAATTTCTTCATAGCTTCCTCTCTATTCATTTTTCCTCTTCCTTTACCTCCGCTGGAATTCTGCCCATTTTGATTCTGACCATTCATCTGAATACCAGTTTAAGGATTATTATTCGCCTCTTGCTGTTCTGCCACTTTAACCTGTGCTCACATCATTTTCTCTTTTAACTTTTTATGTCGCGATTCAATATCATCACTACAATACTTTGCATACCTCAGAATTTCATCGATTGTCTTGTTCTGCCAGCAAATTAAATGCTGTTGAATCATATTACTAATTTCTGGTTTCAAACCAAACACAAAACTATACACAAAATGTCCCATATCCTTGTCTCCAATATTCTCAAATCCACTATACTGTTTAAATACCTGTAACAACCTTTCATAATAGGCATGTACTGACTCCTTTGGTTCTTGGGTTGTTCTGTCAATTTTAACCCTTAGGGCAAATTTTCCCTTTTAGAAACCTGATTACTTGATTATACTTTTTCATTACCTCGTCAGATGGTGCATCTGTTTTAGGGTCCCTAGGATATTCTTCCTTTGGCCAATCAACCGTGATCTTACACTCTGTCCATAAATCTGCTGGAACGACAATCTCAAACAACCCATCTAAATCTTTTAGCAAAACCTTTGAGACTTTCACACACCTCTATACCTGTTTGTACCATTCAACTGGTTTCTCTCTTAACCTGGGAAAATCATTTGTGAAAGACAATATATCCTGTCTTGACCATGGAACATGAACATATCCACCACCGGGTACTTCTCTCATCGGACACACCCTTTCAACCTGTTCTACAACTAAACACCAACAAAACAGAAGTACTCATCATGGGCCCAAACCCCGATGCCTGGAGCGACACCTGGTGGCCCCCCGCCCTCGGAAACCCGCCAACCCCCACGGACCACGCACGCAACCTGGGAATCATCCTGGACTCCGAGCTCAAAATGGACCGCCAGATCAACTCTGTCTCGTCTTCCTGCTTCCACACCCTCCGCCTCCTTCGTAAGACCTTCAAATGGATCCCCCTCGAACACCGAAAGACCGTCACTCACGCCCTGGTCACCAGCAGACTCGACTACGGCAACGCACTCTACGCCGGAATAAACAAAAACCTCACCCACAAGCTACAGAACATCCAGAACGCACCCGCAAGACTGGTCCTCAACCTGCCAAAACACTGCCACATCTCCCAGCACCTGTGCACACTCCACTGGCTCCCTGTCGAGGCGAGAATCACCTTCAAGATGCTCACCCATGCACACAAGGCCCTCCACGGCACCGGACCAGCATACCTGAACAGCCGACTTAAATTCCACGCACCCCAAAGGACCCTACGATCAGCCCAGCTCTCCTACGCCGTGGTCCCCTGCACCAGAAAGACCAGATCGGGAGGACGCTCCTTCTCCTTCCTCGCGGCCAAAGCATGGAACGCCCTTCCGCTCCACCTCAGACAGACAACATCGCTCCCCATCTTCGCAAGAAACCTCAAAACCTGGCTCTTCGACAGACCCCCTCCTTGATGGATGGAACCTGCACCCCCGCCCCCCCCTAGCGCCTTGAGACCCTTACGGGTGAGTAGTCGCGCGTTAACAAACCCCTGATTGATTGATTGATTGGTTCTGTCTCTTTTAATGGAAACATGGATGTTCCTTTACTAGCTGCTTCTTCCTTCTTTCTTGTCCGTCTAATTCTCCATCTATCTATATCTCCCCATTTCTTCAATATATTCATCAATTCCTTTATCTGCAATCTCTTTCCAGACGCATTCAAACTCTCTAGGTCTTTGTCAGTGAAAGCCAATCTGTATGATTTCTGCAACACTTTCGACTTTTCTATGTCTATTCCATACTCACTAGCAGCTTCGGATATCGTCTCATGTAAATTCTTTGCTCTCCAGGTAATGCTCTTGCATAAAAACAACAATTCATCATCTCGGTAAGTCCCTAATCTATCTGGACTTATGGTCCCAATAATCATTTCTTCCAAATCTACTTTTAATTGACTCACATTAATACTCTGTGGCTGTGGTTTCGGTTTTGTCATTTCCTTTATCCATTTATTCAATTCTTCTGGTGAAGGACCTGCTGAACTCCCTGCTATTGGAGTAACATTTGGCCCTATTCTCCTCGGATCTAATTGTATACCTCTTTGAGGGGTCTCTGTTATCAACTCACAAACCGAAAGATCTAAAAATGTGGTATTCTGATCATCTTGATCCTTCTCATTCATTACCGCTACCATCCCACTCCTGTTACCACTTCTCGGAACTGTCAATGAATGTACTTTTGACAAATTCTGTCTTTCCCCATACAAGGGAACTACGGGACCAATTGTTACTGGTACTGTCAGTGCTTCTGCATTCAGGCTTAGCTGATTCATTTTTTGAACCTACTCTAGTCTTGCCTTATTCAACAAATTTGTCTCATTTTCTCGCACTACTCTAGCTATTTCAGTAACCTGGGGGGTCAAGGAGTTCTCATTTGTGGAGCACTCGGGGTTACTTCTCCTGAATTTTCTTCATAAGGCGGAGGTCTTTTAGTCATCATATCCTCCAACAGCTCATCATCCTCAGAATTATTTGGGTCATCTCTAAAACTGGAAGTCTCTATATTCTTTTTTTTCTCCTTACACTTTCCTCCAGTATGATCATCAGCAACTAAAACTGGATACAAACCTTCTGTTACTACAGCTCTCCTCCATCTTTTCAACTTTTCTTCCCTACTTTCAAAAGGATATCCATGCATCCAACTCCTGTATCTTCTGTTACCTCCTCTATATCTCTCTCTTTCAAATGCCTCAACTTCCCATTCTTCCAATGCTTCAGTATTGCGTCAATCTAGGATTTGGTTCTAGTGCATTCATTCTATTTCTCAGATTCTGCAATATCCTTACATTAAACATACCATGCTGTGGAAAAGCTATGACACCATCATCCTTTGTATACTCCACCAAATTCTCTAACCACATACACGTATGATATCCTCGCTCCAACCTCATATAAGAAGCAGGCGTCTTTGGGGGTGGAATAGGAATTCCTTCCCTGGTCACAATTGGCTTGTCTTTATTGAAAAAATTCTTTATTTTCTTTAACAGCTTCATTTTCTCTAAACCTTTACGCTAATGTACCTCTCTAAATAAACAATGAAACCTTTCGTAATTCTACGTATTCTATTTGTCAGCTCTCGTCCTATACCAGCGCGACACACACTAACCGTCCAATCTGAGCACCACTACGCAAGCAAGGTCTCAACCAATACTAGCGCGGCTCACACCAACCAACCAATCACAGCTTAATACACGCCCGCTGCCTGACCAATGTCAGCGCGCCCTTTTCTGACGTCAGTATTACTCCTTCTACTGATCCTCCCTTCACAAAAGTTTACGGCAATTTTTCTAAGTTTTTCTTAATCGAAATTTCTGTTAGTAACAACACAAAAACAATGCTACCTTGTCTGTTCCACTAAATAAAGAGATAGTTTTCACCCTTCAATAGATTTTTCACTACGAGTCCTAATAACGACCAGCGTTATTTTACTCTTCAAACAAGCTTCCGGGAAGACCTATTACTCCTCTAGGGATAAGGCCAAGATTTCGCAAGAGGACTTTTTGGCGTGAAAAGAGGTCTTGTTACTCTCCTGGGGATAAGGCTAGAGTTTCAGAAGCGGACCCTTCGCTATTTCAGTCACCCTACTTACATACAACATTTCCCATATGTAACACCTACAGCCCTCCGTAGCTTTTAGGTATTATTCCAACAGACAAAGTACTTCTGCAGTGTGGCTTCTTTACCACACTCTTCTTCTGCCTACTTTAGGCTAATTCCATTCCCGGGATTCCTCAGGTATCTCCGTACCTGAACTTCCAGACAACATAAAACAGGAAACTAACTTTTCATGTTAAGAACATATAATCAATAATCATTACCAAACTAATCAATGATTAAACCGTCCTCTGCTACCAAGAAACTGATCCAGCGCGAAGGTCAATACCTGATCAGGGATCAATGCTCAATACTATCACAGAACAATGGCCCATACACATTCACCCAAATCCCTGATGCGCTGGTGTCAATTTATTCAAGATTCAATTCTCTTCCTCCTAAATTCATATATGGCATTTCCAAAATACTTATTTAATTTATATATCAACTTTTCCTCTACTTGGTCGATGAACCAATTAGTTGAATAGTTGATGATAATGATATGACATTTCTAACTTACTTTCAGTCAATGAAATAATCACAGACTCTCGGTAAAGTTAATAAAGTTTATCTCAAATTAAGTGGAAAAAAATGCTCAAAGCATACGGTTACAAGTGCAAACATTGAACTCACAAAGGGAGAGAAAATATCAACAATACAGAGAGAGACAAAACTCATCAATCAAATAATGACATTATGCATGAAGGAGTGGATAGATTAAGAGACAAAAGTTTCAGCAAATTCAAATGCGAAACAGAATTTACCTAACGGAGGGGATAGATGAAGAGACAAAGTTTCATCTAAATATTACGTACAAATGTATCTATGACGGAGTAGATAAGTGAAGAGACATAAGTTTCAGAGACAAAAATACATTTGCAAGAATTATGCCTGAATAGGGTCAGGAAACAAAGATTTACAGGGACAGGAACGGGACAGGACAGGAACAGCTAGGCCTCTCTGCAAACCGACGGATAGCGACGCATCTCCCCTCTCTTTCAGCCTCACCAGCCTAACAAATACCACACCCCTAAAGGCACCCCAGTTATACCCTAAAACCTACATGTCCATCCCACATTAGTTGCAACAATTTTCAAATTTAGACTGATGATTGGTGGGCCTAGGAGGTGTCTCTGTCACACCACAATGACCTCACGTACAAATTAGTCAATTTATTGTTTGCTTCCTTTCTCACAGTTCAGTTCTTAGTTCATTCTCACGTTTTCTTATATGAGATACATTTAAACAATCTTATTCATTAAATTGACAACGTCCGCAGAATAAAGCTCTGGTCCCACGGTTGATTCCATCATTTGGCCGACAATCGTCACACTGGCCTTCAACTCGTACATTTCTTCTGCTGTGCACAGCGCGTCTGTCTTGCCTCTGACAGATCAGATTCACTCTTCAGCTCACCCCTCCCTCTTCGGGCAACATAAGAAAAATGGAGTTTCATCCAGCCCACTATAGCGAATGGAGAATGAACATTCATTAATTATATGACAATGTAGTTTTCACTGTTTACCCCCGTCCCTGCACTATTCCTCTTTTAGGGTTACCTAGCATAAGCCTTAAGCAAAAACAGCATTACTTATTATTTAAAGCAAAGTGCAACATGCAAACTACGAAATACACATGCGGCCTAGTCATGCATTGTTTCTCGTTTCATTCAAAGCATAATGTAGATACGGTTTTAGTTCTTTCACATGTTATTTCTCGTTAGTGTATACATGCGCAAAGCAGTTTTCCCACGTGTTGGTGTAAGGTGCACATTAGTTTCATTTACTACTTACTGTTAGTACGTATTATGGGGGTATTAATTCGAGCAGGTTTCTTTTCTCGAACCCCTGCTCCATCACCCCCAACCACACATGCAGGTAACCTGAATTGAGCAACACCAAGACTGGAGGCAACAAAGAACCCCCCCCACCCCCACAGGAGGTAGGAAGGCAGTAGCTACCAGCCCAGTACCTTCTGGATCACCCCTGCCACAGGCAAAAGGCAAGACCAATCCTGTGCAAAAGGAACCCAGCGAGTCACAAAGACCCGTATGAGGGATGCCACCAAACCACGAGGCACAAAGGATACCAGCCAGAAAACACACATCGCCAACCAGAGACACTGCCTGAACAGTTGCCGACAACAGGTCTCCAATGCGACTGAAACTGAAACGGCCACGAGTCTGCAAATGCAAAATGCCCAGAGCCGGTGCCACCAAGCAAACATGAACCAGAAGAACAAATGCAGCCATGAAGACTTCGGCGACACCAGCAGAACATGCCAGCCATGACCACAACGCATTCCCAAAGAAGCCCCGAGGTAAGATGCCAATAACTAGGAATACCCAGGAGGTTAGCCCCAGAGGCGGATAGGGCAGACAGCACAGCACAGCTGGGCACCGAAGCCCACATCCCAAAAGGACAGGGAACAAGGCACCAAAGACCGATAGGGTGGGCAGCACAGCACAGCAGGCCATAGCAACCCCCAGCAAGGCCCCCGGTGAAAACAATGGATAAAAACTGCAACACTGGACGCAACCTTAAAGGCAAGGACACCACCAAGGAGTAGATGCACTGCAGAACCAACACTGGCTGAAAGTGCTTAAATGCAATCCAAACTATAAGAGGCCACAAAGCACAGGAAACATGTATCCAAGAGACAGCAGCATAAAATAGTAGGGCATAAGAGGAGCCCATTGTGAGAAAGTGTCCTCTTTCTGCATGGTTGCCCCCACTTTTTGCAGAATTGCTAATGTGCTTTGACTGAGTGTGCCCTGGGCTCCTGCTAATCAGGTACCCAGGGCCTATGTTCTTTCCCTAAAACTGCATTGAAGCCTAAACCCAATTGGCATCTCTGGCCACAGGTTAGCCCCTGGTAAATGGTACCACAGGTACCCAGGGCACGGTGACCAGAGAAGGCCTCTAAGGGCTGCAGCACTTATTGTGCCACGCTTAGAGGTCCTGTACCATTACACATATACACTGCCTTTGCAGGCTGCGTGTTTTGGTGCAGAACAAAGTGAAGAGTCGACATGGCACACATCTGTGTGCCATGCCTACAACCCACTGCTCTGGCATAGATCAGTCACCCCTCTAGCTGGGTGCACTATACCAGTGGTGACCGGAAACAAGCATCCTGGGACCGGTTTCAGGGTATGTCACCCTTCTTCAGCCAGGCTAGCTTGAATCCAGTGGCACAGTGAGCAAGGGACCCATGTCTGGGCATACCCATCCCACTTAGGGCGAAAAGTGTTACAGCAAACAAATGATGGACGGAATGCTGACAATGCAAACATTCTCCCCAGTCAAAAGATCTGGGTTAAATCCATCGTTCTTTTGCCCACTACGCCACCCCAGGGAGGACCTGGCCTGGCAGTTCGGTCTGGACTGTTCCCATGGGGCACAGGGTCAAGACTGATTTGCATATGGCTGGGTCCAAACTGGGGTGGCGTAGTGGGCAAAAGAACGATGGATTTAACCCAGAACTTTTGACTGGGGGAGAATGTTTGCATTGTCAGCATTCCGTCCATCAATTGTTTGCTGTAACACTTTTCGCCCTAAGTGGGATGGGTATGCCCAGACGTGGGTCCCTTGCTCACTGTGCCACTGGATTCAAGCTAGCCTGGCTGAAGAAGGGTGACATACCCTGAAACCGGTCCCAGGATGCTTGTTTCCTGTCCAGGGAGGACCTGGCCTGGCAGTCCGGTCTGGACTGTTCCCATGGGGCACAGGGTCAAGACTGATTTGCATATGGCTGGGTCCAAACTGGGGTGGCGTAGTGGGCAAAAGAACGATGGATTTAACCCAGATCTTTTGACTGGGGGAGAATGTTTGCATTGTCAGCATTCCGTCCATCAATTGTTTGCTGTAACACATTACGAACTCCACAGCACCATAATGGCTACACTGAAAACTGAGAAGTTTGGTATCAAACTTCTCAGCACATTAAACCCACACTGAAGCCAGTGTGGGAATTAATGAGAAATGCACACAGACGGCATCTTAGAGATGCCCCCTGAAAACTAACCCACCACTAGTGTCCAGGCTGAGTGGGTGCTTTCAGCTGCCACCACCAGACATGTTTCTGGACCCCTGGGTCGAGAGCCTGATGCTCTCTGGGGCCTGAAACAATGCACATCCTGGGACGAGGTGCCAAGCCTCCTCCCCCAGGATGGGCAGGGTTCACGAAGGGGAAGCTTCAAAGGCTTGCCGCCTTTGTGAGCTTCCCCAGGCCACTTGCTGCTTTCAGCAACTGGTCCCCACTGGTTCTGACCCCCACTTTGGGCGGGAGAACCGGCAGGAAAAGCAAGTGAGGAAGAGAGGTGTGCCCACCTCTGCCAACCACCTGATCACACAAAGGAACTCTTAAATTGTCTTTAGAATTCGGATTTTTCAAATTGCCATTTTTTGCAAATCTACTAAAAGTCTTGTTAGGGTCTTGGTTAAGGCCCTTTAGAATTTTAGAAAAATAAAAAGTCACTTTAGCTAGGGTTAGAGGGGTTAGAAGTTTTTTTTAACTATGTCTCAAAACAAGAACCCAGCTGTTAGTGAAAATAACCACAATGACATAGAGGACATGGCTGAGGAGCTTGACCTCACCCCTTACATTCACTTGTCTTTCAAGGAGGTAAGGTCCCTATGCAAACTTAAAAACATAACTATGGGGTCCCATCCCACCAAACAAAAGCTCCAGGAGCTGTTGGCTGGCTATGCTAAGGACCACCCATCTGAAAATGGTGAAGACCAGTCAGATGAGGAAGGAGAGGAAGGGGATGACCTGGTAAATCACCCCCTCCACTTCTTAGGGAGAAAAGGGTTCAAGTACCCTTGACTCCAAGAATCAACCTCTCAGTACCTAGACCCCACACAGGTGGATCAGGTACTAATGAGGACATTGAGGACAGCCTCAATGAGGAGGACAGCCTTTTAGTAAGGCTGACCAAAAGACTGGATCTAGAGACCAGGTTGCTGGCTCTAGAAAGAGAGAGAGCATAGATGGGCCTAGCACCCATCAATGGTGGCAGCAATTTACTTAATAAGGATAAAGAGCAATCTTATGATCCTAAAATCCCCAAAGGGATTGCTCCTAAATATGAAGAGAGTGATGATATCACAAAATGGTTCACAGCCTTTGAGAGGGCTTGCGAAATGAGAAAAGTGAAGAAGTCACACTGGGGGGCACTCCTTTGGGAACTGTTCTCTGATAACTGCAGAGACAGACTCCTGACCCTTACAGGGGCAGATGCTGGGTCTTATGACCTCATGATGAGAACTCTGAGGGATTTGGACTCACAACTGAGGAATATAGAATTAGATTCAGGGGGGCTCACAAGACCCAAAACCAATCGTGGATTGACTTTGTAGACTACTCAGTTAAAACACTAGATGGTTGGTTAACTGGACACAATGTGCATGATTTCAATGGACTTTACAATCTGTTTATGAAAGAACATATTTTAAGTAATTGCACTAATGAAAAGTTACATCAGCATTTGGTAGACCTAGGTCTAATTTCTCCCCAAGAATTGGGAAAGAAGGCAGACCACTGGGTCAAGACAAGGGTGACAAAAACAACCACTGGGGGTGACCAAAAGAAAGGGGTTACAAAACCTCCCCAGGGGAAAGGTGGTGAGAATCCCCAAGATAAAAAGCCTGAGTCTTCTAAAGGGCCCCGAAAACCTGCACAGGGGGGTCGGTCCCAAAACTCTTCCCAGTCCAATAATAGGTATAGGGGAAGGAACTTTAATCCTTTAAAGGCCTGATGTAACAACTGTAAGAAGGTGGGACACCTAACTGGAAATGCTGTTTGCCCACCCAAGAAGGCCCCTAGTCCTACTATAGCTACTCCTGGTGTAGCAAGTCTCCAGATGGGATCAACAGTGTGCCAAGAGCAAATAGGGTTGCACACTGAACCAGTTCTAGTTTCAGAAGGGGAAGTTGAGTTTGTCACTGTAGCTGTGTGGCCACCCAACTTAAAAAAAGTACTTACAATACCCTTGGATTAATGGAACTACGATAGAAGCTCTGAGGGATACAGGTGCCAGTGTCACTATGGTGAGAGACACACTGGTTTTCCCTGATCAATACTTGATTGGGAGAACTTACCCAGTCACCAATGCTGACAGTGTTACCACTAACCATGCAATGGCTATGGTGACATTAGACTGGGGGGGGGGGGGGTTTACTGGCCTGAAACAGGTAATGGTCTCTCCAAAGCTACCAGCTACATGTCTGCTTGGCAATGACCTAGAAACCTCAGCATGGGCTGAGGTTGAACTAAAAACCCATGCAGCAATGCTGGATATCCCTGAATTGGTGTATGTAAAAACAAGAGCACAGAGCAAGAGACAGGGTGAAAAAGAAGTGTTGAAGCCTGAAAGTATGGCCCAACCTTCCAAGAGAAAAGGTAAGAAGACTGGGGAACCAGCTTCTGTACAGCAAAAGGATCAGGACCCCTCTCCTCAGGGAGAGGACTTGGACATCCCAGAGGGAACTGAGCCCATGGAGCTTGACCCTTAACAGGTTGAACTCTTAGGCCCAGGGGGACCCTCTAGGGAAGAGCTGTGCCTTGGACAGCAGGACTGTCCAACTCTTGAAATCCTGAGGCAGCAAGCTGCTGCACAGGAAAAGGGAGATGTCAGTGGTACCCACAGAGTTTATTGGGAAGAGGGACTACTGTACACTGAGGCCAGAGACCCCAAACCTGGAGCCACTAGGAGAGTGGTACTGCCTCAGAAGTACAGGGAGTTTCTCCTAACTTTAGCTCATGACATCCCCCTAGCTGGACATCTGGCCCAAACCAAGACTTGGGAAAGGCTAGTTAGCCACTTTTACTGGCCCCAGATGCACCAAAAAGTAAAGGAGTTTGTCAGCTCCTGTGTCACCTGTCAGGCCAGTGGCAAGACAGGTGGCCCCTCAAAGGCCCCCCTGATACCACTACCTGTGTTGGGGGTTCCCTTTGAAAGGGTAGGTGTGGACATAGTGGGTCCACTTGAACCTCCCACAGCATCAGGGAACAAATTAATTCTAGTGGTAGTGAATCATGCCACTAGGTACCCTGAGGCAATTCCCTTAGGACTACTACAGCTCCTGCAGTAGCCAAGGCCCTCATTGGTGTCTTCACCAGGGTAGGGTTTCCTAAGGAGGTGGTTTCAGACAGAGGTTCCAACTTCATGTCTGATTACCTAAAACACATGTGGAAAGAGTGTGGAGTGCAGTACAAGTTTACTACACCCTATCACCCACAACCCAATGGCCTTGTTGAGAGATTCAACAAGACACTGAAAGGCATGATTATGGGGCTCCCTGAAAAACTCAAAAGGAGATGGGATGTCCTCTTACCATGCCTGCTTTTTGCTTACAGAGAGGTGCCACAGAAGGGAGTAGGGTTTTCCGCCTTTGAACTTCTGTTTGACCATCCTGTGAGGGGCCACTCTGTCTTGTAACAGAGGGTTGAGAGAAGCCTCTCCAAGAACCCAAACAAGATATTGTGGACTATGTGCTTGGCCTAAGGTCCAGATGGAAAAGGCATCCAAAAATCTTGAGGCCAACCAGGAGCTTCAGAAGCACTGGTATGACCAAAAAGCTGCACTGGTTGAATTTCAACCTGGGCAAAAGGAGTGGGTTTTGGAGCCAAGGGCACTCCAGGACAGATGAAGTGGCCCTTACCCTATCCTAGAAAAAAAGAGTGAGGTCACCTACTTGGTTGACCTGGGCACAAGCAGGACACCCAAAAGGGTTATCCATGTGAACCGCCTGAAGCTCTTTCATGACAGGGCTGACATCACCATGCTGATGGTGACTGATGAGGACCAGGAGACAGAGGATGAACCTCTCCCTGACCTCCTCTCATACAGCCCAAAAGATGGGTCAGTGGATGGAGTTGTCTTCTCAGACAATCTCTCTACCCAATAGCAGAATGATTGCAAGCAAGTCTTGCAGCAGTATGCAAAGCTCTTTTCCTTGACCCCTGGTCAGACAAACTGGTGTACCCATAATGTGGACACTGGTGACATTTCACCTGTCAAAAACAAAATCTATATACACTCTGGTCAAGTCAAGGAAAGCATCAGAGCTGAAGTCAGCAAGATGCTGGAGTTAGAGGTTATTTGAACCCTCTGAGAGCCCCTGGGCCAGCCCAGTGGTTCTAGTCCCCAAACCTCATCCACAGGGTGGAAATAGAGAAATGAGGTTCTGTGTGGACTATAGAGGGCTCAACTCTGTCACCAAGACAGATGCTCACCCTATCCCAAGAGCAGATGAGTTGATAGACAAATTGGGTGCAGCCAAATTTCTAAGTACCTTTAACTTAACTACAGGGTACTGGCAAATTGGCATAGCCCCAGGAGCAAAAGAAAAGACAGCATTCTCCACACCTGATGGGCATTATCAGTTTACTGCTATGCCCTTTGGTTTAAAGAATGCCCCTGCCACCTTCCAGAGGTTGGTGAATCAAGTCCTTGCTGGATTGAAGTCCTTTAGTGCAGCTTATCTAGATGATATTGCTGTCTTTAGCTGCACCTGGCAGGATCACCTGATCCACCTTGGGAAGGTTTTAAATGCCCTGCAAACTGCTGGCCTAATTATCAAGGCATCCAAATGCCAGATAGGGCAGGGAACTGTGGTGTACTTGGGCCACCTTGTTGGTGGAGGCCAGGTACAACCTTTACAGCCCAAGATCCAGGCCATCCTGGACTGGGCAGCTCCAACAACCCAAACCCAAGTCAGGGCATTCCTTGGCTTGACTGGGTACTACAGGAGGTTTGTGAAGGGATATGGGTCCATTGTGGCTCCCCTCACAGAACTCACCTCCAAGAAGATGCCCAAGAAGGTAAACTGGACAGTTAGTTGTCAAAAGGCTTTTGACACCCTGAAAGAGGCTATGTGCTCAGCACCAATTCTCAAAGCTCCAGACTATGCCAAGCAGTTCATTGTGCAGACTGATGCCTCTGAGCTAGGGATAGGAGAGGTCCTATCCCAGACCAATTATGAAGGCCAAGACCAACCTGTTGCTTTTATAAGCAGAAGGCTTCTCCCCAGGGAGCAGCGTTGGAGTGCCATTGAGAGGGAGGCCTTTGCTGTGGTTTGGTCCCTGAAGAAGCTGAGACCATACTTGTTTGGTACTCACTTCCTAGTTCAAACTGATCACAGACTCTCAGATGGCTAATGCAAATGAAAGGTGAAAATCCTAAACTGTTGAGGTGGTCCATCTCCCTACAGGGAATGGACTTTGTAGTGGAACACAGACCTGGGACTGCCCATGCCAATGCAGAAGGACTTTCCAGGTTCTTCCACTTAGAAAAATGAAGACTCTCTAGGGAAAGGTTAGTCTCATCCTCTTTCATTTGGAGGGGAGGGGTTGTGTGAGAAAGTGCCCTCTTTTTGCATGGTTGCCCCCACTTTTTGCTGAATTGCTGATGTGCTTTGACTGAGTGTGCCCTTGGCTCCTGCTAATCAGGTACCCAGGGCCTATGTTCTTTCCCTAAAACTGCATTGAAGCCTAAACCCAATTGGCATCTCTGGCCACAGGTCAGCCCCTGGTAAATAGTACCACAGGTACCCAGAGCACTGTAACCAGAGAAGGCCTCTAAGGGCTGCAGCACTTATTGTGCCACCCTTAGAGGTCCTGTACCATTACACACACACACACACTGCTTTTGCAGGCTGCGTGTTTTGGTGCAGAACAAAGTGAAGAGTCGACATGGCACACATCTCTGTGTGCCATGCCTACGACCCACTGCCCTGGCATAGATCAGTCACCCCTCTAGCTGGGTGCACTATACCAGTGGTGAGGTTACAGGTGCATGAGCCCTGTACCCCTTCAGTGTCTAAGTCCATTCTTAGACATTGTAAGTGCAGTGCTGCCATTAAGAGCATATGGTGCTGGGAGTTTGTCATTACGAACTCCACAGCACCATAATGGCTACACTGAAACTGAGAAGTTTGGTATCAAACTTCTCAGCACATTAAACCCACACTGATGCCAGTGTGGGATTTAATGAAAAATGCACACAGAGGGCATCTTAGAGATGCCCCCTGAAAACTAACCCACCACTAGTGTCCGGGCTGAGGGGCTGCTTTCAGCTGCCACCACCAGACATGTTTCTGGACCCCTGGGTCGAGAGCCTGCTGCTCTCTGGGGCCTGAAACAATGCACATCCTGGGACGAGGTGCCAAGCCTCCTCCCCCAGGATGGGCAGGGTTCACGAAGGGGAAGCTTCAAAGGCTTGCCGCCTTTGTGAGCTTCCCCAGGCCACTTGCTGCTTTCAGCAACTGGTCCCCACTGGTTCTGACCCCCACTTTGGGTAGGAGAACCGGCGGGAAAAACAAGTGAGGAAGAGAGGTGTGCCCACCTCTTCCAACTCCACCCCTCAGGTGGGGGAGGCGAGGTGGATCACAACTCCCAGTCCATGCCATCTTGCAGATGGGGGGACTCAGCCAACCAGGGACAGGCTCATGCCCCCCTCCCACTGGAGGCTGGCATAATAGGGGGTGTACCCACCCCAGGGAAGGGACCCATTGGTCCCTGCCTTTTACCTACCTGTAACGCCCCTAAATCTAGTATTTAGGGGCACCCCTGAACCTTGCTTCCTCAGACAAGAAGAAACTACAAGAAGAAGAAGAAGAAGGACCGAACAGCCATGCAGCAGCTAACAAGAGGAAGACGCCCACTGACTTGGCCCCAGCCCTACCGGCCTGTCTCCCCCTCGAACCTGCTCCTGCGAAATCCCGGTGTGTCCTGCAGCCAGCAACCTCAAAAACCCCGGAGGACCTATCTACCATCAACCACAAAGACTTTGTCTCCCGTGAACACCGGATTTGTTCATCTGCAACCTCTGGTTCTGGCCGGACACCGCGGATCTGCCCTACTCTGCACCCGCCGTCCACGGCCCGAGCTCAAGTGGGCAAACACCACGAGGAGGTCACCCCGGCAATCCTGACCCGAGATCCGGCGACCCCCAACCTGCCTCAAGTCTCCAACCAACGCCTGCAGCCTAAATCCAGAAGGTCCCCTTAACCGCGACCAGGACCCAGTCCTTCCAAGTATCACGCATCGGGTGTGACTCTAACGCATTTCAGTGTGGTGTTCCGCATCACCGCACTGAATTGCATTGTCACGCATTTTTAATGCTACTCTGAAACTCGCCTATGCCAGGGTGCTAGCGCGCGCGCCGGCGCCTGTGACAGCTGTGTGCCGGCTCAGTTGCTACCTGCTGCAGACTCACTTGCCAGCAGCTGGCTCAGACAGTTAACAAACAGTTAAAGATCTGTCTGCTCAGCTCTGGCTGAGTGCGCTATAAAGTTACAATCTGCCCTTGCTGCATTTAATTCTCAGTCCCGCCTGCGGCGCAGCTGTCAATCACTGACCGACACTCACTGCCGAATTAGACTCGACGGACCCGGGCGGGGCCTGCCTTCAGCTCAGCAAAGGTTGCTACTGGCTGTGCCACGGCGCCGTGGTGGGGGGGATCATTCGATGTGACCCCACGTCCTGGAACACAGGAAGCGAGGTCGTCAGAAACGGCGGGGGACTCGAGGCTGAGAGAGACAGTGAGTCGAGTGCTGCCTCAGCCTGCGCATAAATTAATAAATACCCCCGGCCGCGACGTGGTTGGACCCGCCCCGTACCATCATAGCGATTGCTGACACAGTGTAAATGTCACTCACTGCGCAAATCTCCTTGGTTTTCTAATTTCAGTTACTTTTAGGAGAGCCTCAGTCTATGGTTACAGCTATAGTTACTGCATTCATTGCAGTCTGGAAAAGTTGAGGTCAGTCCCTTAAAGCGGAGGATCGATTCCCACGACCCACCCCGCCCAGGCAACTGCGGCGGCCGAGTCCCGTGATGTGAGGTTCCAGAGCTGTGCTTTCCTGTTACAAGCTATTGATTTCAGGTGAGATTGTCACCTGGCAGCTTCACGGATCACTCTGGTTCGTTTGTAGTGCAACACGCATGGTAGTGATTGAATTGCCGAATCATGGTTGTGGTATTATCCTAAAAAGAAGGCTTAATGGTTAAATAATTGGCGTTTATAAACTTGTTTGCTGTGAAGTGGATTTTGACCACAGTGTTATTGAAAGCAACACCAGTACGATGCGTGTGGCCTGATATATGGCTCTGCAGTGTGAAATAACTGTGCCTTGTGAGGCTGAGGTTTGCCCTGTTGTTTAAAGTGCATCTGTTTGTCAGTATTTGCTGCTGCAGCTTTAGGTCTGCAGTGGTAGTGACACCTGTTGGCTTTGGGGATTGCACTTCTCTGGGCACTGGAGTCTGGGCCGGCTTTAGCTAAGCACTTAAGCTTGCTCTTATGCTTGTTCACAAAGCAGGTAGAGCTGACTTATAGGCACAGTAGACAAATGTGTAAGAGCCAGGGAGAAGGGAGAATAATACATATCTGCATTCATATCTGTGCCCTTTTGGGGACCAGAAGCGACGAGCAGCAGCGGTGGTACCTGCGTGAACGTGTCAGCATCTTTAAACCACAACCCTGAATGAAGAGCAGTGACAGGGTTTGAGGTTCTGACGCGGGTTGTAGTGGAGTCCAGTCAGACTCTAGGCATCAGGCACGGTAGGCACGATTGACAGGACACCCCTCTGTGAGCAGGATTCCTATCCTAGGTACATTGCCCCACGGAGCACTCTGGTTGGTATTATAACCTGTGATTTGCAGGCTCTACAGCCCTGCGGTCCAAAGTTGCACAAACATCGCTGTAATAGGGGAACTACACCACTAAGCACTCTAGTTGGTATTAAAACCTGTGATTTTCGGGCTCTACAGCCTTGCATCCTAGAGTTGCAAAAAAAAAACATGTCGTAAGTACTCCACTGAACACTCTGGCTAGTATTGGAACGTGTGATTCTCAAGATATACAAATCTATAGTCTATAATAACCTCCAGTGAACTATCCGTCCAGGTACTGGTGACCTAGTGCCTACAGCAGTCGCCAATATTTGCATCAAACTTACTGTGGTTTCCCACTCACATTTTAACCTGCAACTTTGATTTATAATATTTTTCACTTGCTATGTTCTTTCGTTTCCCTTTTCTCTCTTTTAAACATGGTTTCCTTATGGCTGTAATCTCTCATTTCATGTATTTGTATTATATGTGATTTGTATCTCTTTTTGCGGTTTCATTTTGCCATTATTTTCTGTTCTCTAGCTCTGTTCCCTTTGTTTTTCTTCGCCATCATCTTTTTCCATCTCTTAATCTTGGTGTATGTATCTGTAATTGACTTTTAATTCATGTTGTTTTGCCCTTTCTCTCTTTATTTGCTGCCTTTTTCAAGCTCTGCACATTATTACACTAATTTCATATACTTTATTATATTTTTCTGCCATTCCTTGCTGCGCTCATTCTTTCATTTCCCCGTCTCTTTCCATTGTATTTCCTCCTCCCGTCTCTCCATTCTGCTCCTTTGTATGTAACTTGACCTGTCCGTGATTTGTCACTGCTGTTAGTGGTGTACGTACAGCAGTTCTTGAATTGTAGAGAACACAAACATGGACAGGAGTGCCACAAAGAAGCTTGGAAGAATGTGACAGCAGACAGATAGCTGGGTCAGTGCAAGGAACCCATAGGGACATCTCTTTCCACACCTGAGATTTCAGGGTTTGCTCTTCATACTCAGTAGAGACGCCCTGGAGACCATAGTTAGGGTCCGTAGTCTGCAACTGTGGTGCACTTCTTCACAAGCTCTTTTACTTCAATAAACCAGCAATTTGGCATTCATATATCACTACTAGGCCCTCCTGCGAAGTTACAGCCCTTCCATTTCTGGTGTTTTGCAGCAGTTTTAAGATGATCTTAGAGCTTCTCGTTGCTCAAATGGGTGTAATTTCTGATACTTATATGTTTCCCCTGTCTTGATTGGTTGATTTTGCTCGCGAGAAAGTGTCACTCATAGTTGTTGAATGTCACTCATAAATACACTGAAATTATGAAAACGTCACACACAAGCAATCTGAAACCTTGGCAGCTATGAGGACCTGGTAAGAAGATCCGACCCCAAAAGGCACCCCTGCACCCGACGCCCCACAGCCTTGGGTGCCCAAACCGATGGTGCCTAACCAACCCCTAACTTCCCAACTTACCTCTCGAAGTGGTGGTCGCACCCAGAAGACCTTCGTCCCCAAGCCTGCAGTGCCTTTGCAAACCGGAGGTTCCCCATTGAAAACAAAAGGGCGCCCGACGTCGAAACAGCACCCTCCACCTGGCCGCCCTAGTGCCGTTGAGGGTGCACCTTTGGTGCTACTTTGTTTCCCCATTTGCCCTGAGCTAAAGTCCAGGAGCTTTGCTCCCACACCTAAGTAGCCTGCTTGACAGCAGCCACCAACCGGAGGCCCACTATCCCCCATTGGATAACATTGGGCCTCAGCACTCTGCACCCGGCCCCCCTAGTGCCGCTCAGGGTGTAACTAGAGTGCATCCTTGACCCTGGGGGACCCCTGAGTCTACCCCCAGAACCTCAACTCTCACTACCAAATACTTACCTCAAAACCGATAACACTATTTTCCTCCATAGGATAACATTGACTGTTTTTCTTGGAAAAGTTTCTAAGTGTGGAGTTTGAAAACCTTAGGAAATTCTTTAAAATTGCACTAACTAACAAAAACGAATTTACTTACCTGTTTGCAGGAAATGTCCCAGAGTAGTATCCAGGTATACTACTCTGAGTAAGAAAAGTAATCTCAAAAGTAACTTACCTGTAATTTTACTGAAAAGCCCATTCAAGTCTCTGTACTGTATTTACAAAGTATTGCATTTCTCTGAAACCATACTGTAAGTCAAAACAAAGTGCATATACAATTTCAATTCAAACTGTTTACAAACTGCATTACTACTGTAAAGCATTTATTGCTTACCTGTGCCAGGCTTGCTTGGTTCTAGAAAATAAAATAACTAAAAGAATAATTTCATTCAAAAACAATTGAATTGAATTGAATTGAAATTAAATTTATAAAGTGCAGCTAATACCCGAAGGCGTCTTGGCGCTATGGACAGACTGAGAACAAAAGAACATTAGTTCAGGTAGTGATCAGGTAAGTTCCTTCAGGTGGTCTGTGTGAAAAGCCACGTTTTCAGACCTTTCCTGAAGCTCATCAAGGAGGGTGCTGTTTTTAGGGTAATAGGTAATGTATTCCACAGCATTGCTGCGGATCTAAAAAGGCTCCTACCTCCCCAAGTGGCCTTCTTGAAGGGGGTGGTTGCCATGTTCCTGGCCGTTCCTGACCGTAAGGTTCTATTGGGGACATACCATTTTAGTTTGTTCCTGAATTGTGTTGGTCCTTGGTTATGTAGTGATTTAAAAGCCAGGCAAAGGACTTTAAATTTACATCTCTGCCTGACTGGAAGCCAATGTAATTTTTTTATGGCTTCTCTCGCCGATACATTTTTGGGAATTTTTAAAATAAGACGTGCTGCCGCGTTTTGTACTATCTGCAGCCTGTTAATTAGGCCTGAATTAATGGTAAGATAGAGACTATTACAATAATCTAGACGAGAGAGGACCAAAGCCAGAGTCACTGTTTTTAGAAGTTCTTCTGGTATATATTTCTTAATTTTGTTGATTAGTCTTATTGCACAAAAGGAAATAGATGTGACTTTACTGACTTGGTCCTTGAATTTGAGTTCTTTATCAATGATGATGCCCAAATCCTTAGTTTTAGTGGAGGGTACAGGCAGCACATCAAGTACTGGGGGCCACCAGTCAGGTGTCCAGAGGGAGGGTTTATTACCAAAAATGATAACCTCCGTCTTAGATGCGTTCAACTTCAAACAGTTGCCGTCCATCCAGTCACTCACATTCTTCATACAGCTCTTAAAAGCCTCGCCCGGGTACTTTCCTCCATTTGTTAAAGACACCACAATCTGTGTGTCATCGGCATAGGAAGCTAGGGCGAATCCTGCTTCTTTTATTATCAAGGCTAACGGCGCAACATATAGATTAAAAAGCGTGGGGCTCAGGGCGGAGCCCTGAGGAACTCCACAAGGTAGAGAGAACTGTTTGGAGGTTGCTGACCCCATTGCTACATTTAATTGCCGATTGGTTAGGAATGATTTTAAGAGTTTAAGTGCGGTACCTTTTATGCCCGCTTCCTGCAGACGGTCAGCCAGAATCTCGTGGCTGACCGTATCAAAGGCCGCCGAGAGGTCAAGCAGCACCAGCGCGGCTGTTCCTCCTCCGTCTAAGATTACACGGATATCTTCTGTGGCTGTAATTAAGGCCGACTCAGTGCTATGATGCTTCCTGAAGCCGTGTTGTGTTTCATCCAATAGTGAGTTGGATTCAATATGTTCAGTGATTTGTTTGTTCATTGCTTTTTCAGTGCATTTAGCAGCAAAAGGGAGCCTTGCAATAGGGCGGTAGTTACCGGGTTCTGAGCTATCGAGATTATCTTTTTTTAAAAGGGGGAGAATGGAGGTGCGTTTTCATTGAGCGGGAAAGATACCGCTGGCGAATACTGACTTAATGATAAAGCCCAGATATGCTGCCAGTTGTGAGGATATCTGGTGCATTATGTTAGGTGGGCAGGGGTCGTAAGGAGAGCCCGACTTAATTGATAAAATGAGGTCTATTAATTGGTCTTCAGAAGGATTCCTGAATTCGGGAAGGTTGGCTAAATCTTTCTTAAGACTGAGTGTATGCTTGCTCTGAATGTTGATTCTAGCAAATTTATCATAGATGTTAGTCACCTTCTTTTGAAAGGAGTTTGCTAGTAAGTTACAGAAATCCTGATTTGATTCCATATGATTGACCTTGTTAGGTTTGACCAGCTTATTGATAACCGAAAATAGGGTTTTATTAGTATCACATGCATTTTTTATGTGTTTGGTAAAATAATCTGTCTTGGCTTTTATAATGTCTTTTTTATGTTGAGCGAGTTTAACTTTATATGCGATTTTCTCCTCTGCCGAATAATTTCTTCTCCATCTTTGTTCCTGTCTACGACATTCCTGTCTGGACAATCTCAAGTTCTCATTGTACCAGGGTTGGGACAATTTCCTTTTTATTGCTATACTGGAGATAGGAGTTATTGTATCCAATACCGTGTTAAGCCAGCGAGAGAGAATTTCGATATTATGTTCTGCTGCTGCATCCCTCTCCAATTGGCAAGGGGTAGCGGCAATCGCCTTATCAAGTACATCTGGCTGGATTTTATGCCAGGCTCTACTGGTAGTATGTTGTACAGTTGGTCTGTATTGTACTGATGTCCTGGCCATCATTGACCAGTTGACCACCCAGTGGTCTGACCAGGTTAATGGAAGGGATGGAGATACCACAAGATTCTCCCAGTTGGAAAATATACCATCTAGCAAATGGCCAGCTTTGTGTGTCTGACCTTTGTTGACTAGAGGCAGTCCAAATGAGTCCATTAGATCAATAAGTTTTAATGAATTTGGCTCTTCTATATTTTCCAAGTGGAAGTTAAAATCTCCCAACACCATACATTTTTCATTAGTGACTAAGGCTTCCATAACGGGGCAGATATTATCTATGAAGCTATTCCTATCTCCAGGAGGACGATACACCAAGATTCCTTTGAGGGCAAGTGAGTCAAGTGGTTCAATGGAGAAGGTCATGGCTTCGAAGTCTACTGTATTTAGTGGTTCGAATCTGGCCTTATAGTTATCTCGATATAAAATCGCCAGGCCCCCACCCCTTTTAAGTTGTCTGTCTAATCTAAAAATGGCGTAACCAGGAGGTGTAGCTGCAACTATGTCGGGGCCAGAGCTATTGTCTGCCCACGTCTCTGTTATAAAAGCTACATCTATGTTTAGTGTCAAGGCAAGATCATGGAACTCTAGTTGGTGTTTCACCAGGGATCTGGTATTTAGGAGTAGACAGTTGATTATATTTTTGCTTCTTGGGAGGGGCTGGGTTAAGTCTGTGGGCATCAGTGTTGTGGTTCCTGAGAATGTCATACTTTCGGGTAACCGGCTGACTATGTCGGTGGTATCACATTGTCTTAAGGCCAATAGTTCCTCACGGGAATAACTGATGGTGTGGTTGGGTTCTGAAGTACCAGAGCCAGGGGTTCTGGCGCTGGGCGTGGTCGAGGCGCGGACGGGCGCAGACGGGCTTGCCTTTGGCGCGCCGGCGGCGCGCCCGCTGCGCGCTCGCGCCATTTCCTCCCCTTATAGTGCCCGGCCTGGTAGGTAGCGGAAAAACTAGACCGCTAACCTAACCAAGATGGCGGTTCTACGTGGCCCTGCCAGGAAGTGAGTCGCCTCAGAGAGAAGACTGTTCCCCGGGATCTCCCTCCACAACAAACAGCGCGCTAATGACTGCGGTGGACCGGGGGGATCACAGGGCGCCAAGGTGCTGTTCCACTTCTTTAAAGGTGGGTACTGTGTGCGCTAGTCAGGTGCAAAATAGCAAATGCAGAAGCCCTGCAATTGGTCTGAAGTTCAGTCTTTGAGTGGGTGAATTCATTTGCTGACTGAGTGTGTACAACAAATGCTTAACACTGTCCTCTGATACTGCCTTACTGCTCGACCACACTACCACAAATAGAGAGTGAGGTGCTATCTAACTTTACCTCTGCCTACCTTTGGGGATCCACTGGACTCTGTGCACACTATACCTCACTGTGGTATAGTATATACAGAGCCAGCTTCCTACACCCATGAACAACAAAAAAGGGACCCAAGAGCCCTCAGCGCGGGTAGGTGCAAACTTACAACCACCATAACCCCGGGGGTTAGCGTGCAAGGTTGAAACCACTGGGAAAGCAGGACTGGAACCATAAACCATCAGCGCGAGAATCCAAGACCTAACCGATTAGGCCAGAAGGGACTCCCACCAGGCCCAAAGGTTCACATCAACACCCAACACAGAAACCATGGAGAAGGAAGACACCCGGCCAACATCCAACAGGTATGACCAGAATCACAAAGTAAATGCAGGCACAAATAGGAGAAATGGCAGAGGCCCCCCAAGTCATCAGCAACAAACAAAAGTGAAGCTTCAAATTCGAGCAGTAGCTGAACAAACGTCCCACTCAATGACTGGAAAAACCAGAGGACACAACCCACCAGAGGACACAATCCACCATAGGGGCAAGGAGTTGCAAGAAGGTCAATCCATAATCCAACAAAAGAAACGCTGATTAGGAGCAACAAGTACAGGACCACCGTAATCTCCTAGGTGAAGTGGAGGAGTAAAATACCAAAAACAACTCCCATCCCTCATACAGGCTGCCGCCCCGTACGCCGAACAACCAGTCAGCGACAAACAGAGCCGTCCATGGCCCCAGAGGCGCAGTACGCCTAACACAGACAGACAAACATCAGTGCACTGCCCAAAAAAGCACAAGCAATGGCAAAGCCATCATACAGCACCAGGGCTATGACCCTTTAGCGCTGCAAAGCTGTTGACATGACAGGAAACAAGCTGAAGGAATGCCGGCAACCTCAAGCAATTCAGCAATAAGTAGCTAGCTGGCGCCGACGGGCACTGAAAAACAAGACCAAAACCTATGGCCTGCAATACGTGTGCCTCCTCACAACAAAAGAGAAACAATAGCAAAAAACAACTGGGCAGGCTGTGCCCCCAGACAAGCAGCCACAAGCAGGACACCTGCATTATGGAACGTTTCACGAGTTTACACGCCATCCTTGCGTAAGTGCCATGCTAACCATCTCCGTATCATCCCAAATATAGAACATGTGCCACCGAAGCGAACATCAGTGGCCTACATAGAGAGCAACCCAGACACGCCCAACCCCGCCAGAGGACAGCACCGCAGACCCCAAGCAGGACAGCACCGCCAAAACCCCCACCCACGGCTGGTCTGCCGCACCGCAAGCAGATGCCAAAACACCACGTGGGCCCTGGCAGAACTAACAGCACTCACCCTAGCAGGCCGCAGCTCAAAGAAGCCCTGAAGCCTGCAAGATGAATCAGCGATGTAGTGACGGTGCCACCCGGCCCGCACTATACTTTGTAGCACACACACGCACGCACCCGGAGGGCGGGCTCGCCCGAGGGGTTAAATAAACGAGCGCAAGACCGCTCGGGGTGTTTGGCTCACACCATACACCCTGTCTCTGTGTGAGTGTTGTAGTTGGCTGCGTATCACGTCAGAGGCCTAGCCTCAGCGCAGCGAGTGACCCGATAGGCCCGCTCACTACATTGGTGACTAGGCGGGTCCCACCCGTGCCTCCGCCGCACCTCACCTGCTCCGGCTGTGGTCCGTGCCGTCGAAGGTTGCGGTGTGCAGTCTCCGCCGTCAACGAGCCACCCTGCTGCGCCCGTGAAGAGGAAGCACAGTTGTGTGCTGTCCGGCGGGTGCCCACCCCGCTCTGCTGCACGGCCGTGGAGGCGCGCTGTCTTGCGGGTGAAATGAAATGAATGAAATTTGTACTTGTAAAGCGCACCCATACCCCCAAAGGGGTGTCCAGGCGCTGTACGCATACCGCTGTGGAACCCTTCCTGGCTTTTCCCTGTGAAATGTCCACTCCTGGGCACCCCCAGGGTGAAGCCAGGCATCCCAGCGCTGTTGGGGCCGTTGTGGAGATTAAGCAAGCTATTGCCCAGAGTTGCAGAGTGGGACCCATGATTAGAATAGGCACCGAGGCGAGAATTATCAGGTCCGAGGAAGTTGAGCCCAAGACCCGCCGAGGCGGGAATTGAACCCTGGTCCCGGGCCAGATCTCTGCATCAGGGTCTGCCGCTCTAACCATTGAGCCACACCCCATAACCATTGGTGCCCACCCCGCTCAGAAGCTCGTCGTGGACGAAGCGCGCCGCCCTGCGGGTGCCCACCCCGCTTCGAGAGGCCGGCGCTCGCTACTGTGAACTCCGAAACCCAGCGGCGATTGAATGCGGCCTAGCGGGACTGCCGGCGGCGCCGTGTGAGTCAGGTGAGGTCTGGCCTGCTCAGCACGCCCGCCCCAGCGGCGAAAACCTCGCTCCCACCGTCGCGTGGTCCAGCCGGTTGCCCGAGAACAGGGCATGGTCGCGCCCCGGGAGGAAGGTGAAAGCACGGGCGATTGAGACGCCCTGGGCGCACAAAGAACAGGAGCGGAAGCAAACAAGCATTGGCAAGTGCACTTGCCTTAATTGTAAGCACTCCAGCACGTGGCAGCTCACCCCTCGCCACAGAGAAACAATAAGCATTGGTGAGTGCAACTAAGCACCTCCTACTCGTGCCTGGTGCTGGGAACTGGATAAGGACAGCATAGCACACACATTGGCCCTGCGCTCCACAGCTCGCTCCCTTGCCTCCTGCGCCACGCACGGGCTCAAGCAACGACCCACGGCCTGCCCCTACTCACCATCTGCGGCACGCAAGTCCCGTCGCAGCCACCCAACGCCGTGGGGGAAGGATAGTGCAGGCATCTCGCCAGGAGAAGAGCCAGCCAGGCAGCTGTGCAGCACGCGCACTCACATACAGGTATGAGTTTGCCCAACGCGGACGGAGCCGGTGCCCCGGCAGCGCAGCCGCCACCTCCTCAGCCGGCGCCCCTGCCTGCGCCACCGCATCCAGGTCACGCCACGGCGGCCCCCTTGCCCCCGTTCAGCGAACTCTCCGATCCTGCAACGGCAGCGGCGCGATGGAAGTCGTGGATCGGCCGCCTGGACCACTATTTCGTGGGTATGAGAGAGACCGATGGGAGAGTGAAGAGATCACTCCTCATGTGCTATGGTGGGGGTGAACTATACGACTTGTTCGAGACGCTGCCTGCAACAGGGGCGGACGACGACTACGATGGAGCGGTGGCTGCCCTAAACAGGCATTTTGATCCACAAATAAACCCTGACTTCGAACGTTTCAAGTTACGCCAGGCAAGACAAGGGGAAACCGAGTCCATAGATGTCTTCTACGCCCGGCTAAGAAAGTTGACGAGCTCCTGTACTCTGCTGGACCAGAGGGAGGAGATCAGGGCGCAGGTCATACAAGGGTGCCGATCGGTGATGCTGCGCCGCCAGATTCTCCGACAACCAGGCATCAACCTAGATGAGATTCTCGTGCTCGCCAGGTCTCACGAGCTGTCCAACGCTCGTGCGGACGAGATGGAGGCGGCACTCAACCGGCCGACGTCGCAGCCTGTGACCTCCCGACCCCCAGTAATAAAAGAGGAGAGAGTAGACGCAATTCAGAGACGACCTGCAGCACCCAGGGGACCCGGAAGGCCACCCCAGAAGAGCGCTTGTGGTAACTGTGGGCTGGATCACCAACCAGCGGGGAGATGCTTCGCAAGGGGAAAGACGTGCTCGCAATGCGGAAAGTTCAATCACTTTGCGAAGGTCTGCCGGGGAGGCAGAGCGAGAGCGAACACCATCGGCCAGCGTGGACTGTCAACGACAGTGCGACAACTAACACTCGAAGGCCCGCTGGATCAAGTGGACACCACTCTGCCAGGGTATGGCTTGGGCGCAGAGGACGATGACGTCTTCGTAGTGTCGTTCGTCAGTCGAGAAGGCCCGAAGCGTCGGCCTCCGCCCATGTGCACCATCACGGTGGCAGGCTCATCGGTGAGAGCACTCATTGATACTGGGGCGTCAGTGAATGTGATGGACAGTGACCAGTATGAACAGTTGTCGCCGCGACCCCCGCTCACGCCTTCCAAGGCAAGGATATACACCTACGGTGGGACGGAGCCGCTTCCCCTACGAGGAGTCATGGAGGTTGAAGTCTCCAGCGGAGGGCGCCGCTTATGCACGCGATTCCACGTCACTGAAGGGAAGCGTGGGACGCTCCTCAGCTGCCACACGGCGGAAGACCTGGAGTTGGTCTTTTTCGCTAACCAGGTGCATGATCTGCACGCCCGGGAGATTCTCAGAGATTCCCCATGCTATTCGAAGGCCTGGGGTGCCTCAAAGGGAAGGTGTTCAAGCTACACATCGATCCAACAGTCAAACCCACGGCTTTGCGACACAGGAGGGTGCCGTTCCACCTGCGCCCTCAAGCGGAGGAGGAGCTGAGAAAGCTGGAACAGCTGGGCGTGATCGAGAAAGTGTCAGGCCCCACCCCATGGGTGTCACCTTTGGTCGTTGCCCCCAAACCGAAGCAATCGGGAGCCATTCGACTTTGTGTCGACATGCGCCTTCCGAACAAGGCGGTGAAGCGGGAAAGACATCTCACGCCCACCATGGATGACATCGTGGCCGACCTCAACGGGGCCAAGTGGTTTACAAAGCTCGACCTCAATGCTGGTTACCACCAGTTGGAGCTCCATCCCGATAGCAGGAACATCACCACCTTCTCCACCTACGTAGGGCTACATAGATACAAGAGACTGAGCTTCGGGGTGTCCTCCACAGCGGAGGTGTTTCAGAACGCAATAAGGGAGACGCTCACAGGTTTGAAAGGCGTCATTAACTTGAGTGATGACATCCCCGTGTTCTCGAAGACACTTGAGGAACACCACGTACACCTCAGAGACACCCTTCGACGGCTAGCAGAAAGTGGACTTACCCTACATCGAGCGAAGTGCTCGTTCTACCAGGAGTCAGTGGACTTCTTCGGTTACATCTTTTCCAGGGATGGCCTGCGCGTCGATCCGAAGAAAGCAGCGGCGATACACGCTGCTCCGAGGCCCACGTCGCCAACGGAGGTCCGCAGTTTCCTCGGCATGGCCACCTACTGTGGCCGGTTCATTCCCAATCTGGCGTCACTCTCCGAGCCTCTTCGCAATCTCACCAAGTCTGGTCAGCCATGGGCCTGAACCGCGAGGGAAGACATGGCGTTCCATGCTGTGAAGGAGGCCCTCATCGACGACAAGGTGATGGCGTATGTCCGTCCAAATCGACGCACAGAAGGGGTGGTGGATGCCAGCCCCGTGGGGCTAGGTGCGGTCCTCATGTAAGAGACGGAAGCAAAAGAGTGGGTCCCGACTGCGTATGCCAGCAGGGCATTGACCGGAACAGAGATGCGATATGCGCAGATCGAGCGCGAAGCCCTGGCCATCAAATGGGCATGCCAGCACTTTCATCTCTACTTGCATGGACAGGAATTTCGAGTGGTCACGGATCACAAACCCCTCGTTCCCCTCTTCGCCGGCACCTCCAGGTTGGCGCCCCCAAGAATCGAGAGGTGGGCGGTTCAACTGCAGGCCTACCGCTTCGATGTGATCTTTCGGCCTGGGGTTAACAATCCGGCGGACTTCCTGTCGCGACATCCTGGCACGCCTGCTCCATCTGGAAACCTGTCAGACGAGGACAACACCGAAGAATTTATTCGGATGATCTCTCAAGAGGCATGCCCAAACGCTCTTACTCTGGCGGACGTTGGGAGAGCCACCGAGTCCGACGAATGCCTGGCCAAAGTCAAAGCGACGTTGGTGAATAGGAATTGGCGCCACTTCCTCGATGGGGTCAGTGCCCTGACAGAGGAGGAAAAACTGTGCCGTCAACAGATGTGGAGAGCCCAAAGCGAGCTCAGCGAAGGTCTTCATGGAGTTGTTCTGCGTGGCACCACCTTGGTGATCCCAAGGAGTCTCCAAGAGAGAGTGGTCCGTCTGGCACATCTAGGGCACCAAGGGATGGCTAAAACCAAAGCTCGGCTATGAAGCAAAGTCTGGTTCCCAGGCATGGACACGATGGTCGAGGAAGTCGTTCGTGCATGCCATTCCTGCAACATCACGGGAAGTGACCCGGCACTGCATCCGGTGATCGCGGAAGCACCATGTCCGGAGCCCAGGACCCGAGTGAGCATCGACTTTGGGTCATTGCCTGACGGACGGAACACCCTGGTCCTCATTGACTCCCACTCCAAATTCCCTGTGGTGGAATTGGTGCCGTCAACGGCTTTTCCCCATGTCCAGACCGCGCTCGATCGCATCTTCACTATGATGGGGTTTCCGGAGGAAATCAAGTCAGATAACGGTCCACCCTTCCAAGGGAGAGAATTCCAGGAGTATCTGTCATCCCGCGCCATTCGACATCGGAAAATCAAGCCACAGTGGCCGCAGGCAAATGGAGAAGTTGAGCGGTTCATGCGGACTCTGAACAGGGCTCTCAGGATTGGCGTCGAACAGGGAAATGATGTCGAACACTGCCTTCAGCAGTTTCTGAGTGCATACCGTCAGACGCCACACTGCACCACCCAATGCGCCCCGGCGCACCTGCTGTTCAGGAGAGTTCCTCGGGATAGCATTCCTGCTGACCCGTCTTGGAGTCCACCCGTGCTGGATCAGGATGCCACACAGGCAAGAAGGAAAAGTACCAATGACAAGGCAAGCCAAGCCTCAGCGCAGCGAGTGACCCGATAGGCCCGGTCACTACAAGCGAGTGAACACAAGCAACACCCAATGGGGGAGCACCGAAAACGCCACTCAGAAGCAGCCTGTAGCCGAGGAGCCTCTGACACACCTCCCTCACGCTGTCCGGAGGAAGAAACAGCAGACCCCGGCACGGAGGGCACAAGAAAGGTGAAGGGAGGAGGTTCAGATGCCGAAAAAAACGCAGGCAGACACTTCCTCCCTCAAGCACTCACCGCATTCTCCGCTGGCTCCCGCAAACATCCTCAATCTGGCCGCACTCCAAACATGGCAGCCCTCCTCATTACAGCTGCACCGCAGGCCACGAGGATCCAGGAAGCCCAAAAGGGCTGCACCCCGAAGGACAGCCCCGGCCACCACAAGCCGGTAAACACTGTCTCACCGGCCTGCATTGTACAAGCTGCGAGAACTGCACTGCGGCATCCCCTGCAGCAGCGCAACATGGCTGACAAGGTGATCGGAGTGGCACTGCAGTGCACGACCAGCAGTAAAACAAAACCTCCATTGAACAAGGAAGAAAACAGCCGCAGCACCACACACGGCCGGCGCGGGATCGCGAAATCTGGGAACACATAATTAAAACAGGAGGATTGGAGGGGGAAGGGCCATTTTATTTCATCCGAAAAATCATGTGGTTTGGGTGTCTGGTGAGGCAGGATTGCAACAATGTCATAATGAAGGGAAGCGAGGGAAGCAATGGTGAGGTAATGTTTAGGTAAAACCCATTTAAAATTAAGAAAAATGTCTTCCTGCGCTTGAAGCTGTGCTGAGATGACACGTTGAGCTACTAAATGGCTACTAACAATCTGTGAAGGCAGACAGAGGTGCCTTAAAACTGGCGGGGTTGAGGTGAACCTGTGTGGACGTTCAGTATTTGCTTATTGATTTTTTTAAGCTCTTTTAATTTACACAAGGCAGCACCGAGGGAAAAGTTCCTGAAGCAACACACAATATTCAGAAGAATAAATTAGACAGCAATGTCACCAGGTACCCATATCTTGGGGAATCACGAGCTCATAATAGAACCTACCAAATCAAATATGGGTCTGTGATGGAAACCTGGAACAATTTGGGCAGCCACCCCTTGACCACAGTGGCAGATTGTGAACTAGATAAATGGCAAATAACAATAACATGGTGTTTTCACTGTGCTGCAGTGTTCTGTGGTCCACAGCAGCGAGGCAGCCCAGAGCCCACACCTCAGCAGAATTTATCATGGGATGACGCCCAGCGATGCTCTGAGAAGATTAAGCAGCTGCAAGGCCCAAGGCCTCAGGACGCTGTCAGTCTTGGACTGGCCTTTTTGGCACTCTGGCACTGCCAGACGGGCCAGCTTGAACTGGCTAGAGTGTGAGACTTTTTTTTCGTCCTATGGACCGTGATTTGACCAAAAAGCAATAACCCACACGGTGTCTGTTTCTTGCCCACTCAACTGCAGTGCCAGAGTGCCCAAAATTCAGTTCAACACTGCATGCTCCCAGCAGAAGACAAGAACACACCAGGAATGGTGGACACACATGTTCCATCCAGACAAACCGCGCGAACATTGTGACCATCCAGGTTCATCTAATCTAATTGCAAAATATCCCTTTACTTCCCCCACACAAAAATGCACTTTGAAACTAATTTCATACAGATTTTCACAAGAAGAACACAAGAACATCTGATCCACGTGCAAGCAGATCCGGAGATGGTCCAACAACAGCCTATCAATGAGCGAGAAGATCTTCAGTGCTCAGCACCTTTTGCACAAACATAGCTATGAAGCCACCCTTCCCTTCCATGCTGCTTTTTTTTACTTAGACATCTGCAATCATTTTGGTGGACTGCAGCTCTATATCGTCGAAACTAGAGAAAGCATTGATTGACCAAATTTCTTCTCTGTACCATCACAAACCTTCTTGTGGACACATAATCATAAGTACAGTCCACTCTAGGAAGATACTCACTCAATTAAACATTCCTGATATACGTAGAGATTAAATGGTATTTTGCCAAGATAGGGAACAACTTATAGATGCGACTTGCTGTGCTACTAAACTATTACTACTAAACTGTCTGAAGACGGGGACGTGGCCTAGCGATCTATCATGGTGGACGCGCGTTAGGCGAGTTCCCTCAGCCCATAACAATATCCTCTGAATTATCCTACTTTATCGGCCGTCTGGACATCGAAAAGACCTCCGCTGGCAGCGTAGAGGCAGACGGCGGCAATCGTGGTGAGTGGAAGCGCCGGAGGAAGCCTTGGAGCGGCGGTTGAGGCCTTCTGGAGGTGCGGCCTAGCGGGCGACATCGAAGCGGAGACTCTCGAATGCCCGTTGGAGGTGAGAACTACGGCTGGAGGTCCGCCATGGGGGCCGCGGCTGCAAGGGCCCGCTGGGTGCTGCGGTAGCTTCTAGGGGTCTCCGAGGAGGGTCGGCGGCAGTGGCGGAGGTTCGCACGAAGCCGGGAGGAA
The DNA here is from genome assembly GCA_963921515.1 of Calotriton arnoldi. Classification (NCBI taxonomy): domain Eukaryota; kingdom Metazoa; phylum Chordata; class Amphibia; order Caudata; family Salamandridae; genus Calotriton; species Calotriton arnoldi. The sequence goes on along the minus strand of CAWUFW010001599.1, from coordinate 817,880 downwards.
TCAAACAGCGGCCCGGTGAGTGCCACCCCCTCTCTTATTGTTTCCTCTCAGTGGCTGGTTCGGGCTGCAGGGGGCAGACTGCGACATGCTGCGGGACCGGGCCTTACATCGGTCGGCCTCCGGGGCTGTGCCAGATCCTGTGGGGCCTAGTGGAGACGGAGGGCGGGCCCAAAAAGACGGACGCGCTGCAGATGACCTGCCCCACGCAAGGAGAGCTGACTGAGGCCTATTACTAAATCTCTCGGCCCTTATCGGACATTGGCTCGCTGGGACAGTGGAGCAGCCGGAGAGGTAGGGGCCTGTAGGAGGGGACGAACCCACCCAATAGAGACAGCTCAGCTGTGGAGAGGGAGCCTACATACCTGGTGACGGGGCCGGGCCCCGTGATGGATCAGAAGTAACGACCCGGACCGGCGACCAGACAGGGAGCGGGGCACCCACTAGGGGGGAGGGGGCATGACTGCCTGTGGAAGCGGTCGGGTTAGATCTCGGGGTGGCTTTTGGGTGGGAGTCCTCTTCCCGGGCCTCGGTAACTTGAGAGACAACGGGCCGAACCTGACAGCGTGGGGAGAGTGTGAAGACCCCTGCGCCGCAGGCAATACCAGCACGGCCGGCAGCGAGAGGCCGGCTCGGGCGGCCTAGTGGTGTGCATTTGAGGGACCAGTGCCAGGGTCTTCGGCCCGGGCGGGCACGCCACCATGACGAAGGACAAGATATCTGGGGGGCCCTCTAAACAGAGCACACTGGATCGTTACAGGGGCGCTGGAGCCCCGGCGTCGGAACAGGGAGGCGCAGCCGGGGTCATGCCAGATAACGCTGCGTTAATGGCAGCCATAACGCAATCCAGAGACACCTTGGATGCTAAAATCGGTGCGGTGGGCTCCGATGTTACGCTGATCAGACAGGCCCTGCGGAATGCGGTGGAGCACATCACAGAGACCGAAACCAGGATATCAGAGGTTGAGGATTCTGTCATTACCCTGAAAAAGAAAGTGGAGTCTCTGGAAACCATAACAAGAGGACTGGCGTCCCATGTGGAAGATGCGGAGGGCAGAGCCAGAAGAAATTACCTACGCTTTGTGGGGTTCCCTGAGGGATGTGAAGGTAACGACATGGAGCGGTTCTTAACCCAGTGGCTTACGGACTGGCTCCCCCCAGAGTCATTGTCCCGCTGCTTTATAATTGAGAGGGCTCATAGGGCCTTGATGCAGAAGCCATACCCGGGCGCCAGGCCAAGACCTGTCATCGCCAAGATCTTAAACTACCACGACAGAGACACGATACTAAAGCAAGCCAGACAAAAGGAATCCCTGACCTACGCCTCCAACCGTATCCTAATTTTTCCGGACTATACGAGGCTAGTCCAGCAGAAACGACAATCCTTTACAGCGACAAAAGCCCGCCTCCAAGACTTGAAACTTCCATATACTTTGCTATATCCTGCCAGGTTGAGGGTGGTGTATCAGTCATGCACACTTTTTTCGAAAAGCCGGAAGACGTCTTTATCTGGACAGATGAGACGGTGAAAACTCAGCCCAACACGTCGCCCCGGCTGGAATGGGATTCATAATCCAGTGAAGTAAACTGCAGACCACCAAAGTCCAGAATTAAAGGGAGCAGAAGGTCGAGATCAAGACGGCGATCCAAGTCACGCAGTGACTCCAACAAAGACTCCTCGACGTCCCAAAATGGGACTACGGCATCCTAGTTGCTGCAAAAGGGGGGGTCGCTTGTAAAGCACATACAGGCCGATGGGGCAAGAAGGGGGGGCTAGTACCTATATCAGACTTACTATAGTCGAGGGGAACGCCCGCTGTTTATGGGCCGGTTACTGGGGAATCATTGGTGGGGCGCTCCCGTTGGGGCCCGCACGCCACCTCTGCCGCGACAGGTACTTCAACAGTTTTGAGGTATGTGGGGGAAGGGGGAAAGTTGCAAAACACATTTTAGCTGTGCTGCATCAATGCCCTGCACTGCCATAGCTCATCTAGTAGTCACTGCACGCCACACATACATGCGGTCCCAGATCTACTCATGGTGGTCCCCATAGATAAGGCACAGGTTCATGGGGGTGACCTCCGGATATTCAGCTGAAATGTTAGAGCGGCACTGGATAAAGTAAAACGAGGTGCCATACTCCAGCAAGCTAAACGGTATCATGCAGACATCCTGATGCTCCAGGAGACCCACCTGATGGGAACCAAAACACTGTGTCTTCTTAGACATGGATATACTCAAGTGTTCCACTCGGGTTTCACTAGGGGGTCACGGGGGTTGCAATTCTGATCCATCGTAGGGTCCCATACATGCATAATAAGTCATGGACAGATACACAGGGTAGATACGCCTTTATAACGGGCACCCTACACGGGGAACGTTTGGTGCTGGGTTGTGTATATGCCCCCCGCCGCTGTCATGGGCGCTAGTCGAGCATCTCACGACCCTATGGTCTGACATACCGAAAGGGCTAACGATGGTGGGAGGGGACTGGAGCAATTTCATAAACCTGGTCGGGGACAGATGGCAAGCATCAGGTTACTCACATGCACACCAAACCACAAAGCTGGGCTCCCTAGTGGCTGAACTGGGCTGGACGGATCTCTGGAGGAGACTTCCCCGGGAGGAACGGGGGTACACCTTTTTCTCGGGGACACACAACTCTTCCTCCCGCCTTGATTATATTTTTATGCCCTCTGACGCTGCATGCAGTGTGAGGTCCGCAGAGATCCTTCCAAGGAGTTTGTCGGACCATTCCCCAGTGGCGCTAAAGAAACAGGTAGGACCCGAGAGGCAGGCCTTTCGTTGGCGCCTCTCCCCCTGGCAATTGCAGGATGAGAAATACCAGATGCATATGGATCAAGCAATTGAGCGATATCTGGAAATAAACGTGGGATCGGTGGAGACGGCCGAGACCCTATGGGAAGCTATGAAGCCAGCGATACGGGGCATCGACATCTCCTATTGCGCGATGTCGCGTAAACTCCGTTGGGAGGCACTTCTGAGGTCAGAGGCCCAGTTGATAGATCTCAAGCTGCGTAGCAGGGGGGAGAACGGGGGCCTAGCGCGTCACCAGCTGTTGCTTGCGCAGCAGACTCATCCTGGTGTATTGTTGGACAAGGCCCGGTTAACATGGCTGGCATCGCGTAGCAGAATTTATCAATGGGGGGACAAGTCCAGTAAATTATTGTACAGGCTATGCCAGGGAGCCCTGCACCCCCAGGCTGTCCCCAGTATACTTGGCCCGGATGGTAGGGTCCTTAATAACCCCCCATTGATTGTGAGCTATTACGCTGAGCTGTATACCCCCAGGGAACTCCTACAGGACATGATACAACGTTTCATAGACGATTTACCGCCATAGGCCCTCTCTGACGAAGCTAGGGCAGACTTGGACGTCCCACTAACCACGGAAGAACTATGCGCTGCATTGATTGATCCGAATTCCGGCAAGGCGTCGGGCCCCAATGGATTCCCATGTGAATTCTTCATGAAATACTTCTCCAAGTTGGGGCCCCACTTTCTCGCGGTTGTGGACGAGGCAGTAGATCAGGGCCGCCTCCCACGGGAGTGGAGGTACGCCGAGGTGGTTGTCTTTCACAAACCCGGTCGTCCTCCGGAACAGAATGCATTGTATCGTCCTGTCTTGCTGTTGAATGTCAAGGCCAAAATATTGGCCAAGGCGCTGGCCAATCGCCTTCAGCCGCATATAACACAACTGGTCCATCCCGATCAGGCCGGCTTCATGCCTCAGAGAGCTACGCGTCATAATATCCGCCCGGCCCACAACGTTATCGCAGCCATCGAGGGGTATGGGGAACCGGCTGCCCTGCTACTAGCAGACATGGATAGGGCGTTTGATTCTCTCAGCTGGGTTTATTTATTCGCACTACTGAGTCACCTCAATATTGGGCCACGATATCCGTCCTATTTAAAATTACTATATACGGACCTCACGGCCTCAGTGCGTGTTGCGGGATCTACCTCCTGCACATTCCCAATTGGAAGGGGTACCCGCCAGGGGGTGCCCCCTGTCACCGTACTTATTCGCTTTAGCAATGGAGCCATTGGCGACCTGGGTCCGTGTCGACGCGCAGGTACGGGGCTTCGAGTGGACGCACGGAATGTCAGACTGCATCGCATTATATGCAGACGATGTATTGTTCTTCTTAACCTACCTCAATAGGACTGGCCCGAGATTGCTCCGCATTATGCAACTCTTTGGCGAATCCTTAGGCCTTTTTTATGAATCCCCGTAAGTCTACCCTTTGGGTGCTGGGGGGGACTGGCGTACTGGGGCCCTGGGTGTCGGCAGTACAGGTAGCGACGGAGGGGGTGAAGTACCTGGGGGTCTTTTTATCGGACACACAACGTTCGTCGTGGGATAAGAATATCGCTCCGGTATGGACGCGGGTAAGAGAGGAGATGAAAACTTGGTTGCATATGCCCCTCTCTGTCTATGGCAGACCAGCTATTTTTAAAATGGTATCCCTTCCGCGTTTGCTCTACCAATTGCAGAACCACCAATATCCGATTCTGCAAACCTAGTTCCGCCAGGTTAATGCGGCGTTGGGACAGTTTCTGTGGGCGGGGGGAGCTTCCCGGGTCGCGTTGCGGACCTGTTTTCAGTCTACATTTTGCGGGGGACTGGCTACATCAGACATCCAATCCTACTATGCAGCCTCACATCTGCTAGTGCTGAACGAATGGTGGTATGGAAATAGGCAAGACCCCGCATATGCTGTGGAGTGGTGGCGGATGGGGGATGCAACCCTTCACACCATCTTATACTCAACATCCCTACGCCGATCCCTACTGCCGGCAACGCAGATGGTATTCCAGATTTGGAAACAATCCCTCCGCAAGATCGGGTTGGTGGGGCAGACTAACGGGGGAAACCCCATTGTGGCACAATGGAGGACTACCGCAACTGGCTACACTACCTGGATTTCATGGGTGGGACAATATAGGGATATCTACATTAGGGGATGTCATGCGGGGTTCAATACTGAAATCTTTTCAAGATCTTCAAAAAGAATATAATATGCCTCTAACTCAATTTTACAAGTATCCAATTTAGACATGCCATCTCCCCCAGCATCTCAAAACTAGAGGCCCTCCCCGAATTTAATCCCATCGAATCCAAAGTGTTTATGGGCGACCTGAACAACCACAAAATTACCAAAATATATCAATCACTTGTGACTAATAGCTCTACCACACTAGACAAACTTAGTGAGGCATAGGCGCTCAATCTCGGCCAGTTGGATGGGGATGACTGGGCAGAGGCGCTGGCTTCCCCACGGGGGCGGCGATAGCATCCCGGTTACGCCTTATTCAATTTAAATATCTGCACCGGGTCTAGGCTATGGAAGGCAGGCTTGGTATCATCCCCGGTTTGCTTGCGATGTGGACATGAGGAAGGGTCCCTCATTCATACAATATTGCATTGTACGGCGCTCGCAAAGTTCTGGCGGGGGGGTCATGGCATGCCTTGCGGAAGTCCTGGGGTGGGATGTCCCCGTTTCACCAAAATTGGCAATTCTACACATCATGGAGGGTATCGGGGGCAATATCTATAAACAACACTTATTGTTGTTGGGGCTTACCCTGGCCAAAAGAGATATTGCGAGGCTTTGGAAGGCACCTGCCCCACCATCTTTGATAGCCTGGAAAAAGGGGCTAGACTTCTGTATGGGCTTAGAGATACCGATATTCAAGGCCAGGGGTTGCCCGCAAAAGCACCCCAAAATTTGGAAAAGATGGGCGAACTACCGGGGTCTTTACCTGGAGCCAGTGCCTCCAACGGGAACGCATACATTCTAATTGACACTCAGGGTTATCGGGTAGTGGAGGGAATTGATGGTTTGTATAAGACTCAATTGTGGTGACGAGCTAAGTTGTGGCAGAAGAGATGCAGTAGTGGAGCAGCGCAAAGGGCTTGGGTTCAAAATGTTCACGTTATTATGTTCTATATAACTCTTATTTTGGAAAAATGTAAACAAAATGTCAACATCAATATTTTGAGGTGTACGATATGGCGGTTGCCTCCTGCACTAAGGGGCTCCACACTGTATGTGACTATTGACACAATAAAATTTGTTTATAAAAAAAAAAACTGTCTGAAGACAAAACATCAGAAAACAAAAATAATGATATTAAGCCCCAGAAGTTGTATGTATGTAAAAAAAAAAAAGCAATTTCAAAGGCTTGAAATGACCAGATACTCTGCTTTAGTGCCATGAACCCCCCTCAAAATCACATATCAGATAATCTGAAATCACTGAAAAGGCAATACTGTGATTTTTAACAGCTCTACTAAGAGCATTGTTGTGAAGGAAAAGTCCCTTGCATGGTGATGAACGTGTATCGCTGCCCTGAATGTTTGAATCTTTGGTGTTGATTTTAGTTATGGGCTAACACAGATAATGCGTGTGCACCGTGACATAGGCCTGTCTCATGGATTCACTTGCTGGACTGGTAGGGTCGCCCAAAGCGGTACCCTCATGGTGGTGAAAGGCTCCTGCCTTTGCAAAGATTTAAGCAGCACAAAGGTGGTGGTGGCAGCTTACCGTGTAGTGATCAATGGAAGTGAACAGGCCTTTTTATCTGTCACTGAAGTGACGCATATAGGCTAACTCATGCACAGTTCCGCTGCTGTGAGCTTATCTCACCCCTGGCCTACATCAAGTTAGGATGTAGTGCTTAGCAGTGTGTGTGTGTTATATGCATGTGATCTGTGTATGTGTGTGAATGGCACAATGCAAGAAAGATGTAGTGCTGTGCAGTGTGTGTGTGTTGTACACATGTGCAGGTGTATGTGAGCCTGTGATTGGTAACATACACAGAAGATGTAGTGCTGTGAAGTGCTTGTGTGTTATATGCATGTGCTGGGTGTATGATGATTGCTGACATGACGATTGAGCCGTAGTCCGTGTGTGGAGGGGAGTCAGTAACCTCGCATGCCAGGTGGGGCTACCCTGAAGATTGCTGCCTTGCTGATCGGGCCATAGCCTGTGTGCAGAATAAGAACGGTTACCCCATATGTCAGATGGGACCACCGGGAAAAAGGCAATGAGCGTAGCCGTGCACTCCCGATCCCCGCCTGAGGATCTGCACCAGGAGCATCAAATTTCCCCCATGCCTGTTGGGAGGATCCAAGGAAATTTACCGCCGAAGGAGGAGCATCAAGGACACCAGGCTGCTGTCCCCACAGGACTCCGTGTGAGGAAAACAAGGATACCTGACCATTGCCCCTGCAGGGCAGCGTGTGCGATACTTACTAGCAACAGCTGCTGAACCCACCGTACCCACGAAGGGGGTTGATCTCGAAGACTCTGGTCCTGCTGTTGCGGGTAAGACTGATTGGCAGGCAGAAAGACACCGGGGGAACCTGCTTTCCATATAGTACTTCGTTGATGGAACACTTTTGACTTTAATTATAGTCAGAGTTTTAAAATATTGGGTAAAATGGTTCATTTTGCAGAACAATTTCTTTAATAATATGACCAAAAGCCATAGTTTTCACAGGTATTTCTACAGAAACAATGTCAAATGCTCATGACGTGCGCCCTTCGTGGTCCCACTGATCAAGGTCTTTGTGCAAGCCACAAGTGCCTCAGAAAGAATACAACAATACATGGATTAGAGAAATAACACCAGCAAAGGGCAAGGGTGAAACTGAGTGGATGTTTAAAAGGTGAGGGCAGGAAAGAGAGGTGGGGTGGTGGAAGAAGGTGAGGGAGGTAAGTAGCACAAAACAGAGACAGCAGAGTAAGGCTGCATTTCAAACCATAGCGTGGGGCCTCATGGCAACTTTGCCTAAATACAGGAGTTTTGGACAACACGATTTCTCTTCCTGGGGTAGAAAAAAATATTTAACTGGCCTACAGGCTACCAGACACTCTAAACATCCTTCTTTATTTGAGGTACCTGTAGAGTACTACGTTTTAATGCCTTAGGGGCATTAGCTGTCAAACTGATGGTTGTTTGAGTATGTGCAGCAGGAAGTAGAGGTTAAATAGAACACAAAATAATTTATGGCGACTTAATTTTGCTAGTGAATAGTTATTCTCCTTCAGCAATGTCTTCAACCATGAAAGAATGCCTCTTTTAAGAGCCGTTTCTACTTGTGACATTTCATTCTGTGGAACAATTTAGTGCATTACTGGAAACTGAAACAAATACTCCAGAACCGACAAATTAGGAAGGCACTGGTGGAGTCAAGGGAGTGGAGTTAGTCGGGATTAGTTTATGATCCGCAAGTATGTGCACATAGTTTGTTTAAAACTCAGATTCCAAATTTAGACAATAAGGCTAAACACAATGATTTTAACTTATTCCATAGAGATTCAAAACACACTCTTACAGTTTTCTGAGCACTTCAGAAAGAAAGGTGTCACAATTAACAAATGTTATGGTAGCGTATGCACTTCAAAAGCAGGAGCGGGAGTGTTTGCCTTGCTTCGATTTAAACTTATGTGCTATTATCACTCCATTTGTCAGCAGCAAACGTTTAACTGCCTGAGCCATGCTGAATAGCAAAGTTGATCCAATTAACTTTATTGGCCAAAAATAGGCCATTTGCTAAGATAGCCGAGGGTGTTGCATTCATCAGGTCTCAAGGTATAAAATCAGCAAGCTCTAGTGGTTGTGGCACTTGCTGTAGAGATTTCTGTGTGAGCTGCAGGGCACAAGCTTGAAAATAATAATATTGCTTATAATGATATTAAGCCTACTATACATTTCTTAGTGTAACCAGCAGGTAATATGTTTATATGCAAGTGCAAAAGTTTGGTGAATTAGTGCAGTATTTCCTGAGGTGCTTTAGTAACCTGCATTTCGCAGGTTCAAATCCTGCTAGAATCCTACCTGTCACCCATGCTCCTGTCTCATCCTCCAGGATAAAGTATTATTTAATCTTTGATTTCAAAAAGAGATAACCTTCTAGTGGATGAACTGCACAGTGTGAATCTGGAAAATCTGAGGTAAATCCTGGCTTTCCTGCTTGAATAAATTGTGTAAGCCTTACTTATTTCAGCAATTTTTCTTTTTGTTCATTGTCGCATATGAGAGCATCTTCCAATATATGTCTGTTCAGGATGAACTTCTTGCGTTTGAGTTAGATGTACAATGTTGATCACATGATGTTCTTCCTGACAGGTGCCATATTGAACAGAGGTTTTGGTGTTCCTCCTTGATGCAGGAACCCTCTTAGGACACAGCCTGCCTTGCCAGGAGTATAAGAGATGGGTCACCTTTTGTATCCTATATTGAGGATTGGATAACTAGAGACTTCATTGGCTGGATTGCCTGGATGCAAATAAGGTTGATCAAGATAGTTTATCGGTGGTTTATGAGTATTGGCTTTTGATTAAAAGTTCTCTTAAAATGCCATAAACAGCTGGGTCAGTGAGATGGCCTTCAGTGATGGCAGAAATATCTCTCCTGGGGCTAGCTGGGGAAGGTAACAAGAGACATAGAGGGGGTCTGGTTCAGTTATTTCAGGGCCAACTTCTGATGTGTCACCTTTTTAGTTTTTTTTTGTCACATTCATCAAGCTTCATGTCATGATCCTTGTACGTTCATGAAATCTCAGCCTGGTTCACATATGTTAAGCTGTGTGCCGGGGCTGTGCGCTACTGCTGGACCGTCATCTCTTCTGTTGGTCCACAGGGTTTAGTTGCAGACATGGTGCCATGCAGCATGTCCATAATTTGGATTGCATCTCTGAGGCCGAAGTGGGGTCTTGTGTTTCAATTAATAGCCTATAATGTTGTATGACAAATGACTTAGCTCTTAGTTCAATATTAGCATTGTCATCAGGGCAGTGGGGGAAACGGTTAGGTGGCTGGAGTGCGACATATTCAGGAGGCGAGTGCTGGCGCCAGTGGTGACAGAAATGGATATTAAGCTTTAAAAGTAACCTCAGGTATTGCGTTTTTCACAGTTGGCGACGATGATTTGGAGAGACAATCAAGACGGTGCAATGCCACGATCAATATTGGTTACATAGTGTTTGTTTTCAGACGTATTTTGATTTTTCATAGTAAAACCTGAAGGGCAGGGCACTTTTGGAAACCTATTGGCCCCATATATATTTACAGTAAAAAGAGTTCCCAGTGCATGCAACCAATGAAGCACCGTGCTGCGGCTCTGGGAAGGTGCACCACTCAGGGAGGCTGTGGTCCAGAGGCATAGACACACAGCAGACACTTCAATACTAATGTGGACTAAACCCGGGACTATGAAAATAGGTACCGGAAGTAGCCAGAAGTACCTTGAACTGGGCATGTGGCCTGTAGACAGCCAAGTGCTCATCTAGCATCAGACAATTTATAGCAGATGTTCTTCTTCAGGTGCAATTTTAGTCAACTAGAAAATTAGTTATTCTCTGTGTGGCAACACATACAAATGTGGCAGAGAGCGGCATAACGGGGACAGAGGCATATATTCACTCTCTGTTTCTACAGACTTATGCTCAGAGGAAGACAACCTTTTACTTCTTGATCTCCATCAGTACCACAAATGACCCATGATATGAGGTTAAACCATTTTGTTTTACAGCAAAATTGAAGCATTGATTTTTCAAAAAGTCTTGTGATTCTTTCTCTGTGTAATGAAGTGTTTAATATGCATCTCCTATAGAGACTTTACCATATAATACTTCAGTACACAGTGCTCTCAGTCTGTCGATTGGCAGTGACATGGCAGTGCTATCCAGAAAACACCAGGCATTGTATCCAAAGCCACTGCAACCATGAGTGCTCCCGGGAGAACCTTTCTGTGAAGTCTCTTAACCTTCCGAACCGTCTGGATCTTAGTTGGAACGAATGTGTGTAATTCCAGTTGGTCTGTTTGAAAAAAAGTAGTGACTTTTTGCTGGCTGGTAAGAGCATTAAGTTCCCAATTAGTCAAGTAGTCTGAACATTTCCTATGTAGAGCTATCAGAAAATAGTGTTGTCAAAAGGACAGTAGTGTGGTGGCCCACCGCGTCAGGTATGCTGCTGACGGCGGGCAGATATGTGGAGCTAGGGTGTTATGGGCAAAAGGAGAGTGACACACACACCATGCTGCTAGTGTCGGGAAGACCGCCCCCGAGCGAGCGCCTCCCTTTTATTCTGACCCCGCAGGCCACGCCTGGCCTGCGGATGCGGTGGGTGTTGTTCCGGTTAGCGCGGTCAGGGGAAACACAAGACCGCTAACTATTACATCCCTCCCCAACTTGGTTCTTGAACAAAATAAACTAAACATTTGTACACACGTCCTGCCACTTGGCACAGATCAATTGTTGAAGTCCCCATCAGTCTTAGCATACGAAATCCTGAAGCCGTTGGTTGGGACGAGGATTAGGCCGCAGGCCGTAGCGATGCTGTTGGCTTTGGAGCGGTGGTGGGCCAGACGTTGGTCCGCTGGGAGGAAACGAGGAAGGTGGGGTACTTGGGGACTCTGGACTCACCCCGGCGTTTCCTTCATCTTCTTCTGTCTCCCTGATTGGCCCAGTTTGACTTGGGATGCGTGACCGCTGGGGGCTGTCCTCTGTGTGTACCGCAGGGACTTCCTTGAACCAGGAGATGTTCCGCGAAACCTCTTCGTTCCCTTTTTGGGCCGTCACCATGGTTCCAATACTGGCCACGACTGTCCACATACCTGGCTCATGGATGGTCCGAAATTTTCCTCCGAGCCGGCGATCTTTGAGGATGACTGTCGTTCCTGGTCGGAGGAGCCGAGGTGTAGCTGGCTCTGTAGTTTCGCCATGCCCTTCTTGCCTGGGTCTCCGGAGCGTCCAGAGGTGGGGGTATCCACCCCGGGCATGTGGGAATCAGATCTCTCCGGGGGCCTTTGAACATGAGGGACCATGGGCTCCGCAGGGTGGTGCAGTGTGGGGTGCTCCGGTACTCCCTCAGGAACTCGCAGAGACGCTGTTCGGGGTCTGCTTGTTCCACCACTGCATTGCGGAGCATCTTGTTTAGAGTCCGCATTAGGCGTTCCACGTCCCCGTTGGCCTGAGGCCAGTGAGGGGTGACACGGCGGTGTTGAATCCCTCGCTGGCGGAGAAAGTCGGCAAACTCTACCCCGTGGAACGGGGGCCCATTGTCGCTCCTGATTTCTCAGGGGAATCCAAACGTGGCAAATGCTTTCTCCAGATTGGGGGCGACATGGACGAAGGCGGTTGATGCGACTAGCTCCACTATGGGATATTTCGAGAAGGCATCCACCAGGACGAGCATGTGTTTCCCTCACGGGAAGCTCCCAAAGTCTATGCTCACCTTCGACCATGGAGTGGAGCAGGCGTCTTCCGTGATCACTGGGGCCGGTTTCTCCAAGGCACTGGTTAGCTGACAGGCTGAACACCTGCGTACCAGGTCCTCGACCATCGCCTCTAGCTCGGGGAACCATACTTTCTCTCTCATTCTCGCTTTCATTTTGGTGGTGCCTTGGTGGCCTCCGTGAGCCAGTTGGGTTGCACGGTGTCTCAGTGACTGCGGTATCACTAGCCTCGATCCCCTTAACAGTATTCCATCTTCCGTGGCACTCAGCTCGCTCCTGTCTCTCCATATTTTCGTCAGCGCTTCCCAGTCTTCTGGTGCCCACGTGTTGGCTAGTTGAAGGTAGTTCTTCCATGACCCTTCTCTGACCGCTTGGAGAGTCCGGCTATATACCGTATCATGTTCAGCCGCTTCTTTGATTTCATCAAGCATCATCGCTTGGGGACATGCGGCCACTGAGACCATGTTAATGTATTGTTCGGATCCCTCGGTGTCCGTTATCTCTTCCCCAGGACTGGGGTGTCTGGGCAGGAAGTCCGCCGGGTTCTTCGCCCCCGGTCTGTATACCACTTCCATTTGGTACAGTTGAAGCTGTACTGCCCATCGTTCGATCCTTGGGGGCGGATGGGGAGCTGACCCTTTGAAGAGGGGAACTAACGGCTGGTGATCAGTTACCATTGTGAACGGCTGGCCTGTCAGATATAGGTGAAAATGATTGCAGGCCCACTTTATGGCGAGTGCCTCCCGTTCGATTTGGGCATACCTTGCTTCCGTGGGGGTCAGCGACCTGCTGGCGAATGACAATGCAGCCCATCGTCCTGGTTCTTGTTCCTGGGCCAGTACTGCCCCTAGTCCCACCGGACTGGCATCCACTAACACTTCTGTCTTCTTCGCCGGATCGAAGTATGCGAGTGTGGCCTCTCCGAGGAGCGCATCCATGATGCTTTGAAACGCTTCCTCCTCCTTCCGGTCCCAGTGCCACTTGGCGTCGGCTTTCGTCAGGGCTCTTAACGGTTCAGCGCGGGTCGCCAAGTCAGGGATGAACCTCCCGCAGTACGTTGCCATGCCGAGGAAACTCCTCACTTCCGTCGGTGTGGTTGAGGCAGGAGTGCTGCGGATGGCCTCCGACTTCTTCGGGTCCACTTGAATGCCTTCTTGGTTGAATATATATCCGAAAAACTCTAGGGACGGTTGGAAAAAGAGGCACTTCTCCCGGTGGAGCGTTGCTCGATGTTCACTGAGGCGGCGTAGAGTGTTCCGTAGGTGTCGATGATGGTCAGCAGCCGTGGTTGAGTGGATCAATATATCGTCGCTAACGTTTATCACCCCTGGCAGCCCCAACAGCATTTCTCTGATAGTGTTCTGAAAGACCTCGGCTGCTGAGGATATCCCAAAATTCAGTCATTTGTAGCGACGCAACCCTAGATGGGTGTTGAACGTCGTGATGTACCGACTCTCCTTCGCTAAGCGCAGTTGGTGATACCCCGCGTTCAGGTCAATCTTTGAGAACCATCTCGACCCGTTTACGACCGCTATGATGTCGTCCATCGTTGGTGTGATGTGGCGTTCCCTTTTGATGGCTCGGTTGGGTAGCCTCATGTCTATGCAGAGGCGGATTGCGCCTGGCTGTTTGGGCTTCTCTGCTATGACCATCGGGGACACCCAGGGAGTTGGTCCCGATACTTTTTCAATTACTCCCAGTTTTTCAAGGTTTTCTAGCTCCTTCTCTACGGCCGGTCTCAGGTGAAATGGGACACTGCAATGTCGGAGTGCAAATGGGGTGATGGTCTTGTCAATATGTAGTTTGATGGGGTCGCACTTGATGCGCCCGAGTCCCTGGAATAGCTCCGGAAACTGATCCAGTATTTTGTCGATCTGGTGTGCTTGGACACTCTGGGCGAAGGACACTAGACCCAGGTCCTCCGCGGTGTGGCTGCTTATCAGTGTGTCCGCCTCACGGTCTATTACATGGATGACCGTCGTGATTTCTTGGTCGTCTGACCTGACCGGAACAGATATCTTGCCCTTTAGTGGCAGGGGTTTTTGGCTCCCATACGCAAATATCCTGGTTCGGGATGGGGTGATCGGTGGACGGGGTTGAAGTCGGCGGTATTGCTGGAGACCCATCACGAGGACGGATGCCCCAGTGTCGATGATTGCCTTCACTTCCGATCCCGCGATGCTGATCAAACAGGTGGGCTGCGGCCTCCTGCGGCGCTCGAGCTCTTGCGCAAAAGAAATCAGGTATGCCTCTTCATCATCGTCGGTGGAGGAGTCCTCCGGTCCTTGGTATCGGTGGCTTGTCCTTGGTGCTTCATCCCTGGGCGCTGGGTCTGTTACGGATAGGTGTCGTACGGCCCGTGAGGGCGGCCTCTGCCCTCGTGCGTCACGGCCTCGGTTCCGTCTCCGGCACACTGCCCGAAGTGGTTAGGGATCCCGCAATTTGCACAGGTTTTTCCTTGCGCCGGGCAATCTTTCGCCGCATGGGGTTCGTGTCCACAGTACCCACATCTTGTTTTTGGCGCCTCAGGTCTTGCCTTCCTTGGCGTGTCGCTGCGTGTCTTCGTGCAGAGGGCATCAACCCTCTCCGTCTTGATGGTCTCCGTCCTTCCTGGGGCCTTCGCGAGAGCTTGGTCCATCTCGTTAGCCCTTGCCGCCGATAGGTCGTGGGTCCTCGCTAGTATGAGGATATCCTCCAACGTGATCCTTGGCTGGCGTAGTATGAGTCCTCGGAGCGTCTTGTCTCTGCACCCCTGAATCATCTGGGCTCTTATCTCCTTAGGTTGGTCATCCTCTGTACACGTGCTGGCAAGCTCGCGCAGGCGGGCGTAGAATGCGTCAATCGACTCTCCTTCCCGTTGGCGGGCCTGCCGTAGCTTGAAACGCTCAAAATCCGGGTTGAGCTGGGGGTCGAAATGCGCATCTAGGGCCGCAATTGCTGCGTCGTAGTCCATGGCGATGCCCGTGTTTGGGAGGTGCTTAAACAGCTTGAAGATCTCGTCTCCCTCGTAGTGGAGAAGCAATGACCTCTTCACGGCCCCATCAGTCTCTCTGGTGGCCACAAAGTAGTTGTTCAGCCTTTCAACCCAGATCCTCCACCTGGGGGATGCTGTGGCTGGATCCTCCAACTCGCTGAAAGGTGGGAGTACCCCGGTGAGTGCGTGTTGCACCAGGGGTCTCTGTTGGGCCTGGTCCTCATCACCCATGTTCACTCCTGGTAGGTGTGCTTATTCCTTCCCTGCGTGTACCTCCACCAGTGTCTGTCCTGCCGTGGGTGCTCTCTCCCCTGGGAGCCCCCTGTCTCGCCTGGTGTTGCCTGTGCTCCGCACTTTCCCTGGCCACTGTCTCTCTTTGGCCTTGGTTGGGGGCCTGGCATCCTGGTGCAGCCTCTCCTGGGGCTGCCTGCTGACTCTACAGCCTTTTCCCCTGATGGGCCTGCTGGGCGGGGCTCCGCTGACTCCCTCGCAGGTCTTGCCGTCTTTCCCCCAGGCACTCTGGCCGGTCCCCCTCCTCACCTCGCGGTGCAGGCTGGCAGCATCCCGCCCAGCTGTAGCGCGCTGCTCCTCTCTGCGCGTGGGGCGGGGCTTGTTGGTGCCGCCTCCGATGGAGCCGATCAGCGCGATGCCTGGAGCCGCCTCCGCACGCCGCGCAGGAGATTGCCGGTCTGCGGCAACGCGTCAGGTATGCTGCTGACGGCGGGCAGATATGTGGAGCTAGGGTGTTATGGGAAAAAAGGAGAGTGACACACACACCATGCTGCTCGTGTCGGAAAGACCGCCCCCGAGCGAGCGCCTCCCTTTTATTCTGACCCCGCAGGCCACGCCTGGCCTGCGGATGCGGTGGGTGTTGTTCTGGTTAGCGCGGTCAGGGGAAACACAAGACCGCTAACTATTACAAGTAGCAGGAACGTTTCTCAGTGCATTTTTAAAGCGCTTACAGTTGATGAATACCTCTCTAAAATTCAGAGGTGGGAAGATGAAACGTTTGCTGTGCTTGCAAGTTGCTAAATAATTTCAAGGCTCAGGTCGTGCACGCGCTCTTAGAGCCAGGTGGCGGCCCTCACCCTTGGCTCTCACTTTTAATGTGTGTTGACTCACCCTCCTCTAGCCTGACGTCTCTCCTCCCAGGGGCTTGGAAGGGACACACAGCGCCGGACTGAAAGCCAAACAGCGTCCTTTACTCCGCAGCGCGGTCGTCTGTCCTGCAGAGTCTGTATAGCTACATTAGCTGCGCGGGAAGCTCTGACCTGGATTTTGCGCTGATACAATACACTGCGCAGAATCCAGCGCTCAGCTTTCCAACTGCAGCCTCTAAACCCACCCTTCCCCTACTCTTCACAGAGAGCAGTGGGGTGGGGTCAGGGAGCCTCTACTCTGTGACGAGTTAGGGAAGGGTGGAGTGGCACAGCTCCGCTCCTTGAATGAATGACGTGATTCTCCTGGCGCTGCAGCGATTTAGTCTGAAGCGTCTGGAGGCAAATGTTAGGAAAACTTCATTAAGGGGTAGAGATCAGTCCAGGAGGCTAGTGCTTTGCTATGCTGATGACCTCACAGTCCTCAGCCCATCAATTTGATGAACAGCAATGGAAGACAGGGTTTGCAAAGTGCGCATGTCTGTCTGCCATCCACAGATTTATTTAGTGCCTAGGACAGATTGGGGGGGGGGGAGTTCTGTGGTACGGAGTGACTGAGGGCACGAGTGAATGATGATATAAACATGTGGGTGCATGTAAATGTGTTTTTAACCCAAAAATAAAGATGGGTGGCGCTCAAACGCCCCCTAGGGGGAGCCATCCCTGCTTGAGAGAGAGAAACGTAGAATGGCAGCAATGATAACTCTATCTGGTATAAGTGACTATATATCCAGTTCAGGCCAGGTTGTGGCCAGGGTTCCAAGAGATCTTGTGCATGTGTATGTGGAAGGTCAGGACGTCTTGGAATGGTTTGTAAGCTCTGACATCGTTTGTGAGGCGCAGGCCTTAACTGAGGTCTCTAAAGCGGCTGCCTTAATAGGGCCCATGCCATTGGAAGGGACAGCCTTCATCAGAAAGTTACCTGTGGCTGAACAGATGGTCTACAAGTGAATGAAGGAGGCTTTGATTAGATGGTGAGGGGTTGAGGCCAGCGCTGTAACTTCAGAAATACCGGGACTCCAAGAGAGCGGATGGTGTTCTGTTTGACTCTAGGATTCAGTATGTGTTGCATGACTGGAATGAGTGGGTGAGAGGGATGGGGGCCAAGGTCTTTCAGTCCTTTAACCAGTTGGTGGTGACAGAGCGGCTCAAGGAAGAGTGCTCTACCCCACTTAGACTATATCTGTCCGAGAGTGACCCAGTGAAGCTCGCAGTGCTGGTTGACAAGCGGTTAGCTCACAAGGTTCACAAGAGGCTAGAACAGCCTGGTTCTAAGCCAAAGGGGGAGAGGAACTCTCCTCAGACTGGTTCCAAACTGGAAGGTAAGGGCTAGGAGGGCTCAGGCAAAATGGGAATTGTGATGGTGTGTTTGGGGAAGGAGCATCATGATCAGGGAGGACAGGGAACTTCTTCCAAGTCCAAGGTGGTGACTTGCTACGAGTGCCACCAAATGGGACACTTCAAGAAAGCCTGTCAGGTGAATGACCGTGACCCAGCAACACCCGTGATAGCGAGAATGTTACACGTGGGTGAAGGGACCCAAAAGGGGCCAGTTGCGCTCAACCTAGTACCTAAGGAGATCTGGAAGAGGGACCCCTAAACTCTGAAGCGCATTCATCCTAACACAATGGGGTTTATGCAAGAAGTTAGTATCAATAGTAGGAAAATGTCTGCCCTGTGGGACACTGTAGACTTCCGCACTATGGTTGAGAGGAAGCACCTTAAGCCAGATGAGATGCTCCTTTGGACCAAGCATACGGTTTGGTAGCCAGTGTATAGGGCATGGAATATCCGTTTGCCAGGATTGAGATTGGCCTCAATTGCATGACAGCCATGGGAGATGCCAGAGTAAGGGAAAAGGAAGGTGCTGGATGTCCCTTGAGCAAAGACTTGATTGCCCCTTGCTTGGTGCCAGGACTGGAAGCCTTTATGGCTTGGACCACGTCAGCTATGTTGACCAAAGCCAGTGAATCCTGGGCCAGGAACTAGCAACAGGCTACTGGTTCAGTTAGTGCACACAAATTTCCAGTTGTCACTGGCCCATGAAGTGACCTTGTCAGGACACTTGTGCATCAGAAAAACCCATGATAGGTTGGATTCTCTTTTCTACTGGTCAGGGATGAGCAGAGACATAAAGAGGTTCTGTAGAACCTGTTCCACTTGCCAGATGAGTGGTAAGACAGGAGGGAGGACAAAGGCACCGTTAGTGCCTATACCAGTTGCAAGTGTTCCATTGTACGAATGGGCATAGACATTACTGGTCCAGTTGACCCCGCCACAGTCAGGCAACAAGCATATCTTGGTTGTGGTGGGTAAACCCACCAGGCACCCGGACGTTCTACCTCTGAGGAGCATGACTACCCTGGTGGTAGCGAGGGCACTCCTGAGGATCTCTTCCAGGGTTGGATTTCTGAGAACTGTAATTTCTGACCAGGTAACCGGTTTCATCTCCTCTTACACGAGAGAGATGTGGAAGCAAACTGGTGTGACACACAAATTCTCCACAGCATATCACCCACAAAGCAATGGTTTGGTGGAGTGGTTTAACAAGACACTGGGGATCATGATGGGAGCTTTGTCGGAGAACCTCAGGAGGAAGAGGGATCTTATCCTGCCATGTCTCTTGTTTGCCTACCGAGAGAATTTGCAGAAGGGGGTAGGGTTCAGTCCTTTTGAGCTTCTGTATGGACACCTGGTGCAGGGACCACTCACCTTAGTCAGAGAGGGCTGGGAAGGAACCTCAGAGTCTCCACAGAAAGATGTGGTGAACTATTTGATTGGCCTTAGGAAGTTGATGGCACATTACAAGAGTCAGTCAAAGGAAACCCTTCAGGCCAGCTAAGCACTGAATTAGGAGATGTATGACCAGAAAGCTATACTGACTGGGTATCAGAAAGGTCAGGAGGTGTTGGTGCTAAAGTATATTTGTCCAAGGGCTTTGCAAGACAATTGGTGTGGGCCATACAAGGTAGTTCAGAAGATTTCTGAGCTTAACAACTTGGTAGACACCGGTGCCACATCGGAACCCAAGAAGTTGTTGTATGTGAACAGGCTGAAGCGTTACCTCCATAGAGATTACACAGTGAAAGTCATGCCTACAGCAGAGGAAGTAGAGGAAGACAGTGAGCCTCTTCCTGACTTGTTGCATAGTGATATGAGGGATGGCACTGTGGAAGGAGTTCAGTTAGCCCCTGAGTTAACGCCTCAGCAGCAGAGAGGGAGAGAGTAGAGATGTGTTGGGGTGGTTTGCCAACCACTTTTTGCTTGCTCTAGGGTGTATACCCTCTTATGTGCATGACACAGAGACAGGAAAACGTCTGCCAGTGAAGGGCATGATGTACAGAATGTCTGTCTGGGTTCAGGGATGCATTAAGGCGGAAGTTGCCAAATGTTGGACATGGGGTCATTGAGAGATCTCATAGTCCATGGTATAGTCCTGTGAAGCTAGTCCCAAAACAAGGCTCTACTGACTTGCAGTTCTTTGTGGACTACTGAGCCCTCAATGAGATAACCAAAACTGATGCCCATTCAAATCCAAGAGCAGATGAGTTTAAGTGCTGCAAAGTACTTGAGCACCTTCGATCTGACCAGTGAGTATTGACAGTTTTCTTTGGGACCAGATGCCAAGAAGAAGATTGCAGTTTAAGGTGATGCACTTTGGGTTGAAGTAAACTCCTTGTGAACCATGTTCTCGCAGGGCTGGAGGAGTTCTGTGTGGCATACCTGGATGACATTGCTGTGTTCAGCAATTCGTGGCAGGATCACCTGACACACTGAGAACATGTGTTGGCTAGGGTACAGAAGGTGAAACTGACCATTAGGGCAACCAAGTGTCAGCTGGGGCAGTCCTCTGTTGTCTTCCTTGGGCATGAGTTGGGGAACGGGAAGATTCACCCATTGGATGCCAAGATTCAGTCTGTGATGGAGTAGAAGGTGCCTACCACCCAACTGTGGTGAGAGTACTACTTGAAATTTGTGGCAACCTTTGGGAGTATAGTTGCGCCATCGAATGAACTGATCTCCAAGAAGCAGCCCAGGAAAGTATATGGACTGAGGAGTGTCAGAAAGCATGTGAGGAACTGAAAAAGCCACTAAGCACTGCACCTGCACTGAAAGCACCTGACAATAGTCAGCCTTTCATTGTACAGAAAAGTGCCTCTATCAAGGAAGTTGGGGGCACATGATTGAAGCATTTTTGTATTCGCAAACTGGCCGATTCGCAGAATCGGCCTGTTTGCGAATACAAAAAAGGGTATTCACATGCATCAAACCCAACTTGCGATTCGGTAACCTGTTACCGAATCGCAAATTGGGTTTTGCGATTCGGTATTTGGAAGGGGCGTGAGAAGGGCGTCCCTTCCAAGTACCGAATATTAACAGTATGCATGAATGTTTTGTGACCGTGAATGCTGTCGCAAAACATTCGCATATTACCACCTACTTCAAGTAGGTGGTAAGCCATTTGCAAATGGGTAGGGGTCCCAGAGGGACCCCTTCCCCTTTGTGAATGGTTGTAAAAGCATTTTTAAGAGCAGGCAGTGG
The DNA here is from genome assembly GCA_963921515.1 of Calotriton arnoldi. Taxonomy (NCBI): domain Eukaryota; kingdom Metazoa; phylum Chordata; class Amphibia; order Caudata; family Salamandridae; genus Calotriton; species Calotriton arnoldi. The sequence goes on along the minus strand of CAWUFW010001599.1, from coordinate 796,940 downwards.
TCCCACGGACCACTGCCTGCTCTTAAAAAATGAAAAGAAAACTTTTCATTTTACTTTTTTTAAAGCATCTCGTTTTCCTTTAAGGAAAACGGGCTGCTTTACAAAAAATATATTGCTTTATTAAAAAAAAATCACAGACATGATGGTCTGCTGACCTCAGCAGGCCACCATCGCTGTGTGATTTTTGCGATTCCAAGGAGGTTGTAAAGTGCGAACCGCCTCATTATTATTAATGAGGTAGAGCGATTTGCGACCCCCTAGGAATCGCAATCTGAAACTCTTTGAGTTTCATGCATTGTAAATTGCGATTACCTAATTGCGATTCTCAGTAATTCGCAATTAGGTACTTGCAATTTACAATGTTGATGCATGTGCCCCTTGGAGTGGTGTGAGCTCAACTGGATGACAAAGGCAGAGAGGTCTGGTAGCCTTTATTAGTAGGAGGTTACTACCCAGAGAACAGAAGTGGATGGCTATTGAGAAGGAGTGATTTGCCAGAGCGTGGGCCTTGTGTAAATGCTGTCCTTACTTATTTGGCACTAAGTTTGTCGTGCAAGTGGATCATAAGCCACTGAAATGCTTGATGGCTATAGGGATATAATCGCAAGTTGTTGAGATGGTCTATTTCTTTTCAAGGGTTAGATCTTTTAGTGGGGCACAGTGCCGGATTGATCCATGGGAATGCTGATGAACTATCCTGCTGGTTTTACCGATCTGACCACCCAACCTCTCCGGGTTAGGAGTTGGCTCTGGATGTTCTGATCTGAGAGGAGCATCAGTTGAACAGAAGAGTCTCTCTCTCATGGTGATGGATGTGTACCGCCGCCCTGAGTGCCCCAACTGCAATGATGTCTGGATCCCCGGTGCTGATTTTTGTTGTCATGAGCAAACGTGGATCATGCACCATGACACAGGCCTGTCTCATGGATTGCACTCTTGTTGGACCAGGAGGGGCCACCCAAAGCACTTGCCTCATAGTATTGAAAGGCTACTGCTTTTGCCAGAAAATAAGCAGCACAAGCGCGGGGAGGCAGCATACTCTGTAGCGATCAATAGAACTGAACATGCCTTTTTACCTGTGTCAGTGGAGTGAGGCCTACATGCTCACTCAATTAAAGTTTAGCTGTTGTGTGCTTAAGTTACCCTTGGCCTACATCAGGTTAGTATGTAGTGTTGAGCAGTGTGTGTGTGTGTGCATGTGTGTGTGTTATATGCACGTGCTGGGTGTATGTGTGCATGTAAATGGTACAATAGATGGAAGATGTAGTACTGTGCAGTGTTTGTGTGTTCTATGCATGAGCTAGGTGTATGTATGTCTGTGAATGGTGCAATACATAGAATGTGTAGTGCTGTGCAGTGTGTGTGTGTGTGTTATATGTATGTCCTGGGTGTCTGTGTGCCTGTGAATGGTACAATAATTGGAATATTTGGGGTTCCCTTTCGGTGGACCCTGGGCTGACTGGAGGAGCATTAGGAGATAGAGGAATCCCTCCCCAGACAGATTTGTGGACTGCTGCATTTCTATGAGCTGCATAGGACACACTGAAGGAAGGGAGAACCTTGCTCTTCAGTGCACTTCAAAGGGTGCTCTTTGATTCAGAGAGAAGTCATTGGAAAGGGGCCAGAGGCCAGGGCACATCTTAGGAAAGAGATGGGGCTGATAAGAGAATCACAAAGAGTAGGGCTTAGGCCCTGGGGTTATGTTTTGATCCAAATATCACTGTGGCGGATGTCCAGGTGTGACCTCTAGTCACTCCCATGGCAAGTGTTGTTGGGCTATCAGATCTGGAGTCACTCCTGCTGTTACAGACTGCTTTCTGGAGGAAGGGCAGGCCAGAGTAGAGGGCACTTCAAAAGGAAGCAGACCCCCAACATAAACTTCAAAGACCCAAATCCTAAATCACATTTGGTGTCTGGAAATGTACTATAAGAAGGGAAGCTCTATGCCCCCAAAATTGTCAACTGTCAAGCAGCCTGTTGGGCTGTGCGCGGAAGAGAAGCTCAGTAAGACGTCTGCCTGTGACCACGACTGGAGACTTAGGGGTGGGAGTCTCCCAGCTGCATGAGTGTCATCGCCCAGGGAATTAAAAACCACCTGGCCCTGGAGCACCTGCCTGCTTTCCAAGACAAGGGCGTCCTGTAGGGAAGAGTCAAGAGCTGGAGGAGCGAGGTCCAGTGGTAGATGCTGGTGACTGGATCTCTGAAACGAGGTGTGAGGAGACAACGTCTGCACCTGGTCGTAGCCCGTGTGCACAGTGCCAGGTGGGGCCACAGTGAAGATTACTGCAATGCCAATCTGGCTGCAAATGGTGTGCAGAGTGAAGTCAACAATGCCGTATGCCAGGTGGGGCCACGGTGAAGAATACTGCTGTGCCGATCTGGCCATTGTCCGTGTGCAGAGTGGAGTCAGCGACCCCACATGCCAAGTGGGGATGCTGTGAAGATTGCTGCTGTGCTGATTGGGCCGTATCCCCTGTGCGGAGAGGAGTCGGCGACCCTACATGCCAGGTGGGGCAGTCGTAAAGATTGCTGATGTGGCGATCAGGCCATAGCCCATGTGCGGAGTGAGGACGGTGACCCCGTATGCCAGGTGGGGCCACTGGGAAAAAGGCAAAAGCGTGGTCTGGTCAAGACAGTCATCGAGAGGAGGAGGCCGTCATAGTAATCTGTGAGGGCCCAGGCCCTGACTGAGGACCTGTGCCAAGAGCATCGAATCCCCCCCCTCCTCCTACCTGTGCGGAAGATGCAAGGAAACGTACCAGTATCGGAGGAGTATTGAGGACATCCAGCCACTGTCCTTGAAGGGCTGTGTGTGAAGAACTTGAGGACATCCGACCCCTACCCCAGCAAGGCCATGTGTGCAATACTTATAGGAGACAGCTGCTGGAGCCTCTGTGCCCATGAGGGGGCACTCTCGAAGACTCCAGTCATGCAGGTACTGCTGATGCTGGTATGACTGTTTGACGGGTTGGAAGGCCCTGCGGGAACATGTCTGCCATATAGCGCTTCGGTGCTGGAACACTTTTGACTTTACTAAAAGTTGGAGTTGGACTTCTGAGACTCAGACTATTAGTGGGGCTTAACCTGAATGTCACCTATAGGGGATGGGGAATAACCAATAACTGCTAGTAAGAGGGGAGGGTGGACTCAGGATCCTGCCTATTGAAAGACGAGAGCCCTTTTGTATTGGTATATAAATACGCCTTGCTTCCTAAAAGCAAGTATTTATGTGGACAATCATTTATTTCTGCTATTGAATGTATTTTGAGTTGTGAGCCTGTGTTCATCCCCCTGTGTCTACCTCCTCCCAAGAAGCCTTGGACTGCTCAACCTGTGCTATCTCTGAGAGTCAAATCCTGAAGGGGTACTTGGCCCGGTTGCTCAGGATCCATAGTAGGTCAGTCCCTGGGACATCAGGAGCAAAAGGCTTCAACCCCCACAGTTGGGACTAGAAGCTCCCGCCTGCCCCATGGCCCTCTAAATGGGGTTCTGACAAGCATATTTCATTCCATGGAGAAGATCTTTCTGGCAAAAGTAAGAAGAACAGCAAAATTCACTCAAATGGATTACCTTAAAATACTGGAGGATAAATCCTGAAAATGAACAATGTGCCATCGGAACTGCATCTACAACCCTCTCAAAGTGAAGTATTGCCTACGCGAGATAAATGTAATGAGGAAAACAATCCCTAGTCTGGTACACTTAGAAAATGACACACTTGTGGCAGAAACACACAGGAGTATCCACATGGATCCAGGATGACCAGAACTATACCATATTTCCGGGCTAACCTCCAAATATTTGAATAACTTCCATTTGAAGCCTTTGCATGCCAATTTATCTTATGAGGATATCCTGAAAATCTGGTATGGATCATGTTTCTCCTGGACCGATACTGGGCACCTCTACAATAAGCATTTGCTGGAAGGAAGCTGCTAGAAATGAGTGCACCTATGCCCAGTGGTGTTAGTTTGCTTTACACTTTAACAAGAAATTACATCAGATAGACAGTAGCAGAAAATGAGAGCAACTCGAAGGATAACTTTAGAATGGCAATGAGTTCAAGTAGTTACACGAACATCAATTTTCAAGGTTGATCATCTTTTGAGATAGGTATGTGTAATGCCTAAATTACTTATCAGTAATTCCATTAGTCTGAGCCCATAATTTCTGGTTCTGATGATTACATATGAGGTGCCATACCTCCACAGGCAGTATGATTCTTTAAAGTATAAAAAGTATAAATTCACCTTCCCCCCGATTGAATATGCTCTTGACGAAGAGAAGTGTGTAGTGGACAGACAGACGGCCCAGTGTCTTTTTCACCTACACATTAAATATGTATTCCACTTTGTCTACACTCTCACGGCAATAATGGTGCTACATGCATAGTGTTATAAGAAAGGCTGCGTATTCACGCAATCTATACACTATATATTTATCACAATCTGATTGTAAACTCCTTCAGCAAAGTGATGTCACGTAATTCTGTTTGATTTTCAAGCTAAATAAAGGCGTAGTTAAGTTAACATTATCAGAGTGTAGAGCATCTCTGCACTTGCACATCACAGGTAACTAGCACTGTCCCTTATAATCCCCATTACACTGACCTGCCAATGTACTCTACACAAAATTAACCTGGATTTGCCAGGTATATCTTTTCCTGAATCTGTATATTTACACATAAAAATAACTGTCAAGAAACAAAGGTCCGTGAAGTTAATCCAAAGAAAAACAGTTACCCAATTAAAAGTTAATGCTTCCAGATGGAGATCATTTTATGTCAGATCCCTCCAAGGACTTGTACCTATTTGCATATTTTTCCTGTAAGGGAACAGCAAACGTCAACACTGAAACCTGCAGAGACTTACTTTCTGCTGAAAAGGATCATTTGACTAAGCTACATGCCATACTTAAAGAAGATGGAAACACCAGCTCAAATGAAATATGAGGAAGTCTGACTCCCATCAAAATGCCTATGTTTACGCATGTCAGTGGAGTCACTAGGGGGGTGCGGGGGTGCGGACCGCACCGGGTGACACCATCACATGTGGTGACACCTTTCCCAAATGAGACTATTTACTAAATAGTCTCATTTGGGAAAGGTGTCACCCCATGTGATTGTGTCATGGGGTAAGTCGTTTTCCCAAATGAGACTATTTACTAAATAGTCTCTTTTGGGAAAGGTGTCACCCCCGCACTGGGTGACACCAACCCTAGTGACGCCGCTGACGCATGTCCTAGCTATTCAATCCCACTGGAACTCACACTTCAAGATATAGAAGATGAATATTCCCAGCAGTCCAAATAGCTGGAAGGCTGCAAAAAGGAACCATAAATGTGTTCAGCAGCTCACCAAGCAGCACATTTGCAACAGACCCTGATCTATCCATCACTCCCTCTTAACTGCTTGAAGTTCCTGCAACCTACCAGGCCATTATTTTCAATACTCAGAGGCCATTCAACTTGATTCAAGTGCTGTAAAGTGCCATGTCAATAATAATATCAGTGGAAAAAAACACTATTATTTCAAAACACTTACTAAAAACATTATTGCCAATTCTCCACAATTTAGTAAGCGGTGGGAAAATTATCAACAAAGCAGAGAATTTTATTCTACCCGATGAGTCTAATTCTCCTGTTACCCAGAAATGTTCTGTAACCGGTCCTGCTGCTCCAGACGTAGGACATGAGGGATCCACTGGATCCCTGCTTTCTCTTGCAACTCAATTAGGTTGCCCTCCAGTAGAATAAAAATGGCTTAAGGGAACAAAAATGAAAAAGGAGAGTCCTGATCATATATTTTCATTAATAAAACTGTTCCACAAGGTGCTTTGGGCCGCTAACCAAAAACTGAATAGCGAAGACCCACAAGTTGATTCCATGCTATTTGTTTTTTTTAATGTGTGGTAAGAAAGAGAACAATACCAAGGTAAGAACGTTGAAAGAAAAGGGAAAGAGAAAAAAGAAAAGCCCAAGAGGCACATGATCTCAAATAAACTCTCGCGCTGTCCACTTTGATCCTGACTAGGTATTAATATCCCCAGCTATAGAACTTGCAGTCAACCTGACTACGGTACCAGATCCACCCCTACCACTCTATGACCAGGTATCTGCCTTGGAAGCAATACCTTCAGGTATCTTCAGGACATAAACTATGTTTTGGCTTAGTCCTGAATCCCACAGCAGCAGAATTTAAACCACTGTCTATAACAGCTCAACAAAATCATGGTAATAATGATAACAAACTCCATAAGGAATTCATTGTAATTGTATTTATATAGCACTTACTACCCCATATGAGGCGCTGAAATGCTTGTCTGCGAGTAGAATGCTACTGTCAGATCTACTTATGTTTCCGCAGGAACGTTATGCAAATGATGAAAATGTCCTCAACTTCACCTGGTCATATATTGTACCCAACTTAGTCAAAGTACTAACAGTAACCCGGGGAAGAAGGGAAAAAACAAGGAGAAGAAAACACAAAGGTCCCACGTCGCACCCCAGTCTGAGACAAAAGCAGTCGAGAAAAAGAGTTCTCTGTTGAAAAGAAAGAACAGGAGAAGAGGTAAGTATACACGGTGTTTACACCCCTACTCTTACTACTATTCTCTAGTCATGAATGTATCTACCTTAACAATTCCCTTCTTCCGTGTGTGCTGGTAGCTGGGGTAAGTAATTGAGTGTTGATATCTAGATAGAAAGAAACAGAGATATGTATGTAATAAAGTCTCCGTATACTTGTGGGACAGGTATAGGGGGAATGCAGTAGTGAAACCCACCTAGGTTATGCAGGAACTGCTCAAGGATTATCGGTTCTCCGTTATGCCAAAAACAAATATCATCTTAACAGCAGGTAAACTAATCTCTTCTTTTATCTTTCCAGGAATCAACATAAAATAAAGAAAACTTAGGCCTCCATTAACTCGGAGCCTCAATTAGATACGTATTGTTGGGACATACATATGCTAATAGAAAATAGCAAGCTGGCACAGTTTACTATAATGGAAGTGTGCAGCTTTTCTTTTGTATACTCCTTTAATTATAGGGAAAGCCTCCCCGAGGATCCGGAGCCTACCGCGGACGGAACGAGGAAAAATGAAGAGAATCCTCCCAGGGGGTCAGGAGCCTACCGCAATTGGAGCGAGGATTAGGAGAGTCAGCACCTAGCCAGGAACTGGAACATTGGAGTCGAAGATGCCACGATGGGAGACAGCGCCGACAAGGAGACGCGATGACCCGGAAATGCAGGTAGGAGCCCGGAAGCAAACTAAGCTTTCCCGAAGCAAGAATGCGAAGCGTCCTTACTTGGGAGCGGCTGGTTTTTAAGCTCCTTGGCCGATTCCCGCACATGTGCAAAAGCAGGAGTCGGCCATGCTTGTAGTCCGCTGGCCACTTGCGCTCGGCAAACCTAACAGTACACCCCCCCCTATAGTCCCCCCTACCGGCTTGGGTTTCTCGGGGTGTCGTCTGTGAAACAGACGCAACAGACGAGGGGCGTGCACATGACTAGCTGGTTCCCAGGTGCGTTCCTCAATACCATAACCCTTCCAATGAATAAGATACTGGAGAGTTTACGTCTCACTCTTCTTGAATCAATAATAGCTTCAATTTCATATTCTGGTTCGTTGTCTACCACTATAGGGGCTGGAGTGGCAGGGATACGTGTGCCTGGTTCCACAGGTTTTAGAAGAGAGACGTGAAATACTGGATGTATTCTCAAAACATTTGGGAGTTACAACCTCATGACAACAGGATTTATTACCTTACATATCTTGTAAGGGCCAATGTACCGTGGTTTAAATTTACAAAACCCTTTTAGGGCAAGGTTTTTCGTAGATAACCACACTTCATCCCCTTGGGTGTATTGAGGCTCTGCACGTTGATGGAGGTCAGCTCTCTTCTTATAATCTGCTTTCGCCCTCTCTAAATTGACTGTTGCTGTCTTATGTGTTTCTTGTAGGGTTTTCACAAAGTCAAGAGCTGCTGGAGAAGGACAGGAAGAAGAAGGCGGGGATATCATGGTTCGTGGATGGAAACCATAAGAACAAAAGAAGGGAGAGTAAGCAGTAGAAGAGTGACAACTATTGTTGTAGGTGAACTCAGCAACTCATACTATCCTATTCCAGTCTGAGGGAGAGTGTAAAAACTGGCATAGTATGTATTGCTCAAAGCACTGATTCACTCTCTCAGTCTGGCCGTCAGTTTGAGGGTGATGACTGGAGGACAATCTGATGTCTATCTGCAATAAAGCTCCCATCCCTTTCCAGAATTTAGAAATGAATTGGGCTCCTCTATCAGACACAAGAACAGACGGTAGACCCTGTAGGCGCACAATATTTTGAATGAATAGAGACGCCAACATTTTAGATGTGGGGAGGGCTTTTAATGGGATAAAGTGGGCCATCTTGGTAAATAAATCGACCACAACAAGGAGAGTAGTGTTCCCCTGAGCTGTCTTAGGTAGATCCACAATAAAGTCCAGAGCCAAAGTATGCCAAGGACTAGGTGGAGTGGGCAACAGCATTAATAAGCCCGCGGGGGCCTGATGAGAAGCTTTCCCTTGTGCACACACATGGCACGTTTGAATGTATTCTTTGGCGTCCCTCCCCATACCAGGCCACCAAAAGTGTGTTTTCAGGATTTCCATGGTTTTTCTGTTCCCAGGGTGTCCAGCAAGTAGATGGGTGTGACTCCACTCTAGGGCTTGTTGCTGAAGGCAATGGGTGGGAACTACCAATCCCCCCTGGACGTAAAACAAACCCTGGACTTTACTGACATCATTAGGTCTAGCTATCTCTTCTATGTCTACAGTGTCTTGTGCCTCCTTAACTGTTTCCATAAAGTCGTCTTCTGAACAAAGGACTCCGATTATACGTTCCCTGGATATTATGGGAGGGGGTTCAGTCTGTGGTTTCTCAAGTTCATAACCAAACGGGACAGGGCATCTGCTTTCCCATTTTTCTTTCCTGCCTGGAATTGGATTATAAAGTCGTAACCACTGAAGAACTGCGTCCAACGCAATTGTCGCATGGACAAAGCTCTTGCGGATTTGAGAAACTGCAGGTTATGGTGATCAGTGAGGACCGTTATTCTATGGTTGGCTCCTAGAAGATACTGCCTCCATTCTTCAAAAGCCTTTTTTATAGCTAACAATTCCTTATCTCCTATGGCATAAATCAATTCAGCTGGTGTTTAATTTATGTGAATAGTAAGCCATGGGATGAAGGCAACCAGTGCTTGAGTCCGGTTGAGAAAGAACCCCCTACAGCCATTTGTGAGGCATGAGCCTCGACCACAAATGACCGAGAAGGATCGGGATGACTCAGGACAGGTGCTTGTGTGAATGCTTCTTTCAGTTTACAGAAGGCCTCCTCGGCCTCAGGGGTCCACAGAAACTAAACTCCTTTTTTCAGAAGCTTGGTAATGGGGAAAGCTAAAGCAGAAAAATTACTGATAAACCATCTGTAAAAATTGGCAAAGCCAAGAAAACTCTGAATGTCTCTAACAGTCTTTGGTGCTTGCCAGCGAGTAAGGGCTTCTACCTTCTGTGGATCCATACTGATTCCTTGGGGAGAAACAACGAACCAGAGGAAGCACACCTGAAAAGTATGGAATTTACATTTCTCAAGCTTGCAATATAAGTGGTTGTCTCGCAAGCGTTCGAGGACCCTCCTAACATGAAGTTCATGTTCTTGTATGGACGGGGAATAAATCAAAGTGTCGTCGATATAAGCAATGACAAAGAGGTCTAACATGTCTTTTAGTACTTTGTTGATAAAAAAATTGAAAAGCAGAGGGAGCTTTACAGCGTCTGAATGGCATTACTAGATATTCGTATAGGCCGAACTTAGTACAAAAAGCCGTCTTCCACTCATCCCCCTCCCTGACTCTCACCAGATGGCAAGCTCCCCGCAGATCTAGTTTGGTGAAAATATGGGCGTTCTTTAGCTGATCAAGGAGGGAGGATATCAGTGGTAGAGGATACCGGTTCTTGATTGCAACATTGTTGAGCGCTCTGTAATCTATACAACAGCTAAGACCCCCCCTCTCGTTTGGGTATAAGGAAGAGAGACGACGATGCCGGTGATCTAGAAGGGCGAATGAAACCAATCCTAAGCATTTCCTCCAAATAGTCTCGGAGATACACATTCTTTTTCTCTGTCAGAGCATATATCCGGCTGCAAGGTATGCGAGCACCAGGTACTAGTTCAATTCTACAGTCATAGAGTCTGTGGGGCGGGAGACTAGTTGCCTTTTCCACATCAAAGACCTCTTTCAAATCGTGATAGCTGACTGGTAAATCAGAAACTTCAGAACTAGTGAGAACCACTGCTTTCCTAGGGGTGTCAGAACTACAAAACACATGATCCTTACAAATATCAGGACTAAACACTAATGTCATCTCTTTCCAATTAATAAAGGGACTGTGTTGACATAACCAAGGCAGTCCCAGGATGGCAGGAAACTGAGGAGATTGAATGAGATCAAAGGTAATTGTCTCTTGATGTTTCTCCTCAATAATCAATGTTTAATCAGCAGTTACATGTGTAATAGGACCAGACTTAAGAGTACTGCCGTCTATGGTTGTAACTTCCTCCCAAGTGGCTTTAGACACCCGGGGAATGTTCTTACTATGTGCCCATTGTAAATCCATGAAGTTGCCAGTGGCACCGGAATCCACCATTATTTGAATATCCATAACCTGTTGTCCCCATATCAAGCAAGAGGAGAGAAAGAAATGGCGCGGGGAAAACAAAAACGCTTCTGCTTGTGAGACAGTAAACCCTGAACTACCCGAAGTCTTTGTCTCAGAAGGCTTCGGGCTCTCTAGTTTTCCGAAGGTTTCCTCTGTTTTAGCTTCACAGGGCATTCCCTGAGGAAATGGCCTTGCTTTCCACAGTATAAACACAGTCTTTTGTCATGCCTTCTCTGCCTCTCCTCTTCACTAAGGGGCCCCCTGATGCTTCCAATCTGCATAGGTTCTGGGTCTTCTATGGATTTTTCTGGATCAGGTTTTTTCTCTTTATAAACAAAAATGCGGCCTTCCATCCTCCCCTTTTCTCTTTTCCTCGCACTAATTCTGTGATCTAGCTTGACCACCAAATCTATCAGGGCGGTACAAGACTCAGGAGGATCAACCACTTGTGCTAGGAGATCTTTTAAGTTCTCTCTCAGTCCTCTGTAGAACAAGGCGCTACGTTTTTCTTCCCAGCCTCTGCTACCAGTCTATTAAAGGTAGATATGTACGTTGTCAAGTCATTTGTCCCCTGTTTAAAAGCTCGGTATCTACTGACTGCATGAAGGAATGCCTGTCAAAAAGCTTCTTAAGTTCACCCTTGAAAGCGGTGTAATTATGCAGCAAAGGGTCATTTCTTTCTATGAGAGGTATGGACCAATTGGCTGCGGACCCCCCCAAATATGAAATGACAAAAGCCACCTTAGCTTGGTCTGTCAGGAAGCAAGCGGCTTTGCACATAAAGTGGAGTTGGCACTGACTAAGAAAGGCCACAAACTTGGTGGGATCCCCCATAAAACGTTCAGGAGGGGCCAATGGAATGGACTGAGGTGTTGTAACTTGTATAACCGGAACATTAGTACCAGGAGGCTGAGAGGAGGATGGAAACTGAGTCCCTGACATAGTACCCAAACTAGATTCTGCTCTCATGCCTCGTTGTAAGGTATCCACCCATGCAGACAAAGCCTGGGTTTCTTTCTGTAGATTTTCCAACATGTGGGCTAAGTCTGTGAGCGTTACCTGACTCATTTCTATGACGTTCGGGCAAAAATCAGATTTGATTGAGGGCTTCGCGTTCTGTCAGATCTACTTTACGTTTCCGCAGGAACGTCATGCAAATGATGAAAATGTCCTCTATTGTACCCAACTTAGTCAAAGTACTAACAGTAACCCGGGGAAGAAGGGAAAAAACAAGGAGAAGAAAACACAAAGGTCCCACGTCGCACCCCAGTCTGAGACAAAAGCAGTCGAGTAAAAGAGTTCTCTGTTGAAAAGAAAGAACAGAAGAAGAGGTAAGTATACACGGTGTTTACACCCCTACTCTTACTACTATTCTCTAGTCATGAATGGATCTACCTTAACAATTCCCTTCTTCCGTGTGTGCTGGTAGCTGGGGTAAGTAATAGAGTGTTAATATCCAGATAGAAAGAAACAGAGATATGTATGTAATAAAGTCTCCGTATACTTGTGGGACAGGGATAAGGGGAATGCAGTACTGAAACCTACCTAGGTTATGCAGGAACTGCTCAAGGATTATCGGTTCTCCATTATGCCAAAAACAAATATCATCTTAACAGCAGGTAAACTAATCTCTTCTTTTATCTTTCCAGGAATCAACATAAAATAAAGAAAACTGGACCTCCATTAACTCGGAGCCTCAATTAGATAAGTATTAGTGGGACATACTTATGCTAATAGAAAATATCGAGCTGGCACAGTTTACTATAATGGGAGTGTGCAGCTTTTCTTTTGTATACTCCTTTAATTATAGGGAAAGCCTCCCCGAGGATCAGGAGCCTACCGCGGACGGAACGAGGGAAAATGAAGAGAATCCTCTCAGGGGTCAGGAGCCTACCGCAATTGGAGCGAGGATTAGGAGAGTCAGCACCTAGCCAGGACCTGGAATATCGGAGTCGAAGACGCTGCGATGGGAGAGAGCACCGACGAGGAGACGCGACGACCCGGAAATGCAGGTAAGGACCCAGAAGCAAACTAAGCTTTCCCGAAGCAAGAACGCGAAGCAAGAACGCGAAGCGTCCTTACTCGGGAGTGACTGGTTTTTAAGCTCCTTGGCCGATTCCCGCGCATGTGCAAAAGCGGGAGTCGGCCATGCTTGTAGTCCGATGGCCACTTGCGCTCGGCAAACCTGACAGCTATTCCGGAAAAGCATTAGTGGTGGGTTAGTATAGGAAAATATGAGTTAATTTGAGAGGTGGACACGTCAGTCTGGTAGTTGGATTGAATAGGATAATGGAGGTATAGAAGAGGGAAGAGTCTTGTAAGTGTTATTTGGTAGATCATGGTAATAGGCTGAGGTTTTGAATGAGTAAAGGAGAGATGAGTCTCTATAAAGGGATTAGGGAGATCATTAGTTTTAAAATGAGGTTTGGGATGAGTCAAAGGAGGAATATATGAGGGAAGAATTTAGAAGGGGTTGTTTGGGAGATCATAGTAGTAACATGAGATTTGGGGTGAGCCAGGACAGATAGTGAAGAGAAGAGTCTAGAAAGGGTTATTTTGGAGATTATAGTAGTAGAATGAGGTCTGGGATAAGTCAGAGAACGGAAGTAGATGATATATTGAAAGAGGTATAGGGTGGGACAGACTAGTGCACTGGAGAGAGTGAAAGGTATCTTTCTTCTAGGAGTAAAGTAATAAATATATAGATACATGACTACATAAAAAGGGTATACATGTATAAGGAAGATAATATATTGAGATTTAAAGTTGTATTGCATATAATTAGACTTTCAAGTGTTGCTGTACTTTAAGCTAATTTATTTGACAATTTTTTATAACTTAATTGTTTTTTTAATTTGGTCTTTTACACAACATTTCAACAGTGAAGCACTTTTAGATAAAATAGTTATGATAATATTTACATATTGTGATAGATAAATAAAACAGAGACCTATAAGCATCTAATCAAATAACTTATATAAAAACAATGCAGTGACCTATAAACATGTTAAGCATAGAATAATAAATATATCTACATATATATACCACCACCGCTCCCGGTTGCACCCGCCGCGAGTTCGGCAAGCCCCAGGTGGAACACTGCTTTGGATTCAATTTGGGCTGTCTGAACCGCCGCTTACGGACTCTGTTGACCTATTTAGGTCGTGGCTTATACAAAGCTAGAGTGTTTCACCATATGTGGGACACTCACAGTGTTTTTGTTTTTAATCCAGCGGCAGGCGAGGGAATGTACAGGCACAGTTATTACGGCTGCCAATTGATTTTTTTAGCGATGGGAGCGCCATAGAAATTGCATTAGGCAATAAATAATTAAGACAGTGACGCCCCATTGCTGCCCCTTCATTGGCCAAGGATCCACCAACCATATGGCAGGACCGTTTTAATGACTGTGTTTGTTTTATTGACGGCTTTTCCGCACTGATGACGGCAAGAGCCAGAAACGCGTCTGCGGATGTTTTATAGCCGATACATACCCCGTGAGTGCACCGGACCTTGGGAGTATTATGAACTCCTTGTTTTTTGCTGTTTTATAAGTGGTTTCCACCACCGCTCCCGGTTGCACCCGCCGCGAGTTCGGCAAGCCCCAGGTGGAACACTGCTTTGGATAAATATATATATATATATATATATATATATATATATATATATATATATATATATATATATATATATATATATATATTATATATATATATATATATATATATATATATTTATTTAACCATAAGTAATCTATACACTTGTTAAGCAGACCTAAAGAATAGCTATAGATTTTAAAAACCATAGTTATTATACATATTTGTGCAAAGAAATACACATATCTAGATACATACATATAATCAAATTATAAATGTTTACATAAACAGTGATATGCTGTACATTGGTGTTTGAGTATGGTGTTTATGTAGGAAAGAGCCAACTCTTGAGTATTCGACTGAAGATGAGATAGTTATCCGTGGATCTTATGTTTGGGGATAATGAATTCCATAGTTTAGCTGCTTGAACAGAGAAAAATGTTCCACCTATGGTCTTTTTCTTGTATGATGGGGTTTTGAGGCCAGGTGCCAGTCTTGAGCGGAGGTTCCTTTGTTGAATGTATTTGGCGATTTTATTCCTGATGAAAAGTGGTCCTGTTCCATGTATTGCTTTGTGGGTGATACAAATCAGCTTGAAGGTGGATCTTCTGACAACCAGTAACCAATGTAGGGCCCTCAAGGCAGAAGAGATGTGGGCTTGTGGCTTTACATTTAGAAGTAGTCTGGCAGCAGAGTTCAGAATACATTTGAGTCTTTTCATGGTTGATACAGATGATCCGTGGTAGAGGCCGTTGGTGTAATCAGGTTTAAACAGTACAAGAGAGATAGTAGCCTGGACCTTGTGTGGACATCCCAAGCGGGGTAAGATGCATCGCAGAGCTTTAATGGTGATGAAGCTTGATCTTGCTAATTTGTCCACTTGTACCTTCATTGATAACTTGGAGTCCATGGTAATTCCAAGGTTTCTTACTTCTTTAGATACTTTAGGAGGTGGTCCCAGATCGTTAGACCAGGCGCAGAGTGGGTCATAATTTTTCTAATCGCCACTTCCGTTTTGGAAGCACTCAATTTGAGATGGCTCCATGTCATCCACTGATCAATGGCTCTGAGGCAACTGAAGATTTTTGAGTTTCCAATGTCTTTGAATCTTTCCAGTTTAAGGAGTAATTGTGTGTTAACTGCATAGGTATAGCATGTCAGCTGAAATTCATTGATCATTGCCAGTAAAGACTTCATGTAGACGTTGAAAAGCATGGGTGAGATCATAGAGCCTTGAGGGACCCTTGTTTTTGTGAAGCACGGTTTGGATGAGAAAAGGGGAGTATAGATAAAAAAATTCTGTTTAAGGTAGGATGTGATTCAGTCAAGATCAGTCCCCTCCATGCTGGCTTCTTAGAGTCTATGTGTTAGGGTGTCATGGTCAACTGTGTCGAACGCAGCTGAAAGGTCCAAGAGAAGTAGTGCAGCAACCTTGTTCTGGTCTACTGTTTTTAAGGTCATCCCAGATGGCAATGAGGGCAAATTCTGTGCCTCTTCTTGGGCGGAATCCAATTTGGTAGTGTGAAAGTATGGAGTTATCTTCACTGAATTGTGACACCTGGGGGAATGCTGCTCTTTCTATCAGTTTGCCCAGGAAAGGTCCATTTGTAATTGGTCTGTAGTTGTTGGGGTCATGCAGGTCCAGGTTTGTTTTCTTTAATAATGGGGGTATGTACGCATTTTTTAGGTCTTCTGAAAAGATTCCGGTGGTTAAAGAATTATTTATGATTCTTCTTACTGGTGTGGCAACAGAGGTAGATAAAAGAATGCTTTTGAAAATTTGTGATGGACAAGGGTAAGAAGGACAGCCGGCTAGTCTGCTTGCTTTGACCAGATCCCTAAATTCACTTTGTGATATTTGTTTGAAGGAAGGAATTTTTGGAAATGGGTTGGTGCTGGTGGTTTTCCTTTGTTTTAAATAGGATTCCAACGTGTCTGCTTTGGTTGTGTAATGATTTTCCAGTTTGTCCATGAATACTTAAGTAATGGGATGAGTTCCTTCTTTGCATTTAGGTTTATGAAATTCAGTTAGAATTTTATAAAATTCTTTATTTGCACATTTAACATTTTGATAGCTTTTTGAATGTTGATTTGTATATTCTGTTAAGTTGTGTAGGTCAAGTTTGTCTTGACTTCTGTTTGTTTTGAGACAGGTATGTTGCAGCCTTCTAATTTGTTGTTCTATCTTTTTTAGTTCTGTATTTCTCCATGGTGCTTGTTTTCTTTTGCCCTGTTTTGTTGTTCTTAGTGGTGTTAGGATATCAAAAGCTTCCTGTAGCCACTCAAAGTTTTGAAATGAAATTATTGTGTCTAGATCTGAGTTTAATGTTAGTTGTGTTTCGGAAAATTGAGTTTGTTCCATGGTCGATAGGTGGATGCATTTAAGGTGGTCTTGGGTGTGTTGGCATGTGGTGTTTTATGTTGCAAAGCTACCAGATGGTGGTCTGACAATGTGACTGGAGTAATCCTTTGAAAGGTAACCACTTCTGGATTTGCAAAAATGACATCTAGCATGTGGCCAGTGATGTGTGTGGGTTTGGGTACGATCTGATGTAGTTTCAGTGTGACTAGGAGAGTGATGGGGCATATTGGGTTTCTCAAACCAAAAGTTTAGGTCACCAACAATGCATAGGTTGGAGTGTAGTGGTATAAGTTTTTAGTCTGTGTCTAGACACATGTCTCGGAATGTTGCATTGCTAGGTGGTGGTCTGTAAGGGAGGAGGAAGTTACAGTAGGAAGTTGGTGTAGGGTTGCATCCGGTGATGAGGGCCTCACAACTGTGTATGGAAATATCGTCAGTTTTTGCGAGATTTATTGTTTGCTTGTATATAACAGCTAGTCCATCTCCTCTTTTGCCTATACAATTTTGTGTGATAGTTAGACGGCTTTATAAAGGAACGGCTTTATGCAACACTGGAGTCATGTCATCTCCCAACCATGATCCAGTTATGAAGAGTAATTCCGGTTGTGTGTCAGTGAGTAGGTCATAGATGTGTTTCCTATTTTCGAGAGTGATCGAGCATTTATTAGTGGGCAGATAAGAGAATGTGTTTTGGTGGTGGTGTGACTTTGTTTTCTAGAAGAGTGAGCAGTATATTTTGAACTTGTAGCAGGTGTGTCATTAGTGCTGGTATTAACTGTATGAGGGTAGCAATAGTGTTGTTTTTCTATATCATATTCATCATTCAGCAGGCTTAGATGGCATTTTTTTGGGTCTGCATGTGTAGGTGTTGGAGATAGTGGTTGAGAGTGAGATGGTGAGCTGTGTTGTTTTGTAGAGTAGCCGTGTTGTGTACTAGACATAGAGATGCAAAGTTGTTAAGAGTGGCATGTTGTATATTTTGTTTGTGTCTATTTAGGGTGGAAGGTGTATGGGTTTGTGGTGTTGGTGGAGCATGTGGGTCATGTTTTAAGGCTCTAAATTGTGCAATAGATGAGAGGCGGGTGAATGAGCTGTTGTGTTGGTGTATTTCAGGTAGGTGTTGGTGAAGATAGAAAAGTTGGGGGTAAATATGGTTTAGGATGTTTATTATTTGTGTAGTCATGAGGGTGGGAGTGGGTGTATGTTTCTAATTTGTGACGGAATGTATTATGGACTGAATAGTCCGACAGACTAATTTTATGAACTAATGCAAAATGCAACTCAAACAACAACAGATTTAATTAATCTTTCAATGATTGGCAGCACCTTTAAACAGATCTCAACTCTTACATTTATTGCAAAGTCTTGACAAACTGAAAATGATTGGATCCAAAGATATCAAACTAGTAATCCTTCTTCTTTACTCTTTATTTGCCATTTAGGATTGCATTTAAGCTTAATGTTATTTTTGCTCTGATATTGAAAATTCCTTTCACCTCACCAGTTCAAAGGCACTCTGTGGTAAAATACAGTTCTAACTAAAGAACAAAGTTATCTCCCTTCTCTTTGGAGAATAGTGTGTCCCCACAACAAATGATAAGGGAGGACAAGCAAGAGTTCTGAGCTTAGGCTCTAAATGTAGGTCTGTTTCAATCCTACAACAATATGCTCTTGTATCCCATAAGGCCCCATATGATGGTCATATGGCTCGGTCCTGGGTATCAGCGGCACTAGATAAAAAATACCCAACATCATATTTCATCATCAACTTTATGCTAATCAAAAACTTGTGGTCTTCTCCTGGACTTTGCTGGGTTTCTCTCTAACGCATGGAAAAATCATTGTTAGATGAATCTAAGGCTGGAATCATCTGTTTACAAGAAACTTTGGTCACCAAGGACTTTCAGTTAGTCAGTAGGTGCTTCATTTCCCAGCAACAAGAAGCACACGGAGAGGAGACGCATGCTGGGGAATCATCATATTGCTGTCTGAAAACTATATGTGGTCCTGTACAATCTTTGCAAAAACAACAGTTGAAAGACAGAATGCAGAACAATGTCATACATTCACCCCAGTACAGAGATCTGGGCCTAAATCCATCGTTTTTTTGCTCACCATGCCATTCCAGTTTGAACTCAGCAATATGCAAATCAGTCTTGACCCTGTGCCTCATGGGAACAGTCCAGCCCGAACTGCCAAGCCAGGTCCTCCCTGGACTGGAAACAAGCATCCTAGGACCGGTTTCGGGGTTTCACCCCTCTTCAGCCAGGATAGCTTGATTCCAGTGGCATGGAGAGCACGGGACCCACGTCTGGGCATACCCGTCCCACTCGGGGTGACAAATGCAAAAACAACAGTTGATGGACAGAATGCAGAACAATGTCATACATTCACCCCAGTACAGAGATCTGGGCCTAAATCCATCGTTTTTTTGCTCACCATGCCATTCCAGTTTGAACCCAGCCATATGCAAATCAGTCTTGACCCTGTGCCTCATGAGAACAGTCCAGCCCGAACTGGGGTGGCAAAGTGAGCTAAAGAATGATGATGGATTCAACCCAGATCTGTGACTGGGGGTGAGTGTTTGAAAAGTTTCAGCACTCCGTCCATCATCTCCTTGTGTTTGCTTTGTTCGCCCTAAGTTGGCAGGGTATGCCCAGACGTGGGTCCCTTGCTCACTTTGCCACTGGATTCAAGCTAGCCTGGCTGATGAGGGCTGTCAGCCCGAAACCGGTCCCAGGATGCTTGTTTCCGGTCCAGTGAAGACATGGCTTGGCAGTTCGGGCTGGACTGTTCCCATGAGGCACAGGGTCAAGACTGATTTGCATATAGCTGTGTCTGAACTGGGGTGGCAAAGTGAGCTAAAGAATGATGATGGATTCAACCCAGATCTGTGACGGGGTGAGTGTTTGAAAAGTTTCAGCACTCCGTCCATCATCTCCTTGTGTTTGCCCTGTACAATCTTTAACCACCCAATTAATGTAGTCAAGTGCTTAAAACTCGATTCTAGTTCACCCAGTCCATTGCTAGCTCATTTATAGCTACTCTTTAATATATACATGCACTGTGGGCTACAATTATAATTTGTAACGCTTTTTGTTGAGATCTATATTACAGTGTTTCCCAAACTGTGGGTCGGTCGTGAGACAATTTTTGGTGGGTCGGGAAAGTTTAGCAATATATAAAGATTCCTTTAAATTGTGTACTTATCTTGTCACATTTTCTGGTGCTTCAAAGCCAGAGGTCAAATGCCATGCTATGTCCTCTGACAAATTGTTGCTTTTTCTTTTAACATGAAGATTGGTGTTTACTTTTCTTTCTCTGACTGCAAAGTGAGAGGAGTTTTTAAAGTGAATTAATTGACAATTTTACTGAAGCGGTGCTGGAATTGGAAAACATTTACTCTAGGAACCTGTATATTGGGAGTCAAGGTATGGTAGAGGAAAGGTCTGGAGTCACGCAGAGCAGAGCTTGAAAAGCAGAATCTGACAGTCGAGTTATACATTTATTTTGAAAAAAAGTACAAAGAAATTGGCAACAAGGACATACGTGACAGTAAATCTGTTCTAGATTACTAGAAAATTACAGGATTAAGACACCAGTTGCAGAGATCATTGTGTGCCCAGCAATTTTGAAGAGATTATAATAGTGGTAAGATAACACTAGTGGTTAACACAGTTCTGGTAGAGTTCTCTGTTTTGTCTTGTTACAGTTTTGAATCACAAAGTAGCATACACAGATTGGTATTTTATTTAAAGAGGTAAGTAGGCTACTGATTTTGATGCTGAAATCATTTTGTTACTTCCAGTTCTGTTATGTTTCATATAGATGCCCTAATATAGGCATAATCTTTCACCTACATTAGTTCCCAATTCTCCACAATAACGGGCGTTGAGGGCTGAACCTTATCTAGACTGTGGTTTGGGTACAGAAGGAGGATTTTTCCCGAACAATGGCCTCCTATACTATCTTCGATGTGCTCATCCAGTATGATTAATTATTCATAAGAGTGCTAGGAAACCAGGCAGGGGCTAGGATCCACCTGCATAAACATCTACGTAACCGGTTCATCCCATACGTCATCTTCATACCCAACAATGGCTAACACAAGACACAAGGGACAAAGGGACTCTATACTTTTCTGTATAAATACAGCACCTCTTGCTATTAGTAGTTAGAGGGAACCGAGACTTCCAGGCCGACACACTGACCAGAGACGCTGAGGCTCCTGCATGCAGTCGCTCCAGCTGACAGTGGTCTAACCATCCCTTGCAGGGTGTCCAACTCGAGACCAGGACGAGGTACCACACTCTCATTATTCAGGTAATGGGGTTTGACTAAATCCTAGCGGGATTCTTGGCTTCTTTCACACCTACTCACATGCTAGGTACACTTAGGTACATCTAGACAGGCATCGTAGGAGTATGCACTTTATTTTATAAATGCATTTTATATTCATGTATATGTTCATGACTATTGCAGAATGGTAGAACTGTACTATCCTTTTATATTTACTGTACTGCTGATCATATATCTCTGCTACTGTTTAACAGTTGTCGCAGCACATATATTTTATACTAGAAGAACAACTGTGCAATAAATTCTTATTGTAAACACGCTCGA
Source organism: Calotriton arnoldi (assembly GCA_963921515.1). Lineage (NCBI taxonomy): Eukaryota > Metazoa > Chordata > Amphibia > Caudata > Salamandridae > Calotriton > Calotriton arnoldi. Next base: position 775,660 of record CAWUFW010001599.1, on the reverse strand, counting down.
CTGTTTCTTCTGTGTAACTCTCTGAGACCAAATGAGCAAGCACGAGTGACTGAGCAAAAAGTAGTACATTGTTTCCACAAGTCTGAGGAATCAGGGTTGTCGTGTTCTGAGGTTGCCAAAAACTAATCTCTCTGATAAAAAGGAGATTCTAGTGGCACAGTGAGCTAGCTAATGCAAACAGGCTAAAATACGCGGTGGGGGTGCTCAGAATCAGTCTGCCACCAGGCCCACAGTGTATGTTATCCAAAAGCGCAGGTCCTGCAGGGGTACTATAGGAACTACACTACATGGCGCCCAACGTTGGTTTGGTACTTATTTAACAGTAGAATCTGAGTAGTTCAGTCGTGCTTATTCTCAGAGACCCCTACTCACAAAAACCAGAGACGTCTGGAGTGGGTGGGTACAAACTCCGCCACAGCTGAGTAGGCGAGAAATCCTATTTATTGGCTGTAGGTTAATCAAGCTTGAAGGACATTTAGTTCCCAGAATTGTGCAAAACACCTTAATTAATTTCCTTGGACAGTTATTCCGTGTTCTTAACACAATGACTACCGAAAACGGAGAATTAGACCCGCTGGCACAAATAGGTCAGTCAGATTCTGAGGAAGATGCCAATGCAATACATATTGCACCCAATGTAAGACACACACTCACAGTTAAACTCCTCAAAAATGGTGTACCATCCAGAGGAGGTGTAGTAATATTCGTGATAGAGGCACACGAAGATTTCCAAACAGAGGTGTTCTATTCATGGGTTACATTCCCAGCAGCAAATGCTATAACAAAAACTTTTCATTATTTTACACATGAAGAAGTCCCAGCGGTCTACCCTCTGTTTGAGGAGATTGAAATTCCGCTTACCTACCAGGAACATAATTTCTGGTTTAATGGCGCACTACCCCACTCAAGAAGAAGAGCAAGACTTGGTCCATTAGGAAGACCAGGAGCAACATGGCCGATATTAGCGACCTATGCACCACATCCTGACATTGACACAATGCCAAATGATCTCAGTCCCGAGGTAGGTCTCCTCCACAGGAGCCCTCTGAAAAGAGGTACAACCTTAGGAATAGGGATAATATTAGGAAACCTGACAGGTATCAGGATACTGATACACATTCCTTTCGTTCCTTTCAGGGCTCGAAGAAAAACTCCAAGAGAGAAGGATGGTCAGAACACAGAGAGGAGCGCACACAGTCCAGAGACAAGCAGCGCGCTCAAGACTTTACTTCCAAAAAAGAAGATAAGCAAAAATCAAAACCTCAATTTAAGAAAAAGAAAGTTGCCGGTCTGAAAATCAGACATGCCCAGAATTCTGAGGACACAACTTCTGAACGGGGAATGGGCTCTGATGATGCTAGACAGTGCGGCAGAAGTAACAATAGCTCACCAGAACCTGAAGGAATTTCTGGTGACAGCGGACTTGAATGATTACATCACGGTGGAAACACCAGACAAAAGGGTGAGCGTCCCACATAAGTTGCATGAAATAACACTCCGGATGGAGGGGGACAAGCCCAGGAAAATAAAAGGTCTCTTTTGGAAGAACTTATCGTCTGTGTATGACATCCTGTTAGCCGAACAAGATTGGCCGCCAGCATTCGTAATGGAGTGCCCCAGGGGAGAAAGTATAATTTTTCCTGCATTTTTCGACCATATTCCCATTCAGCTTAAACATACATATTCACGGGAGTGGGCAGTAGCCCAAGCTCCAGCATTGTATAAAAATCACGCTGGGTGGGGTGAGGATTCAACCTACCACGTGATCCCGTTAAAAGTTTCACCTAATGCTCAGAGGCAAAACCCAATAAAGCAAGAAGCTAAAAAACAGGTTAGGGAGATCTTAGATCAACTTGAATACCAGGGGGTCATTGAAAAATGTACCTCTCCAATGAACAATCCTTTGTTCCCCGTCTCTAAACCCGACAATACATATTGTCTAGTTTTAGATTACAGACATTTAAACTCATGCACAAAGACATTTGCTGTCCAAAATGCACATAGTGCCGCATTAATGAATAACATTGTGCGGAAAAAATACAAAACAACACTTGATATCTCAAAGGGATTTTTCTGCCAAAATATAGCGCCTGAAAGCGGGTATTTGACCGCATTCTCAGCGTTAGGGTCACAGCAACAATTTTGTCGACTCCCCCAAGGATATAAGAATAACCCCGGGGTATTTTCAGGAAGGGTAACAGAGTTACTTCAAAAATTTGATGAAGAAGCATTGTCCTATGTTGATGATATTTATCCAACGGACGATGACTTAGAGAGGCACTTAACCAGGGTAAGCACCATTATTATGGGATTTGCCACTGAGGGCTACAAATTTAACTTTAAAAAATCAAAAATAGCCCACCTCAATGTCCTATTTTTGGGATATGAGCTGTCAAGTGAAGGGAAAAGTCTAGCAGCAAACTTTTTAGAAAAATGTGCACTGCTCCAACCTCCAAAATCATTTAAAGAATTACAATCAATACTGGGATTCCTAAATTTTGGCAGAACATACATTTTAGATTACGCACAAAGGGTACAACTTGACTTTTTAGCCAGAAATTGGACACAAGAACATACTAATATTCTTCGTTCACTCCAGGAAGACATGATAGCTTCCAAACACGCGTAAACGTATGCCACTTGGTGATCCGTATAATTGCGGGTCAATGCGGGTACACTTACTTAACCTTCAATGAAGGAGAAACAGTACCAATCGCATACAAATCACACCTGTACACAAATGCAGAAATGCGTTTCACTTCAACAGAGAAAATCCTGACAGCTGTTCAGACAGCTGTGGCAAGAGAAAGAGCACTGGCTCAGGGGAAAGGCATTATTGTCGTAACCCCGGTACCGGCTTTAGAAGCTGTTACAAAGGCCAGCATTCCAAATGCGAAAGCCTTACATCCAAGATGAATACAATGGGCTAATTCTCTTACTGCAACGGACGTTGAATACAGATTTGATCCAAGTTTAAAAACACAGGCATTCCTGCAATATGAACACGAATATACTCTACCAAATGAAATCTTGCCTCTCGATCAGTATGAATATATTATTTATACTGACGGATCTGCGCCACCGGCCATAGGAAGTAAGCAGCAATACAGCGCAGCGTGTGATATCGTTAAAGGTCACATGCAGGATGGAAAGTTCTATCCTAGTTGCACAAAAACGCAATCGCTAGGAGACTGCACGACACAGTTGCAGAGTTAAAAGCACTGATACTGGCACTAGTAAATACGGATCATGAATTCCCCACACTAATCGTGTGTGATTCGTTTTACTGTGTTCAGTCATATACTGAATACCTAAATCATTGGGAGCAGAACGGGTTTAAAGATGCAAAAGGTGGCACAATTAAGCATAAAATGCTATGGGAACAGGTAGCAGAGTTGAAAAACGAGCTACCAAGGACTCACGTGATCCATACACTGAGTCATCAACGTGATGGCGTTCACGTTGAAGGGAATTCATTGGCTGATAAAGCCACAAAGGGGGCTGTTCGCACGGCTTCCGTAGCTGCACTCACTCATTCCAAAACGAGAATAGACGGTGAGATTATGGTAGCTGTCATTGCTTCACGCAAAGGCAGCACAGCAGTACCTAAAAAATTTCCACTCAAATACTCCTACAAGTTAGATGCAAGTAATATTCCATATGCTCAGATTCCTGGAGTGGGGGATAGGGTAATACCAAATATGGATCGTAGGCAAGGTTTAATATTAACAGCACACAAGGGTTTGGGCTCTGCGCACACAGGCGTTACAGCGACTATTTCTTTATTGAAACAGCGCTATTGGTGGCCAGGGTTAACTAAGCAAACTAAAGACTGTCTTGAATTGCGACATCTGCCAGCAGATGAAAGGCTCCACAGTAGTGAAACCCACGCAGACGCCATTACTAAAATCAGTCAAACCTCTCGCATGTGTGTACTTGGACCACTGCGGCCCCTTACAAATGGATATAAATATATCATGGTTGCAGTGGATTCCTGCTCAAGATTCCTATGGGTATGGCCTCAGCGCTCGGCTGACGCTCAAACTGTTATCAAAGATTTGTGAGTCTTTATCGGCACATACACAGTTAGCACGTTACATTCTGACCACGGCCCTGCGTTTAGCTCTCGGGCTTACAAAGAGGCCATGGAAGGAATGGGCGTAGCATTGCGGTACTCCTCTCCGTACCATCCCAAGGGAAATTCGGTTGTGGAGAGGAAAAACCGGGACTTAAAGCAATCTTTAACAGCTAGGGTATTAGGCAAGGGCGGTAGTTGGGTCAAACACCTTTATGGGGTACAGCGGGCGTTAAACAACCAGCCAAGAAACTCTCTAGGGGGTGTCACTCCATATGAAGTCCTCTTTGGGACACGAATGTGGGTACCTGATCTTGATTGTGAAGGCGCAGTGGCGGATGAAAAACCATTTGATATCCATGATCGTTTGGCTGTTTTACAGGATCTAAATGAATCCAGGACAAAACATAGCAATGTCCGACTAAAGCAGACCGCCATTGGGGAAGTCAAGGCAGACAAGGCAAGACCTGTCTGGATCCCAAAAGTCGGGGATCTGGTCAGAGAGAAAATTGCGGACAAAAGGAATTTGGACCTTCATACAGAACACCTGTACCAGTCCTTGCAGTACAAGGAACAAGAACTGTACTTTTGCCGCCTCTTGCCGGGAAAAAGGAGAAAAGATTTGTCTCAATCGACTTAATCAAACCACACTATGTGGCCAATAATAAGCAGTAGGCCTCGTGGTCTCCACAGTAGCAGACGCCCTCCTCTAGCTACAATCCAAGAAGTTCAAACAGAAAGACTCATCACGTTTGAAGAGCCACCTGTAAGGAATGAAGGACTAAGCAACAATGCTATGGAACTTGTTCCACTTGAACCAAACGTTCAAATTCAAAATGAACATCAGACTAATTCACAAGTTGCAATTAGACCTAATACAGAAGTCTACGTCAACATGCCTCGTCAAGAGCAAAATAACATTTCAACTAATCCCGATGCAATTCCTACAATTGATCAAACTGCTTCTGGCTATTTCATGAACTTTGATACGTTTTCTCTGGATCCAAGCGAGCCGGAAACGACGCCAGCCAAAACACCATTAAGCAACAAATAAAGAACTTTCTTCCCTTTCTAAAAAAGACATACCTGGTATCGTCTTGGATTGAACTCTGGGTAATTTCAGGGATATTGTTTTTTCTTTTCTGGCTTGGCTTAGTACTAACTTTTAGTATGCTTATTAATGGACGCTATCTTCAACAAAGCTCCACAGCCCAAAAGGTCAACATACTACTGAAGCCACATCCATCATCACATCGTGAGCAAAGAGACTTGTCATCAGTGAACATTACAGCAGTTCCTATACCGGATGGTATAGTATGGAACAAGGTTGATTTTAACCTATTCGGTCCGACCGAACTTTTAAAAGTTAATCATATATTTAAAATTTCATTAAGTGATATCATTACCTCAAGTACATTTTCTGATGATTGGGACTCTGAAACAGTTGATAATATGTTGTCTGATTTAGAGAAAACTGCTGCATTTTCTAATAATGAAATGTTAGAGGGTTCTTCAGATTATGACACATTGTACTGTTACCAACATTATGGTCATCATTTCCTGCACAAATCCATTTCACCTAGGAATGTTTTTGAATACCATCAGTGGGAACATTGCCCAACACCACCAAAAAGTAGTTCACAAATGTTTGCACAGAAATTTTCATACTTTTCAGGGCTTAACACCACAGATCCAGCCTCATATTACTACAAGGTTGCACCAACATCAGCACTGAAAATTATGTTGACAAACACTAAACAGCTTCCTTTTGGCCCAATTGTCTGAACAGGGTTTCGACCTATGGAAAGACGAAATTGACTTAAAATCAGTTTGGGGTTCAAGGGACTGGCAAGTCCAGGGTACAGAGGCACTATTTAGAGCATGCCTCATTCCACAGCAGATGATCTTTTTAAATGATACTGTGCAACAGACATCCTGTCTTGGACTAGCCAAGAGCAAGGACCTGAACACCCCTAGGTTTCCAACACCGACATATGGGGGTGGCAGAATTCAACTACAAAAGAAGGGGCAAAAGTGGATGACATCTTAGAGTACAATAGAACAGACCCAAATTGGAAACAGTGGGTGGTTTGGCCCTTAGACACGAATAGCTGTCATAAGCGATTCCTAAACATCACCGAGGGACTCAGTATCCATAGGCCAGACCCACGTTATGTACAGAGAGAACATCCGGGGGTAGTGACATCTTACAGTGTTGGGAAGTTGTGCCTCAGTTGGCTAGAAACCTCAACACTTGCAGAAGTGAAACAACACTTATCTTTACTCTCACTTGACATGGATCTTAGGGACTTTTTACTAGGACCCATGAAAACACGTCAAAATCTTTTCATATATGCAGGCATAAATGCTGCCTATAATGAAAACTGGAAGATTTCCCAACAAGAGGCCGTAGAGAGAATACGGGAAATAGACCGTATAAACTTAGAAAAAGCTTTAGCTGTGGTAGATAATGGGTTAACAACTTTTACCTCCAGGATATATTCATTGGGCAACATTGTATCTTCTGCTATCGACATACTGGAACAGGATTTAGCCATATTACAACACGGCCAATCACAGTTACGTTCTATTATGTTATTAAGCTGGAAGCTGCAATCTTTGCGTGCAGGCTTTGTGCCTTGGTGTTTTATAAACAGTACGTCTCTGTTTTCTGAATACAATCTAACAGATACACAGATAGAAATGGCACAAAGGGGAGCTAAATATACAATGCTGCGTATTGAAAAACTGGACAGGCTACCATTCACAGTGGCGGAATCACCATTAACAGAATGACTAATCCACGCTCACGACCTTTCAGTTTCAGTATTGCCTTGAGCAAAAGCAGGCAGGCAGATATGAAATATTGGGTAAAGAATACATTAAGGAATCCTGGGAATTACCATATCGATTTTGATGCTGGGGTGGGGATCGTGAAGTATTCCTGAGTGGTACAAACTGCAGGAACGCTTTAAGCGGCTCTCTCATGTGTCAAGACATTATTTTACATGGAGCTTGTAATGGTTCGGTGGCGAATCTGTCGTGCCACATGAAAGGGACTCCAGCTGCCGAGATCACACCAGTTTTCGAGTTACTCTCAAATGGGAGCTACTTGATACTGAATGATCAAGGTTGCTGTGGCATGCTTCCGGGCATCGCCTATCTGGTCACTGTGAACGCCAGGGTTACTTGCTGTATGCAAGTATTGTTTCCCCCAACAAGTACAGTCAGGGAGGCGCCTTTGTGGCCTTCGTTAGAGATATCTTTTATAAAATTTGACGCTTTGAGCAGAATGAAAGCCATGCTTTTACAGCAAACTGTACCCTTAACCTCCGCTCGAGAGACCTTTGATCTTCAAGTTGCAAGGACCTCGACCGAGATACAGGCACTTATTCGTACAAACTGCCCCTTTCATTTCGTAGAAATGGTGGGTCGTATCTTAAACATGTCTGATACGAGTGGTATTGTACACTTATTTAAGACCATAGGGTCAGGTTTTCTAAGCACCTTCCAAACAGTCCTCGGAGTTTTCCCAAATTTTATACACTCCGTATTTGGAAGCATCTTTGGAGGTTTACCTATGATACGGCTTTTAATAGCTGGAATCCTGATCGTCATTTTCCTGATACGCAATGGACAGCCCAATCACGAACGAAATGGCGAAAGCTCTTCTGGAACGTAGATACCGTGAGCGCATGGTACAACATCTGGGCGCGCCTCGCCTACGAGAACTGAGTGCTTCTTGGTTCTTATCGTTTAGACCAGTCTGGATGGACTGCATCTTACCTGTACTTCGATGCATGTTTTGCGGTGAAGAATGCGTGTTGGACATCTGTCTGACACTCGAGTCAGAAACGCCTGCGGACTTAAACACGAGGCTGGAACCGCTGAGGTCCCATGCTCGGCTGTGTCCCCAGCGTATTCCTATCCTGACGACTGCATTCCTTGAAAACCCGCAGGTGCCTTTAACAACTGGGGTGAGCATCAGCTCAGCCACCACTAGCGCTGACACCAGCACAAGCGCTACAACTAGCACTACGGGCACTGAGGTATGGACTACAGCACCGGCTGCCGATATGCCAACTATGGGCAGTACTGAATATCATCTGTGCTCCATCGACGTACTGTGTGAAATATTACAATTCCCGTCCCCTACAGCAAGTGACTGTGATGTTGCGTCTCCCAGCCAGGACACTTAATCTTCAATTGGCTCATCTTGTGCTGGGAAAGAATTCGGAGTTTCCTTTTTCATTTCGACTCTTATTAAATCCTACTAAATTGACACTATCGCTAGAGAAAGCATGGCCTTCTAAAAAGCTTGTAAAAGTTTTAAATTCTATAAATGAACTCAGCTAGAACTTTAGCTTCAGTACAAACTCAAAAACTGACTTTACACATTTTTTCACTTTTAGAAATGTTTTTAAATATGCTTTTAGAGTTTTAAAAATGTTTTTATATGGCTCACTGACCATTATATGCGCTACCACCTAGCATGACTTAGTAGTTTGCTGTCATTGTTTATTATTGTTGACTATTAAGAGGAGTGGGTGTTATGTTTCATATAGATGCCCTAATATAGGCATAATCTTTCACCTACATTAGTTCCCTATTCTCCACAATAACGGGCGCTGAGGGCTGAACCTTATCTAGACTGTGGTTTGGGTACAGAAGGAGGGTTTTTCCCGAACAATGGCCTCCTATACCATCTTCGATGTGCTCATCCAGTATGATTAATTATTCATAAGAGTTCTAGGAAACCAGGCAGGGGCTAGGATCCACCTGCATAAACATCTACGTAACCGGTTCATCCCATACGTCATCTTCATACCCAACAATGGCTAACACAAGACACAAGGGACAAAGGGACTCTATACTTTTCTGTATAAATACAGCACCTCTTGCTATCAGTAGTTAGAGGGAACCGAGACTTCCAGGCCGACACACTGACCAGAGACGCTGAGGCTCCTGCATGCAGTCGCTCCAGCTGACAGTGGTCTAACCATCCCTTGCGGGGTGTCCAACTAGAGACCAGGACGAGGTCCCACACTCTCATTATTCAGGTAATGGGGTTTGACTAAATCCTAGCGGGATTCTTGGCTTCTTTCACACCTACTCACATGCTAGGTACACTTAGGTACATCTAGACAGGCATCGTAGGAGTATGGACTTTATTTTATAAATGCATTTTATATTCATGTATATGTTCATGACTATTGCAAAATGGTAGAACTGTACTATCCTTTTATATTCACTGTACTGCTGATCATATATCTCTGCTACTGTTTAACAGTTGTCGCAGCACATATATTTTATACTAGAAGAACAACTGTGCAATAAATTCTTATTGTAAACACGCTCAACAGTTTCTTCTGTGTAACTCTCTGAGACCAAATGAGCAAGCACGAGTGACTGAGCAAAAAGTAGACATTGTTTCCACAAGTCTGAGGAATCAGGGTTGTCGTGTTCTGAGGTTGCCAAAAACTAATCTCTCTGATAAAAAGGAGATTCTAGTGGCACAGTGAGCTAGCTAATGCAAACAGGCTAATAAACGCGGTAGGGGTGCTCAGAATCAGTCTGCCACCAGGCCCACAGTGTATGTTATCCAAAAGCGCAGGTCCTGCAGGGGTACTATAGGAACTACACTACAGTTCATAAGCTGCAAGCCTTCTAATATAGAACAATGGTCTATTTATTGGCATTGAGTAACTGCATGCAAACTGTAAGTCATAGGACTGGATCCATCTTGTTTTTATTCCCAATATATTGTTCTTCTAACATTGCAAACACGGGTTCCTTTGGGAAGTAATAAAGTTGTGTTAGTATAGACAACCACGATCATTGTGTTACATTTCATATCCTGGCTTTGTGTTTCTCACGACCATTCACTCCTGACCATACAAAGTCTTCAAGTATGGATGAGATGTAATTCCTACACCTTATAACCCTCATTCTCTTATGTGACATTTCCTGTAAATTAATTTACACACTTGCATGATTTGTTATGCCTCTGTGTGTGATGTACAGCGCTCTGGCACTTTACACTGGAATGAGTAGCCAGTTAGATCAATATTTGTGTAATTACTCATACAGACAGATACATCTTGCATTCTTACAGTGCAAGCACACCTCTTACATTGGGAGTTGAACAAAGTAAAAAAACATGCCTTCAATAGTTTCTCTTAAGTACTTCTGAAGTGGTACCAAGTTGTGCACCTTTGTTGCCTTCCATTGCACCAGTGTCCAGGTGTCAGCTCAAGATGGCTTCCAGCCAGGATAATACTTGAACAAAAGGAGAGCTGATGGCTACTTAAATCAGGCCTTTGTTTTGGGCCCAGATGAAATCTAAAATCAAAAAGCCCCCTCGCTGCCTGCACATTGCAGCTCCAAACAGAATGTGGATAACGTGAGGGCGCTGCTGAATTATGTTCCGGTGTCAGAAAATGACACCAGGACAAATTCAGAATGTTTCTCTGGGTCGCCTGGATCCCAGAACCGGCCCAAAAATGGCTGCCAGAACCGGGATCCAGCAGGATCCAGGGCCGGACTGGCCATAGCGGGCACCGGGCGTTTCCCCGGTGGGCCGCCAGGGTGGGGGCCGGTTTGGGGCCTCTGTGGGGCCGTTTTTGTTACCGGGGGCCGGCAATATTGGCCCCCTGTAACAAAATCAGCCAAAACCGGCCCTAGCAAACGGCTCAGCCGCACCCCTCCTCACCCCCAAGGGGGGCCGTCCGAGCAGTTTGCCAGGCCCCGTTTCGGTTCCCAGTCCGGCCCTGGCAGAATCCCTCTACTTTCCAGCACTGCACTGGAGTACAGGGAGTGTGAAAGGAAGGTTGTAGAATCTTGTTTTTTGCAACACACAACGTGTACATACCTGTGAATGAACTGACTGCATTCAGCAGTTAGGAATGCAAAAAAGAAGCATATTTTTTTAGTAATTCTGAAAATTGCTGGAAGCAGATTTTTTTATAGGATCAAAACAAAGCAAGACACTTGGTGCAAACATGATAAACATTCATAGAAACCCGATTTTCACACATTATCATTTGTGTGCTATGCAGTTTTATCAATAAAACTGAATATCTGAGCAAATTTAGTGATAATTTCAATGGAAAAATTGCTATTTGTAAATGACAATGCGCTACAACGCAATGCTTTAGTTACATAAAAAAATTACCTCACCTCCTGCCCAAGGTAGGTAGTTTGTGAAAGCTTGTTGTTTCAAAAGTTGGGTCCTGGTTCTAAAAAGTTTAGGAAACCCTGCTGTATTAGACTTTTTCACACTGGTATTAGATAAAGAACAAGTTAGTTGCATCATAATCGTTGGCGATTTAGATTCTAAGGTTACCAATTAGGTACTAGAAATCTATAGAGACACCGAGAGGGAAGAAGCATGAAATGTCCCTGTTGCTCAGACCCCCCAGTGATTCTGAGCAGATAAACGAGGTATATCACTCTTGGAGCATCTGCGGGCACCCGGGAGTGTGATTGAAATGGCCGGCTGTTCTACCAGTGAATCCAACCTGTACAGATCCCTAAGGTTCCTCTATGATCGACTATGTTATATCTTCATATGAGTCTTTCCAATGCCTCTCCTATTTTTTTGAATGGGAGAATGAACTAAGTAACCACCAAATTCTCTCTCTCCTGAAATCATTGCTAGCTGAAACCTAAAAGAATGCGCTTTCTTGATTCAAAAGTTGTGGCTGAAAACACTTGAGCACCAGAACTATATTACATCTACAAGTTGTATTATCAAAAGCCGTTGATAATATCTCTAACTCCAACAGTAATGCCATTGAGGAATTTGGGCCATATATAGAATTATTTGTGAGAATGTGTGAACCCCAGCAAAATAAGTCCACTTCCTGAAAGATCCTTGTCAGGGATACGATAGAGGGAAAAATGACCACAGAAATAAATCGCCTAATCTGCAGACAGTATACCCAATATTCAGCAAGCCGGACAAGATTAATTAGCGTATATTGTAGAAGGGGAGCCAGATACTGGGCCACACTTAAAAATATTATACAGACCATTCATGGGTAGACTTATGCAAAGCTTCTGTATCTAGAAATATGATACAATTCTGAAACATAATTGCACAAAAATATGGAACTAAGGCATTATCCAGCCATCCCTAATCAGCTAATATCCATCCCTAATCAAGAGTGGATAGATTATCTATCAGATCTTTTTGCTGCCAATATGTTTAAAATCTTCCCGAAACGATGCTGAATACAAATCTCCATCAAATCAGGTAATTGACTAATGGAGCTAGATACTCAGGGGCTATGGACCCTGATCAGAAATCAGTAACTGTGATAAAAAGAAAACCACTCTCTGGACAAAATTTGTATCACCTTTGTTTTCATGTTGCCATGAATCAAGGAACATTCCCGATCCCTGGACAGGTAGTGTCATTCTTCCTATGTATAAATACAAAAAGGGTCCTATAAGCTACCAAGCATCTATAGACAAATATTCTTTTAGACCCTTCTGATAGAATATTTAGCAAAAAGTGTTTTGGGCCACCTACAACCCTGGGTTCTAGACAATGGTACAATCCTAATTGAGCTATCTGGTTTTGAAGCAAACTGCTCAGCTCTTGATGATATTGGCTTGGCACAAGCCATACTAGATGAATATGTGGATGAGAGGGGTCACCCGGTATAGTTGCCTTTCATTGATTTCTCTATGGGCCTTGACCGAGTCAACAGACCGAACTTGTGGAAAAAAATGACAGCCTGTATGATTCCCCTATGTCAGCTGAAATTGGTCATTACACTATGTGTCTCCACTTGGTGCCAGGTACTCCTGGGAGGGGAGGTGCAGTCTTTCTCTAAGAATACATACAAAGAATGGCCTAAAGCAGGGTTGCCTGCTGACCCTTTTCTTATTTTCCTTGTATATACACAATCTGTCTCTTAGGCTTAATCAGAAAATACAAGACTATCCCTCCCCCCAAAAGAGGTAATGGTTCATTACGAACCTAATAAATGCTGATTATGTGATAGTCTTCAGGTTAACACCTAAATGTCTTAGAAAATGACTAGACAACCTACAATGGTATAAATCTGATCATTTCTTGCATATATACATCTGAAAGAGCCAAGTATGTGCGTGTGGGGGGGGGGGAGAAGCACAAAAACAAGCACCACAAATGTCAATTAGGAGGTAAGGGTCAGACCCACCAAAAGAGGCTGTGGGCTTTTTATAATTCAGCAGACTACATGCACTATAAACATTTGATCGCTATTTATAAAGTATAAATGACCTACCCCATTGAAATGGTCAGTCTCGTTCACTTCCTAGTCGTTCCTTAATTAAAAAGAGGGAAATATTTTTCGTAGTTTGAGGCTCTGTTCTTCTAATGATTTAGGCCCAATTCAAGCCACGAGACTAGAATTGATTATCTCTAGTGCACACGTTACAGGGCTTGCCACAGTGATCCTCTGAGGCTTTCCCCTGGTTCACTTCCACCAGGGCTTCCTTACAGAACCTACATAGAGATTTTCAGCAGAAGGGGACGTACAATTCCTTTCGCAAGAATTTCTCCTAGGCACTGCAGCTCTTCAGGCTCTGTCATGCAAACATCACCAACTGGTCCCTATAACAAGTAAATTTAACTTGGAAACCCTTAGGGGGAGATTTTCATACCTTTTGCGCTGGTTTAGCACCACAAAAGTGACGCAAAGTAGCGCACATTTTATTTTTCCTATTTTCTTTCCGGCGCAAAACTTGTTTTGCGCTGGAAAGAACCCTGTAAGTAGCGCAAAGCAGCGCAAAGCACTGCTTTGCGTTACTTTGCGCCGAGGAGGCATTACATGGGTGGTACATGGGCATTCCCAAGCAACCACCCATGCCTTCTGACGCAAAACCATATTTACAAAGATTTGTAAACATGGTTTTGCGCCGAAAGTTAACGCCCCTTCAAAGGAGGCGCTAACAGGAGAAATGCTTACATTTCTCCGTGCTTTTCCGATTTTCCATGCGTGCTGCACTGTGCAGCACGTATGCAAAGTGGGAAAAGCTTTCCCTTGTGTCGAGCATAGTATTTTATACAGGAAGGGTACCCTGCCTGTACAAAACCTAAGCTGGACTCATGCACACACCCTAGCACTGCGGCGCTAAGGTGTGTGCATGGCGCACGGCAGCTGTAATCAGCGCCGGCGCAAGGGAAGGGGGAGGAGATAGCCATATCTTTGAAGATATGGCGCTCTCCTGCTCCCTCCCTGTCGCGCAACGCAGCGCAGCCTCGCGGGGGGAGCTGCGCTGCGTTGCGCAACTTTTTTGTAAATCTCCCCCTAAGTTCCTCTAGTTAGTACTAAAGTCGATGCAGACTACTATTCTTGGCCCCATAAGTATATAATGACTCCTTCCTCTGCACGGGCTAAAAAATTATAAATGTCTCATGAATTGTCCCTTGATCATAAGATATGGCGTATGTTTTTATTACTAAGAGCAAGTGCCCACCCTTTAAGATTGGTAACGGGAGCTTGGAGTTAGCCTATATGAATCGCACCTGCACCTTATGTGATAATGTAATACAATATTTGAATCATATCATGTTTGTTGCCAGACTTTAAATCAACCAAGAAAGATTTCCAATCCACTTTTCCTTATATTTTTTTCCCGGCAACTGAAACATGCACCTTTGCATTATTTTCCCCCTAAAAATAGCTCATTGTTTTTGATATTTTTACTTTTTTAGAAAGTATTTTACCTTTGTACCAAGTTATAATTCTGTGTGTGGAAAACAAGTTTGATCATTCTTTTATCCTAGCTTTGACTCTGATGAAAGTAATTATGATTTGTTGCCCTCTGTCGAGGTGTAAAACAATAACCAAGGTTTGCTTTGACTAGCCTGCTATTTGTGCTGAACCCAACACTCGTTTACTTATGGGTGCATTGTCTATCCGCCCCAAGAAAGAGAGTGTTAAGCACAGTCCAATGACTATGGCAGACAATAATCCGGTCAAATCCTGATCCAGGGGTGACTGCAGAAAGGGCCAGGCCGCCCTAAGTGCCTTTAAAGATTAGAAATGAATTCCAAGAACCAAAGAGCCATTAAGTATGTTAGGAACTTCTGCCTTCAGAAGTCTCTGTGTTTGCAGACAAGTCAGAGGACTTCAGCATGGAGGCGACTCGCCTCCTTCCATTTCCTTCACCTTTCTGCTCTTTGTTCCTCTTCTTCTCTTTGTTTACCATGAGGGTTTCCATTGTTCTAATCCTGTTGATTTAGAGTTTCCCTTCACGGAGATTTCTTGTAAGTTCTCATGCTACATCATATACTTTGCCAAAGTCTGTTCGTATGACAGTATTTGAATTTTAAAAAACTTAAACCAGACAGGAGGATGACATAAAGAGAGGAACTGGAACTTGCGGTCCAATGGGAGGAGATAACAGCAAAAGATGAGAAGTATGGGGTAGGGATAGAAAAGAATTGGAAGATATACATATATTATTTATTCAGCTAGGACCCTAAGAGCCCTCACAATGTATGTGATGTGTTAAGGACAGGGAGACGATACTAACCCCAGAGAAACAACAAGCATCCCTCGGAGGGATGAGAAATGAGAAAGTCTGCAACATGGCAAAGAAAGACCTGTCTTGGAGCCAGGGAGGCGAAGAGCGGGCAAGAGTTGGGTGTCCAAAGGGAAGAGTTTTCTAGAGAGGAGATGGATTTTAATGGTCGGCGAATTCTGTAACAATTTGGAGGTCAGGGAGAGGGGGACTTTATGAAATGTACAGTTGAGGAACAGATAGAATAGAGCATGCACATGGTAAGAGAAAGGGAGTGGGTATAGAGCATGCACGTGGTAAGAGAAAGGGAGTGGGTAAAGAGCATGCACATGGTAAGAGAAAAGTAGTGAGTATAGAGCATGCACCTGGTAATAGAAAGGGAGTGGGTAAAGAGCATGCACATGGTAAGAGAAAGGGAGTTGGTATAGAGCATGAACATGGTAAGAGAAAGGGAGTGGGTATAGAGCATGCATATGGTAAGAGAAAGGGAGTGGGTATAGAGCATGCACATGGTAAGAGAAAGGGAGTGGGTATAGAGCATGCACATGGTAAGAGAAAGGGAGTGGGTATAGAGCATGAACGTGGTAAGAGAAAGGGAGTTGGTATAGAGCATGCACATGGTAAGAGAAAGGGAGTGGGTATAGAGCATGCACATGGAAAGAAAAAGGGAGTGGGTATAGAGCAGGCACCTGGTTATAGAAAGGGAGTGGGTATAGAGCATGCACATGGTAAGAGAAAGGGAGTGGGTATAGAACATGCACCTGGTAATAGAAAGGGAGTGGGTATAGAGCATCCACATGGTAAGAGAAAGGGAGTGGGTACATACAGAGCAAAGGCGAAAGGAAGAGCAGTTGAATGCCTGAAGACACATTATACAAGTATATGAGTAAATGGAGCAATTTCAAATCATCACATAGACTGTGATAGAGCGCTGATAGCACTCTATTTTGTATGAGTGCACTATACTCATAGTTTAAACACACTCTCATGTATTCGTATTGTTTGCAGTGTTTTACGACTATTAAGAAACATTTATTTGAATCATTTGATGTTGAAAACTAGTGAACGCATTTAAGTAGAACTTTGTATGTATTACGATTCCTTCATGCATAATGTGCAGGACGATATTATTTCTATACACCGTAATTGTGGTTAGTTTAAGTTGCCTGAATTATAGCCCAAAGTCTTAAGTTTCGATTCTCCTTGCTCTTGAGAAATAAATAATTAAATGCTGTTGTGTTCGAAATTAGAATGTTCTCATCCTACTGCAGGTGAAAGAAACACATCGTTATTTTCAGAGTTAAGGAGAGACCCGGAATGTCTTTGAAGACGGCTGGGAAGCGAGAAGGGAGGATGGCTTGGGTATCTGTTCTGTCTGAAAGCCAAGGCCACTGGAAAGAAGATATAATTAATTAAATTTGTGTCATGAAAAAAGAGCTACTGCATAGAGGTGCAGTGGAAAGTTTTAAGAAGAATGACGTATTGTGGGTTGAATCCCATCTTTTGTATGATGCGCAGGGACAGCGAGACCAGACTTTTGCTAGCTTTCGGAGGAGAAGGAGCATCTTAGAGCAAGCTCCATAGCTATAAGCTAAAACGACCCATTTCACGTGAGTACTTCTTAGGAAGTCGACACCTGCTGACACCGTTGGGGAATGATAGAAGAGAGACAGGAAGGGCCCTCAGGTAGAGTAGTGTAGGGAAAGATTTTGATTCCTTTCAATGAGCCGAGAACTGAATATCACATCTATTCTATGTTGCGTTGTGATTTTGGAATTTATAATCATCTGTCTTTTGGGCCGAATTACTTATATTCGTAAACTTGGCTCTGTATTAATTTTTCTGTACCTCTATACTTTGCTATTGAGATGTATTTACATTCAATTGTTTTTGGCCTTATAATAAATAATCAAACTGCAATTTGGAGTTGGTGGTCTTTTCAGGCATGACGATTTTGCTGATATCTGTCTGAAGTTGTTTCCTCCCCTCAACCACTTTTAGTAGGTAAATAAAAGATCGATCTCTTACGCTATACTTAGTAGGGAACATTAGGTGTGCAATTTAGCGTAATCAAATGGTAGCAGAGGATGGTTTACCTCTAAAGTGGTTTACCTCTAAGGTGAGGGGAGTAATCAGGGGTAGGGTTGAAGCCGAAGAGCCATGAAGTGGAGTGGAAGACGGCGGAGACCGGCGGACGTTGATGGTGCGGCGGAAACAGTGGTAGCGTGAGTATGAAAGGAATTGTGGTGTTAGATTGCGGTGATGAGTAAGTGGGTGATGTCTTGCGGAGTTGGGATGTATGTTGAGTGAATGTGGTTTTTGGTTTACTGGTCCGGACACGTGCGGAGCAGGAAGTTTTGGAGAGCGGACTCAAGAGAAGTCCAAGATCCCGGGATAGTTTTGTATTGTAATTGTCTGATCAAATGTGGGTGTTGTGAAGCGCTATCAACGATCCACTTGTGTTAGGGAACTTTGTATGAATGAGGAATAGGTCGCGGTAGAAAGCCTCAGGCACCGGGGGTGGACTATGGCAATTGAGTGACCAACGCAGGTCGGGGGGTCACAGCGGCTGAATGTTCTTGTGAGAGTGTTCTATTGATCTTTAGGGACAGACAATTACTTGTTTATGTGACTGTAAGTTATTGTATTTGTGTAGGAACAGTTACTTGGTTTAATAACTTTTGGATATACAGTTACTTGTGGTACGAATGTGTGTAAGCGAGTTTGTGGTGAAATTGTAAAGGCGGGTGAGCCACTGCAAGGAGTGAGAAGTGACGTCAGGGTGCGCCGCGCTGTGATAGGTTGGTTGGTGTAACGCCGCGCTGGGATTGGTGGAAGTTCATTTGCAGTGGAACAGCGTATTTTGGGCTTGAAATTGATCGATTTTACAATGAGATGCTTTAGGGTATTGCGAGATTTGTGTAGAGGCGACACAGGAGTAGTGACTCGGGTAGGAGAAGAAGCTCCGGCAGAAGACACACCAGCACATTACATGGCAATGAATGTAGGACTTCATTCTATAGTGTGGCTTCAGAATTGGCATAAAATTACAGAGAAAGAGGGTGAATTGGCTTTCCCTCATTATGGGTCTTTTCGTATGGAAGTGCTGACCCAGCTGAGGGGGGTGATGAATGCACTGAAACCTCCCCCTAGACCCACACAATTTGAGGCGTTAGATGCATGGATGAGAGCTGCTCTAGCAAAAAGGAGAGAGGCTTCACGAGGAAGAATGAGGAAAGCAATGAAGGCATATCAGGATACTAGATGGGATGCCCAGTTGAAAAGATGGAGAGTAGACACCATAGAGGGAGAACGCTTGTACCCATTTCGTATGTTAAGAGAGGGGGCTGAAGGGAAAAAGACGACAGAGGAGGACAGTGATACAGATGACAGCTTCCTCGATAGATTGCTAGTGGAACGTCCTCCACCGTGCGACTCTAGATCAGAGACCGAGAGGTTGCGCCCATCAGAAGAGCTTTTAGGGGTGGGACAACTGGGTTCAGAGGAACAATTGGCAGGAGTAAGAGGCAAGATTACAATGATACACCTTCCGGGAGTGTCTGGAGGAATGAGGTATCCAGACCCTGAGCCAGTACCACCTGCAGGAAACATGCAGTTACCAGATGCTTTGTCGGTACCAGTCACAATAGGGCCGGTGGTTCCGATATATACTCCTAGAGAAAGAACCGATGACAGTCAACAGCAAATAAGTGAAGGAGAAGAGACAATGTCTGGAGGGAGCCTTGCAATGAGTGGGACTGGGTTAATTCGGATACCAGTGGAATCTAGTACTCCACTGCCAGCTACAGCTGATCCATCAAGAATGGATAGTGGGTCAGAACGAAGACGGACAGGAGCTCTAGCGAATTCTAGGTCTGACCTTCGAATGTGGGTTCAATCAGTGAGAGAGTCAATGATGCCGAGGGAAGAGACAAGCAAGAGACAAGAAGCGCCTAGAGTACTGTTTGAGCCACAGGTTATTTGTGCAGGTGACCATTGGAGAAGTCGAAGCTTGGAAAGAGATAGACGCCCAGCTTCGAAGATAGAAGAGGGTGCAGTTCCTAAGAGAACCCAAAGCCGTGACAGGGAAGATACAAGAAACGAGGAAATTCAGAAAGTGTTAAAAAGTGCAATAAAAGCGCCAATGCTAGATGTGGTACGATTGAAGGCAGAACTAGACGAGGTGATTGAAGGTAATCTACCTCTGAGCAGAATTGAGACGTATGACTCGAGCGAACTACTGTTCGTAGCAAAGGGCATGACAAGAAAGGCCAAACGAGCTTATGATGCATTGTTGCTTTTGGCACAAAGGTATGAGGTTGATTTGTCAAAGACCAAGCTGATACAGGGTTCTTGCAGATTAAATTACACAGATAAGGATTTGGAAGAGAAGCGAACGATTGGATTAAAAGCACAAATTAGAGAACTAGTGATAGGGATGCGGACATGGAAAGAATTAGACAGATGGAAAGAAAGATGGGCCAAAAAGAAAAGCTTCAAGACTGGAATAGGAGATACTCCGCCTCCGGGTGGAAGGACGGGAGCTGCAGGAAATTTCCCCCTCAGGGAGGTACAGAATGGAGGGTATGTACATGTGCCATGGAGCAGGGGTGATTTAGCAGCATTTACGAATGATTTTCCTCGGCTGAGGGAAAAACCTGCTGAGTGGTACAAGCAAATAGATCGGTTTGTAAAGATTTCGAAAGTATTGTGGATTGATTTAAACACCTTGTTTGATATAGTGGTGCCGGCGGATTTGTGGGCGGCATGTAAGATTGCCATTGAGTGGCCTACTGCAGAGCCACCTAGAGATACATTGACTCATGGTCCTTCACCTGATGTAATGAGAAAATACGAACAAGCGATTACATGGTTGCAATCGAAGGTAGCTCCTCAGATTGTTGATTGGTTGAAGATTGATCGCACCACTCAAGACTCTAAGGAATCAGTACATGATTATTACGAAAGATTGTTGTTAGCTTTTAAGCAGCATAGTGGATTGGATACAATTGAACAGAAAGATATGGGACAATTTGTCTCGAAGTTTGTGTTGGGACTGAAATCTGATATTAGTTTGATGATACAGCAGCACTTGATATGTTGGCAGAATAAGTTGGTGGACGAGATTCTGCGTTATGCTAAATATTGCAGTGATCAAGTGGAGTCGACACAGAAGAAATTGAAGGACAAGTTGATGTTGGTGCAGTTGAGAAACGCTGATATGACGCAAGGGATTGGAGGAGCGGTAGGTAGAGGTAGAGGAGGTGGAAGAGGAATGGGACAACAGATGGTGACCCAACCTGGTCAGGGTAGAGGAAGAGGAATGGATCCAGGTGTAAGTGAACGGGTGGCCCAACAGAAAAGGGTCACTCCCTGCCAGTATTGTCACAAAATCGGGCATTGGAAGCGCGAGTGTAGATCGAATCCAGCAAATCAGATACAGATGGAAGGAGAGGGACAGCTGTCCGAGACTGTCAATACTGTGACAAGACCTAGGTCTATGTATGGAGGAGGATATGAGCCGCAAGTGCAAGTACCTCAACCTCCTAGGATACCCATGCATAATCAGTTATACCATCAGATGCCTTATTTTGAAAAACGAGATAGATTTGATCAAAATCAAGATTTACATGAGTGTCAGAGGGGGGTGCACGAGGAATGCACCTTAGATGCGATCCTAGAAGTAGATCAGAGTGGGCCGTTTGTAGATGCAGATGTGAATGGATATCCTGTTACCTTCTTATTAGACACTGGAGCTGCTCACTCCACGGTGAGAACCAAAGTAGTCCCAAATTTAACTCTTTCGGGACAATCGCTTCAAGTAGTGGGGGTTAGTAATCAGAAAATGACCAATCCATTAACAAACGAATTACCCGTAAGAATAGGACCATTTCGGGATAAACACCAATTTGTAGTGTGCAATTCAAGTCCGGTCTGTCTTTTGGGACGAGACCTTCTGTGCAAGCTCAATTGTACTATATCGTGCACTCCGAGAGGTGTGGAATTGCAAACACATGATGACGATGCTGATTTTAAAATGGATAACATGAGTCTGTGTGCAGAAATGTTTGTGGTGCTCACAATAGCAGAATTGCCGCATGACTTGAGAGACTCAGTTGATCCGAAAGTGTGGGATTTTACGGGCGAGGATGTAGGTCTGATGAGAGGGGTTGAGCCAGTTAAGATACAGGTCGAACCCAATGCTGAATTCCCACGAACGCCACAATATAAATTAACTCCAGAAACTGTGGCCGGAATAAGACCTGTGATTGAGACTATGATTGCCCAAGGTATTCTTAAGGAGATAAGAGGAAGTCCCTGTAACTCACCTATCATGGGACTGCAGAAGCCAAGTGGCAAGTACAGAATAGTGCAGGATCTGCTTCGGGTTAATGAAATTGTGATCCCATGTTGTCCTGTGGTACCGAATCCAGCTGTTATTCAATTCCAGATACCATGCAAAGTAGAATGGTTTGCAGTGATAGATTTGTGTCATGCATTTTTCTCCATACCATTGCATGAAGAAAGTCAGTTTTTATTTGCGTTTAGGATGGACGATCGTGTGTTAACATGGGAAAGAATTCCTCAGGGGTATACAGAAAGCCCCTCCATTCTTAGTCAAAGTCTGAAAAAAAATCTTGAAGGACTGGTGATGCCCCAAGACTCAGTCTTATTGCAATATATAGACGACCTTTTGGTCGCCTCAGAGACTGAGGATGCTTGCAGGATTGACACTGTGGCGTTGCTGAATCATTTGGCAGAGAATGGACACAAAGTGTCTCCAAACAAATTGCAGTATTGTTTGTCTGAAGTTCAGTACCTAGGTCACCGGATTGAGAAAGGAAAACGAAGGGTGTCACCAGATCACATAGAGACGATTCTGCAAATGGGAACTCCGAAAACACAAAAAGAAGTCTGCATGTTTTTGGGAATGGTCGGCTATTGTCGACAGTGGATCCCAAATTTTTCCTTGCAACCAAAGCCTCTGTTGAAACTGACTCGAAAGGATGTTAGTGATCCGGTACCATGGGATGACGAGTGCTTGAAAGCCTTCCGTGAGCTGAAGGAAAGTATCTGTCGTGCTCCAGCTCTCGGAATGCCGGATTATAACAAAGCGTTGTCGCTCTTTTGCTGTGAAAAGGAGGGATGTGCATTAGCAGTCCTTGTACAGACACATGGGGGTGCCCGTAGACCAGTAGCTTACTTCTCAGCTACATTAGATCCTGTAGCTTCTGCGTTGCCTGGATGTCTGAAATCCGTTGCTGCAACCGGTGTCAGCATTGAAAGATGTGAAAGCATAGTGATGGGTTATCCGCTCATTGTTTATGTGCCCCATTCAGTAGAATTGTTGATGACCAGAACGAAAACACAGTATCTGACCAACAACAGACTTACCAAGTATGAGAAGGTTATCTTGGCCGCTGAAAATGTTACCCTGAGACGTTGTACCACCCTGAACCCTGCTACATTGTTACCTGTTCCGGAAGAGGAGGGAGATGAGGATTGTGAAGAGCATGACTGCCTGTTACTGACCTATCTACCAAACCCAGACCTGACATTGTCGATGAACCTTTGCCCCAATCTGATTTGATCCTTTTTGTTGATGGTTCATGTTTAAGAGACAATGAAGGGTATTTGAGAGCAGCGTTTGCTGTGTGCACCATCATGGGAGTAGTGGAAGCTGCCTGTTTAAATAGAGTATTCTCTGCTCAGGTGGCCGAAATTGTCGCTTTGACACGTGCCTGTATCATTGCAGCTAATATTCGAGTGACTGTGTATACTGACAGTCAATACGGATTTGGTGTAGTTCATGACTTTGGGCAGTTATGGTCACAGAGGGGGTTTCTAACGTCCTCAGGGTCACCTATACGTAACGGCGAGTATGTGCGCCAACTATTGGAAGCTTTGCAGAAGCCCAAAGAGATAGCAGTTGTTAAATGTGCAGCTCATGGAAAAGGAGAAGACTTTGTCACTAAGGGCAACAATTATGCAGATGAAGTAGCACGATTTTGCGCTGAACATGCTTGTATTTTCAATGGAGAATATATAGGCGAGAGCACAGAAGAGACCGAGCTCAGCATGATGTTAGCTATAGCCGATACTTGGGATGAGGTGAAGCGGTTGCAGGATGAAGTCCCAGAAGAGGAAGCTGCTTCATGGGTCAGAGCAGGTTGCACAAAAAGAGACGATGGAATTTGGGTGTCCACAGATGAGAGAACAGTATTACCCAATTGTCTACTGAGCCCAATGGCAAGGCAAATCCACGGAGCAGTTCATCTGGGAAGAGATGCGATGGTGCGAGTGTTTAGGCAGACGTGGTTTAATCCACGCTTCCGTGTGTGGGCTGAAGCGGTATGTCACAGGTGTGTTACTTGTCAACAAATGAATGTTGGAAAGAGAACTGTGGTTGCACTGAGTCACATTGGAAGATCTGGAGGTCCCTTCAATAGGATACAATTAGACTTTATTGAGATGCCGAGGTGCAATAGGTTGAGATACGTTTTGGTGGTGGTGTGTATCTTTTCGCGTTGGGTGGAAGCATATCCAACTAGACGATGTGATAGTCTCACAGTAGCCAAGGCGTTGTTAAGAGAATTGATCCCGAGATATGGATTTCCGACATCAGTGGAGACAGATAGAGGAACTCATTTCCACAGTGAAATCATGAAATTGTTGTGCTCTGCTTTGAACATTGATCAGAGACTGGATTGTAGCTACAGGCCGGAGGCTTCAGGTCTTGTAGAGCAGGTAAATGATAAACATCACTGATGATTTAGTGTTGGATTATTGTAAGGGACTGGCTGATGTGGTTACTTCTGTATCCCACCAGGTCAAGGCTGCGACTGCATCCACCTCGAGAGACCTGCTGCATGATCTTAATCCAGGTGATTGGGTACTAGTTCGCAAGCACGTGAGGAAGAGTTGTCTTGATGCTCGCTGGCGAGGACCATATCAGGTGATATTGGTCACAAGTACCGCTGTGAAGTGTGGAGTATTGCTGAACTGGATACACGCTTCCCACACTCGCCGAGTTCAAGCGCCTGCAGAGGAAGAGAGTCCCCTGGTTCCGAGAAGCGTGTGTGGACCTGCCACAGACAACAACGAAGGCACAGGCCCAGCTGTAAGAGTTTCGGATGAAACGGAACAGCCAAGTGAGCACGAGAGACTGAGAGCTGAGTGCTCCTGAATTGAGCCCAGATCCTGAAATAGATGATGTTGCAGAAATTAACTTTGCACCAGATCAAGGTGAGCGGTCTATTGCAGAAGGATCAGATCAAGAGGAAGAGAGGAGAGCAGATGCCAGAGCGGAAAAGTGGCCAGCAAGAGAAGAAAGGCTGAATATAAGGCTTGCATCTGAGAAAAATCTCGCTCCGATTCCTGAAACATCTGAATCAGATCAAAGTGACGCTGAAGAAAGACCGGATGGTCTGAGACGCTCCAGAAGAGAAAGAATAGCGTCTCGAAGATACGCATCCCCTGAGTGGACGTACCTGGCTGCAGATGCAGAGCCCAGCAAAGTCCGGGAGGTTGGGAGCTGGTATGGTGAGCTACGGAGGGGACACCCTCTCGATTGAAATACAGTTGCTGGTCCCAGGCGTAGAAGCGTTTGGAACACTAACTCTGCAAGTTCCAAATCCTCCAAGGCTAAGTGGATTGCGTTACCTGATCATCAATCAGGTTGTCTTCCCTTCATTTGGCCGACAGCTCACCGCGCAAGAATTAGGAGAAATTCGTGTGGAGATTCTGCAACTTGTCCTCGAAATACTTGGATCAAATATCATTAACGATGAAGCTTGAATTATGACCAAAGAAAGCATTAGGCCTTAGAAAGACGACAACTTAGACCCCAGTTTAAGAAGATTTAAAATTAGGAACTTTCTAGTAGATGATGGAGTGAGGAATAGGGCTGACTACATCTCTTCAATAGGTTTAGTATCAATCGAATGAACTTTGACATCAATTGCATGGGAGGAGAGAAGTGAGAAAGACATTGTTAAAACAAAGAAAATAGAAAGAGACTGTGTTTTCCCCTTTTGTGCTTCGGAACGGATCAGTAGAAACCATGGTGTCTGAAAAATCAACACGCAAACAGAAGTGCATCATTGGCACCCTCATTGTAGTGGTGCTTATTGTTATAACTGTGGTGATCGTTACATCTCTAGTTGGATCTCAGGATGTCGGACAGAATAGGGTACAGGCAACACTCACTAAACCAATCTCTGAGATAGCTGAGGATGCATCCGCAAGGGATCTAGAAATGATTAAGGAAACCAGTCGTAGATTACATGTTGATTTGTCAAAGGGTGATTTCACTTTGAATGCGTATGCTCGACTATTGTATGAGTATGTGGATACCATAGAAGCGAAGGATTGCTATGTGTGTATGCAATTACCAGCCTCAGTAGAAGAAGGCATTCAATACCATCATTTGCCTTTGACCTATGGCATTACATGTAGTGTGTTGTTGAGCATGTTTTATAGCAAGGCACACTTCGAGTACTATTTTTCAAATTATGATGTAGTACTCTCGGAAGTCCCAGTTCTTAAATACATGAATAAATATGATTATTATAAGGAAGTAGAGCGAATGTCAAAGTATTTCGTGCCTACCATTACTTTAGATACGTCCTATGCCCATAGACACAATTTAACCTGTATGTTAACTGACATTGAAAAGAAATTTATAGATCAGATAGAAGATCGGCATAGACAGACTCTATTTAGACCAGATCCAAAGCACAAGGTTACCCCATGGACTAAAGAAGAATTAGATCATAAAGCAAAGGGGAGTTTTGGACCCATAGCATTAGATTTCCAGCAGAAGGGGAAGTTGTGTATTAGACACCCGACCACATACTACGATAAGATATTTGTGGGTGAAAGTGATTGTGAGCACTTCTTCTTGATCGAAGAATCAATTAGAAAAGCATTATTGGACAAAATAACAATATTGCCCAATGTGTATTTTGTGTATGGAAAGAATGCCTATGTGAAGTTGCCCAAAAATTGGTATGGCACTTGTTATTTGGCTGTGGTATTTCCCAACATTTTTCATGTGAATGATTTATGGCCCCTAGAAAGGAAAAGACCTCACAGAGGAAAACGTAGTGTGAGTGCAGGAGAAGTGATTGGAGACATATTTGGAGCTATGATACCAAGTATGGGTGTGATTCTGAATGATTTGAAAATCAGAAAGCTGGCAACATTAGTGGATAAGCTCTCAATAAATACAGCTCAGATTTTATTACTTGTAGATGGGGAGATGGTTTCGATAAGGGCTATGGTTTTGCAAAACCGTCTTGCCCTAGATGTGCTGCTAGCAAAAGCCGGAGGTGTCTGCAAATTATTGAAAGTTCAACAGTGCTGTACTTATATTCCTGACAACAGTCGGGATATAAAGAAATATATCAACAATATTTCAGATATACACCAAGAGTTACATGAGATGGCTGCCGAAGGACTCTGGGAACAAGTGGGGAAAGGATTTGGCAAGATAGGCAGTTGGTTTGGAAGTTTGGGACAAGGAATAATGGGATATATCTTGAAGCCTATTATAATAGCTGTCATTTGTATAATTGTCCTACTAGGAGCCAACAAGGCTTACAAATGGCAAAGGGCACGACATCAGGAGACTGTTTTGAGAAAGCGAGAGCACCAACTTGAACGACTGCAAGACAGTCATTACCAGCACCTGGGGTTAGAACGATTCAGACAGGGACGGCAAGCTACAGCTTCTGTTTAGTTCGGTCTCTTCTACAAGGAGAAAAACTACAGAAGAAGAGAAAGTTGGTGTTATGACACTAGTCATAAGAGGGGGGAACTGATAGAGCGCTGATAGCACTCTATTTTGTATGAGTGCACTATACTCCTGGTTTAAACGCACTCTCATGTATTCGTATTGTTTGCAGTGTTTTACGACTATTAAGAAACATTTATTTGAATCATTTGATGTTGAAAACTAGTGAACGCATTTAAGTAGAACTTTGTATGTATTACGATTCCTTCATGCATAATGTGCAGGTCGATATTATTTCTATACACCGTAATTGTGGTTAGTTTAAGTTGCCTGAATTATAGGCCCAAAGTCTTAAGTTTCGATTCTCCTGGCTCTTGAGAAATAAATAATTAAATGCTGTTGTGTTCGAAATTAGAATGTTCTTATCCTACTGCAGGTGAAAGAAACACATCGTTATTTTCAGAGTTAAGGAGAGACCCAGAATGTCTTTGAAGACGGCTGGGAAGCGAAGATAGTTATCCAAGATCAGAAATGTGTAGACTCTGAACCTCCTTACGGCATACCCGTCCCACTCGGGGTGACAAATGCAAAAACAACAA
Source organism: Calotriton arnoldi (assembly GCA_963921515.1). Taxonomy (NCBI): domain Eukaryota; kingdom Metazoa; phylum Chordata; class Amphibia; order Caudata; family Salamandridae; genus Calotriton; species Calotriton arnoldi. The sequence continues at coordinate 747,726 of CAWUFW010001599.1, read as the reverse complement.
TTGATGGACAGAATGCAGAACAATGTCATACATTCACCCAGTACAAAGATCTGGGCCTAAATCCATCGTTTTTTTGCTCACCATGCCATTCCAGTTTGGACCCAGCCATATGCAAATCAGTATTGACCCTGCGCCCAATGGGAACAGTCCAGCCCGAACTGCCAGGCCAGGTCCTCCCTGGACTGGAAACAAGCATCCTAGGACCGGTTTCGGGCTTTCAGCCCTCATCAGCCAGGATAGCTTGACTCCAGTGGCATGGAGAGCACTGGACCCACGTCTGGGCATACCCGTCCCACTCGGGGTGACAAATGCAAAAACAACAATTGATGGACAGAATGCACAACAATGTCATACATTCACCCCAGTACAAAGATCTGGGCCTAAATCCATCGTTTTTTTGCTCACCATGCCATTCCATGATATCTGTCTGAAGTTGTTTCCTCCCCTCAACCACTTTTAGTAGGTAAATAAAAGATCGATCGCTTACGCTATACTTAGTAGGGAACATTAGGTGTGCAATTTAGCGTAATCAACTGTGAGGTATGAAGAGGAGACAGACATGATGCCTTGTAGAGTCCTGCATGAAAGAATATGAATACACATAATCTTTTTCAAGCGATCCAAACAGACCAAAGCCTGGAGACAATGGATCCATGTCTCCTCCTATTCCACATAGGCTTCTGAGCAGCCGTGGTCCGTGCAGGTAACATCAGTGGGGCGGTGGTGCAGTGTAAGGGGGGATTCCAAGGCACGATGCTGAGGGAAAATTAAATAAATAATTAATTTTCCCTCTGCATCGTGCCTCGGACTTCCCCCTTACACGGCCCCACCACCCCACCGATGTTACCTGCACGGACCGCGGCTTCTTCTGAGCTAGAGATATCAATGGTAGGATGTACCACATCTAAAGCCATGAAAATAGTAACCGAGTTAGAGGGTAAATATGTGATTGAGACAGTGGAACTGAATGAACGTGCTCTGAGCTTTAAATCACATACTCCGCTGATATTGATAATTCAGTTTTTTCCAGGATATATGGGCAAGAAGAAAGTTATTTACCTTCAATACCCATATTTGTGGAAGGAGTTCAAATAACTCTTTTTTGTAGTGACCACTAAACTCTGCTATCCAAGAGATAGCACACACTGCAGAATATTGAAAAGACAGGACTCAAAGGGGCTTACACCTTCAGAGTCGCTCAGTTCCACTCACCTATTCCAAGATGACATCAGCCACTTCTGCAGCTACACAGAAGGACTCTAACTGGCCCACTCAATCTCCATTCATGTAGCTGCAGCTTTTGAGGATTGGAATAAAGGACCCCACCACCCTGCAGAGAGTGCAATTGTGCCCTAGGCTGGAGAGGAAGGGGGGCCGAGTGTTGTGTACCAACAGTTTGGTGTAACAATCCTCCTCGCCCAGTCTGGGGAAATCAGGGTTAGATGTGCCAAGTCCTCCCTCACTTTTTACAGGACCCTAAGTGAGGGTTGACGGATATGTGTGGAATAGGCCTTGTGACCAGTTGAATCTGAAAATATCCACCAGGGAACCCTTCAGCGGGAAGTGTAGGGAACAAAATTGAATACATTTCCTGATCAGGCTGTGGACAAACGGTCCATGCACGACACCACACTCTGGAAAAGATCATTTCTGTCACTTGTCGTGAAGCTCTTACTCAGGGTCCTTTAGGGAAAGACAGCTCAGAGCAGTCTCCTCTCATTGAGGGTCTCTATGAGGTGGGCTGCAACTGGGAAGATGCCCATTGCTGACCCTAACACCACAGCCCTAAAGTCTACCGACACAGGGTTGAAGACCCCACACTATGCAGTCTGTTGATATAATGGACAGTGTTCATGGTGTCTGAGAGAACTTGAATGGTGCTCCCTGAGATGGAAGGGAGGAAGCTAGACTGCCCGCAACTCCAGCACAATCATATGCAGGCACAGCTCGAATGCAGGACAGATGCCCCTTGCTGTTATGTTTCTCACATAGGTGCCCTAGCCAAACAGAAGACTGAATGGACAACCAACCCAAATACTGAATGGGCACATACGCCAGAGCAGATCCAGAAGAACAAAGCTGTTAATTTGCACCAGAGGAGAGAAACTCTCTTGATGCTGGAGTCCCTAAATTCTCAATTAGCACTGAAGGAATGTGGAGAACTGGGATCAGAGTTTTTGCCAAAAATATCAGAATATCCTGAATACCTGTAAAGCACTGAGGAGGAGAAAAGGCTTTAGTACAGGTTGAGTGCAGCACTGCACTAGTGAAGATCAACCTCTGTTTGGGGACAAGATGAGACCTCTGGAAGTTGATGGTAAATCTCATGTCATGTGGAAGGATAACTGCGCTGGTGATATTCCATTATTAGCACAGTTGACCCCCACCTTCACAAGATAGTTATCCAAGATCAGAAATGTGTAGACTCTGAACCTTCTTACTAAGATGACACCAGCACTTTAATAAATACTTGTGGTGCGGTTGTCAGACAAAATGGTAGAACTGCAAATTGATAGTGGTCAGATCCCACAATGAGCTTTAGCTAATTACCTGTTGGGGGTAGGATTGGCAGAAGAATGTAGGCGTTCTTGAGTCCTAGGGACAGGACGCCAGCAGCTGTTTTGAGGAGCTACAGAGCCCAACACAGTCAGATATTGAAGAGATGACGGTCTAGGATGTTTTTAGGCCTCCATCCCTCTTGGCAAAAAGAAGTTAAAAAAAAGTAAAGTTCTGTATCCCTTAGCTTCAGGGCCATCTATATTGCCCCTTTGATCAGCAGGACAAGAACTTCTGCCTCCAAGATTAAGACAGGGGCCTGAGAGAACATCCTGGTGTAAGGAAGTGTTCCAGAGGGGAAAACATGAAGGTAAGTAGTTACAAGGGTTAGATTGTATAAGGCATCAAATTTCTCTGGTGTGCAACAACTTCCCTTGCACAATGAAGTCAGTAGTCTTCTTTGGCACTGATCGATTATTTGACAGTTCTTCAGAGACAGACAGCTAGGTCAAATTCCACTCATTGGGCAGAGGTTCACTAAACACGATAAGAAGATGTATGCACAGAACAAAATTACCCAATTAGGATTCACAATATTAGAAAAAGTTGTTAAAGAGGTATTGCTCATGAAAGAAAATCTACTTGTAGAAGTAAATATCTGCTTCCTTCCATTCGTTACAGAAAACAGCAGCGGCGGTGCCTCCATGAGGGCAAAGGAGCGTCACCCCGCCGCTGAAAGTGAAGGGAAACATGCAAATAAAATTGGTAACAAAACAAATTTATTGCCATTTTATTTTTCATTCCGGCAACCAGCCGAGTCTGAGAGGGTGAGACTGGCAGCAGGGAGGAAGAAGTTGGCACAGTGCCCTTCAGTTTAAAGTGGGCATGTCACTTGCGACAGCCAGCCTGACATGCACACTTTAAACACTCCAACCTGAGCTGTCTTATACAGCTGGGTGGAGAGCAACACAGGCCTTCAGGGCCTGAAGGAGCGCCGTACCAGGGCGCTCCAATCAATCATGGCACTGCACTTAGCTGCCTGAGCAGTATGAGAGCAGCACCAGGACTGGTAGAGGGGAGTTGGACGAGGCTCTGGAAGCTTGCTGCCTGTGCTGGAGGAGCCACCAAGTGCCGAAACAGGTAGGTAAATCTTTATTTCTTACTATCAATTTAAATTAACACAGTGATAGGCACTGTGAGAAACTTGCAGTGCCTTCAGCCTCAACTCCAAGCTCTCAATCGTGGCCAGTTATAAACACTGTTTTAAAAGCACCATGATTGAGAGCTTTGGCACTGAGCCTAAGGGCACTGCTGTTTTTTTTACCAGTGCCTGTGATCCAGCGGGTTACTAGCAACAAGCATTCATACACCAAATACTCACTTGGGCCCATACATTCATACTACGCTAGCAATTTCCGCTGGTGGGTCAGTTGTACTCTTATCAAATCCCTGCTACCAATTACTTTTCTGATTGAAGAGTAATGACTTACCAATGGACCCCTTATTAATTGGGAAGTTTAAAATGAGTGACATTCCTTGCAAATCATAATCCTGAAATAATCACTGAGTCAGGAAGTTTTAAAATGTTTATCTAAAATTTTGCAGAGTAAATTACAAACAACACGATACTTAATCGTATATCAAGGATGAAGCATAATAATCAATTATTAATCAATGACAGTCCCTCAGGAAAGAGAAGATAGAGACAGCAGCGCAACTAAGGGTTCCATTTATATTTACCTAAAAGTGCGAGAACCAAACCCCTTGGCCAAGTAGTTGGAAAGATAGGTCTCTGGAAGGATGAAGAGCAATGTCCTCCGGACCAAGTTCAGGACGGGACAGGTGACCTTTCTATCGACGACGCCTGCGTAGTTTCCCTCTCTGGTACTTCGCTTCTCCTCGGTTTCTCCCGTGTCTTCCTTCTAAGGTCCTCCACCGCCCCCACCTCAGGACCTCTCTGGACAGCGGTTCAGTCTGCAATCGATCAGCTTGTATGTCTGGAGCTTAAGCCTAAGCCTCCTCTGCATCCCTTCTGTTTCTCTTCTGCCTCTCTTCTCTCCCTAATTAACTAATTCTATATCTATTATACCCTTCTACGCCCATGTACCTCCCCTAAATGTTGCAGAATTATGGGTCCACTACTTCTGATTGGACGGGGACAGGGGGTTGATCCTCACACCATATTGATTTAATTCAATTTCTTTAAGCCTATTGTTTTAAAATACCGCCCATCACAATTAATACATTTGCTTTATTTCCCACCCGTCTCACGACAAAGTTTATTACAATGTTTATATAAATTGTTTCTTTCAGTAGGGACATCGTGGGTACAATAATGTTGGCCATCAGGTCATGGCCTTGGACGACGTCCAGGTTGACTTCATCCTCTCCTCTGGGCAGCCTCGCAGGGCGCATGCGCAGAACCATTGTCTCTCGAGTTTTCAGTTTAACCAACCCCGGACCCATTTACGAACTAATAAAAGTCAAAGAAGAAAGTATTAAAATCACAAATAAATTGTTTCACTGTATACCCACTCTTTCTACTCTATTCCCATTTAATTATAAATTCTATCCCGCATTAATAGCGTTAGGATACCACAGTTTAATTGCAACATATGAGCAAGCTGTAGCACGTGAAAACATTAAGCAGCCATTTTAACACACACTGCGCAGAAGCAAGGATTTCCCTCCAAGCAAAGAAAGACGTCACACCACGTGATATGGTTGACACATGTGCAATAGGTTTCCCGCGTTTTAGCGGCCATTTTAGATTAGACAAGCATTTATTTGTTAGTTTAAACACATAGGCAAGCTTCCTTCTACTTGTATTCGTGTGTGCATTTGTTAGTACGAACATTACAAAGATTAATAAATTAATACTGTGAGAAGATTGCTTCCGAGCAAGTCTCATTTGTGAGTTCTTGCTCCATCAATCCCCTCTCTGATGGCGTTTCTGAGCCATCAAAATACTACCCACAACCAGATGCCAACTTTTAGCATAAAATTGTCTCAGCTTCATTTTTACACTTTCTATTTTTCACATCTCCTTTCAGTTTCTTGTATAATTCACTTCTCAAATATTCTAGTTCAATTTCGTCAAACTTTCGCTTCTTTCCTTTTCCTGTCACATTATACGATTCATTCTTTCTACAACATTTGCACCATATTATTATTGACAGTACTATTATTGCTATCCCGGCTAAGGGTACTAATATTTGACCTATAAGTCCTTTCCCTACATTAGCAAACCAGTTACCAATTGACGTAATACTATTGGTCAATCTTTCCCATACACTATCAACTTCCAGTGGTTTTAGTTCCTTCTCAAGTTTAGTTATATTCTGTATATATGTTCCAATTTCTGCACTTTTATCAGGTATGTAAGTGCAACAGTGTTTCGTCTTCAATAATTTACAGACTCCGCCCTCTTTTGCTAGTATTATATCAAGAGCAAGTCGATTTTGCATAACCATAGATCTAATTGCAACCATCTCCGCATTAATCATTAGAAATCCTCCAGCAGTGTCAGTTGATAAACGATCAACTACTGTAGATAATTTACATATTTTTCTTGAGTTCAGAATTATTCCCACTGAAGGTATCAATGCACCGAATATATCACCTACAATTTCAGAAAAACTAGCTCTTTTACTACGTGTTAATTCACTATTATTTTCATTGCTCCCAGTGTTTCTTTTTACGTGGTATATCTTTGGAAATACTATTCCAAAATAACAACTTCCATACCACCGTCCAGGAAGCCTAAAGTAAGCCTTATTCCCACACACATAATAGATTCCAGGAAAAACTGAATCCGTTCCTCCTTTTAGTCCCCAACCTCCAAGAATTAAGAAATTATGTTCACATTCACTGGTACCGATGAAAACATTGTTATAATCAGTCTTTAATCTATGTAGACAAATGTTCCCTGTCTTTACAAAATCCAGAGCCATAGCAGCTTGAGCCTTGCCAGGTGTGAAACTACCCTCTTTCTCAGCCCAAGGTGGCAGATGAGCCTTATGCTCAGAAGCTTTCCTTTGGAAATCTTGTCTTCTATTCTCCACTAAATTCAAAAATATCTTTTCCTCTTCATGTAATGAACATGTTAGATTGCTTCTATGTGCATGTGTTATGTCTATTGATTTCATTGTTAAGAAAAATTCTCCCATAAACTGTGCATCTTTACTACTAAGCACTGGATTCATATTCTTTCGAATCGGAACCTCAGAAAATATCACATCTATATTTGAATAATAATACTGAAGTCGCCCTGTTCTATAAAATAAACTAGCCAATACACTACATGATATGCCATAAGTTAATGGCAAGTGATGATATGTTAACCCTTCTGCTACTGATTCAGGTAATTTCATACAGACATAACAATTACTAACTTTCATGTTATCTACATATTGAAACAATAATTTTGTGAAAACATTCAAACTACTGTCGTTATCTGTTACTTCATGATGAAATTCTGGTTCATCTTCTGCCTTTAGTTCTACTCTATTACCTTTCAAGTTATCTGTCCTTTCCTTCGTTTCGTTGTTAATCTTTTTATCCATTATCATAAGGTAAGGAATTGCTACGATCACAACTAACCATACTATAAGCACCACTACCAGATTACATATGCATATAGCACAGCATCTTTTACAACATTTCTGTTTTGGTCTCCCAGAAACTCTATCGTCAGGCATTTTTGACAAGGAAGATTTCTCTTCTTATCGTAATTTCAAGTCTCTTTACGTTATCAAGGTGGTTTTATTTCTTTCTCATAAGTCAGTTCCGCACTTGTTCCTTCGTCACCACTTTCACTTGACTCTGAGCTCTCGTAGTCTTCAAGGATGATATAAGTCCAATCGGGACCTTTAAATTTGTTGTTCACAAGTTTCAGTCTTTTGCTTTTTCGTTTTTCAATTCCACTGGTTTGTCCCGCTAGGCTTGTCACTTCATTTACTTGTTCTGGATCTTCACTTCTGGTTGTTATGTGGTATTTTACTCTTTTAATAACACTAGGCCAACGATCACCTTTTCTGAACTTCTTTGTTTGCACTGTCTCCTTGCTTTTTATTTCTTCTTCAGAAATTCTTTTATTTTCAGGTTGTGGCACAGTTTTGATCTCTTCAATTTCAGTTTCTTCAATTTGTTCTTTTTCAGGTCTTATTGGTTTCTTTTCAGCTGTTCCACTGTGAGTTTCCAATAACTGACCTTGTTCAGGATCTACGTCTTCATGCTCGATATTCTCGAGATCTTCTGTTTGAATGTATTTTCCTAGATCTAACTGGTTCTGATCAGGGCTTATTGCACTTTGTACTTCTGCAGCCTGACCGCGTTCTTCTAGACCTGTCTGTCCCTGCTCAAATTTTGTTGGTTCGTTGTTGATTTGAGCCCAATTTCCTCTCCCTATCTGATCCTGCTCAGGTTCTCTTATTGTTTCTTCTTCCTCTTCCTGAGCTGCTTCTTCTTCACCTATCTGAGCTTCTTCAATTTCTTCTAAATTTGCTTGACTTCTTGTTCTGTTGTAGACTTCAGGTATTTCCACCACCAGTATCCAGTCCTGACTTGTGCTCGGTTGTTCTTCTTCAGCTTCCCTCGAATCTCGGACCTGTGATTCTTCAGCTGGGCAACCTTCAGCTTCCTCAGTTATCGATGCTGTCTGAGGATTTTCTTCTTCAGGGTCTGGTACCCTTTTGGTGTGGCTTACATGAATCCAATTAGGAAATCCTGCACATTTCACTGCTGTGTTCGTAACTAGTATGACCTGACAAGGTTCGCCCCACCTGGGTGACAGACACGTTTCTCTGGTGTGATGCTTCACAACCACCCAGTCACCGGGATTCAGATCATGCTCTTGTTCAGGCTGCCTGGAAACTGCGTCTTCCCCAACCTGGTGAGAGACAGAACGCACTAGGTCAGCCAATCCTTTGCAATAATCCAGAACCATATCATCAGTTATATTCAGCAGTTTATTTGTAGGAACATGTGCTTGTCTCATTGCTCTTCCCATGATTATTTCGTGTGGACTCAATCCGGTATTTCTATCAGGAATGCTTCTGAGTCCCATCAAAACAAGTGGCAATGCATCCGGCCAATCTAACGATGTTGATGCACACATTTTTGCCAGTCTGGATTTTATTGTGCCATTCATTTGTTCAACCACTCCAGAAGCCTCTGGACGATATGCACAGTGCAATTTTTGCTCAATTTGGAATGCTTCACAGATTATTCTAATCACATCATTGTTGAAGTGCCCTCCTCTATCTGATTCCAAAGTTACTGGGAAACCAAATCTAGGAATGAGTTCTCGTAGCAACAACTTTGCGACCGTAATACTGTCATTCCTCCTGGTAGGGTAAGCCTCCACCCACTTTGAAAACAAACACACTATGACAAGTACATATTTCAGTCCTCTACATGGTGGTAACTGAATGAAATCTAGCTGCAATCTCACAAATGGACCCTCTGCCTGTCCGATTTTTCCAAACCCAATTATTGTTTTTCTTCCTGGATTATGCATTTGGCAAGTTAGACATCTCTGGCAGAGACTCTCTGCTACAGCCCTAAACCTTGGATTGTATCAATTTTGTCTGAAGAGCCTAATCATTGCATCTCTCCCTACATGTGTGTCTCCATGATACATTCTGGCCATTTGTGAAATCAGACAGTCGGGCATGACTGGTCTGCCATCGGCATAAATCCATACATCGTCGTCTGACCTTTGAGAACATCCCATTTTAATCCATGCATTTCTTTCACTCTCATCAGCATCATCTTGTAGTCTTTTCACATCATTCCATGTTTCAGGACGTGCATACAGCATAAGTTGGCAGCTGATTCCCATTCTTTCAACCCTTTTATTAACTGACAACCTGTTTTTGGCACAGTGTTGAGCCACCAAATCTGCATATCTGTTACCGACTACCACCCAGTCATCTCCTGACTGGTGTGCGGCACATTTCACCACAGCCAATTCTTTTAGTGATTGTATTGCTTCCAATAGTTCTTTTACAGATTGTCCATTTTTAATGGGGGATCCTGAAGAAGTCATGAAATCCCTCTGTATCCATAATTGGCCAAAATCATGCACAACCCTGTAACCATATTGGCTATCTGTAAATATAGTTACTTTCTGGTTCTTCCCAATTTTGCAGGCTTTTATCAAAGAAATTAATTCAGCTACTTGTGCAGATTTTACTCCTGGTAAATAGGATGCTTCGACTATTCCAGTTAATTCACATACTGCATATGCTGCAGTTAGTTTACCATCTTCATGCCTTTGGCACGAACCATCAACAAACAGCTCCCTGTCTGGTTCCCTGAGGGGTAGTTCCTGTATGTCAGGGCGTGGTTTTGTGCACAATTCTGTGACTTGTAAACAATCATGTTCCTCTTCATCATCTTTAACTTCCTCATGATATGGGTCCGGTAGTAAGGTAGCAGGATTTACTATTGTGCACCTTACAATAGTCACATTTTCAGCACCTAGTATTATTCTTTCATATTTAGTCAGCCGACTAGGAGTAAGATGCTGAGTTCGGGTTCTTGTCAACAGAATCACAACTGAATGTGGAACAAACACTTTGACAGGATGTCCCATTACAATTGATTCACTTTGTTCAATGCTCAAACATGTAGCCGCTACTGCTTATAAGCAGCCTGGCAATGCGGCTGCCACTGGGTCCAATGTAGCAGAAAAATATGCTATAGGACGTCTGTCCAAACCATGTCTCTGGGTTAGGACTGAAAGTGCACAATTTTCTCTTTCATGACAGAATAATGCGAATTTTCTTTTATAATCAGGCATGCCTAAGGCAGGTGCTGCACACAAAGCATTTCTCAATTTTACAAAAGCTCCTACGCTCTCGTCATCCCACTCAACTGGGTCCTTTGCCTTCTTTTTCGTCATTTGAATTAATGGCTTTGCTAGCAGAGAAAACCCTAGTATCCATTGACGACAATAACCCACTATTCCAAGGAACATTGTCACTTCTCGTTGGGAGACAGGCATTTGCATTTTCTTGATTAATTTTACTCTTTCAGAGGTTATCCTTCTTTTTCCCCTCTCAATTTGGTGTCCTAGATACTTAACTGCTGTTGTACAAAACTGCAACTTTTCAGGTGAAACTTTATGCCCTTCTTCAGCTAAATGATTTAATAATGCAATGGAGTCAACAACACAGTCCTCTCTGGTGTTAGATGCCACCAGTAAATCAGCTATATATTGTACTAAGACTGAGCTTCCTGGCATCACTAGTTTCTCTAGACACTTTTTCAATATCTGATTAAAGATGTAAGGACTTTCCGTGTACCCTTTAGGAACACAATTCCATACATAGACTTTGTTCTCAAATTTAAATTAAAAAAGATACTGACTATCTGGGTGCAATGGTATTGAAAAGAATGCTTGACATAAATCGATCACGGTAAACCATCCTGCACTCCAAGGAATCTGGTATAGAATTACTGCAGGATTTGGCACTATAGGACAACAAGGTTCCACAATTTTATTTATTTTTCGCAGATCTTGAACAATCCTATACTTTCCACTAGGTTTCTTTAAACCCATTATTGGTGAGTTACAAGGGCTACTCATTACTTCTTTTAGTATGCCTTGTTTTACCATTCTGTTAATTTCTTCAATGACTCCTGCCTTTACTTCTGCACTCATTTTGTACTGTCTGGTATTTGGGAAAATTGCACCTTCCTTTACAGTAATTTTAACTGGGTCTATTTTGGCCATAAGTCCTACTTCTTTTCCCGTGAAATCCCATACTATGGAATTTACTGTAGATTTTAATTCTTCTGGCAACTCGTCTTTTGTTATCATAGAGAACATCTCATCTACTTCTGTACCTTGCTTTGCAATCATAAATTTATATACATGGTCTTCATCCGGGGTCTGAACTGCCACACCATCCGGCGTGCAGAAAATTGTGCAGTTCATTTTACACAACAAATGTCGACCCAATAAATTTACATTTACATATTTTTTTTTATTTTTTTTTACATTTACTGGACTGGAATCACACACTACAAATTGATGCATTTCTCTAAAATTTCCAATTTTTACTTCCATTGGTTCGGTAAGAGGTGTTCTAATCTTTCGATTAGCTACACCCACAACTTGGATAGCTTCTCCAGAGAGAGGAAGGTCTGGGATGTCTGCTGTTCTCACAGTAGACCTGGTAGCGCCACAATCCAAAAGGAAAGTAATATCATTACCTTTCACATTCCCTTCAACATATGGACCTGACTGATCTACCAGTAAGGATGCACCAAGTACGCACTCGTTCTCCCCCTCTCCTAGGCACCGTCGGGCTATTATTATTCCGCATCTTTTTACATTCATCCTTCCAATGCCCCAATTTTCCACACCCATGACAAGGAAACTTCTTTTTAGCCTCTTCTCTGCTCATTCGTCCTCTCACTTTTCCTCCATTCCCAGTGTCACCATTCGTTCCAGAATCTTTTCCCTGATTATCACTTGGATTATCCAAATTAATTCCCTGTCGCTCAGCCATTTTTACCTGACTTTCTCTTGCAGTTTCTTGTGCCTATCCTCAATGTCATCTCCACAATATTTCGCATATTTCAAAATCTCATCAATCGGTTTCCCTTGCCAGCACAACATGTGCTGCTTAATCATCTGACAAATCTCTGGTTTTAATCCATAAACAAATCGGTAAACAAATTGACTCATGTTTTTATCTCCAATACCCTCAAATCCACTATACTGTTTGAATACCTGCAATAAACGTTCATAATAGGCATGTACCGATTCGCTGGCTTCTGGGTAGTTCTGTCTATTTTCACCCAATCTGTTTCTTTTGGTGGTATTTTCCCTTTCAGGTAAGTTATTACCTGCTGATACTTTTTCATTACATCACTTGACGGGGCACCTGTCTTTGGATCTCTAGGATACTCTTCACTTGGCCAATCAACTGTGATTTTACAATCTGTCCATAAATCAGCAGGTACCACTATGTCGAATAGTCCATCTAAGTCCTTCAACAATACCTTTGACACTTTCACAAACCTCTCAACTTGCTTGTACCATTCAATTGGTTTTTCTCTCAACTTTGGAAAATCATTCGTAAATGATAAAATATCCTGTCTGCTCCATGGGACATGTACATATCCTCCTCCTGGAACTTCTCGCATCGGGTACATTTGATCTGCTTTCCCTGTTTCCTTCATTAAATATTCAGAAGTGGTTCTACTGTATCGTGCCTCTTCCTTTTTCTTTGTCCATCTAATTTTCCATTTATCTAGGTCTCCCCATTTCTGTAAAACTGTCATTAATTCCTTTACTTGTAATTTTCGACCAGAGGCATTCATGTTTTCTAAATCTTTGTCAGAAAAATCTGCTCTATAGGGTTTCTGTAACACCTTTGACTTCCCTATTTCAATTCCCATCTGCAAAGCCAAATCTGATAATTTTTCATGAAATATTTTTACATTTCTAGTGATGCTTCTGCATACAAATAATAGCTCTTCTTCAGCGTAAGTATTTAGACGATCTACTCCTACATTTCCTGCTATCATTTCTTTTAACTCAACCTTTAATTTGTAAATGTCCATGATCTTTGGAGGTGAACTCTGTTTGTCTGATCCTTGTGCCCACCTTTCTAAGTCTTCTGGTGTAACTACTGTGGCACTTTTGGTTCCTGATGAGGTTACTATGTTTACATCTTTGGAACAACCAGGTGTTATTCTTCTAGGAGTACTATTTATAGATCCTCGAATAGGCAAATCCATTAAGGATACCATAGATTCACAATCACTAAATTGATTATCAATTACAGGATCTGGTTTTGGGATTTCTACAGATGTGGGCATTGCTAAGGGTTTCAGATAACTTACTTTGTCACCATATAAGGGAACCACTGGACCAATTGTTACAGGTATGGTCAGCGAATCAGGATGGACACTCAATTGTGTTACTTTCTGTATTAATTCTGCTCTGTTTTTATCTATTGCTTCCTTTTCCTTATCATGAAGTACCCTACTAACTGGGGGATTATGCAATACTTGCGGTACCAATGGTGTCTTTAACAGTGGTGCACTTGGGGTGCATCCACTTGTCCCTTCCTGATATGGTGGCGGGTTCTTTAATATTTCTTCCATAAATTCATCTTCAGAATCTCCAAATCTAGTCAAGTGTTTTATCTTTTCTGTGCATTTATTCCCTGACGATTCTTCTGCCATTAATATTGGATATAAACCCTCTGTAAGCATCGCTCTTCTCCACTGTTTCATCTGACCATCCCTTGACTCATTTTGGTATCTAGGGAAAAATCCTCTATAACCCCTATTACTCCTGGATCGGTCGCGTTCGAATGCCTCGGTTTACAACTCTTCTAAGGCTTCGTATTGAGTTAATCTTGGTCTGGGTTCTAAGTCATTCATCCTCAATCTCAAATTTTGAAGAATTCTCCCATTGAAAGTACCATTTTCGGGGAATGCTAATATTCCATCATTTTTGGTATATTCTATCCAATTTTCTAACCATATGCAAGTATGAGAACCTCTCTCCATCATCATGAATGAAGCGGGCGTTTTAGCTGGTGGAATGATAATTCCTTCTCTAGTTTTGATTGGTCTATCCTTTTTAAAATAATTCTTAATCTTTTGTAGAAATGTCATTTTTCTCTTCTCTCCATACATTTTGGGTAAATATCTATGTATCGAATTATATTCTGCAAACCCTAGGAATCTCCTGTCTGGACGAGTTCCTATTAAAGTCGGATCGCGTTTTAACATATAATTTTCACTGTCCACTAAGATTTCTATTTCTATGCTGACAACCAATTAAATTCCAGCTAACATTTGTCTCTGAACCAATCCTAGCGCGGCCTTTCAGTGACGTCTTTTCTGACGACCCCTCCTTTACAATCTGCGTTTCTCGGTCCCTCGCTGTTTCGACCAATCCCAGCGCGACACCTGTGACGTTAATACTACTCCTGACTACTGACCCCTCCTTTACAAGAGTCGTTCTACGCCCGCGGTTTCAACCAATCCCAGCGCGGCGTTTTGTGACGTCAGCTTCCTCTCCGGTAGCTGACCCTCCCTTTACAAAATCGTACGCAAAACTTTATTTTCTCTATGCTTCTTATTAAAATTCAGTAACATCATAAAACATTCGCTATCGTGCCAGTTTCTCTAAATTTGGAGAAGATAGTTTCGTTCACACTTAGTAAAACTTTTCCGTTTACTAAACATACATTACGAGTAAAACTCTTCCGTTTACTCCTCACGCAAGCTTCAGAAATATCTGCTACTTCTTCAATGTTACCCTTTCTAGGTGATATAACATCAAATTTTTACCAGCATATTCCTTTTTGCTATTACTCACACGCATAGAGTCCCTAACAAGTACTGATAGCCCTACTTAACTTTTCAGTACTATTTCTGCCTGACAGATAACCTCACTGCAGTATGGCTTCCACTTACCATCCGCTATTCTTTCCCCCCGGGGATTTTCTAGACAACATAAAACAAACGTTAAACACACGGATGTTAGTTCATAAAAATAAAATTCTCATTACCCAATTAATAAAGTATAACCAAAACCATCCTCTGATAGCCAGAAAACTGATCCAGCGGGTTACTAGCAACAAGCATTCATACACCAAATACTCACTTGGGCCCATACATTCATACTACGCTAGCAATTTCCGCTGGTGGGTCAGTTGTACTCTTTATCAAATCCCTGCTACCAATTACTTTTCTGATTGAAGAGTAATGACTTACCAATGGACCCCTTATTAATTGGGAAGTTTAAAATGAGTGACATTCCTTGCAAATCATAATCCTGAAATAATCACTGAGTCAGGAAGTTTTAAAATGTTTATCTAAAATTTTGCAGAGTAAATTACAAACAACACGATACTTAATCGTATATCAAGGATGAAGCATAATAATCAATTATTAATCAATGACAGTCCCTCAGGAAAGAGAAGATAGAGACAGCAGCGCAACTAAGGGTTGCATTTATATTTACCTAAAAGTGCGAGAACCAAACCCCTTGGCCAAGGAGTTGGAAAGATAGGTCTCTGGAAGGATGAAGAGCAATGTCCTCCGGACCAAGTTCAGGACGGGACAGGTGACCTTTCTATCGACAACGCCTGCGTCGTTTCCCTCTCTGGTACTTCGCTTCTCCTCGATTTCTCCTGTGTCTTCCTTCTAAGGTACTCCACCGCCCCCACCTCAGGACCTCTCTGGACAGCGGTTCAGTCTCTAATCGATCAGCTTGTATGTCTGGAGCTTAAGCCTAAGCCTCCTCTGCATCCCTTCTGTTTCTCTTCTGCCTCTCTTCTCTTCCTAATTAACTAATTCTATATCTATTATATCCTTCTACGCCCATGTACCTCCCCTAAATGTTGCAGAATTATGGGCCCACTACTTCTGATTGGACGGGGACAGGGGCTTGATCCTCACACCATATTGATTTAATTCAATTTCTTTAAGCCCATTGTTTTAAAATACCGCCCATCACAATTAATACATTTGCTTTATTTCCCACCCGTCTCACGACAAAGTTTATTACAAGGTTTATATAAATTGTTTCTTTCGGTAGGGACATCGTGGGTACAATAATGTTGGCCATCAGGTCATGGCCTTGGACGACGTCCAGGTTGACTTCATCCTCTCCTCTGGGCAGCCTCGCAGGGCGCATGCGCAGAACCATTGTCTCTCGAGTTTTCAGTTTAACCAACTAATAAAAGTCAAAGAAGAAAGTATTAAAATCACAAATAAATTGTTTCACTGTATACCCACTCTTTCTACTCTATTCCCATTTAATTATAAATTCTATCCCGCATTAATAGCGTTAGGATACCACAGTTTAATTGCAACATATGAGCAAGCTGTAGCACGTGAAAACATTAAGCAGCCATTTTAATACACACTGCGCAGAAGCAAGGATTTCCCTCCAAGCAAAGAAAGACGTCACACCACGTGATATGGTTGACACATGCGCAATAGGTTTCCCGCGTTTTAGCGGCCATTTTAGATTAGACAAGCGTTTATTTGTTAGTTTAAACACATAGGCAAGCTTCCTTCTACTTGTATTCGTGTGTGCATTTGTTAGTACGAACATTACAAAGATTAATAAATTAATACTGTGAGAAGATTGCTTCCAAGCAAGTCTCATTTGTGAGTTCTTGCTCCATCACCTGTCAGTGGGTTAAATATTCACCCCATCAGTTTTGTTTGCTGTCGCCTGCCACTGGAAAACAATATGCTAAGCCAGTGTGCTGTGAATAGGGGGTGTTGTAGGAGATGTATAAGTGGAAGGAATGTTCACATTCGGGTCTCAGAAACGTGTTAAAATAGTTTTTGAGATTCTTCTTTTTGGTCCTGCCACTGGCACATGGAAATCAAAACCAGTTGCTATAGGAGAGCAGGATAAAAGTGCTAAATTAGTACAAAGCCACATCCAAAATTTGTGCAGAAGAATGTTTAGGTTATTTGACTTAGTGAAAGCATGTTTACACATTTTTTAAATTAGGAATCCTCAGTGATTAAGGTGCCTTGCTTGTGAGTGTTATTTCTCTGGAGATATTTTTTTTTTCTGCTTTACCGCATATTACCCTAAGCATCAGAATGCCATATTAAGGGAGGAATTATCTCCCTGGATGTCAGCTGTGCTCCGGCATGGGATATACCTATTCTAGAAATATGGTAATCAAAGCATTTCCCTCATCCTTGTTCTCAACTGCAGAAAATGAATGTAGCCACTATCCTGAAGTCTGCATGAGAAATAAAAAATTTAAGGAGCTGATAGTTAAAAGACTTGAAAAGTGATGATGGTCTGTTTGGACATGGAAAAGTCTGGATCCAAGGTGAAATTTAAAGGCTTGGCAGAAGACTTCAATGAGACCATAGCCCCAAAGAGAGAGAGCTTGTACGTCAATGTACTGATTAGTATATTAGAATTTTTTCCCTTTATGAATGGAACCTCAGCCTTCTGTGTGGTCTGAGAATCACACACAAATAATGGCTGACATTTTTGAGATTTCAAATGTTCTTCATGGTGGATACTCTCAGGTATCACTCAGTACCATTTGTTTTTCTGGTGGTCGAAATGACCAGCAGCTCTGTATACAAAATAAACAACACAGGTGACAGGAACCATGTAACATCCCTAAAAAACATGTGAGTGAGAATGGATGTTTCCTCTCCAATCCTTCCCCAATGAATGCGACTGGCAAGGAAAGAGGAGAACCAACCAATGCTGTTACACGCAAGCTGTTACTGTTGCTCAAGATGGAAACAAGGATATACTGGTCAACTGTATGAAAGGTTGCAAAGCGATCAAGACAACGCAAAAACAAGTCCACTGTAATCAGGTATGTGCGGAAACACATTTAACATGGACTGAGAGGCAGTTTGGGTATTGAATCAAAGAGATAAAAAATATAGAGTTTAGGCAACATTGTCCACTCAGTTCTTTGGTGGTTTTTATCGCCTTCAAATTAAGTTTTAATGCTATTCTTTGGGTCACATGTTCAAAGCTGGAGAATAATAATTAAGAGTGTTTCCTGATATCATTTTTCTCTTTGATTTTATCAACTAAAGGGAACTGCTTGAACTGCATTTTGTATAGATTTTTGAGACAATCCAATGAAAAGGGCACTTTGCCATATGGAACTCAGCATTCCTTTATATTTTACTTTCTCCTCAGCAGCTTGAAGCTGTACCTTGATTACTTTAATCCATAGCTCAATGCTTCCATTGAGTTATATAGGAGCCTGGTGTTGGGCAGATACCAGTCAACGGATACATACATTTGAGAGTTATTCACATAGAACAACATATGGTGCCCGAAGATGCCAAAAAGAGACATATAAACTGTAACTGAGATATAGGATATCTGCAACTCATGCATTGGTCAGAGATTAGACAGGGGCACGTTTACCTATTTGGCATATTGGCTGGTCTGGAGCCCTTGATATGAGCTTAGACGATGGTGCCTGTTGGATAAAGGTGGCAAGAACAAAGGGAGGTGATGGCAGCAGACCAGGGCAGCACCTGCAACAGAACAGGGTCAAACATGCTGGAAAGCAGCCTTTTGTCCATGGCCAAAACTCCCTTGTAAAAGCCAAATAAGTCTCCTTGGTCAACTTCCATTGAAAAAAATCTGGGAAATAGGAATGTGTCTTACAACCCAGCTCTTCTTCTGGACATATTGATCTAGAAAACCCGCCCATGGGAAACCACTTGTCCCATATCTCCTAATTCATTTGTGGGCTAGGCCAGGGCAGGTTAGGGTACTACATATTATGCAGGAAATAATCACTTATTGAGACCAGAGGACATGCTAAGGTCTATTCATGATATAAGGAAATGCAAATAGTGAAATTCCCCAGACACTAGTGTTAAGAAACTAAACTATGCACAAATGAAACAATCCTTGTGTTACCCAGTGCTCCAGTTAGGCAGACCTTTGATGACCCTGGAGGGTTACAGCAACCCTCTGTGAGCTCAAGAACACCAGAAATATATGTGATCGAGATGGAGACAGTAAACACAGCAGACTATTAGGAAGAAGATATTCAGAAAGCCATAATACTGTATAGTCTGCAAAGGCACTCCACAACAGGAGGAGCATGAAAAGAAAAGAGGGAAAACACAACAAAAATGCGGAATGCAGGCGTGCTCAAACCAAGCAGCAATGGTAACCCTACTGCCAAGGAAGTTGAAAGACAAATGAACCCTGGAAGCACTCACTCTATATAGTTCTAGTGTCCTGATTTGCCCAGGATGCCTGTCTGATCGAGAAGGCATTCGTCTTGTTCCCAACCGCCACAGACCGCTACTCTACAACCTATAACCCCCTCGCAGCCTCTGTTCTCTCTGTAAAACTGGTCTTCTGCACATCATGGGAAGGTGAGTACTAAGATGCTCAGTATTCTGATTGTCCCACTTACCTGTCCCATTTTTTATTCTCCTTATGCTGTCCTGACACTGTGGTTAAATCGAGTGGAGTCCTGCTTGCCCAGGAGCCCATATGCAGCCTAGTCTTGTTCCAACCTTAGTGTGGTTGTGGGTGCAGCTGCACTGGTTTTTGCTGGTGGTGTCCAGTCATCCAAAGCTGTTTCTGAGTCATCCTTCTGCAACCTGATCAGACATCTGAGAGACTGGAAGACCTTTTCATCTGGCTCCAGTTCTGGATATACATATTTAGGCTACGGATGTAGCTATTCAGAAAATTGCCCAGAAATAAATGCGGCTAGAGAGAATAGCACAACCTTGTGCAAAAAGTAAACCGAGTCTCAAGATAAAATGTAAAATACCATTAAAGTCATATTTAAGGGACATGTGATATTGCAACCACAAGGTATAGAGTTTGGTATTCGTTTTCTTTATTTTTGCTGGAGTTTTATGCCATGCTTGAAAGACATTATGGTAAACACGTTGTATGCAATGAGTTCATGGACCTAAAGCAGGGGAGCTGTGATCCTATTTCCTACATAGCCCAATTCAAGAACTTAGCCGAGGCTAGGCCCACCTAAACGAAAGCTATCTCACAGTTAACACAGTTATCTCGACAGCATGGTCCAGCTCTTGTGCTAGATTTGTGGTTGACATCAGCGTTGCTGTTCATTGGGTGACTCAAACACATTGCCAGGTACCAATGCACATTGATCAGTGTTAGACCTGGCATCTTTTGGTATGTTTCCCCTGTCTTTTTGCTTTCTGGCCTCCCGGTTTTTTACTCTGTTTTTGCTGGTTTAGTGCCTCTGCACACTTTCTCACTGCTGTTCAGTGTTAAAGTGCAAGTGCTCCTGTTGTAAATTGTGTTATGGATTGGTGTTTCCATGACTGGCATATCTGATTTACTAGTAAGTCCCTAGTAAAGTCCACTGGGAGTGCCAGGGCCAATAAATCAAATACTGCTGGTGGCCCTGCAGCACTGATTGTGCCACCCACAGAAGCGGCCCTGTAAAGGGTCCTCAGACCTGCCACTGCAGTGTCTGCACGCAGTTTGTAACTGCCAGGTCGACCTGGCAAGTGCACCTACTTGCCAGGCCCTAATCTTCCCTTTCCTTACATGTAAGTCACCCCTAAGGTAGGCCCAAGGTACCCCCTGTGGGCAGTTGCTGTGGATGTGAAGGGTAGGACATGTACTGGTGTGTGTGGCATTACCCTGGTAGTGAATTACAGTGTATTTCGTTTTTCACTATGGAAAGACTATCTGTCCTAAAGGATAGAATGGGAGTTTACTTATAACATCTTATAAGCATAACGTCCCATTGGAACAAGATAGGGAAATGGAATTTAGTATGCCTAGAATCAAAATGTAAAAATGCATCTTTTAGTCAAGATGATTTTTATGTTTTGTGTTTGAAAATACCACTTTTAGAAAGTAGGTATTTTCTTTCTTAGCCATCCTGTGTGCCTCTACTGGGTTTGTGGATTGACTGTCTGGCTTTGGAATGACAGGGGTTGGGGATGTGCATTCTCTTCAGACAGCCACGGGGGGTCGAGGAGTGTCCTGCCTTTCCTGGATGAGTCAGGGCAGGGCTGAATAGACCTGGGCTGCATTTAGATTAGTGGGAGGAGATTTCCTTGCACCTGAATGGGCCTGGTCTGCTTTAGACAATGCTGTCTCCCCCTCCTGCCAGGGAGCTGGGCCAGAGAGGACCAAACTGGTTTGGACTAGGCACAGACACTCTCTGCATAAGAGAACAAAGAGAAACTGAGTATAAATATTGGGGCCCAAACCCCAGAACTTGGGAACTTGCTGGAATCAAGAAACCAGCAAGAAGAAGAGCTGGAAGAACTGCTAGGAGTACTGCCCTACTGCTGTGTTGGGTTGGCCTGCACTTGCTGCTTCTGCCTTGGGCAGTGAAAGGACTGGACTGAACGTTCTTACCTTGTGCTGAGTATCTCCAAGGGATTGAAGTAGAGCTTGCCTCCTGTTCTGAAGTCTCAGGGACCGCAAAGACTTCACCGACCTCTGGGTACCGCCTCTGGAACCGTGGGTCAGTTGCCACAGAGGGGGGGAAAGCAGCTGACTCGTGTCCTGAAGGCACCGCAGAGGGCACTGCCGCATCTCGCATCAACTCTGGTCTCACTGACGACGACCGCCGCTGGCACCGAGCCGCTGCTTGCACCTTGACCTGTGGGCACCGCACTCCGCACCGCCTCGCCGGTCTCACCGACTCGGTCACTGCCTGCTGACTTCGACACCCGTGACTGCACCGTGGCTTGGGGGCACCGCTCGGAAGTCTCACGACGCACCGCCCCATCCCACACCGCACTCCAGACCGACCAATGGCAGCTACCCGCAACCGGCTCTGTCGCCTGCACCGTGATCTATGTCAGCACCGCATGGAGCCCCGCCTTCACTCCGCACCGCAGCACTGGTCTCACCGACACTGCTGGATGACCGTCACAGAGCCCTGCCTGCACCGTGCCTTGAGGGCACCGCACGCTGCACCTCTACGCTTCGCAGTGCAACCGCGACAGTTGCCGTGACCGGCTCGCTCCAACGTGTCAGCCACAACAAAAAGGTACTGTTTACGAGTCTGCCGACACCCCGACCGACGCGGTCAGATGGAACTATTGGATTCTGTTGTTTTCAGTATCGCTGTAGCACTGGACGTAGCTACCAACTCCAAGGAACTACATTTTGTGTGTTATTCTTGCAAAGTGCATATTTTTAAATACTGTATGTTGGATTTTTATTGTTCTGATCTTGTTTTAAATATATATATAGTATTGGATATTTTTCTAAACTCGTGTGGTGTCCATTTGTAGTGCTTTCGCTGGGTTACTGTTGGTTATGTGCAAATGCTTTACACACTGCCTCTGAGATAAGCCTGACTGCTTGTGCCAAGCTACCAAGGGGGTGAGCAGGGGTTACTTTAGAAGAGTGCAACTCCCTTACCCTGACTAGGAAGAAGGGTCCCTACTAGGACAAAGGTGCAAACCAACTCTACAGATACTTAGGTTGCTTTTCTACAATTGATTCTTGGGGGTAATTCACTGGTTTAGGCAACCCGAGCGACTGATCACAATAATCTCCTGCTTCAAATTGATGATTTATTTTGCTGGAGTTTTAAGCAATGTTTGAAAGACATTACGGTAAACACGTTGTATGCAATGAGTTCATGGACCTAAAGCAGGGGAGCTGTGATCCTTTTTCCTACATAGCCCAATTCAAGAATTTAGTAGAGGCTAGGCCCACCTAATTGAAAGTTATCTCACAGTTAACACAGTAATCTCTACAGTATGGTCCAGCTCTTGTCCTAGATTTGTGGTTGACATCAGTGATGCTGTTCATTGGGTGACTCAAACACATTGCCAGGTACCAAGGCACATTTATCAGAAAGTGGAAGAACTTCAGTGTTTACAGGGCACGACATATTAGAAGCAGTAAAAGGCCTGACTCTGTGGGGGTTCCCGATCATTGTAGTGCCAGCCAAAACATCAACAACGTAAGAATTTATGTTGACATATGCATCCTGAATTCCGCCATTGAAAAAGAGACACCCTAGTCCCCCTATGCATGGCATTATTAGTTGTTTAAATAGCACCACATTTTCTAACCTTGACTTACACAAGGGATGTCAGAAGCTTGAAATGGATGAGCAATCTCTCTATATTACAATATTCTCCACTCAAGGGCTCCACGTTCAAGGGCTGTTCAAGTGCAGTCAGCTAAGTTTTAGGGATCTCCTCTGTGGCTGAGATCTATCACAAGACCATCAGGGAAATCATTTGCCCTGTTATAAATTGCTTCAATTACAGAGACAATATCCTAGTGTTTGGTCGAAGTAAGGAAGAACACGATCAAGCATTGTAGAAGTGCTGTTAGCACTTGAACCTATGTATTTTGAAATACTGGGATACTTTTGTGGGCCTGATTGGGACTATGACAATTCTCCAACTTCCCTAATTGGCCACCAGCCTCTTGGATTCAGCAAAGTTCTGCCCTGGTTCCTATTTCATCATGGTCTCCTGATATGAAGGGTCAGTGATGCATCAATGCACAAAGGGCACAATGCGCTTGGGCTACAGGCTGAGAGGCCTGCAGCTAAAGGAGGGAGACAGAAAACCTGGTGGCTTTATTATAATATTCAATTGTTTTAATACTCTGTATTTTTTTTAACTAGATTTAATAGATTTTTAACTGGATTTTATTATTGCACAAATTGATAAGAGGCTACTACTCACTTAAGGACCTTGCCACTCTAAAAAACACCCAGTAAGTGGTCCTTTAACTATAACTAGCAAGTCTCCGCAACAGCCTCCCTCGAACTTTGATACTTTGTAAAAACATACCACGAAGAAACGAACCATCCCTTAGTACTTTGCGTCAAAATATAATGAGATTCAGTTAGAGCAAAAGTATTACACCTATTGGTTCCCACTCTGCGATAGAAGCTTTAGTCTTCGGTCCCCAAACAAACAATATAAGATCATCATCAGCCATCTCAAAACCTGGCCTTTTACATCCCCCGAGGCCTATGGCAGCCTAAAGAGCACCACTGCTGGGGGTGAGAAAACAAGTGTCACATCTTAGTAGATATGGTGCTGTTTTTCTCCCACCCTTTGACGGAACGCAGTATAGCACAGCAACTTTGACTGGGCTGAGGCAAACCCAACTTTGTAATTCATCCAAGGAGTACACAGCGGTTGTATGTTTTATCTGCCCAGCCAGTACAATATCAAAGAGTATCCAGATCACATCCAGCCCTGCGGATTCAAACTTTACATTTTAGAGCATTATGGTTCAAGGATGAGGGGGAGATGGAAGTTGAGTGTGGAGAAGGAACACCTGTGCACGGTTCAAAAAGGCTGAATATATTACACAACCTTTGTTGGAGCCCTCACTCAAGGGTGTTCATGCTTTTTTCCACGGTAGGGGATTCTACACAAGTGTCTAGGCAGAGTCTCCCTTATTTTCAAAGTCAGAATCCCAACATACGCTGGTAAAAGAAAAAGAGGCCAGCAAGCCAAACAACTAAACCAAGATCTTCAATGATGTTTGTTATGACGCAAGACACAACACTTTGGGTTCCATTCTCCATGTCTCTTCACACTGGGAGCAGGTAAAGTTAGCTGGCATTCACTTACTGATTTGAATGCTCACCCACAACGAGAATTTAAGCACACTTATGTCATTTCCTGCATGCGATCTTATAGGCTATTTCAGTATTTTGTTGAGAACTCTTGCCACAAAAAAAAGGAAAGAAAAACAAATATCACTACTCACAGTTAGTATGTGAAAATCCGATGGCTTCTGTATTTGCCCTAAGATACATTAGACCCCAACTATACAGGGCTGTGAAAACTTTGAAAACATCTTTAAAAACATTATTTAAAAAAAATCTAGTATTTTGTACACTCAATACAAAAAAGTAAGCATGACAGAATAAGTAAACACGGTGTTCTTGAGTCATATTTTACGATTTTTTTCCTAAGTGGTTGCATTGTATTGTATTGTAATTGCATTTATATAGCGCTTACTACCCCTAACGAGGCGTCGAAGCGCTTTTTCGGCGAGTAGCTCGTTACTCCGGGACCCATAAAGGATCAGTGTTGAATTAGTATAGTGAAATATGAAAGTAATTAAAGTGGTGGATAGGTTAGTCAGTTATTTGGATTCGGAAGGATAGAAGAGGAAAAAAAGGTTTGTATTTATATAGCGCTTGTTACCCCTGATGGGGTGTTGAAGCGCTTTTCTGGCGAGAAGCACACTACTCCAGAACCCATAAAAGGATTAGTGTTGAAAATTAGTATAGTGAAATATGAAGTAATTTGAGTGGTGGATATGTTACTCAGTTATTTGGATAGAGAAGGGTAGCGGCAGGATAGAAGAGGGAAAAGAGGTTTGTATTTATATAGCGCTTGCTACCCCTGATGGGGTTTGAAGCGCTTTTTTTGGTGAGTAGCACGCTACTCTGGAACCCATAAGGATTAGTGTTGAATTAGTATAGTGAAATATGAAAGTAATTTGAGTGGTGGATATGTTAGTCAGTTATTTGGATTGAGAAGGGTTGGGAAGGAGTAGAAAAGGGAAAAGGTTTGCATTTATATAGCGCTTGTAACCCTGATGGGGTGTTGAAGCGCTTTATTGGCGAGTAGCACGCTACTCCGGAACCCATAAAGGATTAGTGGTGAGTTAGTATAGTGGAATATGAAATTTGAGAAGTGAACATGTTAGTCTGTTATTTTGATTGAAAAAGATAGTGGAGGGATAGGAAAGTGAAGGATTTTGATTTTATTTTTTTGGGAGGTCATAGCAGTAGGAGGAGGCTTTTGGATGAGTAAAAAGGGGTTGTGGAGGGGAAGAGTCAGAGGGAAGAGTTTAGAAAGGTTTGTTTTGGGGATCGGTATAGTAAAAGAGGTGTCAGATGATGCAAGGGGGGTAGAGTAAGGGAGAGTCTAGAAAGGGTTATTTTGGGGATCATAGTAGTGGTATGGGGCTTGGGATAAATGAGAAAGTGGGTGTAAAGGATATATTGATAGATGTATAGGGTGAGAAATAGGGTAGTGCATTGGAAAGAGCAGTAGAAAGAAGTTTGAGATGAGTCAAGTTGGGTTAGAAGATATATTGAGAGAAGTATAGGGTGAGAAATAGGGTTGTGCATTGGATATGCTGAATTAGAAGTGATAAATATATAGATCCATAAGTACATTGAAAGTATAGAGATGCATAAAGGAGGTAGGTATATGTAGATTAAATAATTGATAGAGGTACAGGATGAGAAATAGGGTAGTGCATTGGATATGCTTTTCAGGAGGAAAGTAACAAACGCACAAATCCAAGTACATGGAAGGTACATAGATGCACAATGGAAGAGGTACATGTAGACCAAAGATGCCCCAGATAAACTCCGGTTTTCAAGTGTTATTGTACTTTAATTTAAAAAAAAAAATTTTTAACATAATTATTCTACATGTTTATACAAATCAATACACAAAGATAGGTACATATTTATAGTAAAAATAAATGATTATATACAGAGGGATATGCTGTAAATTTCTGTTTGCGTATGGTGCTTATGTGGGGGCAGAGCCAATTCTTGAGCAGTTTTCTGAAGATAAGGTGGCTGTCCGTGGATCTTATGTTGGGGTGTAAAGAGTTCCATAGTTTGGGTGCTTGAACAGAGAAGGATGTGCCACCCATGTTTTTTTTCTTGTATCTTGGGATTTTGAGGCAAGGTGCCATTTTAGAGCGGAGGTTCCTTTGTTGAATGTGTTTGGTGATTTTATTCCTGATGAAGAGCGGTCCCATTCCATGTATTGCTTTGTGGGTGATACAAAGCAGCTTGAACGTGGATCTTCTGGCAACCGGTAACCAATGCAGGGCTTTCAAGGCAGGTGAGATGTGGTCTCGCAGTTTGATATGCAAGAGTAGTCTGGCAGCCGAGTTCTGAATCCGTTGTAGTCTTTTCATGGTTGTTAAAGGTGATCCGTGGTAGAGGCTATTGGCGTAATCGAGTTTGGACAGAACAAGGGAGATAGTAGCTTGGACCTTGTGTGGAAATCCCAAATGAGGGAAAATTTGTCGCAGCGTTTTTATAGTGACACAGCTTGATCTTGCTAGTTTGTCCACTTGGGGATTCATCGACAGCTTGGAGTCCATGGTCATTCCGAGGTTTCTTACTTCCTTCGATACTTTAGGTGGTGATCCCAGTTCATAAGGCCAGGCAGCAAGCGGGTCATAATGTTTCCAATCGCCACACGTGAGTATTTCCGTTTTGGAAGTATTCAATTTGAGGTGGCTCCAAGTCATCCACTGATCCACGGCTCTGAGACAACTGAAAATTGGGGAGTTTCCAATATCTTTGGGGCATTCCAGTTGAAGGAGTATTTGTGTGTCATCGGCATAGTTATAGCATGTGAGGTGAAATTGATTGATCAGTACCGGTAATGACTTCATGTAGATGTTGAAAAGCATGGGTGAGATGATAGAGCCTTGAAGGACCCCTGCTTTTGTGGAGTATGGTTTGGATGAGAAAGGTGGGGTATGGATGACATTAGTTCTGTTTCGAAGGTAGAACGCAATCCAGTCTAGAGCAGTCCCCTCTATGCCGGCTTCATAGAGTCTTTGTTTCAGAGTGTCATGGTCAACTGTGTCAAAGGCAGCCGAGAGGTCCAAGAGGAGAAGCGCAGCAACCCCGTTGCGGTCTACTGTGTTCTTCAGGTCATCCCAGATGGCAAGGAGGGCGGATTCTGTGCCTCTTCCCGGACGGAAACCTGTTTGGAAGTCTGAAAGTATGTAATTCTCTTCAATGAATTGTGACATCTGGGCGAACGCTGCTCTTTCTATCAGTTTGCCGAGGAAAGGTCCATTTGTAATGGGTCTGTAGTTGTCAGGGTTCAGCGGGTCCAAGTTTGTTTTCTTCAGTAAAGGGAGTATGTATGACTTTTTGAGTTCTTCTGGAAATATTCCGGTAGTTAAGGAATCGTTGATGATTCTTCTTACTGGAGTGGCAGCAGCGGTTGTTAAAAGAATTGTCTTGAAGGTTTGTGGTGGACACGGGTCAGAAGGGCTGCCGGCAGGCCTGCTTGCTTTGACCAGGTCTATAAATTCATCGTGTGAGATGTGTTGGAAGGAACGGAGAGGCTGGGTTAGAGTATTCTTGGATTGTTGTTTGTCAAAGGGTTAGTGCTGGTGCTTTGTCTCTGTTTTAAGTATGAGTCCAACGTGTCTGCTTTGTCAGTGTAATGATTTGCCAGTTTGCCTGTGAAATCTTGAGTAACAGGATGAGTTCCTTCTAGGCAATTTGGTTTGCGAAATTCATTGAGTATTTTATAGAATTCTTTATTTGCACATTTAGCATTTTGAATTCTGTCTGAATAGTACCTTTTATTAGCTTTTTTGATAGCTGACTTGTATAATCTGTTAATTTTCTGTAGGTGAAGTTTGTCTTGTTTGGCGTTTGTTTTGAGCCAGGTACGTTGCAGCTTTCTAATTTGTTTTTTTATGTCTTTTATCTCTATGTTTCTCCAAGGCACTTTTTTTCTTTTGTTCTGTTGTGTGGTTTTGAGTGGTATCAGGATGTCAAAAGCTTCCTGTAACCACTCATATAGTTTTTGAACAGAATTTATTGTTTCCAGATTTGTACTGGATGTTAGTCGCGTTTCTAAGTGTTCCAAATTGAGTTTGTTCCACGGTCGATAGGTGGATGGATGTAAGGTAGTTTTAGGTGAGTCGCTTAGTGTTGTTTTATGTTGGAAAGCAAGCAAGTGGTGGTCTGACCATGTGACTGGAGTTATAGTTTGAAAGATAACTAGTTCGGTATTAGCAAAAATGACATCTAGGATATGTCCAGCGATGTGTGTGGGTTTGTGGACAATCTGATGCAGGTTTAGTGCGTCTAGGCCAGTGATTATTGTTTTTGGATGGGTCATATAGGGTTTGTCAAACCAAATGTTGAGGTCACCCAGAACGTATAGGTTGGAGTGTATTGTTATCAGGTTTGAAACTGTGTCTAGAAGTGAGTCTGGGAATGTTGCCTTGCTAGGTGGAGGTCTGTAAAGGAGCAGGAAGTTACAGGAGGAAGACGGTGTAGGATTGCATCTGGTGAGAAGAGCCTCACAATTCTTTATGGTGATGTCGTCAACTTTAGTGATATGTAATGTTTGCCTGAACACAACAGCTAGACCCACCTCCTTTTTTGCCTATACGATTTTGGGTGATCGTTTGTTAGCCTAGAGGAACGGCTTCATGCAGGACTGGAGCCATATCATCTCCCAACCATGATTCAGTTACGAATAGTATGTCTGGTTTTGCATCGGTGAGAAGGTCGTAGATGTGATGTTTGTTTTTAGAGAGGGATCGAGCATTTATTAGTAGACAGTTTAGAGAATGGGCTTTGGTAATAGTGAGACTTTGTTTTGTAGAAGAGTGTTTAGTATTGTGTGGGTTTGTAGCAGGTGTGTTCTTAGTGCTGGTATTAGCTGTGTTAGGATAGCAATCATGTAGCTGTTCTGTATTATGTTCCTCATCCAGCAAGCTAAGAAGGCATTTTGATGGGTCTGCGTGTGTAGGTGGTGGAGACGGTGTTTGAGAGTGAGTTGGTGTGCTGTGTTGTTTTCGTGGTGTAACATTGTTGTGCAGTAGACATGGGGAAGCAAAGTTGTGAGGTGTGGCACGTC
This sequence comes from Calotriton arnoldi, assembly GCA_963921515.1. Lineage (NCBI taxonomy): Eukaryota > Metazoa > Chordata > Amphibia > Caudata > Salamandridae > Calotriton > Calotriton arnoldi. The sequence continues at coordinate 718,101 of CAWUFW010001599.1, read as the reverse complement.
GCTTATATTGTTTGCGTGTGTTTAGGGCGGAAGGTGTATGTTAGACTTGGCATCTTTTGGCGTGTTTCCCCTGAGTTTTTGCTTTCTGACCTCCCAGTTTTGACGCTGTTTGTGCTGGCTTAGTGTTTCTGCGCACTTTCCTCACTGCTGATCAGTAGTAAAGTGCAAGTGCTCCCATGGTAAAATGTGTTATGGATTGGTGTTTCCATGATTGGATATGTGATTTACTTGTTAGTCCCTAGTAAAGTGCACTGAGTGTGCCAGGGCCTGTAAATCAAATGCTACTAGTGGGCCTGCAGCACTGGTTGTGCCACCCACGTGAGTAGCCCTGAAAAGGTAACTCAGACCTGCCATTGCAGAGTCTGCGCGCAGTTTGTAACTGCCATGTCGACTTGGCCAGTGCACACACTTGCCAGTCCCTAACCTTCCCTTTTTTTTTACATGTCAGCCACCCCTAAGGTAGGCCCAAGGTACACCTGTGGGCAGGGTGCAGTGTATGTGAAAGGTAGGACATGCCCTGGTGTGTGTGGCATGTCCTGATAGTGAATTACTGCCAATTTCGTTTTTCACCATTGCAAGGCTACCTGTTCCCCATAGGGCAGAATGGGAAGTTGTTTATAACATCTTATAAACATAACTGACCCTGGGAACTAGGTAGGAAAATAAAGTTTAGTATGCCTGCACTCAGAATCTAAAGATGGATCTTTTAGTGAAGGTGATTTTTACATTCTGTGTTTGAAAATACCACGTTTAGAAAGTAGGTATTTTCTTGCCCAGTCATCCCGTGTGCCTCTGCTGGAATGTGGATTGCCTGTCTGGGTTTTGGATGACAGAAGGCTGGGGAGCAGGAGTGGCTCCAGATAGTCTAGGTGGGTCAGGAAAGGGCTGAATAGACCTGGGCTGCAATTGGGGAAGGGGGAGGAGATTTCCTTGCACCTCAAAGGGCCTGGTCTGCCTCTGACAATGCCGTCTCCACCTCCTGCCAGGAAGTCACACCAGAGACGGCAGAACTGTTTCTGGCTGGGCACAGACACTCTCTGCCTAAGAGATCAAAGGATTTTGGGATATAAATATTGGGGCCCAGACCCCTGAACTTTAGAACTCTTTTGGACCAAAAAGACTGCCAAGAAGAAGAGCTGAAGAAGCTGTGAGGAGGAACTACCACTTTGCTGTGTGCTTAGCTGTGTTGGCCTGCAGTGGCTGCTTCTGTCTTGGGCAGTGAAAGGACTGGACTGGACTTTCTGCAATCTACTTTTGTGAGTTTCTCCAAGGGCTTGAGGTAGAGCTTGCCCCCTGTTCAAGAAGTCTCAGGAACAGCAAAGACTTCAAGCTCTTCTGCCCTCAGCACTGGGGACTGTGTGTTTTGTGCTGCAACAGAAGAAAAAGCAACCCGACGCCTTCTACGACACCGCTGCCGACTCCGTGTCCTGAAGGCACCACAGAGGGCACCACCGCAACGCGACCCTGGTCTCACCGACGACGCCTGCTGACGCCGCCACCGAGCCGCTGCTCGCACCTCGACCTGTGGGCACTGCACTCCGCACCGCCTCACTTCACGACGATGCCTTGGTATCCCTGACGATGCCGCTCCACGCCAAAATCTACGCCGCTGCTTGCACCGTGGTTTGAGGGCACTGCTCGTAAAGTTACACGACGCACCGCCCTCATCCCGCACCGCAGCCTTGGCCTACCGACGCTGGCGCCATCCTCTCCAGTTCGTCAGCCGACGACAGCGCTTCAGCAACGACGCCGCTGCTTGCACCGCGACCTGCCAGCAGCGCGACGAGCACCGCATTCACTTCGCACCGCGACCCTGGTCTCACCAACGACGCCATCTGACGCCGCCACCGAGCCGCTGGTCGCACCGCACGGCTGCACTTCGCACCGCAGCACCCGACGCCTGCCGACGCCAGCGCTCCTGACTTCAACAGAGAGGAGTTCGATCTGCAACGCGTGTGACTTCGAGGGCCCCGACGACTCCTGCAGCGACCTCCGGAACCGACGCCTGCGGACGCCGTGCTTTTGGAAGCTCAACGAGAGGTCGCCGACGCCCTGCATTTCTAAAAGGTACCATTTGCGGGTCTTCCCGACACCGTAGCTGGCCCGCGACGCCGCGGTCAGCCAGAACTGTTTGGATTTGTTTGTTCACGACGCCGTGATAGCCCCGGACGGAGCTATAGACATCAAGGAACTGCTTTTCAAGCATATTTTGATAACTGAAGATTTTTAAGTACTGCATTGTGGATTTTTATCGTTTTGGTCTTGTCTTAAGTATATAAAAATATTGGATATTTTTCTAAACTGGTTTGGTGTCCTTTTGTAGTGCTTACACTGTATTACTGTTGGTTATGTGCAAATGCTTTACACACTGCCTCTGAGATAAGCCTGACTGCTCGTGCCAAGCTACCAAGGGGGTGAGCAGGGGTTATTTTAGGAGTGTAACTCCCTTATCCTGACTAGAGTGGTGGTTTCTGCCTGGCTTTGGCACATGCCCTAGCCTACCAAAAATCTCATTTCAAACATTGGTTGTCAGCAGTGAGGATAGGACTTGCGTTTGCACTTGACTTACAGTGATTGGTGTGCACTACTACCATATCGCAGACCATTACGTGCCACATACTGGTCCTTTTTCTTTTTGGCCTATTTTTGATCTTGCCAGTTTGAACTTGCTACTTCATCATGCCTGAATCAAGAGCATCATCTATTGCATCCCTGGAAATTGCGTTTGAGGAGGATAGGTTGGAATCCTACAATGTTAGGGAATTGAAATCAATTTGCAAAAACCTAAAAGTCCAAGTCAGAGGCCTCACTAGGAAGGAGGCGCTACAAAAGGCGCTGAGGGCCTGGGTAGCAGCCAGACATGTCAGCGAGCAGTCTGGTGATCTCAGTGGAGAGGCGGAGGAGCCTATTCCTAGGGTGGATGTGCTTTTGGGAGGGGGGAACCCTCCAGGCCAGGCAGCAGTGGCCTGTCCCCAGAGGAGCTGGAGGTCAGGCGGGAAGCAAGGAAGTTCGAGTTAGAGAAACTCAGGATGGAAAGTGAAAGGGAGGATAAAAGAATAGCCATGGAGGAAAGGAAGATGATCTTAGATCATGATCGAAGTCTTAAAGAGCTGGAGCTAAGGAATAGAGCCAGTTCAGATGGTGGCAGCATCTCGTCAAGACAGGCAGACAGAATTGTGCACATCCCAAAGAATGTAGGCAAAGAATTCAAGAAGGGGGACGGCATACAAAGGTGGTTTCAGGGTTACGAGGCAGCGATACACATGAATGGGGTCCCTGAGGAGAATTGGGGAGCAGGATTGTGGCCTCTCTTTCTGGAGGAAGCCCAGGGATACTTTAATAGCTTTGGGTAAGAGGTATCACCTCACCTATCCCGACATGAAGGACGCCCTCCTCACTAAGTATGGTCTTACTCCTGAAAAGTACAGGGATCAGTTCAGGTCCAGTAAGAAGTCTGACGCCAACACTTGGTTGGAATGTGTGGATGTGTTTTGCCGGTCACTGGATGGCTGGGTGAAGGGCAGTAATGTGACAGATTATCAGGGGCTCTACAATTTGATTGCATGGGAGCACTTGTATAGTCTATGTTTTGCAGATCTGCGCCAGCACCTAGTTGATAGTAAGCTGACTGACCCCAGGAAGTTTGCTATGGAGGCGGACCGCTGGGTGAGTACCCGGGTCCACAAGAAAGCGTTTGGGGGACACTCAGCCAAAGGTGGGCAGGGTCCCCAGCAGAAAAGTGGGGGGGACAAGGGTAAAACACAGGAGTTCTCTAAAGGGCCCCAAACTAACACCCAGGGTAAAGGTTCCCATCCCCCCGGAGATAAGAAACAAGGGGTCTCTTCAGGAAAGCCTGCTGAGACCGGCCCCCACAAGTGTTTTGCATGTGACCAAGTGGGTCACATGAAGGGGGACCCCAAGTGCCCGAAGGGGGCACAGCCACCCACCGGTGGGCAATCCAAGGTGTTGGCTAGTGTAGCGCTTGGGGAGGAGGAGTACCCACAGGAGGATTGGGATCCCGCAGAAATGACCCTCGTTTCACTAGGGGACAGTGAGATGGTCCCAGGAAACCAGGTGCCCCCTAACACAAAGAAATACAGCACCTGGGTGACCATCGATGGGAAAAGGGTAGAGGCTCTCAGAGATGCTGGAGCCAGTGTGATCTCAGTCCGGTGTCACCTGGTCTCTGAGAAGCAGGTAGTCCCAGGGGCATTCCATCAAGTAATTGCTGTAGATAATTCAGAGCGCCAGTGTCTGGTGGCGCAGGTTCCCTTCGAGTGGGGGGGTTCTCAGGTCCCTTGAGGGTGGTTGTGAGCCCTTCCATGCCTGTAGATTGTCTGCTAGGTAACGACCTGGAGCAGTCCTTATGGAAGGATGTTGAGCTCAGCTCTCACTTGGAGATGCTTGGGCTGCCAGAGTGGGCATGTGTGTCCACTCGGTCAATGCCGGCCAGAGAGGGTGATCAAGAGGACTTGGAGCCTGAAACAGTGGCCCAAGTCCCTGCCAAGAGAAAGGGCAAGGGGCGCGGGAAACCGGCCCCTGAAGTTCCCATGGACCGGGAGGAGGCGGACCTTGAGGGCGACGCCCCGGTGCCTACAGGGGAGTAGGTAGCTGAACTGGGGGACATCTCTGAGCTGACCCATTGGCAGCAAGAAGGGGGTCCCACCAGGGAGGAATTCTTCAAGGAGCAGAAAGAGTGCCCTTCTCTTGAGGGTCTGCGGCGGCAGGCTGCAGACCAGGCAGCTGGTGATCAGTCCGGATCACATTGGATCTACTGGGAGAATGGTCTCCGGTACAGTGAGCCTAAGGTCGCTGAACCTGGGTCAGCCCGTGTGCTGGTGGTACCCCAGCGCTTCAGGACCTTCCTACTGGGTCTGGCCCATGACGTGCCTTTGGCAGGACATTTGGGCAGGACAAGACCTTTGACAGGCTTGTCACCCACTTCTTCTGGCCCCAAATGCGAAGGCAGTCAGATGGACATTGCAGGTCTTGCCAAACTTGCCAGGCAAGTGGTAAGAGTGGGAGGAAGGTCAAAGCTCGAGGCACCCGACTTCTCCAAGAAATTCGTCGTGCAGACTGACGCTTCAGAGCATGGAGTGGGAGCGGTGCTCTCACAACTGAACGAAGAGGGCCTAGACCAGCCTGTAGTCTTCCTTAGGGAGACTACTCCCCAGGGAACAGAGGTGGAGTGCCATAGAAAGGGAAGCTTTCGCTGTGGTCTGGGCACTGAAGAAGCTGAGGCCCTACCTGTTTGGGACTCACTTACGGGTTCAGACAGACCACAGGCCCCTCAGATGGTTGATGCAAATGAGGGGTGAGAATCCAAAGCTGCTGAGGTGGTCCATCTCCCTACAGGGAATGGACTTTACGGTGGAACACCGCCCTGACACAGAACACGCCAATGCAGATGGACTGTCCAGGTTCTTCCGCCTTAGTGAAGAGAACTCCCAGGAGGTTGGGTAGTTCTCCCTACTTTCAGCTGGAGGGGACATGTGTTAGACTTGGCATCTTTTGGCGTGTTTCCCCTGAGTTTTTGCTTTCTAACCTCCCGGTTTTGATGCTGTTTGTGCTGGCTTAGTGTTTCTGCGCACTTTCCTCACTGCTGATCAGTGGTAAAGTGCAAGTGCTCCCGTGGTAAAATGTGTTATGGATCGGTGTTTCCATGATTGGATATGTGATTTACTTGTTAGTCCCTAGTAAAGTGCACTGAGTGTGCCAGGGCCTGTAAATCAAATGCTACTAGTGGGCCTACAGCACTGGTTGTGCCACCCACGTGAGTAGCCCTGAAAAGGTAACTCAGACCTACCATTGCAGAGTCTGCGCGCAGTTTGTAACTGCCATGTCGACTTGGCCAGTGCACACACTTGCCAGTCCCTAACCTTCCCTTTTTTTTACCTGTCAGCCACCCCTAAGGTAGGCCCAAGGTACCCCTGTGGGCAGGGTGCAGTGTATGTGAAAGGTAGGACATGCCCTGGTGTGTGTGGCATGTCCTGATAGTGAATTACTGCCAATTTCGTTTTTCACTATTGCAAGGCTACCTGTTCCCCATAGGGCAGAATGGGAAGTTGTTTATAACATCTTATAAACATAACTGACCCTGGGAACTAGGTAGGAAAATAAAGTTTAGTATGCCTGAACTCAGAATCTAAAGATGCATCTTTTAGTGAAGGTGATTTTTACATTCTATGTTTGAAAATACCACGTTTAGAAAGTAGGTATTTTCTTGCTCAGTCATCCCGTGTGCCTCTGCTGGAATGTGGATTGCCTGTCTGGGTTTTGGATGACAGAAGGCTGGGGAGCAGGAGTGGCTCCAGATAGTCTAGGTGGGTCAGGAAAGCGCTGAATAGACCTGGGTTGCAATTGGGGAAGGGGGAGATTTCCTCGCACCTCAAAGGGCCTGGTCTGCCTCTCACAATGCCGTCTCCACCTTCTGCCAGGAAGTCACACCAGAGAAGGTAGAACTGGTTCTGGCTGGGCACAGACACTCTCTGCCTAAGAGATCAAAGGATCTTGGGATATAAATATTGGGGCCCAGACCCCTGAACTTTAGAACTCTTTTCGACCAAGAAGACTGCCAAGAAGAAGAGCTGGAGAAGCTGTGAGGAGGAACTACCACTTTGCTGTGTGCTTTGCTGTGTTGGCCTGCAGTGGCTGCTTCTGTCTTGGGCAGTGAAAGGACTGGAGTGGACTTTCTGCAATCTACTTTTGTGAGTTTCTCCAAGGGCTTGAGGTAGAGCTTGCCCCCTGTTCAAGAAGTCTCAGGAACAGCAAAGACTTCAAGCTCTTCTGCCCTCAGCACTGGGGACGGTGTGTTTTGTGCTGCAACAGAAGAAAAATCAACCCGACGCCGTCTATGACGCCGCTGCCGACTCCGTGTCCTGAAGGCACCGCAGAGGGCACCGCCGCACTGCGACCCTGGTCTCACCAACGACGCCTGCTGACGCCGCCACCGAGCCGCTGCTCGCACTGCGACCTGTGGGCACCGCACCGCCTCGCTTCACGACGACGCCTTGGTGTCCCCGACGACGCCGCTCCACGCCAAAATCTACGCCGCTGCTTGCACCGTGGTTCGAGGGCACCTCTCGTAAAGTTACATGACGCACCGCCCTCATCCTGCACCGCAGCCTTGGCCTACCGACGCCGGCGCCATCGATTCCAGTTCGTCAGCCGACGACAGCGCTTCAGCAACGACGACGCCGCTGCTTGCACCGTGACCTGCCAGCACCGCGACGAGCACCGCATTCACTTCGCACCGCGACCCTGGTCTCACCAACGACGCCATCTGACGCCGCCACCGAGCCGCTGGTCGCACCGCGACCTGAGGGCACCGCACGCCACACTTCGCACCGCAGCACCCGACGGCTGCCGATGCCAGCACTCCTGACTTCAACAGAGAGGAGTTCGATCTGCAACGCGTGTGACTTCGAGGGCCCCGACGACTCCTGCACCGACCTCCGGAACTGACGCCTGCGGACGCCGTGCTTTCGGAAGCTCAACGAGAGGTCGCCGATGCCCTGCATTTCTAAAAGATACTGTTTGCGGGTCTTCTCGACACCGTAGCTGGCCCGCGACGCCGCGGTCAGCCAGAACTGTTTGGATTTGTTTGTTCACGACGCCGTGATAGCCCCGGACGGAGCTATCGTCATCAAGGAACTGTTTTTCAAGCATATTTTGATAACTGAAGATTTTTAAGTACTCTATTGTGGATTTTTATCGTTTTGGTCTTGTCTTAAGTATATAAAAATATTGGATATTTTTCTAAACTGGTGTGGTGTCCTTTTGTAGTGCTTACACTGTATTACTGTTGGCTATGTGCAAATGCTTTACACACTGCCTCTGAGATAAGCCTGACTGCTCGTGCCAAGCTACCAAGGGGGTGAGCAGGGGTTATTTTAGGAGTGTAACTCCCTTATCCTGACTAGAGTGGTGGTTTCTGCCTGGCTTTGGCACATGCCCTAGCCTACCAAAAATCCCATTTCTAACAGTGTATGAGTCAGGGGTGGTGGTGCAGCATGTGGGTCATGTAGTAAGGTTCTAAATTGTCCAATGGATGAGAGGCGTTTGGAAGAGAGTTGCTGTGTTGCTGTATCTGTGTTAGATGTGGTGGAAGAGAGAAAGCTTCACATTGGTGTTTGTTCCTTTGTGTGGTTTGAAAGGTGGGTGTATGTTTGTATTTTGTGATGGTAATTATTATGAGGTGTTGCGCTTGGAAGATCTTGTTGTGTTGGTATGCGTGATATATTTTGTTTTTGAGGAGTAGTGAAAAGAGGTGCTGGTGTATTTGTTTCATGCAATGGATTTGTTTGTATAGTATTGTTTGTGAGGTAGAGGGGGTGGTGATGTGTTTATGAGTAGAGTGTATGTTTTGTGTAGGAGGGAATGAAGTGGAGGTAAGAGTGTTTGTCTTAGAGTGGTTTGTTGCAAGAGTTAAAAAGTATGGTGTCGTTCAGTGTATGTGTTGTACGTTTGTGTTATTATGGTAGAAGGAAGAGGAGGGTGTTGGTTGGACAAATGATGGATGGCTGAATATATGTTTGTTAGTGATAAAAAGTGGTCTGTTAGGAGTAATTAGAGCAGGGAGTGTGTGTCTGGATGGGATGTAGTTAAGTATGGTGTGGAACGGGGTTGTGTTAGTGATGAGTGGATTGGTTTGTGGTATAGGATAGAGTTGTGTATTGTTTGTAGTTGATGGCGGAAATGTGTGGTAGCTGGGATAGAAGGGTGTATAGGTGTGGTTTGTGTGGTTTTGTAGTGGGTGCTGAGACATGGATTTGTGCATAGTGTTGGTTTGTAGTAAGTGTGTGGTGTACATTTGGTGGGGTGAGTGTGTTGCTCTGTTTGTGGATGTGGATGGTGTGGGCTGGGTATTACTGAATGGAAAAATGGACAGCATTTCTGGCCCTAGTCCCGACCAGGCTCAAACAGGCAATTGCCCTTGTCCTCGACGCCCGGGCTGAGACGCACAAAGCCTTGGCCTTTTATAGCCCTATTAATCAGGTGACCCCTTCAGCCAATGGGAACCCTAGCCCTAACACAATTCAATCACAACACTAGCCCTAAAATCTAGAACCAATAGGAGACCAGGACCTTACAGCCAATCTTAGCCCTAGTCCAAGCACCCAATCAGTTTCAAAAACCCTGATCTCTACGTCCAATAGAAGCCCTAGCCCTACCAGTAGTCCCAACCCAAGTCCAAGCAACCAATGACACAGGAAGCCCTAGTCCCTACTTCCAATAGAAAGCCTAACCCTACTCTTAGTCCCACACCTAGTCCAGCAACCAATCACACCAGAAGCCCTAATCACTACTTCCAATTAAAGGCCTAACTCTAGCCCTAGTCCCAACCCTAGTCCCAACAACCAATCACACAGGAAGCCCTAGTCACTACTTCCAATAGAAATCCTAACCCTAGCCCTAGTCCCAACCCTACATTGATTGAGTCACAGACCCAGAAACCTATCAGAACCCTCAAATACCCAACCAATGAGGACACTAACCCTAATCCAATAGAAACACCAGATACAACCAGCAATCATAGTACACATGTACCAACCAATAGCAGACTATATAAGGTCCCAGCGACCTCAGACAAGGTTTGCTGGCCAGGGAGTTGGAAGCTGCTCCTCTATTCAGAAATCTCCTAGGAGACAGACAGGCTCAATCCACACTTTGGACTTCTGCATGTAAGGGCCTGACAAACTTGCCCTCTAACAATACTGTTTGTATAAAACTTTACTCCCTCTCCTGGCCAAAAAACGAAGTGCACAGTCCCTATTAAACACAGCTTAAACAGCAGATTACTGCTGTCTAAGAGCACCCTCTGTTCTCTCTCTGATGTAGAAATATCCCTTTTGCTAGGGGGGAGGGGGGCTGGTTTCACTCACTTGCTAACACAAAATGGGAGCTGGGGGTGGTCTGCTTAACATACAGGTCTTAGCACAGAGCAAGGGAGAAAAACGGAGGGAAAAACTGATAGTCACGGGGAATGAGAGGGAAAAAACTACAGCGTTAGGACTGCAAATCCAACAATTCAACAGGTTAAATGGAGACAGTCACAGGCAAAGAAGAACCACAAGTTTAAACACAAAACAGGTGATAAAGTATGCAATCACGGGCAGGTTAAAACTTCAATTTTAAACTGTAACAACCACAGGCAAAGACAGTTAAAGACATTTTTTTTTTTTAAATGATGCAATCACAGGTAGGGAAAATCGTTTTTTAAATTGTTAGGAAAGAGACAGCACTAGTCTGCCTCCCTACCACTTCCTGGACTCTGCTGCTTCACTGCAATCTGGGGCACAGGTAGACTGTGAAGCAAAACTAATCCTGGCTGAAAGAATGGAACATAAAAACTAGGATTGCTTGCTCAGGAGTGCTGCCAATTGCATTCTGCCTTACGGTCAGTTAAAAGACGTCCAACCAGCACACACTTGGAGGAACTCTCTCAAAGTAATGGCGACATAAATGCTTTTCCCCCTCCAGGGCCATAGTCTAGGAACCTCTTGTGACCCCCCCACAAGCTCTGTGAGAGCACACTACGGGATTCAGTATCTGACCATATGAGAATCTGATGTCCTCTACTGACCAAAAGGCTGCATACATCTGGTAAACTACTGAGCAAGCAGACATAATTTTTCAGGGCACGCCCCACAAAATATATGCTGACTTGAAAGGATATGTTGTTTCAGAATTCCTAATTCCTTTCACTTCCTATCTGCAGTGCCCCTGAAACAGTACAATCATACTTTGGTCTGAAAAAACATATGTGGCAGACTAACCTGAAGTAGCACTTACAATTATGCTCAAACTCCAAAGTCAAGATTCCACTTTCTCAATGTAGAAAGCAAATTAAGTTATTTACCACAGTACATATATGCTGCTCTGAGCGGACAGGAGGCATCTCAACTTCAGATAAACTTTTGTGCAATTAAAATTACAAAAGTATAGGATTCTGACAGAAATGTGAGCGACATTCTGGAGCTGTTTAGCCAACACCTCATCAATTAGATGGTGTCTAGAGAATGTCCACGTACAAGTACACCAGCCTAGCTCAGAAAACCTCCGTTCAATGTAAGGTGCAAGCAAGTCGCAAGATAGTTGAAGAATGCTCTTTTTTCTCTTGCAGATTCACTCTTACAAATAAAGACATCAGATTCCCTCTGCATGGATAAAATTAAAGATGAGCTGGGGTTCACTACTTATTCATGTGAACTCTTGTCTTTAGCAACCTTATGAGGACGTAGTTTACTTACTGATGATCTTTGGAGTTACACAACAAACATGCCTCCTCCGGAACTTACCCTTGAAGATAAAAAAGCTATCCTTGTGCAGAGCAATAGGAGCGCATCAGGTGAACCCCTAGAGAACAATTGCTCATAAGAGCCAAGCACTCTTTGTTCTCAGTTCAGAAATGTAAAATGTAAATCCAGTACTTGTATAGCGCACGAATCACCCCCGAAGGGGTATCTCGGCGCTGGGGGCCGTTGGGAAGATTAAGCGAGCTATTGCCCAGAGTCGCATGGTGCTGGGCAGACCCCTGCGGCCGGAGCCAGGGATCGAACCGTGATCCCCAGCGTCCAGCGTCAGTCGCCCTGGCCACGGCGCCACACCTCTCCCTGCGACTGCTACATCGATCCGCTCTACTTCAGTTGGAGGAAAAGAGAAGGGTGTACTGTCAGATGTTCAATGGATGGGCAGACGGTAGGAGAGGGCATTGGGCTTGCAAGAGAGATGTATAATAGGCCTCTAGTCTCAATTTACACAAAATAAATTGGCAATGTACTTTTATTCTAATCCCTTGGAGGTAGTGTTTCCACAACATTTGTGACCTTGAATGAACTAAATGGGCCAAGCAATGACTGTGGTAGTGACCTACATCAGGAGTACAAAAGCCACTAACTACATAAACAGATCAGTTTTATTCAGGATGTTACCACACAGAATGCCCTTGAATAAAATCACTAAGGTGGCCATAATGCATTGCCTACATCAGTATATGAACAACAATTTGTGACAAAGCAATGAAAAAAAAGGCTTTTGAAAACAACAAAATAGGATTGCTCTGACTTGACAGCCACATCTCCAAGGAATAAATATCAAAAGATATTAACCCCCGCTTCAAACAGTCCCATGTCAGATTCTATATACAAGTGTTTGCGGATACTCATCTTTATTACCATACAGTCTAAAAAAAGTGCAAGTTAATTTCCTAACTCTGACATTCTAACATCCTACAGCTATACATAAACAGCCTATTTATAATAATAAAAAAAAAAAATGTCTTGTGATTTCATCTAGAATGAATTCCAGGTTTGCGGAAGGGAAGTCCGTGCATCTTTCCAGTCGAGCAGAGCTCTGGCAGATCCTTGGCAAGTCAGTGAAGGACCCCACCTTACAGCAGGCCACTAAAATGTTTGAAGGCATCAGTCTCACTTCCGGTCACAGAACCTCACGTTGATGGAGTCACCAGGGGCTAGAAGTCCGTGGGTTTTTGCCTTAACTTCTTTTGTTTTTGGAGAAGTCTTGATCTCAAATTTCTGGAGCAGCTGAAAAAAGTGACAGATGCTTTTGTTGAACCAAAGGGTACAAAATGGATGGTGCCAAGATTGCTCTGTAATACCTTTTTTAGATTTAATATTTTTATGAGTTCTAATGTAACCAGCTAATGTGTTGGGTTAATAGCAGTCTGAAACCATTATGTCCATCACCAAATATGTGGATCTATAGTTGTTCAGATGCACAACTTATGTCACCTGTTTCACATTCATTCACAAGGGCCCTAATTTTAAGCTATCAACCAGAGATTAATGTACATACAATGAATACAAATTAGAAGGTTTTATATTGTTAGCAGTTATCCTTAAATTCTCCCTCTTGTGCAAACGATGACAACCACATACCCGCTCTCAGTAACAAATAGTATCGCTAGAAATCCAACCTCAGCACGCATGGCTTTAACATTATCATTTACAAATATAATCATACCCAAAAATTATATTACTATTTTTACAAGTATCTGCTTCCCACCATGATCATTCTCAATGCCAGAAATGCCCATATTGAGGCTCACATTAGTCATTAAAAAAATCTAAAATCAAGTGGGATGAAAAGTTACATACTTGTAATTCGTGATTGATCATGAGTTTCTCCTTTGAGCATCAGAATATATCTATTTGCATGATCTCAAAACACATTTTCATAGCTAGAATTTTAAAATTTGGAAATCACCTATTGAAATACCCTTCCAAGTAGAAAAACAGAGACAGAAACAATTTGTAACGGTATCAGCTATTAATTTGACAATCTGGTACTGCTCCTTTAAATTCAACTGCCCCAGAATGCCCAGGAGTATCAGTCAAAAATACAATTTTAACTATAAGCCCCAAGTGACAATCTAATAAACCAATTTACAAAAATATCCCAATCGTCTAACGTGGTTGTTTATGGATTCAAAAAGGACACCCATAATGGAGAAGGAAAATGTTAACGCTAATCAATTTTTTGCAGCTTGTCGTATTGTAGATTGACATGCCGTGCACTATGATGTCTTGGGTTCAGAATATTAGAAATTCTTTAGTTAGATTATTGTATGTGTCCCATCCCAATAAGTGTGCCTGCTTAATTAAGTGAAGTAAAGTAAGAAAGGCTTAGGAAAGCCCACTATCAAGTATTTACCATTCACATGGCAGGTGGGTGACTACACCTCGCCAAGCTACAAACAGTGGTTAAAGGTAAGTAACATTTTCTGTCTACAGGATGTATTCATTTAGGTCACTTGGACATCCTTTATTGCATGAATATCCCCACAGTAGTGTTTAGTGAAGTTATAAGCAGACAATCAAGTTGCAGCTTTGGAAATGTCCACAAGTGTGATATTGCCAAGGAAAATCTTGGTGGCTCCTTTTTTCTATGTTATTCAAACCTAAATGTCTATGAGTTCTCTGTTTGCATGCATAGCAGTGCATTGTGCAATCCATCTAACTATGCTCCTTTAAAATAGCTGTGCAAGGTGGGTGGGAACAAAGGAGTCAAATAAGTATTTTGTTTTGCATAAAAGCTTAAGTTGTTAATGTACCAGGTGAATGCACTTATAATTAGTGAATGCAGTATTCCTTTTGCACTCTTTGGAAGATTGCAGGGGAAAGGTGTAAATTTAACAATCGGATTGAGAAGAAAAAGGTAATAAAACATTTGGAAAGAACCATGGACTTGTACATAAGGCTCCATTGTCTTTGTGGACTTGGATGAAATGTTTTTCTAGGAGCAGCACATTAATTTTATTGGGGGAGAGGATGTAGCCTTGCGGCTAGAGCGGTCGACCTCGGACCTGGGGAACCCGGCTCGAGTCTCGGCAACGACGCTCAACATCCTGTGATTCTGGGCAAATCACTTAATCTCCCCGTGCCTAACAAAAAAAAATTAAAAAAATTTATGTGTTCATCTGTAGCGAAACTGGTGCTCATGTAAAGCACTCTGATACCCGATGTCTTGGGTCTAGTTCGCGCTATATAAAACTCTAAAAAAAATAATAATAATAATTACCGGTAGGTAGAGAAGTGATTGATACAAGAACTACCACTTTCCATCTTAAGGCATGTAATAAGCAGCAGCATAATTGCTCAAGACGTGTACTTTGTCTCGTTAAGACTGAGATCCCAAGTTAGCACAAGGGGATCATTAGGTGGGACAACTCTCCTTAACCCTTTAATGGAAACTTTAATGATTGTAATTTTCAAAAGTAAAATGTATTATATGTTTTGTAAATATGCAGCTAGTGCCAACAAATGCATACAGATGTAAGAGTAGGCAAGGCCTACTTTAACAGAAAAAAGGAGTGAAATATATGTGATAAATATGCAGTGAGTGAAGCTACATTAGTTTGTTCACTGCAATGAAGAAAGCATTCCATTTCTCTGCATAGCCTGCCCATATTGTTGGGTGGTGTGCTTCCTTGGAACGAACCCAATGTCAGAAAAACCATTATGTTGGAATCTGCGTGCTGATGCCTTGTGGATTTTAGCAAAGTGAGAAAGAGTCATTTTTCAAACCAAAACTAAAACTCCTGAGCTAAACAACCTGTAATAGTGAGAGCCCAACACTAGATGGCAGGAAAGTGCGCAGTCTGTGATCCACAAGAGCGTGCGCTGCAAGTGAAAGGTCTACAAGTAACATTTCCTTCTCCATTATGGAATAGTCCAAACATTAAAATAGAAACATATCCCTCAAACCTGGACAAGGGTAAACAAGAGAATAGTAAGGAAACAGTGACCCAGCAAGGGATAAATCTGCAAATCTTAGCGATTGTGACATTCATCATGAAAGCAGCAGTCTCTGTTCTGGAATGAGCTTTTACTTATTAAAGAATGGAGATGTCACTTTTACGATAATATGCAGCAATCCAAATCACTATCCATCTAGCAATGGACTATTTTTGAAGTCACTAAACCAATGTAGATATATGAGAGAACTGTTTTTGTGAATTATGAATCTATGTATATGCCACGTTACATAGAAAACATAGGGCTTTTTTTCATGGGTGAGGCTGGATTCAAGAATGAATTTAATGAAATGCACCAAAGGCGTGCCGAATGCAAGCCTGTGTGCACCCGTCTGTGCACTCGCCAGGCACAGGGCCTAGTAGCCAGCCAGGACAACCAGGTTCCCCCTGCACTTATAGACTATAACCTCCTGTCTCTTAGTTGGACTTCTACTAGTACGGTAGGACCAGTTTGTGAATTGCAACTTTCTTTTGCCAGACCACTTTTATTTACCCTGAGCCGTATTCCTGTTTGCACAAGCTTCATCCTTTATCCTGCCCCCCTAAAAACCTCCAGGACAAAGCTGTGATCCTGGCTGCCATCCTATTCTGTAACTATATCTGCACGTGCAATGCCTGCTGGGACTCTCATCTACTCTCAGAGTCACAGTTCTCCATCTCACATTCCCTATAATCTCTTGAACACATGCTCTCTCGGTACACATGCGGGGAAAGATCTTGAACTCATACTAGACAATGAACTTGATGCATTGTTTCTTCACATGGCTAAAAGATAATTCTGCACTAACTTTGCTGAGGATATCCCTCAGAGCTACAACATTTTATGCAAGGATAGACTGTAACGCTCTGGTGGTGGCATAGCAGAGTGATCTGTAAAATGGCTGTTCACATTTCTATTCTCTCATTGGATATTATTTAACCCATCGAGCTGCTTGCATTCAATATAGTCACCAGCCCCATTTTTAATATCAAAACTATTTTAATTTATATTACCCATGAATCTTCCAGTCTCTTGCACTGTGTCTGTACTTGAAATAATTTCTGTTATCTGCTTACAGTTATCCAATGTGCTCCTGGGTGACTTTAACATCTGGGGAAATTATCCGATTGCCCATGATGACAATTTTCTAGACCCACCCATATTGACGATCATATATTCGATTGAATTTTTTTCTGGCTGTTGTATCGTGGTTCAGGATACCTTTCAACTTGTGGAAATACCACTTCATGATCGCTTAGCACATCTGGCTTCCCCTCTGCTTACGCTATAAAGCGAGCCGTCCAAGAGCGTGGGAAGGTTGAACCTAGGCTCACCACCACACGAAAAGGTATTCCATCTTTACCAAATCCAAATAAGCTTTATTCGACAATTCATGTCTTAAAAGCATTGTTACATAGAATAAAATGTATGAGAATAAAACAATGAATTAAAAAATATATATTTTAAAAACATGCGCAAGTAATCGTACAAGAGATTAAATCATCCTAATACATTAAGAAGACAAGTTCATAAGATAAAAGCAGCAACAGGGGAAGTTGCGAGTGAGTAAAAAGAAACAATGAAGGCTGTAAAAAAAGGCCAAAGCTCAGGGATAAGGTGCTGATGTCGATTTCCACGAGTGGACATAAATCCAAGTTCAACAATTCGCAGACAGTATTTGTGATCTTATGGTCCCCATCCAACTCCAGAACTTGGCTACCGGGATTGCATAACGGGGAGATGCATCAGTACACAAAATTCTCAGGGCGACACTGCTTTGTCTGGTACCCAAATTCCTGCAGGTCTGCACAAGCCAAACTTTGCGAGGGCCAGCATAGGCAGGGCAGACAAACAATACATGGGAGTAGGTTTCTTCTTGATCATTGCAAGTGGGACATTTGCTATCCCCTAATGTAGCCCATTTTACAGTGAAAGACTTTAATTGTAAGGAACCCACTCTGAATTGGAAATACAGTTTGCGATCAAAAGGTTTTGATATTGCATCCCAATAGTGCTCAAGGCTTGGCCAAGGTTTAAATGTTAAAAAACTCCCCGTCAGCGTTGTACTATCACTTTTTCTTCTAATGGTATTTTGTTCAACCAGATCCCAATATCTTTCCTTAATAATGTCTCTTGATGGAAACTGGGTACTAGATAGGATTTCCCACAGGTTCGGCAGACCCATGCTGATCAAGGCATCTTTAATGTCACGTAGCCAGCTAATTTTATGAAAGTGATCCGCCTTAATAATATCCCTAAGACCATCTGCATAGGTAGCCAGTTCCGGGGTGCACCAGATTCAGCGCCAATATAAGATTGGGCGTAGCCTATCTACATCTACCAATGCTTTCGTACCTAGGTCATTCAGCAAGGGTAACACAGGAGTGCTTCGTGGTAGGCTGGTGATCATTCGGAGGAACCTATTTTCTGCTGTAGCTAGCTGAGTACGTTTCTCAAAACCCCATAGTTCTGCCCCATATAGGACCGAGCTTACTACTTTCGCATTATAAATCTGTAGCACCGGGATGACTGGCTTTGTCAGAGATGTTTTAAATTCATTGTATAGGACACCAGGTAATTGTCGATGTTTCAATGTCATAATATCAATGTGAGGCCTCCATCTCAATTCCTTCTGCAAGATAATTCCTAGGTAAGTAAATGCGTCTACCTGTTCTAAAGGTGTCCCATCCAAAATTATACTACCCCTGAATGTTCTGTGCTGTTGAAAAGTCATAAACTTAGTCTTTGCTGCATTAATTTTTAGGCCTCGTAGAGAGCAAAAGTCTTCAAAAAGTAACAATGCACGCTGTAAACCACTAGGAGTTTTTGAGATAATAAGCGTGTCGTCGGCAAACACTAAAATTGGCATCTTTTTGCCTGCGAATACCGGTGCATCAGTAGGGACAGTAGTGAACATTTTTGCAGTTCCATGAATAAAAAGGGAGACTAATGTGGGTGCCATAACACATCCTAGGCGCACTCCCTTCTCTACAGGAAAATGATCAGTTACATTCACCTGTGAGCCCCAACGTATTTGAGCAAAGTTTTTCTCATGAAGGCGGGCAATAAGAGAGAGCAGGTCCATGGGCATCCCCAAATCCTGTAGCACCACCCAAAGTTTGTTGCGAGGGACCTGGTCAAAGGCTGATTTAAGGTCGACAAAGGCAGCATACATGCTGCCCTTGCCAAGAACTACGGTCCGCCAGTATATTGGAATAAAACAAAAGACCTGGTCTATGGTGCTGATACGTACCTGGAAACCCGCCTTTAATGGGGTTAAGATATCGTTAGCATCTATCCACTCTTGGACCTGTGCCAGGACAAGGAGGGCTACCACCTTTTGGATAGAATCAATTAAGCTTATTGGCCTGTAGTTTCCTGGCAGAGACTTGTCACCTTTTTTGTATACTGGGATAATCTCCACCCCCTCCAGGAATCCAGGATGGGGGCACAAAGGGCAATCGCGTTTGCCAATAGAATTATATACTTACTCCATTTAGCTTTGACATGTAGGAAGATATCGGAGGGAATACTGTCAATACCTGGCGCTCTCCGCCTGAAATTACACTAAGGGCAGCTCTTACGTCAGCTAAGTCAAAGACCTTGTCAGTAAAGTAAAAATGGGTGGGGAAAAGCTTGTTAGCCTCACCATTATCACTGGAGTATTGCGAGGTAAAATGGTTAACCCAAGAGTCGGGTGCTACCTGGTTTTGAGGGGGAAATGAGACTCCACCCCTACCCCATTTTACCAAATTCCAGAAACGTTGGGGGTTGTTCCTGGTGCATGCTAGTTTAAGATCCTGCTATCTATTATCAGCACATAGTTTTTGGGCATTTTCCTGCACCTTCTTGTAGATTTTCCTAGCATTTTGTACTCTGCACGAGTCTCCTGATCTAATAGCCTCCCCTAGAAGTCTGCGGGCTATTTTACATTCTTTATTAAACCAGTGGTGCTGGGGCTTAATACAGTTCTCCTTAGCCCTTTGTGGTCTTTGAAAGTATGAGCGCATTTTGGCAAATAGTATGTTGTGAAACATAGTTATTTCCTGGATTGGGTGAGAGCTGAGGAGGGAAGCCTCCATCTCTACTACCACTTCATGATCGCTTTCCACATCTGGCTTCCCCTCTGCTTATGCTAAAAAGCTAGCCATCCAAGAGCCTAGGAAGGTTGAACCTAGGCTCACCACCACACGAAAAGGTATTCCATCTTTACTTGCATCATCTGTTGTGGTTCTAAATGGTGATCCTGATACCCGTGCATTCCTATTAAACCTCAGAATGGTCGTCTTTGTGCATATCCATCGTCTCCCTGGTTTTCTACTTGAGTCAAGGAAGTAAAAAAAAATACATTGCATGCAGTTGGAACCCACATGGCTCAGCAACCACATGACCAATAACAAATTAAGATATCTTACAGAGATAAAAAGCTATATGAAACGCATATAACTTTGAGCAGATAGAATTGGCCAAAATAAACACTAGAAAGGTGTTTTCTATTTTCAGGAACAATGCTACAGAAACCCCTATTCTTGTGGCTCATCGGTTACTCATTCTCTTCAGCTCTGCTCTTGCCTATCTGAATTCTTTCATGCAAAAATTAGGAAAGTTTTTGCACTTTTTACTGGTCAGCACCCTTTATTCACTACACCTACCTCCATAAACTGCATCCACAATACCCACTATTTTTTGTGATTTCGAACTTTTACAGAGACTCAAATGAAATAAAAAATGTGTTGTGATTTCATCTGGATGACCTTTCAATCACTGTCTTATTAAAATGATTAAAGAACTCAGCTAAACATTCATTAAGCCTGTAAATATGATCTATAATTTCTCCATCCCCATTGGAAGTGTTGCTAGTATTGTCAATCGTCCATTATCTTACCTCGCTTGAAAAAGCCAACAGCTGATCCTTCCATCTTAGAGATTTATAAGTCTATCGCGCTCCTCCCTTTTCTAGCAAAAAAGTATCTTGCTCTTCAAGGCAAGGTGTTAGACTGGTTCTCTTCTGTTATGATGGGCCGAACCCAAGCACTCTCTTACCCCCTTCCATTTACAGAGCTGATCACTTGATCAAGTGTGATCATTTATTCTTTTAGGATTTTACTAAGGTTTTTCCTTGAGGTTTCTAGGATGATGATCTACAAATAGATCCAAGAAGTCCCAGAGTGCCTGACCGTGGTGACCAATAAGGGGTGTGGAACCTTATATTTAGAAATGAATTAGCCACTGTGTGACATACCTTCTTGACTAGACACTTCATATGTCTGCTTTCTTTAGCAGGTGGATGGATAAGATGGAACAACTTGTGAACTGGCAAAATAATTAACTAATCCACAGAGGGATTCTCCCCGAAGAAGATGTGATCATGATATGAAGGCTTGGACTTGAAATGTGTATCTTCTCTTCTCTGCTCCGATAGGATACAGTGTGAAAACATTTTCTATGGTGGGAATCATGCAGCCAGGCACAAGAGGTAGTACTACAGGGCTTTCAAAAGGTTTCAATGGACATGAACTTAAAAAGGATAAATGCTTATACTTGCAGATCAGATTAAGACAAATGACCTGGAATACACTCTTGAAACTCAGACTAAACAGTGAGCTATGCTTTTTTCAGGTTTGATAAGCCTGTGCACTTTCTTCAACCTTGACTTATGGCACAGTCTGTGATGATGAGATGTGTCTCTGAACTGGACCTACCCCTACAAGGTCTTTCATCTCTAAGGTGTCTACCCTAGGCCATCCTTATAGTTGAGGTACTCTTAGGGGTTGTGGTGGAGGTGAAGTAAAACTATAGGCTTCAGCTGAGGAGGTGAAGCGAGAGGTCATCTTCATTAGGCAGCAGCAGCCCGATGCCTAGGCCTCTGCTTGAGATTCTCTCTGCCCTGATGACTTGGATACCACATTTTCCATCACTAGTTGCTACACTTTATGTCATAGTTAGCTTGGTTGTTGGATATCTGGATGTCAAGCAATGAATCAATACCAGAGGGCTGAGTGTATGGCGAAGACCTCACAGTGGGGGAGACCCCCGTGGTCTAAGAGTTGATTGCTTTTATGTTGAACAGGAACTGGAATGATAGCAATTGAGCTGTTTATCTAAGGGACTTCTAGGGTCTCACTCGCTTCTTAGTTGATTGATTCTCCCTTTTGCTGGGGTACAATCCCAAGGCAGACTGCTCCCTTGCCTTCCACAAAAGGTCCTGCTGAGCCTTCAAGAGAGCTCAATTTTGGTCATTTAACCTCCGATATGACATCCCTTGATATTTGCCATAGTCCTCAATGGTGTGAGAGTTTAGAAAAAAAATCACACCGTCTGTACTTTTGCTTTTCCAAGACTTTTCTACGTCAGAGCAATGACCGTTTCAAAGAGAACCAGTAGTAGTGGTTGAACGGGCAGTTAAGGAAAGACTCATACTGATACATAGTAAAAATAACCCCAATGTCTTCAGAAACCAGATTAATTAGGATAGTTGGATTCCTCAGACATTGAGAGAAGCCAAAAATGCACTTCAAAAACTTATTTTGAGTAAACGATCAGTAAACAAAGGCATAGCTGTGTTCAGGGCTCCCTTCTCCACCGAGAGAAAAACGAACTGCCTTTTCAACATTGTTTAGAATTCTGGGAAAGTAAAGATCTCGGATTTCTTCAAGTAACAGCATTAAATTTCTCTTTTTAGGTCGAGCGTAAGCATACGACCTCTTGTAAACTTTAGTATAGTTCTCTTGTGGGCTTAAATCCCCCCACCCCTGGTTTTAAATTGTTTGTTTCAGTGTTCTTTAAAAATCCTTGCTTGCTAGTGGTCAGTCCTGGCTCTTTGACCCTCCTTTTCTATTTCGTTCCTCCCAGGAGCAGGGACTAACCACGGTATCATTACGCTTTATCATGTTTATCTGTTCTTTGGGGGACTTTTTTTTCCCTTTGTTTCCTGCTCATGTTTGGCAAAGCTTCCTTTTCATTAGCAGGGCATTCTTGCTCTGAGCTTAGCTTTGCGTCAAAGCTGTTTCTGTAAACAGAGCTCTAAGTTATGCTGTTATCTTGGTCATATTACAATGCCTTTACCCCACTTGTGTTTTATTTGTATTCCTCCCTTGGTTCCGCTCCCGTGCTCTGGGTCCTGCCCTCCATACCTTCCTGGCCTCTGTCGTATGTCTGTGTGATATGTTTGTGTGTGCATGTTTGTCTGCATATGTTTAAGCTTCTGGTGTGTGTTTGTGTGCATGTTACAGTGTGTGTCTGTGTGCATGTTACCATGTGTGTTTGCGCACCCGCCTGTGTGTATGTGTGTGCGTGTGTCTGTTTATATGTTTGTGTGTATGCGTTTGTCTGTAGCTGCTCGCAGTAACCTCGCGGGCAGGCAGAAGCAGTGACAGACATGAAGAGCAGAGCTCATTGACAAGCCTACGGGCCGTGAATGGGGCTGGCTGCCACAGAGGCTGAGCACAGAGTAAAAACACTGGGAGCGACTGCAGAGTCCTCGACACAAGACATCCTGCAGTCTTGCATAATGGATGATTAATGCAGCCCCCTCACACCTGTGAACGTGTCCCATCCAAAGTTAAACGTCATGCACGTCAGGATTTCATGTCAAGCTTTTGGCACACTGCTGGCACTATCCGACTTCTTTTTAAAAACATATATATATACGGTTTGACCTTTCGCCCCTCTATACATTTTTGAGATTTTACTTTCTAATGCTACCTATTTAATCTATTTCATTCCTTGTTCACCTGTCACCTTTTAATATGTGCTAAATTGCAGTGCAAAGATTTTTTAAGTTTGAAGTCACTTTAGATATGCAGATTCTATTACTTTCTTATTTGTAATCAAGAAGCACCTCAGCTTCCTTATACAACTGGAGCAACAAAATAGTATATTTTTTAAAATTATTTATCAGCATACTGATTTAATCAAGTTTTGTCATTTCCAAGATAGCGCCTGAAGTGAGTTGCTCCGTCACACTTTCTAAGCTACCCACTAGATTCCATCTTTATATTATGAAACGCGAGCTCCCTGTTTTAGGTTGGAAGCGTTTTTCATTGATCTGTTTTTGAGCTGCATTCTTTTCCTGCCCTTTCTGACTGGTTTGACCTACTAAGTCGGTGATTAAGTATCCCCTCATGCTGACTTGTGGATCGCGGCTGTGACAAGTCCACCTTTACCAGGCCCCTTCTAAATCTAAATCCGTATTTGTAAAGCGTGAACTACTCACCCTTACGGGTCTCAAGGCGCTGGGGGCTGTTGTGGAAATTAAGTGAGCTATTGCTCAGAGTCACATGGTGCTGAGCTGAGCTGCCGCCGGAGCCAGGGATCGAACCATGAATCCTGTGCTCCGAAGTCAGCTGCCCTGGCCGCTGCACCACACCTCTCCACCTCTCCATTCTCCACACCTCGCCCCTTGTATAACTTCATAACGTAAGTTATTGCATATTGTTTTCAGGGCATTTTTGACACAGTCTGTAAATTATTTATACATGTGTCCTCCTTTGGGCTGTTTTTTTCAGCGTTTTGGTACATTGAGATTGCACCAGTACGATTAAACATGCACTAAAAAGCTCTTGAAGCATCCTTGCACTTATTTATAGCTTTTGCCTGCTCTACCCATCTTTGTGGTGTTTTGAAGATAAGTCTGCCAACTACGGTTTCCGATCCTGCTTCTTTTTCCCCAAAAACTCACTCTCGAAAAAAAAATGCATTTTTCTCTTCTCTCTTTTTGAATTGTCTTGCTATAGCACATACAACAAATAATTTTTCACTAAGGTGAGTTTTTCCACACCAGCATGAGGCGGTGGTATAATACAGCATGTGCTCTACTGAAAATAGGCAGACAAGGCCACCATTAAGTAATTACATAACACAGCACATACATCCAATCCACACCACACAATTTCACATCATGCCACAAAATTAAAAAGCACACCACATAATTAAACTGCAATACATACCACTCCACAACCATTCCACATAATTACACTTCATGACACACAGTCCCACTCCACGTAATTCCAGTACACTCACAACCAAATAATTGCTATCCATATAATTCCACTGTACACCATGCCACATAATTTCCACACAAATACAATGCATACCACACACTTCACCCCACACAATTCCACAACTAACTGTTTCAATTCAACCCACATAATTCCACTCCAAACCACATACATCCAAACCCCTCCAAACCAAAACATAGATAAAAGACATTGCCATTTACAATGCCAATAGCTCTAACACTCGCATATACGAGACCTATTGCATTACAAATGCTTGTTTATTTGTAATGTCTACATGCACCAATTACTGCTGTTTCATTTTATTAGTTTGAAGGGGAATTCAAAAGCTTTTTCTGCAAAAGTATTTTATACTACAGAACTGAAAATCTAATTGGCTTAAAAATGCAGAAAATGTGTTTTATTTATGAGAATAGTTTTATAAATGAAAATAGAATGCATAAAAATGTGTGTTGCTGTCCCGAACATAGGCAGAAATATTTGACTGATTTTGATAATGAACGAAAATTCAATTTTGAAAAATACTGTGCCGAAATGAAACGCTTCCCCTTTTTAGACTGAAAAAATGCACAGACATATTGACAATGCAATGTGCCAAACCACACAACTTGTGTGCAAAACCGCAGTGGTTGTTAGTAGGTGTGCGTCTGCTTACTGGCACTACAAATGCTGTGAATGAGTTCACGATTGTAGAATACATATGGTGGTCGTCTTTTCATTCCACAACTTTTTCGTCTATCCACCTAATTCTGCTTGATAAAAGTTATCTTGAGAACACTAAAGAAGAGCAAATATATATATGATTTTTATGTTAGAAAATGAATGAATTGTAGGGATTAAGCCAGAGCACTAGAACCATCTGTTCTGACTCTTTGTGGAATCCGGGGAAACAATTCATTTAGGCTGATGGGAGCAGCGCCTCAACTGTT
Source organism: Calotriton arnoldi (assembly GCA_963921515.1). NCBI lineage: Eukaryota > Metazoa > Chordata > Amphibia > Caudata > Salamandridae > Calotriton > Calotriton arnoldi. The sequence continues at coordinate 692,898 of CAWUFW010001599.1, read as the reverse complement.
GTGGAGTTTACAGAAAGCAGCCCTTTATTCATGGACCATCTTCCGCGTAGACTTACCTGTATCAGTGCAAGATGAATTTCCAGCTCTGCAATCCTCCTTCCTATACAACTACGGAGGCCGTAACCAAAAGGGATGGATCCAAAGTTGTCCACTCGGTCCATGTTGCCTTTTCTCAGCCAGCGTTCTGGTCTGAACTCTTGTGCTGCTGAGAAATACTCTTCCTCAAAGGATGTGGAATAGTGACACATAGCAAGCTGGGTCTGTGGGCGTGAGAAAGTGACAGGAAAGAAGAAACCATACAAAAATGACAGTGAATTAATTGTGCTCAGAAAAGAGGGCAATACAGCTTTTATGGATTTCCAATATGGAAAGATTTACGACTTTTGTAGTCTTATCTGTTTTTTCACTGCTTATGGAGCAGTACAAAACAATCCATGACCTCTACGCGATGTTCCCTCTTGCATCCCTTTGGAAGAGGTTTTCATCAAACAGTCAAGGAACACACACAGGCAGTAATGGTGTGCATTTTTAATCAGATGTGCTACTGTTCAATGCCATTTAGCTCCAGGCATCAGCTCAGAGCAACATAATCACCTAAATAAGTTGGGCATCGCTGGAAGATGCTTCAGTTGCAGCACATTTCACCTTTTAAGAGGCTTTTGGGCATTAGTTCTATGACAAGCTAGAAAGGTACAGTGTAAAGAACAAATATTGAATTTGCTCGGCATTAGCCTGGCTTGCGATCACGGTCATGGGTCCTCGGTACTACCAGTGTGCAAATTCAATACAGTTAGGACAGTCAGTAAGAGGACAAAATGCAGCACACCTATTCTTTGTGTTATGTTATGAGGCTTCAGACAGCATGCATTATGTTACATAACAATCTAAACTCACCTTGGATGATAAAGCAATGTACCACCATGGCAAGAAAGAGGTGATTTGCACCGCCAAGCTCTGGGCTGAGGTTTTCAATTAAAGCTAGCAACGAAGTAGCCAATATTTTATTGTAGTGTCTCCTAAGTGTTTTGCTTTTGAAATGGCGAGGACATGATAGCAGCACACTTGATGTTTGAAACACAAATTACAATGACCATTAACTGTCTAAGAAGAAAACACAATCTAACAATACGTTCTACCAATCTCTTTCCATAACCTCCATGTACATTTTATTTGTGTTAGAAAAATGTAAATGTTGCTGAAGGCAAATTGTTTTGTGGAATGTTACGTTTTACTGTTTGAAGAGTTAATTGTAGACGTTTTACTGGTAGGGGCTGCCCTTTTTCCTGTTTTTCATGAGGACTGAACCAAGTTCGTGTCTTTGTTTGCTCTTGACATTGTTTAAATTAGGGTGCAACAGTGTTCAGTTGGGTGAATCTAAATGTCAGTTTCCAAGTGTTGTTCACTAGCATCAAATGCTTTCTAGTTGCCTTATTGTTTTGTCCAATTCACAATATGATCGTAGTAGGTGTTTTGATATTTTCTTATACTATCATCCACCTCCCCACTTTGGTCATTTTAGTTGTGATGGCAGACCAGCACACGTGATTGTGGCCACTGTGGGCTTCACCGCAGCAACACAGACACAACTAATAGACAAAGAAGTACGAAAATGCAGCTTGAGAGCTTTGTGAAAGTCTTAAATTGATTAAAGGCATAAGTTGGGCATAACAGCACTAAAGAAGACATAATGCATCAGTAGGTAAGTGTGCACTAGTCCAGTATTTAGAATGGGGTCAATCTCAAAAGATCTGAGGAGCCTGCACACGATTGCCTGTGATTAACATACACCATATGTTTTCATGCCACCCAATGGGTTTCCAGCGCGGCAGCATGACCGAATCCTGAAATTCTTGCTCCAGAGATCGAATGTTGCATAATGTTAGATGTAAGTAGCTCCTCTTGTGCAGCTGTTTGTGAGCTGCAGGTACAATAAAAGCAAAACTACAAAAAACAGAACTTGAACAGTAAAACTGTACTGGACAATCTACCCATGCCAGACACTGAGCAGCTTGAGAGCTTTGCTGCCACTATCAGTCCTAAAATGGTTCCCTGGAAGGGCCCGATAGGTGGAAAAACTTTCTGCAAACCTGCGTTTTGTAGAACTACTTTGTGGCAGGAAAGGATGCACATTTTAGCACTGGCACAACAATACTTTTTGTACTCCTCATAACCAGAGCGAAAACGTATATTAAATCACAGTATCCCATCAAGCCTTGCTGATCTGAAAGCCTAACGTGATTAGGCCTTGAATGAAAACTAAGAAATCCAACAGTTGCTACTGAAAAGATGCATCAGCTAAATATGTACCTTCGGAACCCCACTCATTCATCTCTTGGCGTTCTGACGCATTCTGCAAGCAACACGCAGCACCTAGAAGTCACCAACAATTGAAGTAGAAGGTGTACATCAAAATTCCGTGTCTGACTATATTCTCCTGCCCCTGTGCTCTTTTGGCAACGATATTAATTCCTTATCTTACATGTATCCTATGTTCTGAGTCTTATATCCATGATTGAGCTCTCTCCTACCTCTTCTGCATACTCATGGGGTTCTGAACAATTGGTGCTATCCACCTCAATGGTATGTCTTTTACTAACCATGGATGGTCAGAAGGACCAACTCTACACTATAGAGATTCATGACCATGTCCTCCAAGTTACAACTGAATTCTCCTGCAGGCTCTCAAGCCATTTTGGCATGGTGGCTATGGCTCTTGATGATACCAGAGTGGTGCGATTTATTGTCTCCCTCTGGAGCCATGGGCTTAAAAACGAGGCTTCTAAATGCACCTGTGAATTATGGAATTAAATCCTGCGATCCTTTAGAAGAAGAGAAGTCAAGCTCCTGAGCCCCCTCAGATTGGAGAATTACAAACAACAACACACCAATTTATTGGTATTTCGGACAATGCATTTTTCTTGATACTATTGAAAAGTGTAGACACTACTATAAAGTATGCCATTTCACTCACCTTTGTTCTTAAGCTCCATTGCATTGCATTGTCCCTTTTATACAGTGCTCTCCTACTTTTTTGCCAGGTTGGGACTCTGTAAGCCACTTACATGCTAAGGCATTCAAAAAACCCAGAAAAAGTACGCAGAGTGTTTAAAAATGTGCCAGCGGAGTGCCTTCCATTTAACATTTTATACTGTTGTCAGGTTTATGTTAATTTGATAGACAGAATGAATGTGTCTGGCAGGAATTTCATCATTTGTATAAACTAAAAAATAATGGAGAAAGGATTTGCATTAACATCGAGCTGTAGGGCTAGTTTCCTTTAAGTGAAAAAGTGATAAATTGTTCTTTGCAGTCATTTAGCTTACATACCTTAAAAACTGTAAATGCAGAACTCAGCAATGTTCTCCTCAAGCCCCTCTAGGGACAAATAGCTAATCTTCTGTGTGTGCACGAGTTTGGTACTCACGCACTTTACAGTGACATGTAACATTCTTTACTCTCTTAAAATGGACACTACGACCTAATCTCTCTTTTATACATAAAAATCAGTCCTTGCTGACAACAGCAGTCCCTAACCTATTCCCTCAAGCACCGTGAAACCGAGGCTTCCATTCTGACATTCAGAGAGTCCCTTCAGCACTTCAGGTGCAGCTTCACGTCGCGCGCACTTCGGGTCCCGTCAGCACTCCGGGTGCAGCACACGCAGTGCGCACGTTGGGCCCTATCAGCACTCCAGGTGCAGCTTCACGATGCGCGCACTTCAGTCCCGTCAGCACTCCAGGTGCAGCTTCATGTCGCGCGCACTTTGGTCCCGTCAGCACTCCAGGTGCTGCTTCATGTCGCGCGCACTGGTTTCGGAATGCTGCTCAGCGAAGCCAGCTGCTTACACTGATCAAAGCCCTTTCATGCCACACCCGACTCAACAACGAAAAAAGGCCGGGCACAATTGCCGGCTTGTTGCATTTCGTTTTTCTGAATGGCGCTTGGAATCATTCCATGCATACAGGAAAATGCATTGTACTAGGCATGATATGCAAAGCAACCTCGCAAGAATGAGATTTAAAAAAAACGTCATCTAGAGCTGAGGCCTGACCACTACCACCTACTGCGCCTCTCCTAAGCAACGAGAATGTTCGTTCACCTTTCAGAACGCAAGGAGATGTCAAAGGCCTGACTAGACTTTATACTCTCCTTCAGACTGACAATTCAGATGTGTTTGTGTCACTATTCTTTTATGTCACCAAACAAAATGACTGCGACATTTTCATTGGTTACAAATAAAACAGGGCATTTCTTTCCCTGTTTTCATATTGCTTCATCGTGAGCTGCTTCCAGTACAGAGACGTGAGGTGTCACATTAATAGCCTTACAAAATTGCCTTTATTCGCGAGGACTTTAGAATCAATAAACGTGTGTCGATTCTTAAAAACCCAACACTCGTGGCATCAGGAATAAGAAAAGGCTGCGAGAGGTGCAGCCCTTGGGTAACAAGTAACATTTTTGCATTTTACCATTTTGACCTGGCGGCCTCTCCATCACTGTGCCACCAGGCCACAGTGATGGCTGCCCAGCCCTTTTAAGGGTGGTGTGACTGTTACTTGATTTCCCTGCCTAGGACGGAATGTGAGGCATGAGGGCCCTGAGCAGGAAAAGCTAACATTTGGCAAAAAGAGCACGGGAAAAAATCATTATGCATCAGGGGCATTTGGGTTTTGTTTTGCTGAAATATGCACCCAATTCAGGAGTCTGCTTCAGTAAAACAAAACATTAACACTGAGTAAAAAATACCCATGGTGCCCACTCGGCATTCATCGGTGCCCTCGAAATGTCCAATGCACAGATAATGTACCCAAGGAACAGAGATGGCTGCCAGGCAAGCAGGATCTCTAATTATGGCAAGCAGTGCCCTGCCAGGGGAGTGCAGCCAGGAACTCTGGTGACCTGGCGAGCTGCTTGGGAAACTTTAAACAAGGCCTATAAGTACCTCACAACAGAAAGCGAAGATCCTCCTGCAAGTTGAAGGCCGAAGTGCACTTTGTGTAAAATCTGGAAGCAAACTTATCAACTAGTAAAGCAATGGAAGAGTCTCTAGGAAGTCTTTAGATGTGAATCTAAAGAATTCCACTTGACTTTAAATTTGTAGGTCTCTATGTTACATTAATACATACCACGGCTAAAGCTTCAGTTAGTGGGATCGTGTGGTTTCAAACCAAATCCTAAAAATTACTTAAGATTCCCAGTTATGTCAATGTATATGTGAGGACATTTACTGGGTGTCACAGGAAATGCTGAAATATATTTTGGTGAGATATCCGAGAGGATATCTGTTGGTTGTGAATGCATCTGTATCTATTGAGTGTAAGTGAAGACATCTATTGGTTATCAGAAAACTCGTACCTTTGTTCTGTATGGAATTTTTATGTGACCCTCTGATTAGCTGTCAGTGGAACTGCAGTCTTATATCTACATTTAATATCAGACAACATCAGTGATGCCACAGTAATGGTATGAGCGATGTCATCAATGTTGCAATCTGTGATGTCAAATCCAATATCATGAGGGTCGGTGGGTGGTCATTATGAAAGTATAGGTGACCATAAATGGAGAATATTTGTTTAGGTTTTGGATTCATCATTTGTTTTTGCACAGAGTTTCTGTACGTTTATAAGATTTGCTGGTTTGTGATTGTATTGCGTTGCCATATATGTAGCACTTCATATACCTAATAAGGCACCAAGGTAATGTTAGAGGGGAGCCATGACTTCCTTAGAACAAAATATTGTGGTGATCCGCTATCTTTGTCATGCCCTCCCTGCTCAGCCAAGCTTATGAGTTCAGAGAGAGTTGCGGAGTCACTGCTGGGCTGGGCTGGCACATAGCGAGAGTGGACTCTGCAGAGAGGAAGTTGTTCCTGGCGGGGCGTTCCAGTGAGTAGCCAGTTACCTCCTTTCTGCAATAAATTTAGAACCTATTCATCTAAATAAACTGGGTAACTGACTCTTGTTTACAAGGGGACTTTCTTCAAATGGTACATATACTTTCGGAGAGAATAGCATGGTCCTGTATGTGTATATGCATGTGTGTCTTACTATATTAAGAGGAAACATAACAGGTACCGGTGGAATGCGGTCTAATGTTGCCATTGAGGGGTTTTGATAACATCAACCATGAGGCCATTGGCCCAGTGGGTTGTAAATGTTATCAGATCCCTGAGATGGCAATATAAAGCCATATTACATGTTGCCCATTAAGTATTTTCATGTTACATGCTTTTTTTTTTAGATAATTACCTTGAAAATGTGGTTTTAACAGGGACATGGTATCGTGAATAGTTAATGAAATAGTAGACTGTACTGTTTGTCTAAAGCTGGGGTCTCCAACCTTTTCTGCAGTGAGAGCTACTTCTGATCAGTGAAAATCATCGTGAGATACTGAAGGCCAAGCCACTTGAGCATTGTTACCAGACACCCTCACGCCCAGCTTAATTGACTTTAAGCCTAATGTACACAGAACCAGATACTATCGATTGAACAAAACACTTTGACTAGGGGCACTATGACAGGACTGCCATGTGTGACAGTGTGGTCTTTGGGGATGTATGAATATGTTTGCGTATGAATGGGATAAATGTGTATTGGTGACTGAGAGTCTATGTCGTTTGTACCTGTAGTACTGGTATACCTTTCGTCATATGTGGCACCGTTACATGTGTAATACAAATATATAACCATGTTTTTTAAATGGGAAAAATTTTAAGTACAGAAAACGTTCTGCAAAAATGTTCATGATATGGAACATTTTTCTCCCACTTAAAAATAAAGGCTGTATTTTTCAGTTATAACTATGGCACCATGTCTACTAGCCACTGAGAGCAAGATGCCTGCTGTATGTAAAGGTTTGCTTTGAAATGAGAGAAAATTAAACTGAAGAGTTAACTTTATGTTTATATGGATTCCATAAAACACATCATTTAAATGTAATCCCATATCCAAGTGTCACATTTACGAACACCAGGCCTCTTGCTCCCAGTGTCCTGTAGACAATGTGCCATATTTAAAACAGAAAAATACATTTGTTTTAATGGGAGGAAATTTAAGTGAAGAAAAATGCTTCATAAAACATTAAGATATAATTGGCTTGATTGAAAGTGGAGAACATTAAAACGTAATGTCTCATTCAAATATTGTTCTTCCTTTAAATGCCTCCCATTTAAAAAAGAGGACTGTATTTTTCAGTTATAAATATGGCAAATTGTCTACTAGCTACCGGGAGCAAGAGGCCTGCTGTTTGTAAATGTGACACTTTGAAATGGGAGAAAATTAAAATGAAGAGTTAACTTTTCATTTTAATTTTCTACCATTTAAAAGCATTCAGAAACTTAAATTTGTTCTCACACTTCAACATTGAGTTGACAAGGACTTATTCAACCGGTTCGGAGCGGAGGACAGAACTGTTCCTTCCTCAGCTACAGTGGTCGTGTGCAGAGGATGGAACCGCTCCGTCCTCTGCAAACGATCAGGAAATCCCAAGCAGAGGGGTTTCCTTTTTTATTTTCCAGCCTCGGGAGCGCCCAAGGCATTTGTTTTAATTCAGTGTAATGATGATTGGCACGCATGGTGTGCTGACGTCATTACACTGAAAGTGGATTGAGCAGATCGGCTCATTTCACTTTCAATGCTTCGGTGCTCGTGGCGCTCTCTCAGCGGCCCGAGCACCAAAACACACTGGAGAACAAAAACGCAGGTGCCCGTCCCCCCTATCTATCACAAAACAACCCATTTTTGCAAATGGAACTCCTGCGTTTTGATGTCATGCTTGGCAGCTATCTAGGGAAACCTACCAAACCCAGGCAGTTCTGAAAACTAGACACCTGGGGCAGTCCAGGGAGGTGGGACGCGTGGATCCTTCAAAGTTTTCTTACCCAAAATCCCCTGCAAACCTCAAATTTAGCTAATTTAAAAAATACATTCTACATTTCTGTCTGGTATCACCGCGTCAGCACAATCTTTCCTACCACCAAGCGTTCCCCTTGGTCTCCCAATAAAAATGATACCTCACTTGTGTGGGTGCCCAAAGCAGAGTTTTATCGGGAGACTTGCGGGAACGCTGGGTGGTAGGAAATTTGTGCCGGTGCAGTGATCCCACAACTTTCCCACATTTCTGCCGGGGGCTTGTTAATTGGTTGCACGTGCCGGTTTGCACCTCTACCATGGATGTGCAGCAATAGTAGAGGTGCAAACCGGCACGTGCAACCAATTAACAAGCCCCCGGCAGTTCCCAATTAACAGGTCTAAGATCACCGGGGAAACCAGCTGTGTATTTAAGCACCCGCCCTGCTCCACACATTCAACCACGGAGATCCATGGTGGCCGCAGCAGGTACCGAACAGGGCTCTAGACCTTGACGAAGTAAGTGGGAAGTTCTCGGGGGGCTCTCTGCAATATTGCTCTTTTACCCGCTGCAGGCAGACGTGCAACGCTGAGCAGGCGGTTGATTGTCAAAATCCTTTTGTCTTCTTTCTCTCTGTCACATAGAGTGTGACTACAGGTCGGGCCCCCACATGGAACTCCTGGGGCATTTCTCAAAAACTATCTGAGTAAGATTCCATGATTTTATTTACTCATGTACCTTTTACGCACATGATACGCATATTGATTACCACGAGGTAACGCATAAGATCTAGGTGTTAGTCATAATCTTTCACCAAATGCTACTTTCCGTACTCACTCCGCCATTGCCCGCATAAGAGCACGGACACATCGCTCCTCAAAACACTTATCACCATGTACTATATTAGTATTTTAAATGTGTTTCTGTTTGTATGTTTGTTTGTTACTTTTCTCCCATAGGAATGTGCCATTAGAGGAAATACTCCTCTACCACATATCACACCTTAGAGCGTGTGTCACATAAAAAAAACTTTTTTAGACCACTCACTTTTGCACTACACATAGGTCCTGAAGAAAGCCATACCATTAAAGGGAGCATGGCTGAAACATGTTGACCGACCAGGATATTGGAGTTGCCTTAGACCTCCTATAATATCCGCCTCTCGTTTTTACTCACTGCCAAGGGCCCATACATTAAATTAGTCAATTTTGCCCTTTGGGACCCTTAGGACAGACTTTTTAACATCCATCCACCCACTATCACTGCACTCTCACGTTACAATACCCGCTCCGCTGTATCCAGGCGTTGTAGCACACCCGAGGTGCACTCGGCGCCTTGGGTGGGGCCCAATGATGAAGCATGTCACCAACTAGGTTGGTGAGTGAGGGCTTTTTTCAAAACATAAAGCAGTTTTTAGAAATGTCTGCATTTGGTAAGTTTCTCTAGATGGCCGATGAGCCCGGGACAAAAAACGCAGGTTAGTCCTTGCCAAACCAGGTCGTTTTGTGAAAGATAATTTTGAAGTCTCCAAAATACGTTTTGGGCCGTTTCCAGTCATGGGCACTAAGCCTGCCCACACAATTGAGGTACCATTTTTATCAAGAACATTGGGGGAATGGCGAGTGGATGGAAGTTTGTGGCTCCTCAGAGATTCCATAACTTTCCATCATAGAAATATGAGGAAAATGTGTTTTTTCAGACAGATTTTGAGGTTTGCAAGGGATTTTGGGTAAAACAACGTGGAAGAGCCCGCAAGTCACCGCACCTGGATTCCCCTGGATGTCTAGTTTTCAAAAATGTACAGGATTGCTAGGTTTCTCTAGGTGCCGCCTGATCTAGGCCCAAAGTCCACAGCTAGGCACATTGCACAAAAAAAAGGGTCTGTTGTCGGTGGAAAAATGTGATGTGTACACGTTGCGTTTAGGGTCATTTCCTGTCACGGGCACTAGGCCTACCCAAACAAGTGAGGTACCATTCTTATCGGGAGACTTGGGGGAATGTTGGGTGGAAGGAAGTTTGTGGCTGCCCACAGATTCCAGAACTTTCCATCACAGAAATGTGAGAAAATGTGTTTTTTAAGGCAAATTTTGAAGTTTGCAAGAGATTCTGGGTTAACAGAACCTGATGACAGCCACACAAGTCACCCCATCCTGAATGGCTGTTTTTCAAAAACGTACAGGTTTGCTAGGTTTCCCTAGGTGCCCGCTGGGCGAGTGCCCAAAATCCACAGCTAGACACATTGAAAAAAGAAAAAAAAAGGGATCAGTTTTCAGTGGAAAAATGTGATGTGTCCATGTTGTGTTTTGGGCCGTTTCCTGTCGCGGGCACTAGGCCTACCTACACAAGTGAGGTGCCATTTTTATCGGGAGACTTGGGGGAATGCTGGGTGGAAGGATGTTTGTGGCTCCCCACCGATTCCAGAACTTTCCATTACATAAGTGTGAAGAAAATGTGGGGTTTTTTAGACACATTTTGAGGTTTGCAAGGGATTCAGGGTAACAGAACCTGATGACAGCCACACAAGTTTACCCCATCCTGGATTCCTCTGGGTGTCTAGTTTTAAAAAATGAACAGGTTTGCAAGGTTTCCCTAGGTGCCAGCTGAACTAGGGCCTAAAATCCACAGCTAGGCACATTGAAAAAAAAGGGTCAGTGTCAGTGGAAAAATGTGATGTGTCCACGTTGCGTTTTGGGCCATTTCCTGTCGCAAGCACTAAGCCTACTCACACAAATGAGGTACCTTTTTTTATCAGGAAATGGGAGAATGCCTGAAGGTGGAAGTTTGTGGCTCCCCACAGATTCCAGGAGTTTCCATCACAGAAATGTGAGGAATGTGTTTTTTCCAGACAAATTTTGAGGTTTGCAAGGGATTCTGGGTAAAAAATGTTGGAGACAGCCATGCAAGTCAGCCAATCCTGGATTTCCCCAGGTGTCTAGTTTTAAAAAATGTATAGGTTTGCTAGGCTTCCCTAGATGCCGGCTGAGCTAGGGTCCAAACTCTACAGCAAGGCACACTGGAAAAAAGGGTCAGTTTTCAGTGGAAAAATGTGATGTGTCCATGTTGTGTTTTGGACTGTTTTCTGTAGCGGCACTAGGCCTCCCCACACAAGTGAGGTACCATTTTTATCAGGAGACTTAGGGGAATACAGAATAGTAGAAGAAGTGTTATTACCAATTGTCTTTCTCTGCATTTGTGCCTTCCAAATGTAAGACAGTGTGTAAAAAAAGAAGACATATTAAAAAATGACCTCTAATTCACATGCTAGTATGGGTACCCACAAATTCAGAGATGTGCAAATAACCACTGTTTCTAAACTCCATATCTTGTTCCCATTTCGGAAATATATAGGTTTCCTTGATACCTATTTTTCACTCTTTATATTTGACCAAATGAATTACTGTATACTCGGTACACAATGAAATGCAAGATGCAGCTCAGTTATTGGCTCTGGGTATCTCGGGTTCTTGGTGAAACTACAAGCCCTATATATCCTCATAACCAGAAGGGTCCTGCAAACGTAATGGCATATTGCTTTCAAACATCTGCCATAGTTAGAAGAGGTTACAGTTGAAAACCTAGGCACAAATGGCTATTTTTTCAGCTCAATTTCAATACTGTTTTATACTTTCTATAGGAAAACCTTTAAGGATCTACACAAATGACCCCTTGCTGAATTCAGAATTCTGTCTACTTTTCAGAAATATACAGCTTTCCAGGACCCATTATCGGTTTCATACCCATTTCTACCACTAACTGGCAGGAGTTTGAAAGTACAAAAAATAGGAAAAATATGCTATGTCCCAGTAAAATGCCAAAACTGTGTAGAAATATTTGGTTTTCTGACAAAAGTCTGCCTGTCCCTGAAAGCTGAGAAGATGGTGATTTTAGCACCACAAGCCCTTCACAGATACCAGTTACATGGAAAAAAACAGATGCTTTCTTCTGCAGCACTTTTTCCCATTTTTACCCTAAAACCCAAACGTTAGCTGAATATTAGCTAATTTCTCAGTCCCCTCCAGGCGAATCCACAAGCTCTGGGTACCTTTTGAATCCTAAGGATGTTGGAAACAAGGACGCAAATTTGGCATGGATACCTTATGTGGACAAAAAGTTACAGGGGCTTAAGTGCGAACTACATCAAATAGCCAAAAATAGGCTTAGCACAGAGGGGGAAAAGGCCTAGCAGCGAAGGGGTTAAGAGTTAAATTCCTCAGTGCTTCATTTCTTCACCTCTGTGCCATGGGTCATAAATCTGACTCCAACACTGCTCATTATCAGGCTCCATTATCTCCAGCCTGAAGATAATAATGTAAAATAAACACAGTCTTTCCTTAACTTTAAAAGAACAATTTGACCATGTGCGTTTTCAAAAAGAACTTAAGGCTGTGAGCTAATCTGAAGGTATCAATGAGCTACTGGTAGCTTGATCAGCTGGTTGGCGCACCTGGTCTAAAGTAATAACAAAGGAACAATACTTAATCTTGTAGTAAAGAACGTAGAAGGGAGACAATGCTGTTTTCTTCAAGTTACAGCTAACCATGGGCATTGTTTGGAAATAAAAATATTGGGTTCTATTTACCTATCATGAATAAACTGATGACAAAACAGTGGACAATGGTCAGGGCCAGCAGAATTATGTGTATTTGTGGCAACACTTTTTAAGGTATAGTTATAGATTTACCACTCTTGCCACATATTTTGCCACATAATTTTCTGACTTCAATAGAAATGTTGCTTCTACCACAAATGGAACAAACTAATGCTGCCAGTGAGCATGCTACATATTTTGCTTTTCATGCTAGATAACTTAGAAAAATAATTTGGTCCTTCAAATGTATGTATATATTCCCCTTCCATTTCCACTGATTCTCTCTAGTTTGGATTCTTACAGACTGTGGGTAACAGAAAAACTCTTCTGGATTTAACTAGGATTGAGGGATGGGTTGTGATTGTCTCGTAAAGGTGTGGACAACTCTCTTTATGCCTTAGTAGCAGAAAAGAGGAATCCTACCTTCTAGGTTCATCCCAAGCAAATGTCATCCCTTTCACATGGTTAACATTCTAACGTCTTGCCCCGCCGGCAGTGCTCAATCAAGACCAACATAAACCTTTAAACTGTCTAAAGTGTTTAACATTCTTTAAGACAGTGCAAATATTATTATCCTTATCGCTGTGGTCTTTTCTCAAATTGACTCGAAGAAATCTTTAGCTTTACCAAAATAGAACAATTTTGACAATCATTAATCCAAAAAGGAAAAACCCTGAATCAAACACATATATAAAGGTGTAGAAAGAAAGAGAATTTGAAGAGATCTGGTCTAGTGGGGAAATTGCTGGCATCGGAATTTGGAAACTGAGGTTAATCCCATCTTTGGCAACTGACCAAAAATCATGTAATTTTAGACACTTTACTTAAAAATCATCCCTAAAATAATTGTAAATATACAAAATGTAATGTAAATATATGTAAAGCAAATGTGTAAGAGCACTGCTTGATGTGTGGCCTCCTTGAATCTTCTCCCAGTAACCCATTGATGTATACTGCTGTCTTACTCCCCAGCTAGGCCTGTGCCATGTACATACCATCACATGCTTATTATGTCCAACGTACAAAACTCCACAAGGCACTGAGGTGGTGTACATGAATAGGCAGATTATTAAAACCTGAAATCCTTTTTCTAGTCAACTATTATCATTTGGTTCGCAACAGCAAAATTACAATACATGGTATTTTAGAAGATGGCACTAGTTCCCCCAACCTCTAAACTATTTAGATGGGTTTAGGTTGCCAGAGAGGTATAGAATTTCTTCTGGGGCTAATAATGTTTAATTCCTATTTTACTTTATTGTAAAGTCAGTGAAAGGCATATTGTGTATTAGAGATGGTGAGGTCCGAGAGGAGAACTTTTGGCAAGAATGAGAGGAATTAATGAAGTAAGAGAAGACTCCTTCCTTTTCATGTCGTATCAGAAGCGTGGAGACATCCAAGGTTGTCCTGATGTTCAACCCATATGACGGGAAAAATAGAGTGAAGTTGCCAATTTGTACTGTGAGAAGGTGGAAACTACTGCAGTCAATGACGTGGAATTCTCAAATGTTTTGTGGGATTAATTGGTGTTCACACTTTGGTCTTTAGAGCAGAATTTCTAGGACTTTAAGGGTTACAGACTTCTTTACGTTTATTCTCTTTGTGTTGCTTTATGCTCTGCATTGCCTAGATTTGGAGAACTTCTACTGAAGTCTCCACTATGCGGACACCTTCCTGCTATCCCTGATTTAACTAGTTTTCCCCAATTTTCCAAACTTTAGTTTAAGACTGGTTTAGGCGACTTTAGATTTATTCATGCATAGACAGGAGGATTGAAACCAGTACACGGATCATCAGATCCTATTTCTTATCTTCTGTATTGCCGCAACTGAATTTCTTGTATGCTTTATGCTACTAAGACTTAATTTCATTCAACGCTTTGGCATACCTGCGGTGATTTTGTAACTTTACAATGTGTTTTTGAGATTTATATACATCAATTTGGCCCTTCATTTGTAATAAAACCTACTTAACCTTACTTTCTGAGTCCTGGTCCTTAATGTGTGTACAAATGGGCTACCCTGTAAATTGAATTGCTTGATTGATATTAACAGCCCTTTAACTCTCAGGCAACTAAAAAGCTTCATTGCAGGATAAAGGGTAAGACCGGTCCAGTGCTCTAGCAGAGTTGTACTGTCTTCAAAAGCTGCACATCCAAGTTCAGTTAAACATCACTGCTGGGAATGCCCATTGCTTATCTCAAAAGATAGTCAGTACAAATCGATGTCGAAGGACGCAGAAAATGGTGCTCATCTTTCATTAAGTGAGGTTGGGGAACATCACATGGAAAGACCAAAAATTATTTAAATTAACAGTGTTCAAAAATAAAATTCAAGCAAAATTCCAAAAATGAGGAATACATTTAAGGTACTTTTAAACATGTTTGGCAGGACCATTGCATTGATAGGATACGTGAAAATGAAGGAGGCATCTAATTGTGTCTACTTCCAACGTCATCACTTCATATTGCTTAGAAACAGAAAAGAACAATACCATTAGACTGGAAAATATTATATTGATGCCTATTCCAACTTTATCTTCACCATTTTCCTTTATTTTGTATCTGTTTTATCTTGTTTACCTCCATTGACAAATGTTAGAGAGTAGGCGATAAGAACACTTGGCAATGGTGAATTTATATCTGAAATACAGGTGCTGTAAAAGACACACAGGTTTCTGCAAATGATCACCTCTTATAATTACCTGTGAGTCCAATCAAACCCTAGCATGCAATTATTACCATTCATCAAACCCAGAAATTATTTGGTGTTCGACTTCACAAATATAGGCAATACTCACTCCTTTGGGAATGAAATACCCCCCAATGATCAAATCATCTTGGGTTACTCTTCCATTTCCAGGCAATACTGGAAACAACCTGCAAATAAGCAAATCACAATAGTAAGAAAAGAGTATTTATAACTATGCTCTGATCCAAATTATGCATACATTTTTAGATTTGTGTTATGAATGTCGCTTGTGGCATTTATTAATACAAATTATTTTGTAGAAATATGCAAACGGGGTTTCTGCATGCTTTGGAGATTTGCAGGCTTTGAGATTTTTGCAGTGAGAGAAGAATATAAGTGTTAAGATGTAGAAATGGAGTTTAGGCGCGCAATTTGGTAATGTAACATCTTCTTTTATGGGGCTCATAGAAAGAAATCCTGTGCACATAGCCATTATTAAGTCAGGCATTAGTCTGCGTGCACTTTAGTTAACAGTATCAAAGCTAAAGACTGAATACATGTTATTTTGTGTATATGGGACAATCTGAAACTCCTATATATGGCATGTTAGTAAACTCAAATCTCTGCCTATATTTCTGTAGTAGAGGCTTGCATGTGCACCCTCTTACTTAAATGCAACCACAAAAATGTAAAATTCTCTTTTATTAAGTCTCATATATCTCTCCACTCCCTGCTATTATATTTCCTCCATCTCTACTACACTTCTCTACATCTGCACCTGATTTGGAGTGGAGTTTGCCTCTTCCCTCAACGCTCTTAACCAAACAGCCTATTTCTAGAACTTGTCGCTTTCATTAATACAATAAATGCAAATTCCATTCACATATTCCCTTTTCTTCTTTGAAACTTCTGCTTCAAAGTTTTGTTCTGCTGCATCTTAATACTTGTAGAGTTTGGCGGGCGCTAGGCCCACATACTCGTATAATGATGCCACACAGACACAGTTAGTTGGGGTGCATAACTGGCCCAGAGCACGTGCGCTTGGCCCCTTTTATTGTCAGGGTCACCTGACTGGTGACGCCTGTGGTGGGTGGGTGTTTAGTGTGTGTTACAGCAGAAACACTAGAATGTATCCAGCCGGATACTACATCCCTCCCAAACTTTAATGAAGGTCAAAACAAAATGAAGTCCAGACCTGTGGGAGAGAATATACTTTGAAAACAAACATAACAATAATAACGACTTCCACGTAGTCTCTTCCGCTGCTGGTCAATCCGCCAACGAAGGTATCCTTGCAGCCGGGGCCACTAGTTCTCCTTGTCACGATGTCGGGGTGCCCTGGGGATGTAACCTCTTTTGGATGCACAGCGTGGAAGTGTGCTCTACCGTCTCTCTCTCGTCCGGTTCCACATTCAGTGAAAGTGCCGATGGAATGATGGTGGATTAGCTGTGTGTTACCTTCCACTGTACAGTCCTGGTTGAAGTATATTCTTCATCTGGTGATTCACTATCTCCAACGGGATATGCAGTTGTAGGACGTCCCTCTCACGGATGCCCCTCTCTCGTGGGTGTCCCCTCTCACCGGAAGACCCGGAGGCCCTTTGCTGCCAGGCTTCCACTGGACCGGTGGACTGCCGCCTTGTCGCTCCAACCGGGTTGGAGGAGTCGCTACGGGTCACCTCTGCGTGTCCTAAGTTCCACCTGAAAGGGTGTTGTTGGCACTTGCTCCGTTGCATGCTACCTTTGTCCTCCCAGGACTTCCAGAGTGAGCTTCAACAGTCCATCTCCCGTGTCGGGACCCGCTGCCACCGGTGTCCCAGAGGCCTCTGCCCCTTGGATATCCACGGTCCTGTGTCCGTTCCATCCCAGAGGTGGTTGTTACCAACGGACCGGCTTGCTCGCCTCTGTCGTCCCCGGGTGATCTTGGGATTCGCAAGTAGATGTGTACTCTCCGTGATGTTGATGTTCTCCAGGTGCTGTGTTTGGATGTTCCTGCACCTTCGCACTTTTCCCTTCGGGTGTTTCCCTTCTGGTGTGTGAGTTGACCTGTCACGCACACCTCTTTCCTCTTCTTCTCTTCCTTCGCCATGGCGTCTTGCCACTCAAACATCTGTCTTCTCTTCCTTCCTTCGCGACGCGGTCCGGTCTTCTCTCATGTCTGTTCGCCCTAACCAGGCTTCTCCGTGTAGTGTGCACTCCACACGTTTCCCCCTGGTCTTGTCCAAACACTAGGACACTGTCTTCACTACGATCTGTGACTGGACCTGCTGTCGCGACCTTCTTTCATTCGTTAATGTCGTTAGACTTCTCGTCCGTCTCTTTCTGGTCCTCTTCGTGGACTTCTCTTGGGGTCCTCTTCATGGACATCTCCTCGGCCGTTCTCTTCACAGACCTCTTCTCCATTCTTCTTGTCAGATCTCTTCCTTCTCTCTGACCTTTTCGCAGGTCACGTCACTCTCTGACCTCTTATAGGTCGGTGTCATTCTTGCGACCATCTGGTAGGTCAGCTTCTTCCTCTTTGCGACCATCTGGCGGGTCGGCTACTTCCTCCTTGTGACCAACTGGCTGGTCAACTTCTTCCTTGCGACCATCTGGCTGGTCGGCTTCTTCCTCCTTGCGACCATCTGGCTGGTCGGCTTCTTCCTCCTTGTGACCAACTGGCTGGTCAACTTCTTCCTTGCGACCATCTGGCTGGTCGGCTTCTTCCTCCTTGCGACCATCTGGCTGGTCGGCTTCTTCCTCCTTGTGACCATCTGGCTGGTCGGCTTCTTCCTCCTTGCGACCATCTGGCTGGTCGGCTTCTTCCTCCTTGTGACCAACTGACTGGTCAGCTTCTTCCTCGCGACCATCTGGCTGGTCGGCTTCTTCCTCCTTGCGACCATCTGGCTGGTCGGCTTCTTCCTCCTTGTGACCAACTGACTGGTCAGCTTCTTCCTCGCGACCATCTGGCTGGTCGGCTTCTTCATGCTTCTGGTGGTCAGCACAACCACTTCTTCGTCCTCTCCGCAATCGCAGTGCTTAGGCGTGCTTCTGACTGCGCTCTTCGTTTGCCTCATTGGACGCACTTACTGCGCATTCTCTTCAGTCCTTGCGTTCCTGGAGTTGTAGCCGCTGGCTCTGTGCTGCTGCGCACTTGCTTGGTGCTGGGTTCCTAAATCACCCTCGTTTTTCTGGTGGTGCTCCTGCTTTGTTTCCGCGGCTGCAGCGACAACCTGTGGCCACCAGGTACCGCTGCACCTTCTGTCTCTGCTATGTTCAGGGCTCCCTTCTAGCCGGTACCCTTCCTGCTGTCTGTGGGTTCTGCAGCTCTTGTTCCTGCGCTGCCTTTCACCTTAGACGCTCTTCAGGGTTTCCTTAACACCATGAGCTTGCTCCTCGTGCCTAGCTTTGAGACTGATGCGGCATGCAGGCAGTCTCTGCCTTCATGGTTCTTTCCCCTTTTTGCTTGATACCCCCAGGCGCCTCCAGTTACCTTTGCTTTTCCTAGCCAGCTGTGTCACTAGTCCCAGGCAGGTTGCAGTGCTCGTCCCCTGGTTGCAGACGTGTGCTTCCCCTCTGTGTTGTCTCTTCCACTACCTGCCGTAGCACGAAACGGCCACTAGATGGCACTGCCGGGTTTAGCTGAGGCAGTCCACGGTCGTTCTCTTTCATTTCCTGGAACCTCACTCGGTTCCGTGGTGCTTGTCTTCGTGCTCTGCTCTCCCTAGGGGGGTCTTCGGGGGCTGAGGAGCTGGAGGGCAGCCTGAGGCGGTCGCTGCCTCCATCCTTCTAACGGCTCCTCACTCACCACCTTTTGGGCATCGATCCCTTCTGCCACAGTCTGTCCTGATTACAGGCGGTGCTGGGGCGGCTACAGATTTCTGCGCTTCTAGTGTCCAGGTCACTGTTTCTTTGCCTGTGGGCGGGACACCACCTCTGACGGCTCCCTCCCAACACACGCAGCGCAGGAGTCCCTCATGTCGGTCATCCGCACCTCCCCCTCCTGGTGAGTTGTACTTCTGGAGGCATTCACGGGGGGGTGTGTACTCGCTGGACACCTTGCCGCTTTTACGGGCGTTTAACTTCGGGCTCTGGATCATGAGGCGGGCTGCCTCGCTGCCTTCTCCTGTACGCCTGCAGCTCTGCCTTTCGCTCCGCGGCTTCGCGCACTTCCCTCGCTGCACAGGGGGGGCTGGAGCAGGCGCCGAAGACTACTTCCCCCCGTTTGGCAGTCGCGCCTCGCTCACGCTGGGAGGCATTTCTGCCCCATGTCCGTTCCCCCTTCGGGGTCTCACCTCCTTCATGCTGGCACTCCAATCGGCCGCAGGCCGCAAGCTGTCTCCTTTCTGCTCCCCCTCCCACCCGCGGCAGCTTCGTTCAGTCCTCATGCTGCGCGGGGTGGGGGTTAGAGCTGCTGCTTGGGCACTGCGTAGCCTCACTACGGGCTAGTGTTCACCTTTGGCCGCAGATGCGGGGTGGGCTCCCGCTGGCCTCATGTCGTTCGGGGTCGCTTCTCGTTTCACCACAGCCCCTCGCGGCCGATGTGGGTGGGCTCCGATCGGCTCGCTCTTCTCCCCGGGGCACTTCACACTCCCCCGCGGGTCTTCACATCGGTGCGGGGTGGGCTCCCGATCACCTTCTGCCCTTCATGCAGGCCCAGGGCTTTCGCACACGCTCCCGGTCACCTCGCCTTCACCCTGGGGCTTTGCATACTCCCCACGGGCTTTCGGGCGCGTTTCGCGCCAGCTTCTGGGGGTGCCCTCGACACGGGCAGCTCTCTCCCCCTTTTCCACAGCTGCTGGGCTGCTGCACGCACGGGCACAGCCCCCTCGTCGCCAATGTAGAGTTTGGCGGGCGCTAGGCCCACATACTCGTATAATGATGCCACACAGACACAGTTAGTTGGGGTGCATAACTGGCCCAGAGCACGTGCGCTCGGCCCCTTTTATTGTCAGGGTCACCTGACTGGTGACGCCTGTGGTGGGTGGGTGTTTAGTGTGTGTTACAGCAGAAACACTAGAATGTATCCAGCCGGATACTACAATACTGTTCTCTCTATGGAGGCGCCCGAAATATATAACTCTACTTCAGTTTATTGTTAACACCTCTGCTTATATTTGATTCTCTATTTCCGCATCTCACACATCTTACCTTACCTTGCACAACTTTATTGGCTACCTGTGTTTAACAATTAGGTTTCAGTTTCTTTGATATGTTTTCAAATGTGTTCACTTACTGGCTCCACCTTACTTATGTTCTGTCATTTCTCTTTATACTCCCTCTTAAATTTGCAGTTCCGCTGCTTTGTTTCTCTTGTCCATTCCTGAACCTCTAGGAGCTTCACTCGACTTTTGCTCATTTGTTCTCCTGTAGTATGAACTGCCTGTCTATATGAGGGCAACATCGAACCTATACATGTAGAAAATTGCTGAGCTCTCACCCTTTTCAGTTAGCATCTAGAACTGGGCTTAATGAATGAGAGCATTTTTTTTGTCATTACATGTTTTTGCTTTGTACCATGTCTCTTTTTGTTTGTAAAGTGCTTTGAGTAAAAGTGCTATAATAAATACCATAAGCGCAAATAGAAATAAATAGGAGATGCAAGCAGTGAATTGCAGTGCTCCATACTAATATTATGCCAACAAGACCAAGCATGAAATAAGAATACAGAGATCACTCTATTGTTACCTACAGCAATCATTCCAAACAGCCCAAGCATCAGATAGACGTGGAGGGTTGAGGATTACAGCACCAATTATAGTGATTTTTGTAAAGCAAGCCCGAAGATTGAATGGGCATTGACATTCCACACATTCAAATTTGATCCCGCCTGTCATTTCACTTTCTGTCTTGTATGTGTGAGTGTGTGTGTGTGTGTGAAAGGTAGAGTAACAAAACACACAGCAAGAGCAGATATAGCCAGATTTTAGCTCAAGAAGTGCAAAAATTAAGAAGCTAAGGTTAGTTAAAAGTAGAAACTAAAACACATCTCTAGACAAGTTAGCAATCATGTTGTCCAGTTTAAAACACTCACTCACTGTTTTAATAAAACATGTCCAGCTTTGTAGGTGATGTCCCTGCCCCCTTAGTGGTTCTTCCAGATGACGATAGTGTCCTAACTATATTTCCTCCTGTGTAAATCTCTTGAAACCCTAATGGCCAAACTCACATCATGGGTTCAGTTTATTTTTTCACTGACATATTATCATTTAAATGTTTCCCGATATTTTTCTATTTTGTCTCTATCTGCCAGTGTACAATAAGTCCCAACTAAAAACATCTTGTGTGTGTGTGTATATATATTCACTGAAAAAACCATAGGTTTCAAGCACGTTATAGTTAGAAATTAGCATTTAAAAAACCTTAGAAATTCACTGAAAAAAACATAGGTTTTAGGGACAGTTATAGTTAGTTGGACATTTCACTCGTACAAAACCATAGAAATTCCCCGTTATAGTTAGTTCAGCTAACTATAACTCGCGCCCCGCAATGCACTGCTGATGACGTCACATATTACATCACTCATGACATGGTCAGTGACATCACTGATGACATCTCAAATGACATCACTGATGACATCACTGATGACATCATCCATGTGATAATTTGATGCATCTTCTCACACCCTAATATAACTTTTGATACACCCACTCTAAATTACAGACTGCCATTGTCAAAACCATAGACACTCCAACACCAATAACTACATACACACTCACTGATTCTTAGGTCTACACACACATCCACTCACTCACCCGTACAGTCACTCATACTTACGGTCACTCAGTACAGGACTATCATATGCACTCATACACCTATATAGACACTCACACACCGTCACTCATCCATAGAGGTACTCACACACCTAGTCAATCATGCAAATAATTAATCACACTGCCATTTACTCACCTATACAGTTATACACACACCAGCTCACTTACTCATACAAATACTAGCACATTCTTACGCTCTTATACAATCACTGATACAAGTACACACTCATCCATACAGCCACTCTCACAATCACACACTCTCACTTATACCCATTTATATACTCCAACACACATATATACTGCCTTTCACATATGTAGTTACTCACACATGTACCACTGAGATATACATTCACTCACTAACACACCCATACACACACTCACCCACCCATACAGTCCATCACAGATGCACTCTTGAAACCATGCACCCAGTGAATCACCCACTCACACATCTATGCACAGAGTCACACACACCCCACCCACACAAACACTCAGGCACCCATACAGATACTCAGACAACCAATCAATAACCCATGTAGACACTCATGTAGCTATTCGCAAACCCATGCAGCCGCTTACACACCAACAGACAGACGGATACAGACATTCACACAGTTTAGTCACTAACCCATGCATTCAGTAAGATACGTTTAATCACTCACTTATAGAGTCTGTCACGCACCTACTAAATCATCCATTCAGACACTTATACACCCACTCATTCTTCAATACGCCTTTCCCTATATATATTAAACATATTTAAACTTTACAGAAACACACAGTCACTGGATGATGTCATCAGTGATGTCATCAGTGATGTCATTTGAGATGTCATCAGTGATGTCATCAGTGATGTCACTGACCATGTCATGAGTGATGTAATATGTGACGTCATCAGCAGTGCATTGCGGGGCGCGAGTTATAGTTAGCTGAACTAACTATAACGAGGGAATTTCTATGGTTTTGTACGAGTGAAATGTCCAACTAACTATAACTGTCCCTAAAACCTATGGTTTTTTCAGTGAATTTCTAAGGTTTTTTAAATGCTAATTTCTAACTATAACGTGCCTGAAACCTATGGTTTTTTCAGTGAATTTCAAAGGTTTTTTAAATGCTAATTTCTAACTATAACGTGTCTGAAACCTATGGTTTTTTCAGTGAATATATATTTAGTATACTATGTATACATGTGAAAATGTGTCGGTCCACCTGTTTACCTCGGTGGCACGGAAAAAATGGGTGGATGACGTCAGCACGCCGACGAGGTCCTCTTATGGCTCCTATGACGTCATACGGTGTCGCGAGCGGAGCCGTGCTATTATGACATCGTCGTCGACGTGGGAGAGCTAGGAAAGAATTTCTGCGGAATGCTGGCGCAAGGGATATTCACCGAAGTGTTCAGGCTAGTCCTTTGGGAGCAACTGTTTATGTTGCCACTCCAGAAACCGAAACCAGTGATCCGAGGGCAGAGGCCCTGCAGATGGCACACGAGGTGGGGAGCCCAGTCGTGTGCACCGGCGGGGCAGCGAAGTGACAAGCACCACTACCCACAGAAAAGGTAACGAGGGCACTGAATAACACAGGATCTTCTCTTTGTATCTGGCAGGAACAACAAAGTTAAAATGCCCTAGTTCCAAAATGTAGAATTAGTGCTACAACGGTCTTCAAGAGGACCTGCGATGGATGCCGCTTCTGCCTTCCGTACACTGGAGGCGGCACATGGGTCACGCGGTACGGTCATACTGCGGTGGAACGCACACTCGTTGACCTCTCATGGCACTGCGCCACACTTCGGGGACAACACTTTCCATTAGCTGTGTTTTCTGATGACGTGTCGCGCCGGCCCCGTCCAACAGCAGAACCCCTTTAGATCCAAACAGACTCTTCCACTCTCTAACCGGAAGTGAAACCAGGCCACGCGGACACTTTCATAATACAACAGCCAGGAATGCACTTTTCGGTAAAAAAAAACACATTCCTTCCTCCTAATTTATCAAATAAACGACTCACTGAAGAACAGGGGCCAGCTTCGATCAGTAAACAGCCGTTACAACGACTTTTTTACTTCGCGATACCATTACAACGCATGCATTAGCATGCATGTGTTGTACATCGCAAAGTCATTACTACGCATTTTTTAGAACGCATGGTCATTTACCACGCATGCCTTTACAACAAATTTTGTTGTAAAGGTATGTATGGTAAATGACCATGAGTTCTAAAAAAATGTATACGATCCACGTCGTTGTAAGGAAACAGAGGCTGTTCCGTTTCCTCACAACGACGTGCACCGCCCCTCAGAGACGACATGAAGCAGGAACCACGAGGAGAGAGGAACCACGAGGAGTGAGAGGTAAGGGGGATTGGGCATGGGGTGGTGGTTACTTTTCTAGGGTTTAGGGTAGTGCAGTGGTGTTTGGGTAGCGTAGGGGGTCGTGCTGAGGGTAGTGTTTTAGGGTTTAGGGTAGTGCAGTGGTGTTTGTGTAGTGTAGGGGGTCGTGCTGGTGGTAGTGTTTTAGGGTTTAGGGTAGTGCAGTGATGTTTGTGTAGGGGGTCATGCTTGGGGTAGATTTAGGGTTTAGGGTAGTGCAGTGGTGTTTGTGTAGTGTAGGGGGTCGTGCTGGGGGTAGTGTTTTAGGGTTTAGTGCAGTGGTGTTTGTGTAGTGTAGGGGGTCATGCTGGGGGTAGTGTTTTAGGGTTTAGGGTAGTGCAGCGGTGTTTGTGAAGTGTAGGGGGTCGTGTTTTAGGGTTTATGGTGGTGCAGTGGTCTTTGGGTAGTGTAGGGGTCGTGCGGGGGGTAGTGTTTTAGGGTTTAGGGTAGTGCATTGGTGTTTGGGTAGTGTAGGGGGTCGTGCGGGGGTAGTGTTTTAGGGTTTAGGGCAGTGCATTGGTGTTTGGGTAGTGTAGGGGGTCGTGCTGGGGGAGTGTTTTAGGGTTTAGGGCAGTGCAGTGGTGTTTGGGTAGTGTAGGGGGTCGTGCTGGGGGAGTGTTTTAGGGTTTAGGGCAGTGCAGTGGTGTTCGGGTAGTGTAGGGGGTCGTGCTGGGGGAGTGTTTTATGGTATAGGGCAGTGCAGTGGTGTTCGGGTAGTGTAGGGGGTCGTGCTGGGGGGGTGTTTTAGGGTTTAGGGCAGTGCAGTGGTGTTCGGGTAGTGTAGGGGGTCGTGCTGGGGGAGAGTTTTAGGGTTTAGGGCAGTGCAGTGGTTTTCGGGTAGTGTAGGGGGTCGTGCTGGGGGTAGTGTTTTAGGGTTTAGGGCAGTGCAGTGGTGTTCGGGCAGTGTAGGGGGTCGTGCTGGGGGTGGTGTTTTAGGGTTTAGGGCAGTGCAGTGGTGTTCGGGTAGTGTAGGGGGTCGTGCTGGGGGAGAGTTGTAGGGTTTAGGGCAGTGCAGTGGTGTTCGGGCAGTGTAGGGGGTCGTGCTGGGGGTGATGTTTCAGGGTTTAGGGCAGTGCAGTGGTGTTCGGGCAGTGTAGGGGGTCGTGCTGGGGGTGGTGTTTTAGGGTTTATGGCAGTGCAGGGGTGTTCGGGCAGTGTAGGGGGTCATACGGGGTAGTGTTTTAGGGTTTAGGGCAGTGCAGTGGTGTTCCTGCAGTGTAGGGGGTCGTGCTGGGGTATTGTTTTAGGGTTTAGGGCAGTGCAGTGGTGTTTGTGTAGTGAGCAGCGCATGCGCTGCGTCGCTAGGCGAGACCTAAAAAGCATTGCACCAAGATGGCTGACAACACTTCCTGGATTGAAGTGTTGGCAGCCAATTAGAGCCAAGCTCGTGCTTGTGTAGTTAGGTCCCGCCCAGATATATAAAGATTTTTTTCCTTTAATATCTTGAAAACTACCAAACGGATTTACACCATTTAAAAAAAAGGGCGCTTTCTGAACCAAGCACTACCTTTTTGCCAAATTTGGTGTAATTCCGTTCAGCAGTTTTGGCTGTAACCGTGTCTAAAGTTTCCTATGGGAAATTGATTTTTGACCTCTATTTTTTGAATTTCTCAGGAACTACTGAACGGATTTACACCATTTAAAAAAAGGGTGCTTTCTGAACCAAGGGCTACCTTTTTGCCAAATTTGGTGTAATTCCGTTCAGCAGTTCGGGCTGGAGCCGTGTCTAAAGTTTCCTATGGGAAATAACATGGAGAAAACACGTTTTGGGACCCCCCTTTTTTCTCGGCCCCCGCTTGCTGAATCACCCCGAAACTTTCAAGATAGGAGCTGACCGGAGCGGGCCATAAGCTTTGAAAATTTCGCGAAGATTCGTCAACCGGCGCCAGGGAAAAGAATGTTACGAATTTCCTATGGATAATAGGTCCTAACTATAACTATCTACTGGCGACCGCCAGTAGATAATATATATATATAATACTTTATATACAACATTATACTATACATAGTTCGATTAACGAAGATACAAAATGAAAAAGAAATACAAATCAACCGACAAACTAATTGCTACAGTGTTGTCATGCACAGTATTACCATTGTTAAATAAAGCTCTCCATTCAATAAAATTAGGGCTATTAACAGAGTAAGAATTTATTGGCCCAATAAATAATCCGGCAAAATATTGTTTAGAACTTGTAGTTTTGAGACTATAACTATATAATATGGTCAAGACTGCAAATCTGTGCCAGACAAATGCCACCCTAAAGCAATAATATAGAGGAAACAGCCTTTACCACGTATGGTTTACCAGGCAGGTGCCTTTACTACGCAACAAATTATATTTAAGGTAGGTGTATATATATACATTTAGCCTTACCATTAATTGAGACACATATATATATATATATATATATATACACACACACACACACACATATACATATATTTTTTTTCACTGAAAAAAACCAAAGGTTAAAATAAAGTTATAGTTACTGTGATAAAAAGATCTGTTTTTGTTTAACAAAAAAAACGTGAAAGTTAACTGACAAAACACAAAGGTTAAAGTAACGTTATAAACTAAACTAAAAAAAACACAGAAATTCACCAATTATAGTTAGCGGCACTAACTATAACTCGTGCCACTGCCATGCACTGCTTATGACCTCACATATGACATCACTCAAGAACATGTTTTATGATATCATTTATGAAATTACTGATGACATCTCAAATTACTCAAATGACGTCAGTGATGACATCACTGGTGACATCATTCAATGAGTGTATTAGTACATAGAGTAATACTTAATTACGATACATAAATCCAACCCCCTGCCATGCGCGGCCTGGCCAGGCCCTGTGGCCAATTCCCGTAAAGGCAGCTAGCCCTATACTGCATAGGGCCTTCTGCTGTGCGTGGCAGGGGGTTGGCTACAGGGCTTGGCTGAGGGGATCCCATCTCCCAGTGTCTTTTTTTTAAATGGGAGTGGGCCGCGTGGCCCCCCCTCCTCGAGCCACATTAGGCCCTGGGGTCCCAATCCTCCAGGGCCGTTGCTTTTTATTAAACGGGAGGGGGACTGCGTGACCCCCTCCCAAAACCTTGTCAGGCCCTGCAGAACCCACCACCCAGGGCCACTCCTTTAAATAAAGGGGAGGGAGACGCGTATGGCCACCCTCCCCAGGTTGAGATCGGCCCCAGGGATCCCATCCGCTGAGGTCCAGCGTGATTATCAGTGTCGGGGGGCATACGGCCCCCGTCCCTGAGCCATTTTGAGCCGGACCCAAACTCCCGGACCTGGTGTGATTATCAGTAGGAGGTGGCACGGGGACCCAGTGTTATTATCAGGGGAAGGGAGTATGCCGCCCCCATCCCAGGCTGATTTTGACCCCAGGGGACCCCATTCCCTGGGGCCCAGTGTGCATTTTTAGGAGGTGACTTTTTTTTTTTAAAGGGGGTGGGCCATCTGGTCCTCCTCCCCAAGCCTCATTAGGTCCTGGCGACCCCATCCCCCTGGGACTTTTTTTATAAAAGGGAGAGGCCACGTGGCACCCCCCGCAAGCCTCATTAGGCCCTGGGGACCACATTCCCCTGGTCTGTTTTTTATTAAAGGGAGGGGGGCCACGTGCCCCCCCCTCCCTGAGCCTTATTAGGCCCTGGCGACCCCATCCCCCAGGGCCACTCATTTAAATAAAGGGGAGGGGACGGGCATGCGCCCCTCACCAGCCCGATTTTTGCCCCGGGGACCTCATCCCCTCAGGCCCAGCATGATTATCAGCGGACATAGCCCCCCTCCCCTGGCCAATTTCGGCCACGGGGACCCCATCCCCCGAGGCCCGGTGTTATCAGGGGGAGGGGGGGGATGCAGCCTCCGTCCCCAGGCCGATATTGGCTCCGAGTGACCCCATCCCGCAGGGCCTGGCATTAACGGGGGGAGGGGGGCACGCTTGCTTGTTCAGGGGGAAGGGGGGCACTCTGCCCTCCTCCCTGGGCTGATTTCAGCCCCGGGGACCCCATCCCCCAGAGCCCGGCAACATTTTACAGAGGGAGGGGGACACGAGGCCCCCCTACCCAGGCGGATTTCTGTCCCGGGACCCCATCACCTGGGGCCCTCAAACTAAAAGGTAGGCGCTATGGTGCCTACCCAAGACACCCACCACAGTCATGTTGGGGGCGGCGGGGGGAGTCCCAAGACTCCGGCAGCCCCCAGCAGGCTCCCTTGCAGATATTTTGATCTGTTTCTCTGCCTGCCCTGTTTGCCAAGCGAGAGCAAACACAAGTTTCCCTGCCCACGCCATTTCAGGTAAGGAAACTGTTATGTCCTGGGGTGGGCTCCCCAGAACATAGCATCTGATCCGGCCACGGGGGATGGGGCTCTTGGGGCCATTAATGGCTCAGGGAGTGGGGCCACATGACCCCCCTCCCTTAAAATAATTGGCCCCTGGGGTTGGGTCCCAGGGGCCTTTAGGGGCTCAGGGAGGGGGCCTCGCAGCCCCCCTTCCAGTTTTGAACAATTTTGGCCCTGGTGGTGGGCCTGGAGGCTGCGCATACCCCCTCCCCATACTCAAAGTTTTCAGCCCTGGGAGTGGGCTCCCCCAGACTTCAAGGATTATAGTTTATAAAGGCGGCCTGGCCGCTATTTTGTTTTTTCGATCCCGGGTGTCTGACGTCCACAAGAGTGAGATGGCCCAAGGGAAATAAAGCTACCTGGGCAAATCAGAATGCTCCATTTTTAAACTGGGGCTCCCGCAAGAGTCTCTCAATGCCTTCGTGGACCCAACTGCCTAGATTTACAATTATTTTTTACCCTAAAATTTCTCATAAACTACTGAACAGATTTACACCAAATCACAAAAAGCACACTCTGCAGACCAAGATCTAGCTTCCTGCCAAACTTGGTGTAATTCCGTTAAGCAGTTTTTGCTGTAGCCTTGTCTATGGAAAATGCTTGGGGATTTTGCGTTTTGGGACCCCCTTCTTGTTTCTCGCCCCCGCTTGACGGATCGCCCTGAAGCTTTCAATGAAAGATCTGAGGTGGATAAACTTTTTTGGTAAAGTTTTGTGAAGATTCGTCAAATGGGACCAAAGTTATTAGCAAACCAAAAAACGCTCTTTCTATGGAAAAACAGACCTAACAATAACTACCTAGTGGCGACCACCACTAGGTAATATATATATCTCAATTAGGAGTAAGGCTAAAAGTAGGGTTTAGGGGTGGATAGTAGTGAAGAGTAGTAAGGGTAATTTTAGGGTTTAGGGGTGAGTAGTGGCAAAGTGATAAGAGTAATTTTAGGTTTTAGGGGTGGGTATACGTACATGGTGGTTAGGGTAATTTTAGGGTTTAGGGTGGGTAGTGCTAAAGGGTGGTAACTGTAATTTAAGGGCTAGGTAGCTGAAAGGCTGGTAAGCGTAATTTTAGGGTCTGGGGTGGATAGTAGTAAAGGGAGGTATGGGAAATTTTAGAGTTTAGGGGTGGGTAGTGGTAAAGGGTGGTAAGGGTATTTTTAGGGTTTAAGGGTGGGTAGTGGTAACAGGTGGTGAGGGTAATTTTAGGGTTTAAGGGTGGGTAGTGGTAAGGGGAGGTAAGGGTACATTTAGGCTTTTGGGGTGGGTAGTGGTAAAGGCAGGTTACAAGTAAAATGTAAAAAAAAAGGGGCGATTATGGGGGGTTCTCACCAATAAGAAACAAATTTAAGAATAAAATAAAATTATACATAAAAATATTGTATATAGTTATCTTGCATAGTAAAGGCAGGAAAGGCATCTGTGGTGAAATCATACAAGCTAATAAAGAGGCAGAGAGACAAGAGGCAGATTTGAACCTCGAGCTGCTGTTTACTGCAGGCTCCACTGCCTACAACATTTACTTTTATATAGGGTTCGTAATAATCCAAATTATGGGGGGGTTATTGAGAAGAACATGGGTGTTTGATGAAACAGTACATGGTCTACCTTACATGATGGGTCCAAAGCGAACTAGGAAAGTTACATTTTTATTATGTTTTTCTTTCAAAAAAGCACGTGTCCAACATTGTGTGCATTGGGAAAAAGCTACCATTATATAAACAAAACAATGTATTAGATGCAGAAGGGCAAAACTCAGCATATTCAATTAACAAACAATAAATTAAAGTAACTGATCTTTCCAACTTTAGCTAAAGTTTTGTACATAGTGGAAAGCACATTCCAACAGACATAAGGAATGCTTGCTCACAGTACATAAGCACCCAAAGAAAGGCATCTCAATAGAAAACTAGTCAGAACTGTTAACTACTGCAAAGAAATCAGTAGAATTCCCAACGATATAAAAACAACTGTGCAAAGGTGTTTTCTTTCATGTTAGAGAAACAATTTTCGTTACCAGTGTTAAGAACTTTAAAAGCAGACAGAAATGGAAACAGAAAACACTGTCTGTTCAGGCCCCTGATCAAGCCCCAAATGGGCCAAGGATGTTTGTTTGCATGCTACAACGGTAACCCCATGCTCTCTTCACTGGTTAAATGACCTACGAATCTTAACAGGTGTCAAAACAAAATGACAGCTTCTGGCATCCCAGTGGAAGGTATGCTGTGGCAGCTAATGAAGCACGCCCTGTGAAAAGTGGCCTCTAAACAAACACACACTTTCATGCACAAAAATGTGCCTCAAAAACCGATGCAAAAACCAAAACAGCTTCTGGTAAAAGTGAATGCAGAATTCACAAAATGCCATACAGAAGACATACAGAGAGTGGGGAGGAGAAGCATGCAAGGACAAACAGCTTTAAAACATGCCTTCTCATGAAGTGCATGCAAGGAAAAACAGCTTTAAAACATGCCTTCTCATGAAGTGCATGCAAGGACAAACAGCTTTAAAACATGCCTTCTCATGAGGTCCCAAAAAGCAAGCAGTAGTGGAACAATACAAATAGCCACACAGGGAGGTAGTAAAAAGGTTATGCTCCACATGAGGGACTAACTCAGGCTGAAAACAAATAAAGCATGCAAATGTGAATGACAAAAGGCAAAGTCAATGGTAAAATAGGCAGAATGCATGTCTAGGTCAGCTTCTAGAATGTTCTCAATACGTCTTTGCAACCAGACCACTGTGCTGTCTGGTAGGCTTCGACCTAAAAAGTGAACTTTTGTGTTTTGGTATATCTGCTGTTTATGTGTGTGAGAGACAGCATTTCTTGAAGTCCGTTTACATTTGTGGTTGTAGGCATGCTTTAATAGGTACCTCTATGTCTAGGTGTTTGTGTATTTTGATGACTCTGTTTTCTGTTTCTGCGGGGATGTTTCTAGATATATTGATCATTCTGTGTTCATGCGACTACACAACTAGCTTCTTGAAATTTCCTCAACATCTCTCCCGTTGTATGTGAGTTGTTACTTGGAGTGGTGCTTGCCCCAGCCACTTTGCTGCAATGCATTGCATACATGTTTTTCTTTCGCTATGAGTGACTTGGACGTGTTATTGGAGTTGCTCGCCCTTCTGCCTCGAAGTCAATCAGTGCCTTTTTTGGATGGGACTTACTCCTGCTGACAGATGTCTATTTTGCAGCTGGTTTTGAGGCTATTGTGAGAAAGATGTTAGAGAATATAGGAATCTTCTCTAAATCAATACTACCTATTTTAGAATCTACCTCTTCACCTCCCAGTGTGTTGCTGGTTTAAGAGCTTTCTTTGCAACCACCCGTTTTGCCTTACCAAATTGGGCAGTCAGTATAGAAGGATTTTGGTGGTTAAAATGTTAAAGGAGGAGATGGTGTTGTTTTGGGAACACTGTCAACTGAAGTGGCTCTCAAAAGGCCAGACCCGATCAACATGGTAATTTTGATCAACTATATGACCTCTATAATGTAATAAAGTAGATACTAGACTTTATACTTACCAGGTACTGACCTGACTCTGCAAACTCATTTACTCTTTTTTTTTTTTTTTAATAAACGAGCTTTATTGTTTTCCAAAAACACAAAACATACACAGTGCCATTATTTCGGCAGTACCACTTTACAAAATAAGCTGTTCCGATTTTACAGATCCAAACCATAGTAGTCCCACTATCGTCTCATGCTTCTGCAGGCAGCCCTGTGCAGCGTAAATAGGTTTTACTTGTTGGTCACACCAGTCCACCCCCGCCCTCCAGCTAACACATTATTCTTACATAATCTAGGTTACTTCTGAAGCAAACTGCGGGTGTGGAAGGCTGCTCCCCAAACATGAAGGCATCAGACTTTTTAACATGAGCATGCATATTGCACTCCACATAAAGGGTTCATCCTCTCTCACTCTTGACCCTGTGGCCCTTATCTATTATGTACAGGATATTCTGATGCAAGGACGGTTGGTGTTAAGGGGCGAAATGGGCATCGCCATGCCACCCTGGGGGGGGGGGGTAACAAAAGGGTGAGAAGAACACTGAGCTTCTAGCAATAAATTGGGCTTGCTGCTTGGTGACAAAGATGTGTAAATCTGTGGTATCTTTTGAGGGGGTGGGGGAGGATGGCCCTTGCCCTGCGCATGTGTTGGCTGAGCAAGGTTTTGCTCGACCTGGAGGCATAAAATCAGGGCATTGATGACGCACTGGTGGGTGTGGTGGGTGTTACTGCCAGGAATAGACTTTTACATTGGGCGTTATTCACATGGCCCAGGGAGGGGTCGGAAGGCCTCCCTTACTCTCAAAGGATGGAGGTGTAATGTTGATTCCGAGTGGTGGGTTACACCACTCGGGTCCCAGAGGGGAGGGGTGTTTGTACCCGACCCCTGGGTATTGTAGTTATTTGGCGTGACCGACGTGGACACGCGGCGCGCAGAAGAGTAGCCAATAAATAGCCCGGAAGAGCCGGGCGTGGCTAAGTTGGTTGCTAGCCACCAAAGCAACCGGTGTGTCGTTGTCCTTCCTTGCCCAGACACTGGGCCTAGTGTTACCCTAATCTAGGACACTACATTGGCGACGAGCGGGCTGCTTGCCCATCGCGTGCCCCGCCGCACTTTGACTGCCTCCGCGGTTTCAAGCCACACTGTGTGCGCTCCGACGCACCACCTGCGACGCTCCTCTGCCGCCCGGCGTACCGCCTGTCTTCTGCCGGAGCCTTCACTATCCCGCGGGTAAGACCGGCCTCGCCCTCTGCCTCCCCTGGTGCCCGCTGCCGCCTCCACTGTGTTCGGCAACACAGCGCGAGCCCCGAGAGCACGTGACTCCGCCCCCTGCATCCCGCGATCTCCGTGGGGGCGTCGCTATTCCTGCTCCGGCCCCCCCCCCAGGCCTGTGGACATACCGGCACGCTGATTTTCGGGTGGAGGCCCCCCAGTGGTGACAGTGCCACACTACAGGACACACGCTCACCTATTTGGCTGCAACGGTGGGGTTCGAGGTGGTTTTCTCACGCACCAGCCCCCCTCACAGGTCCCACACCATCGACCGTCACACTAAGGTCATCGCCTCGCTTACACGGCTGCCCTGTGGCCCCGCTGGACACCCTGTGAGTGCACCCGTGCCACACGACAGTCGGCACCTGGACTCTGCCCCGCACCAGCGTAATTAGCCATGGCCTCATTCCCCTCTCTGGAGCCATTTGTCATCACCGGCCCCCCCCCCGTCCCAGGCGGCGCGATGGAAGGCGTGGGTGGAGCGGCTGGAAACGTACTTCGATGCCGCCGAGATCGCGGCCCCACGCCGACGCTCCATGTTGCTACACCTGGGTGGAGCGGAGATACATAAGATCTCGAAGACGGTGAGGGAAGGTGGCCCCCCGAGGAACTATGCAACAATGCGCGACGCCATTACAGCGCACTTCGAGCCGTACGCAAATCCGGATTACGAACGATTCCTGCTGCGCCAGGCGAAGCAGCAGCCAGAGGAGTCGGTTGACGTTTTTTATGAGCGCCTAAAGGAACTAGCGAGCACCTGTACTCTCCCGGACGATGCTGATGAGATACGTGCCCAGTTCATACAAGGGTGCGCGTCGGTAAAACTTCGTGAACAGATACTTCAAGAACACAACATGTCCATGCGAGACATACTTACGCTTGGTCGGTCCAAGGAATTGTCCAGAGCACGGGCAGCCCATATGGATCCCAACACCACGACGCAAGTCAAGACGGAGCCCGTCAACGCGATTCGCACGGACCCACCGGGAGACAAACAGAGAGCGACAGGGACGATCAAGAGGCCCACCAAGAACGTGTCAGCGAATCGCCCATGTGGATGGTGTGGTGGTCAACACCCACGTGACGGAGGGTGTCCCGCCAACGGGAAGATCTGCAGCTCCTGTGGCAAAGTGAACCATTTTGCGGCGGTATGCCGATCGTCTCAGCGCAGGCGGCCTACAAGCGGGCGAAAGCAAGTGCGGGCCATTGAGCCGATCGAAGAAGACTCCCCACCAGTGATATGGATGAGGACGATGCGGCCACAGTCCATGT
Source organism: Calotriton arnoldi (assembly GCA_963921515.1). Classification (NCBI taxonomy): domain Eukaryota; kingdom Metazoa; phylum Chordata; class Amphibia; order Caudata; family Salamandridae; genus Calotriton; species Calotriton arnoldi. The sequence goes on along the minus strand of CAWUFW010001599.1, from coordinate 658,251 downwards.
AGTCAGGATGCTTAACGCCCTGGCGCATACCCAGGCAGCTGCCCCAGTATGTAAAGTTCGGATACACGACTATCCAATAGCAGCACTTATTGACACAGGAGCCACGATCAACCTCATGGCCGCGGAAGTATATCGGAAACTCCCGGCTAAACCCACACTTCAGCGTACGAAAGTACAGGTCTACGCATTTGGGAATCGTGCCCCATTGACGATGTGTGGGGTGTTCCAGACGGACCTCAAACATAAAGACACTTGTCAGCGGGCAAAGGTATACGTCTCCCAGGAAGGGTCGGGATTCCTTATCGGCTGCCGTACGGCCCAAGATTTGAATCTTATTCAGTTCGCGTTCGAAGTTCACGAAAATGATCTTGACCATCTGTTGCAAGAGTTCGCCTCCCTCTTCACCGGCATAGGGTGCCTCCAAGAACCAGCGATCCGACTTCATGTGGACAAGTCTGTGACTCCAGTGGCTCTGAGGCATCGAAGGATTGCTTTCCACCTCCGACCCAAGGTGGAAGCGGAACTCCGCGTACTGGAACACGCTGGAATCATCGAAAGAGTTGATGGCCCGACGCCGTGGGTGTCCCCCATCGTGGTGGCGCGGAAACCGAAGCAACCCGAAGCTGTACGCATATGAGGGTCTCGAATCTAGCCATCAAGCGGGAGCGGGAGCGGCACCTAACCCCGACCATAGATGATATCATCGGAGAACTGGCCGGTTCGAGGTGGTTTTCTAAAATGGACCTTTGGTCAGGGTAACACCAGATCCCTCTACACCCGGAGTCTCGTCCAATCACAACATTCTCGACACATGTAGGCCTGTGGCGCTACACTCGACTAAACTTTGGCATCTCAAGTGCTGCCGAAGTTTTCCAAAACATCATAAAGACAGTGTTACATGGACTTCCAGGGGTGCTCAACGTGAGCGATGATATTCTGGTGCACGCGCCCACGCTCGAAGAACACCTCACGCGGCTCCAGGCGGTGTTTGCCAGGCTAAAAGAGAAGGGGCTCACTCTTCATCGTGCAAAGTGTGATTTCCTCCGCAAAGACATCAGTTTCTTTGGGTATTGTTTTTCTGAGAACGGTGTGGGCCCCGACCCAGAGAAAGTCGACGACATCCAAGCAGCCGCTGCGCCATCCTCAGTGTCAGGTGTTCGTAGTTTCCTAGGAATGGTGACGTATTGCGGACGTTTCATTAAGAACCTCTCCGACCTGACAGGCCCGCTGCGAGAATTGACCAAAGCAGCAAGTCCATGGCAGTGGGGCCCCGAGCAAGAAGAAGCGTTCAAGCGCACGAAGGCTGCCCTCTCGGCGGACACCAATCTTGTGTATTTTGACCCTTGCAAGCCCTCCCAGTTGGTCGTGGATGCCAGCCCTACGGGCCTAGGTGCCGTCCTCGCACAGCGCCAAGACTGCGGAGAGTGGGCACCAGTAGCCTATGCCAGCCGGACACTCACCTCCACGGAACAGAGATACTCTCACATTGAGAAGGAAGCAATTGCGATCCTGTGGGGCTGCAGACATTTTCACATTTACCTCTATGGGCACCCGTTTGCCGTTGTGACGGATCACAAGCCTCTCCTTCCCCTCTTCCAAGGATCATCGTCCAGACCTCCTCCCCGTATAGAGAAATGGATCCTACAATTGCAAGAGTTCCAGTTCAAGGTGGAGTATCAACCAGGCACCAAGAACCCCGCAGATTTTCTGTCAAGGCACGCTCGGCCTGTGACCCTCCAGGAGACCGCGGAGGCGGCGGCCACGGAAGATTATGTGCGAATGATAGTGGAACGATCGAGACCCCTGCCAATCTCTCTCGAAGATGTCGTCAAAGCCACCGCTGAGGATGACTGTCTACAGCTAGCCATCCGAGCGGTTACCTCCGGAGATTGGAAAGAGCTGCAAACCCCGGCTCCGTATCGCACTGACATGGCCAGGTCCATGTTGAAGATGTTGTATCGTGTCCGCCTGGAATTATCATTGACACCCGACGGCTGTCTACTGAGAGGCCCTCGCCTTGTTTTACCGGAGAGCCTGCACAAGACAGCAGCGGCACTAGCGCATGGTGCCCACCAAGGCATGGTCAAGTCGAAAAACCGGCTTCGGAGCAAAGTGTGGTTTCCCGGACTTGATCATCTGATTGAGGACATCGTGAAGAGCTGTCCAGTGTGCCTCGCCACGAGCCTCCCGGCTCCGCCAGCACCGGTGATCACAGAACGTGGCCCGACTGTCCCGTGGGAGCGGGTAAGTGCAGATTTTGGCAGCCTGCCGGGAGGGCGACACATGCTGGTGGTGGTAGATGATTTCTCCAGATATCCAGAAGTCGAGATTGTAGACACCACGTCGGCTGTAGAAGTGATATCCAAGCTGGAAAAAATGATGGCCACCCATGGCCTTTTTGGAGAAATCCGCACAGACCATGGACCCCCGTTTACCAGTAGTGAGCTGGCAGACTACTTTACATCCTACAGAGTCAAACATCGAAGAGTAACGCCGAGGTGGCCGCAGGCCAATGGAGAAGTAGAGCGGCTAATGCGAACCCTAAACAAGACTGTTCAGATTGCTCTAGCGGAAAATCGACCTGTAGAGCAAGCACTGTATCAGTTCCTAAGAGAGTACCGGTTAACCCCGCACTGCACTACAGGTGTTGCTCCAGGACGAATGTGTTTTCATCGAGCGGTCAGTGACACTATCCCTCACCACCCACAGTGGGCTGTCGCTCCATGCCCGCCAAACCAGTCTGAGTCCCGGCGACGGCACAACAATGAAGACGCCTCTCGGCGACGGCGTGCCCACAAATGTTCGTTGGCAATAGGTGACCAGGTGTTGGTCCGCGACCGACATCCAGGTGGAAAATTCCGCCTGCCATTTGAATTGGAGGCTTGGACTGTGACCAAGATCTGTGGCACTCGAGTTACTGCCAGAAGAGGCAGAGAGTGGGTGACAAGAAATGTGTCTCACTTTAAGAAAACTCATGATCACCTCTTAGAACGGAGTTCGGATGGAGACGTCGCTGGAAAGGATGCCCCACTCAGGAGTTTTGATTTGTCGGACGATGCAGACGACTTCCCGGAAACATCGTCAGAAAGGCTGAGCGGAACTCCGGTCTTAATCCAGCCCACGGAAGAGATCCTGCCCCCTGAAGAGCCGGAGAAGAGGAGAGAGAGTCCGCCGACTGCGACTAAAGAACAGGAGCTAGTCTCGCTGTCTACACCCGCCAGGGACAGTCGGAGGCGGTATAATCTGAGGGTCCACCCGAGGCCTTCCCAGAAGTACCGAGACTTTGTAACCTGGTAGCGGAAAGAAGTGGCTGGGCCATGCTCAGTAGCCGAGGAGCTGCTGCGTGAAACCAAGTAAGACTGTTCCATGTGGTATCGTCATTTGATATACTAAGACTGCGATATTTCCTGTTGTTGGGTTTTGTTAAAGTGTTTATTTTTGACTTAGTATAAGAGGAATGTAATGTTGATTCCGAGTGGTGGGTTACACCACTCGGGTCCCAGAGGGGAGGGGTGTTTGTACCCGACCCCTGGGTATTGTAGTTATTTGGCGTGACCGACGTGGACACGCGGCGCGCAGAAGAGTAGCCAATAAATAGCCCGGAAGAGCCGGGCGTGGCTAAGTTGGTTGCTAGCCACCAAAGCAACCGGTGTGTCGTTGTCCTTCCTTGCCCAGACACTGGGCCTAGTGTTACCCTAATCTAGGACACTACAGGAGGCAGGGCCGGCCATCTGAGACAATGTAGGAGTGGGTGTGTCAGTGGCCTCTGCTTCTTCCACTGAGACCGAGCAACTCCTGTTGATTTTCTTATGATAGGTGAGCTGGGGCCCAGGGGAGGAGTCCAGCAGTTTCCTTTGAGGTTCAGCTGCAGTGTGGGTTAATAGTTAGTGCCACTGCAGTCCCGTCACCAGGCCCTGGAAGTAGGTGAGTGAGTTTTGTGTGACGTTTTCTTGCATCATTCATTTAGAATTTGTGTGCGTTTATATTATCGCACTTTGGTATTTCTTATCTTGCTAATAACTCACAGTCTTGGTGTTTGTGAGTGCTGAGAGACATGCCTGGCACGTGGCCCCTCATTTAGGCCACTCAAAGCACCTAATGTGCATTTAAATTATTGCGCTCTGAGGTTGACAATTGAGCGAAGGGAACAGCTGGGTCCTGAGTTGTATGAGCCCCCCTCTCTCTGTCTGTGTATAATAATATACAAGAGTAAACGTGCTTGTGTTGATAAACCGGCAGAAGCCAAAGGTAAAGCCATCTGTTGTTGCAGAGCTCCTCATGTTCCCACTTCCCAGCAATTCTCAGTGGATGGATAAAAAAATGTAAAGATAAGGCTGGTGAGTAATGTGCCTGAAAGAGAGATCGGAGTTTTCTTTAGTTGCAGTTCAGGGGTGTAACAAAGGGCCACAGCAGCCCCTGCAGTGACAGGGGGCAATCTTCAAACTACACTGCGGGCCCCCACAGTCTTAGTTGGCCTCAGAAGAAATTTAAAAAAAATGCAGCCTAACAGTTGTCGCTTCTGCAGAGAGGCTGGCTGAGCTTGAGTCGGTTCACTGCACAGGATTGTATATCCAGGCCTTACATAGTGGCTGAGGCCCCTTCGGTGGCTCGTGAAGCCTGTCAGCAGCACAGTGAAATAAAATCCTTCGCAGCCATCGTCCCAAGAGCAGAGAAACCCATTGGAGGATGAAGCCCAGGCAGAAGATACATGGGAAGCGTGTACTTGCAAGCTTCCCAGCTTTCTCTTTCACTGTTTTTACAACATAATACGTGCTCGTAGCCAGTTAAGAAAATGCCTTACTCTTTTATAAGAGCACATAATAAGGTGTGCTGAGTGGGGTCACAGACGGTTCCATTTACTCCCCTGACCTGGCTGAGGGTTTGCAGTAGGGCTTCATTCCTTCTCTCCCCACCTTTGTATCCCATCAACAAAGTTGTTGAAACCACAAGGTCCACTGTGCACTTGGACCACATTTAGTGACTGAGAAAAAGAAGGTTTAGTGTTAAGTAAAACTCAGCTGAACCTGCTAAACGCACCAGAGATCAATGGGCCGCTTTATTCCCTAGTATGACCTGTCTAGGAAAGTAATGGGACCCTCAAAGTATGTCCCCCACACAGCTCCGATCTCAGCACTCAGGCAGATGAGTATAACCAGAGAAAGAGGCAGAATGATCAGGGGAGTAAATCACTCAACATATTGATAGAGTAAGACAGTGCGAAGGAAAGAGAGAACGTAAGTAATGGTGAATCAAAGGAACAATAAGGGACAGTGAGGGAGACACATTGAGGAACAATAGAGGGTAGGGGAAGAATGAATGTGAGAGGGAAAATACAGGGAGTGAAAAGAAAGGGAAAGATAAAAGAGAAGAAAGGGAAAGAACAAAGCAGGGATATAAAAGAAAGAAGCAATGGCACGACAAGAGGGAAAGTAACGAAGAAATTGGCCCAAAGGCCTTATAAAAGGAGATGTTATAGACAATACAAATAAGATGAGGGCTAGGAAAAGAATTGAATGAGAATGTTAGAAATGAAAGAAAATAATGAAAGAGATCAAAATGCGACAGGAACAGACAACAAATAAAGAAAAGAAAAGGAAAGAAAAATAAAATGACAGAAAAGAACATGAAAAACAAAAGGCAAAGAGTAAGAACAAAGGGAATTGAGAGAAAGTAAAGGAGGCAGAAGGGGATGAATGACAGAGTAAGATAAAGGTGGAAGAATGTTGGAGAAGGCATGAGAGGGACCGGAGAAGGAAGAGAGCAGAGAGCAGGGGCAGACAGTAAAAGAGGGAGAGAACTATCCAGTGCAAGGTTTAGGAGGTAACAGATGGTAGTCCTATGTCCAGCAACGTGGGCCTTCAACATTTCACCACAGATTGCTTCTCGGAGTTTAAGTATACATTTCAAGCTGACCCAGAATATTAAGGCTAGTTGCACCTCTATATATCTGTGTTGTGTCTTTGGCTGTAAAGTATATGAATATGGTGCGCTGTCATTGCTTTAAACCATATTGAGTGCATGTTGTAGCACTGGGAAAATGGATGGAGATTAAATGGCAGCATTTGTGGTATTGGGTGATGCACAACATAGTATCATGGCATTATCTGTAACCAGATGACTGAAACTGCAAGATTGTTGAATAAGGGCACTCTCTAGCAGACATTAGCCAAAGCACTTTGCGTTATCATAAGAACAATATGTAACCAACCAAAACCACTAGTACATTGCAGATTCATTTCTTAATTGATCAGCACCGTTTTGATCCATGAGGGTTGTTTGGCTCCTGTTGGGCTTGGCCCTTTTTGCAGGGTCATCCCAGAACTTTTTGCCTTCCTCCTCTATTTTTTCTGACGTGTTGTTGGTGGTTTTATGACTCTGGGCATTTTATCACTGCTGATCAGTTCTAAAGTGCATGTGCTCTCTCTGGTAAACTTGGTAAGATTGATCTACACCTGTTTGGCATATTTAATTTACCTGTAAGTCCCTTGTACAGTGGTATCTCATATACCCAGGGCTGTAAATTAAATGCTACTTGTGGGCTTGCATCGCTGCTTGCGCCATCCACCGAAGTAGCCTTTCAAACCTGTCTCAGGCCTCTGTCATTGCAGGGCCTGCGCGCGCAGTTTACTGCTGCAGTCCTGTGGCATGGCAAGTGGTTGCCAGGTCTGCAACTCCCCTTTAACTACATATAAGTCACCCCTAAGGTAGGCCCTAGCTAGCCCTATGGGCAGGGTGCTGTGTAGGTAAAAGGTAGGACATGTGTCTTAACTGTGTGGAATGTCCTGATAGTGACAAACAGCCTATTTGGTTTCTCACTGATATGTGCTTCAGTGGTTAATTCCTGATCTGAGAGGGGTAGCGTGACCATGTTTGGTATGTTTGGAATAATAGTGATGAATCCTGCTTATTGGTGGAATCAGATTTATTATTACTATTTTAGAAATGCCACTTTTAGAAGTGGGCATTTCTGTGTGCTATGCGTCTTTGTGCCCTGCCTGGATATGTATTGACTGACAGGAGAGAAGGGGATGTGCATTCACTCTAGACAGTCACAAGGGGGGTTGAGGTGTGTCCTGCCCAGTAGCGGCCCGTGGTGGGAGTGCTGCCGGGCGGTGACGCGGAGCGGGGGAGGGGCAGGGTGGGGGGTAGTAAACTACGGAATACGGCCGCACAGAGGTAAGTAAACAAACAAATAAATAAAACCAATTTCGTTGCGGCCGCTACTGGTCCTGCCTTTCCTGGGTGACTCAGCGCTAGGCTGAATAGACCTTGGCTTCATTTAGAGTAGCAGGAGGTGTTTCCTTTGCACCTGAAAAGGCCTGGTCTGCATTTGGAGTGGTGGGAGGAGTTGCACCTGCACCTGAATAGGGCTGTGCCTGCCTTCTACAATTCGGTCTCCACCCACCTGTGGTGTGTCTGGGGCCAGGGCGTACAATGTGAATGGGGGGTATTGTGCACCTCTACAATGTGTCTGAAGTGCCCCCAGAACAAAGACTTTGGCAGTATAAGTACAGGGGCTGTGACCCCATGAAAATGAGAAGACACTGCGTGGACTGCACCTGGCCAGAGGACTGCCAAGAGGAACCGACATTGGACTGGACTGCTGGACGTGCTGCACTGCTGCCTGTTGGGCTATGGGAAGGGCTACCACTTTGCCTAGAGAACCCTTGTGCTGGCCTACCTGTGTGCACCTTGCTGGTGTGCCCCACTGATCTCCCAGGAGGGCTGCTTAGGCCCCTGGTCCAAGCCAGTAGCGCGCTGTTGAGCGCTTCATGTTCCCTTTATTGTCTCCAGGGTGAAGACAGGCTGAGAGCTTTATTCTCACTGCTCAAAGCGCGCTGAGTGAGCGCTGTAACTTCTGTCGCCCACGGGGGTGGGCTCACCCTGCCCTGAAGCAAGGAAAGGGCGCTTCGGGTAGCCGTGCAGCACACAGGCTGCATTGCCTCGGTGCACTGGTTGAGCCACGGGAGGGGAGAGCTACAGTCGCAGAAGCGCTTTCCCTCTCCTGTCCCGCCATCCTTGTTTGTTTCGGTGCAGCCGGGGCTCCGCTACGTGGCCCCGGGCTGCCCAACGGCACAAGGAGAGCGAGGATTCCCGGCCCGGGAAGTCCTCTGGGTTGCCCCGCAACCATCACGTCACAGAGGGGCGGGGCCAACGAGAGCAGAGCCGACAGAGACTTTGCTCCGTGATCTGCTGGCTGCTACTTCCTTCACAAAACAGAGCGGCTGCACCGCGTGGTTGCGGGCAGCCGCGGGTCAAAGAGCCAAGGCAGAAGGCCCTGGCCCAAGGGAGACATTTGCTCCATGCCTTCCCGGCCCAGAAGGGGGCCCGACTGGAGTGCTACATTTGAGCCGCTGGCATTTTATGTCCTCAGCAGCTGCTCCGCGGGATAGCGGGCAGCTGCCTTTGCTGGGGATTACATGTGGGATGGGGCAGCGAGGTCTCCCTGCAACGCTGCGTGCCCCCATCACCGTGGTCTGCACATACCTTGGGGGGCTTTCTACTGCTTGGGTGATTTATCCCAGGGGAATCCTCGACGGAGGGCCCTTCTTTGTGGAGTAGGGAACCTTCCATGAATGACCAGGTACCATATAATAGGAGTGCAGGTGCCTCTCACTGTGTGGTTTAGGGTACATTCTGTTACACCTTGGGCCCTGATATTACAATATATGTCATCTGGCCTTACAGTAACAGGTTACTGCTTATTATGTTAGGAAGTGGCCTATAAGTTCCTTAAGTGATAAAGGTGTTTATGCTATTTTGTAATGTGTGCGCCCTATGACACTGCTTCAGTGCATTGCATGTGTTATGACAATGGCCCGATTAGCCAAGTGATTTATGTGATCCTATGTGATGTCATGACAAGTGCCTAGTAGCACAATGATTTATGTGATTGTGGTCTAATGTGTTTTTATGAAGCAGCGATGGTGATTTCCTGAGATGCTGAGTTCCAGGTCTTCGCAGCGAGGTAGGAGAAGGGTCTTTCTCCAGCTGTGGTCTAGCGGATTCGTGGGATGGTGGCCAGGGCCAGGTGGGTGGAGCGGAGATGTCTGGTGGGGGTGTATAAGGAGAGGCGGTGGTTGAGGTATGCAGGTCTAGCGTTGTGGAGGGCTTTGTAGGCTTGCGTGAGAAGCTTGAAGGTGAATCTCTTGTTGACAGGTAGCCAGTGAAGGTCTTTCAGGTGGCCGGTGCTGTGGTTGCTGCTTGGGATGTTCAGGTCAAGTCTGGCAGAGGCGTTCTGGATGGTCAGCAGTTTATTTTGAAGTTTCTGGGTGGCGTCGGCGTACAGTGCGTTGCCGTAGTGGAGTCTGCTGCTGACGAGCGCATGGGTGACCATTTTCCTGGACTCGGTGGGGATCCACTTAAAGATCATACAAAGGAGGCAGAGGGTGTGGAAGCAGGCAGACGTGACGGCGTTGATTTGGCGGTTCATTGAGAAGTCCAGGATGATACTGAGGTTTGGTGTGTTGTCCGTGGGTGTAGGGGGGATTCTGATCGCTGCGGGCTACCAAGAGTCATTCCAGGCGGAGGTAAAGGAGCCCAGGATGAGGACTTCGGTCTTGTCTTGAGTTAAGCTTGAGGCAGCTGTTCTTCATCCAGGTGGCAACTGCCTTCATCCCATCGTGGTAGTTGCTCTTGGCGGCTCTGGGTTTGTCTGTGAGGGCGAGAATCAGCTGGGTGTCATCGGGTTAGGAGACAATGTTGAGTCCGTGGCTTCTGACGATGGCTCAAGCGGGGCCATGTAGATGTTGAAGAGGGTGGGGCTCAGGGAGGATCCCTGAGGCACTCCGCAGCTAATCCCTGTAGGTTCTGATTTGAACGGTGGAAATCTGACTCTCTGCATTCGGCCGGTGAGAAAGGAGCGGACCCATTCCAGGGCTTTGTCGCGCATGCCGGCGCTGAGAGTCTTGCGCAGACGGTGTGGTGGGAGATGGTGTCGAAGGCGGCCAAGAGGTCCAGGAGGATGAGGGCTACAGTCTTGCCTCGGTCAAGGAGGTTGCGGATGTCATCTGTAGCTGCAAGGAGAGAGGTCTCAGTGCTGTGGTTGCTGCTGAAGCCCATTTGGGAGAGGTCCAGATTGTTGTTCGTTTCGGCAAACTCAGAGAGTTGGGCGTTGATGGCTTTCTCAATGACTCTGGCTGGGAAGGAGAGCAGAGAGATGGGTCTATAGTTCTTGAGGTCCATCGGGTCGGCAGAACGTTTCTTCAACAGGGGGTTGATCTCTGCGCGCTTCCAGTCTTCCAGGAAAATTGCGGACTCGATGGAGCAGTTGAGGGTGAGTCAGAGTTCGGGAGCGATGGAGGTGCCGGCTCTGTTGAAGATGTGGTGAGGGCAGGGATCAGAGAGAGCTCCGGAGTGGATGCTCTTCACGATCCTGAGGGTGTCCTCAGAGGTGAGTAGTCCAGTTGGTCAAGGTCTGCTGGGGGCTGGATCCATTGGGAGAGGTGGTTGCGGGTGGGGTGGGCGGGTCTTGAGTTGAGAAGCTGTCGTACATCTCCTTGATCTTGTGGTGAAAGAAAGTAGCAAGGTTGTCACAGAGGTCTTGGGACGGGGGGGGGATGTCTGCTTTCTCTGTGCTGGGTTTGGAGAATTCTTTGACTATGGTGAAGAGTTCTTTGCTGTTGCGTGCGTGGTCATTGATGCGTTCCTCGATGGCTGCCTTCTTTGTTGTTCTGATGAGGCGGTAGTGGTGTGGGGTGACAGCAGATTTGAAGGCTGCATGGTCTGCCGTGATCTTGCTGCTCCTCAGTCTTATCTCGAACCGGCTGCAGGTGCGCCTGGACTCTTGCATGGTGGAGGAGAACCAGCGGCTTTCTTGGAGGGCTGTTTGCCAGAGGGTTTCTTGAGGGAAGCCAGTGTGTTGGTGCAGTCGGAGATCCAGCGGTGGAGGTTGCCTGCTGCGGTGTTGGTGCCCGTGGATGTCTGTAGTGGGGTCTTGCTGAGGGAGGTGGTGAGCTGGTCTTTGGTGACCTTGTTCTAGCTTCTGCGAGTGTCGCGGTAGGCGTGGTGGCGTACAGTGGGTTTAGTGAAGAAGTGGACGTAGCGGTGGTCGGTCCAGTGTGGCTCAGAGGTGTGGCTAATGGAGATGTTCTTGCTTGCGTAGAAGATGGGGTCGAGCATGTGCCCTGCTGAGTGGGTTGGCGTTGTGACCAGTTGTTTGAGTCTGATGGTGGTGAGGTAGCCGAGGATGATGTAGTCCGTTGAGGCGAGAGCGTGGTGAGCGATGAAGTCGGCAATGGTGTCACTGAAGAGGGTCGGGGTCCAGGAGGTATGTAGACGAGAGTACCGCGGAGGGTGGCGTTCAGGTTGGTCTGAATCTGGAAATGGAGTTGCTTCATGTCGGGTGAGTGGTCGTCAGAGCTGGTTGTGAGGCGGAGGGTGTCTTTGTGTACGATGGTGATGCCTCCTCCCGGTCGGTTGAAGCGGTCTTTGTGGATGATGTTGTATGATGAACGGGCCTTGGGTGTTCTTCGGTGACGCAAGATGGCAGGTGGAGTCGGGTCCAGTGTTGAGGGCGTGGATGGTGCTGGTGTCATAACGGTGGATGGCCCGAGAACCAGGGTCTGTGGTGCTGGGCGCAGTCCAGGCGCAGACGGGCTTGACTTTGGCGTGCCTTCAGTGTGCCAGAGGCGCGGCCTCACAGTGGCCATCATTAAGTCGTGTGAGGGGGAAGGCTGGACAGCTGGGAGGTGGGAAAAGCAGGTAATGGGAAAGCGGCATTGGAGGGGGGCAGGCCACGGGGAACAAGCAGCGGTGGGGACACAGCAAGAAAAAGGTGCAAAAAAGTGACAGAAAAGATGAAAGGAGTCAAAAAAGGGGTCAGATGAGAAAAGGCAGATAGCAGAGAGACAGACAGCTGAGCAGAGATGCTCCCCACTGGACCACCAGGGATGAGGCGCAGGCAGGTGCCTGTGGGTGGAGGAGGACCTCGAACTCAGGACCTGGAAGGGTCAGGGGGCCACAGCTACCAGGCGGAGCTGTGCGGTGAGGCAAACCACCTACTGACAAGGGCAGTAATGTCGCTTCGTCACCGTGCAGCAGGCGCTATTAAGTAGCGTGAGGGAGAGGGCTGGACAGCTGGGAGGCGGGAAAAGGGAAATCGGCGCTGGAGGGGGGCGGGGTCGTGGGGTACAAGCAGCAGCGAGGAAAAGGAGCAAAATTGAAAAAGTGGAAAAGTGCAGAAAGTGAAAGAAAGTGGCAGAAAAGGGCAGGAAGTGAAAGAAAAGCACAAAACATGAAAGGAGGAAAAAAGAGATCAGAGGAGAAAATGCATAATGCATAGAGGGCAGAGTAGCAGCAGAGCAGAGATGCTCCCCACTGGACCACCAGGGATGAGGCGCAGGCGGGTGCCTGCGGGTGGAGGAGGGCCTTGTCCTCAGAACTTGGAAGGGTCAGGTGGCAAAAGCTACCAGGCGGAGCTGTGCGGCGAGGGAAGCTACCTACTGACAAGGTTTTTGTGCTCGCAAATGCCCGATTCTGTGAATGGGGCCATTTGCGAATGTAAAAAAGCTTTGTACATCTGGCCCTAAATTTCAAGAAAATAGGTAAGAAAATCAAAGTTGCTCCAAACAGAGGGTACCAAAATAGCTCTTACCTATGGCCTCGAAATCCTGAAGATGGCAATGCACTGGCCATAGTGATGAGATGGGGTAGGGGATATTGAACATTAAGGAGAACCACAGTAGAAACAAAAAGGAAAGGGAAGAAACATAGGAATGGATTAAGGCTTGGCCATGACGAATAAGGAAAATGCTACTTACCAGTATGCATCTGTTCTTGGCATGTAGAGCTGCAGATCCTCACATTGTGCATTAGATCGCCATCTGGTGTTGGGCTCGGATGCTTGCACTTTGTTGTTGTCTTCGAAGAAGTCTTTTGTAGTCATGTGATAGGTGACTCCTCCTTTGGACGATAGTGCGCATGGGCATCGACTCCATCCTCAGATTGTTTTTCGCCATAATGGGGAGTGATGGAGTTAGTAGAAAAGGAAAGGGATGTCCATGTGTGTATATCTAAATAAGATAGGACTGGAACATATACAGGTCCCGGGAGGTGGTTGGGCGTGTGAGGATCTGCAGCTCTACATGCCAAGAACAGATGCATACTGGTAAGTAGCATTTTCCGCTTCGAGGCATGTGAGCTGCAGAGCTCACACTGTGCATAGACTGTACAGCAGTATCTCCCCTAGCGGGGTGTCACCTGTATGTGTTGCAGTAGTTTGAAAAAGTGTTCTAAGGACAGCTTGGCCCACAGAAGCTTGTTGCTTGGCTTGCACATCAACACAATAGTGTTTAGTGAAGGTGTGTGTTGTAGACCATGTGGCTGCTTTACATATGTCTTCTAGGGGAATGTTCCCTAAGAATGCCATGGAAGCCCCTAGTTTGCGTGTTGAGTGCGCTCTAGGGGGAATTGATAATGTGCGTTTGGCTTTCTGGTAGCATATTTGGATACACTTAACGATCCACCTTGCAATCCCAGCTTTTGAGATGGGGTTACCTTTATGTGGTGGAGAGAAAGCTACAAACAATTGTTTTGTTTTGCGAAATGACTTGGTTCTGTCAATGTAATACATTAGGGCTCTTTTGACATCTAGGGTGTGGAGAGCTCTTTCTGCTACAGAATCCGGGTTTTGAAAAACACGGGTAGTTCTACAGATTGGTTAAGGTGGAAAGGAGAAATGACTTTAGGAAGGAATTTTGGGTTTGTCCTGAGAACTATTTTGTTATGATGTATTTGTAAGAAGGGCTCTTGTATGGTTAAAGCCTGGATCTCACTCACCCTCCTGAGAGAGGTGATTGCAATTAGGAACGCTACTTTCCATGTAAGGAATTGAAGTTCGCATTTATGCAGGGGTTCAAATGGGGGTCCCATGAGCCTAGTAAGCACTATGTTAAGATTCCACACTGGGGAAGGTGGTAATCTGGGAGGTATGATCCGTTTAAGGCCTTCCATAAAGGCTTTAATGGCGGGGACCCTAAAGAGTGATAAGTGTTGCCTGTTTTGTAAGTAAGCAGCAAGGGCTGCTAGATGCAGACGTATAGATGAGTATGCAAGATTACATCTTTGCAAATGTAGTAAGTAGCAAATGATGTTTTGCGTGGAGGCCTGTAATGGCTGGATATCATTGTTAGTGCAGTAAATAGCAAATCTTTTCCATTTTGCTGCATAGCAAGCTCTGGTGGTAGGGCGTCTAGCCTCTTTAATGATGTTCATACAGTCTGGTGGTAGGTTAAGGTAACCGAATTCTAGGACTTCAGGAGCCAGATCGCAAGGTTCAGTTGAGATGGATCTGGGTGCCTTATCTCTCCATGGCTCTGCGTTAGTAGTGATGGGGAGATGTGTAGTTTTTGGTATGGGACTACTGATAGTTCCAGCAGTGTGATGAACCACGGTTGGCGTGCCCATGTGGGAGCTACTAGGATCATTTTTAGAGACTGTTGTCGGAGCTTGCGTACCACAAGTGGAATGAGTGGGTGTGGTGGAAAAGCGTACGCAAATCTGCCGGACCAATTCATCCATATCGCATTGCCCTTGGACTGCGGGTGTGGAAACCTGGCGGCGAAGGTTGGGCATTTTGCGTTTTGGTGTGTGGCGAACAGATCTATGTCTGGCTGGCCCCACATGTGGAAAAAAAGTAGAAGAACTTGTGGATGTAGTTCCCATTCGTGAATCTGTTGTGTCTGTCGACTTAACAGATCGGCAATCTGATTGTGAACTCCTGGTAGGTGTTCGGCGAGAAGGTATATGTTTTGTGGAATGGCCCACCTCCAAATGTTCTGTGCCAGTTGGGACAGTTGTGGAGAGTGTGTGTCCCCCTGTTTTTGTATGTAATACATGGCCGTGATGTTGTCTGTTCGGATCAGGACGGCTTTGTTTTGTACGTGGAGTTGAAAGGATTTGAGAGCTAGGAATATAGCTAGGAGCTCTAGATGATTGATGTGGAGCAGCTTTTGTTGCGTGGTCCACTTGCCTTGTGTTGTATGACCTAACAGGTGTGCTCCCCATCCTGTGAGTGATGCGTCCGTTGTCAATACTATTTGTGGAACAGGCTCCAGGAACGGCCGCCCTTTGAACACATTTTTTGTGTTCCACCACTGCAGAGAGCGATGTGTGCGGCTGTCCACCAACACCAGATCCGTAAGTTGTCCGTGAGCCTGATTCCATTGGTGTGCTAGACACTCTTGTAGGGGACGCATTTGAAGTTTTGCATGAGGTACGATGAAAATGCAAGATGCCATCATGCCGATTAGTTGCATGAACACTCTGGCTGGGAGAGAGTGTTGGATTTGAAACTTGGTGATGAGGGCTTGTATACTGGCTATCCTGGCTGGGCTGGGATAAGCTAGAGCCATGGAAGTGTTTATTGTGGCTCCCAGATATTGATGTATATGGGAGGGCTGGAGGTGCGACTTGGTGTAGTTGATTGTGAACCCTAAGTTGTGTAGTGTTTGAATGGTCTGATGAGTGTGTTGGACACACTGGTTGAATGTTCTGGCTTTTATGAGCCAGTCGTCCAGGTATGGGAAGACATGTATTTGCTGTCTTCGTAGGTGTGCTGCTACTACTGCAAGGCATTTGGTAAACACCCTTGGAGCAGTGGTGACTCCGAATGGAAGGACTTTGAACTGGTAGTGTTGTCCAACGAGTACGAACCTTAGATACTTTCTGTGAGCAGGATGTATGGGAATGTGGAAGTAGGCGTCCTTGAGGTCTAGTGTGGCAAGGAAGTCTTCTTGTTGTAGTAAGGGAAGCACTTGTTGGAGAGTGATCATGTGAAAATGATCCAAATGTATATACTGATTGAGGGGTCTGAGGTCTAGAATTGGTCTTAGGGTCCCATCCTTTTTGGGGATTAGGGAGTAAACCCCTGTTCCCTGGTGTAGTAGAGGGACTGGCTCTATGGCGTGCTTTTGAAGCAGTGAAAGAACTTCTTGCTTTAAAAGTGTAAGATGGTCTGCGAACATTGGACGCTGCTTGGGTGGTATGTTTGGGGGGCAGCTGTAAGTTCCAGGCAGTAACCATATTGGATAATTTGTCTCACCCACCTGTCTGTTGTAATGGAGTTCCAGACAGGTAGGAACTGTGCTAGTCGTCCCCCGACAGGAGTGGAATGGTCGGGGGAAGTGGAGGGAAGTCACTGTTTAGCAGCGGGGAGGTACGGGTGTTGGTGCTACCTGGGCCTCTCCCTTTACTGTTGTTCCCTCGGTAACCTCCTCTAAAGTATCCTCTATTGGGGGATGTTTGGGTGGTATTTCTGAAAGAAGAGGAACTGTCTGTGTTGGTGTTTCTAGAGGCTCCTCTGTAGAAGGAGCGACGAAAGGAGCCACAGTGTTGTGGAGACTGCAACGCTCCCATTGATTTGGCAGTTTCAGTGTCCTTTTTCATTTTCTCAAGGGCAGTGTCTACAGCCGGACCAAAGAGTTGGTTGTGATTGAACGGCTGGTTTAAAATGGTGGTTTGAACCTCCTGCTTGAAGCCTGAAATGCGTAGCCATGCATGCCTTCTAATGAGTACGCTGGTGTTGACAGACGTAGCGGCAGTGTCAGCTGCATCAAGGGCACACTTAATGTACGCATTGGAGATTAGTTTGCCCTCCTGAATTAGATCATTTGCCTGCGTTTTGTACTGGTCAGGTAAGTGTTGTAATAGGGTTTCTAGTTGGTCATAGTGGGCCCTATCATATCTGGCCAGCAGTGCCTGGGTGTTGGCTATGCGCCAGTGATTGGCGGCCTGCGCAGCTACTCGTTTGCCAGATGCGTCTAGCAATTTTGACTCCTTATCAGGGGGCGGCGCGTCCCCCGAAGTTTGAGAATTAGCTGGTTTACGAGCATTGGAGACTACTAAGGAGTCAAGAGGGAGTTGGCCTTTAATGTAGGCAGGGTCGTCAGGGGCAGGTCAATATTTTTTGTCGATCCTAGGGTTAAGAATTCTGGCCCGTACAGGATCTTTAAATATGTCAAGAGCATGCTTGATGACTCCTTTAATCATGGGTAATGTTTGTACAGTTCTCTGAGACTGTTCAAAAGTATCTAGTAGGAAATCTTCCTCTGGTGCGTTTGTGTGCATATGTACCCCATGAAAAACAGCAGCCCTGTTAATGAGTTGCCCAAAACCAATGTTATCATCTGGGGGAGATGGTTTTGTTGGGTATGGTGGAGGGCTTGGGAGGTCTGGGAGATCTATTGGATCGTTGTAGCCCCAATCATCCTGTGGTGGGTCATCTGGGTCAATGAATGGGTCATCAGGGTCACCACCGTCCCCCATGTCATCTTGATAGTCATGTGATGGAGATGTTACAGGCTGAGGCGGTGTAACAGGGATGTGGAGAGGAGGGGTGTTAGATGGAAGGACAGGGGAAGAAGGAGGCATAGGTGAAGTAGCACAGTCCTTCTTTTCCACAGGTACGGGCTTGTGGCGTGGTACAGCTGTGAGATGTCCAGTTTTGGGATTAATGTGGATTTTGGTTTGTTTAGGATCAACAGGGTCCGGATGAAAAAGCTCCTCCTCCTGGAGATTTGGCTTCGGCGCCGACTTTTTCGGTTCCGAGCGAGGTGATGGCTGTTTTATGTGCTCTTTGGCCTTAGAAGGCGTGGAAGAGTCTTTAGTCTTGGAAATCGGCTCCGAAAGCTTTGGCTTAGGGGCTGTGTCGTGGAGTCTTGGTTTCGACGCCGACTTATCCCCATGCTTGGATGTGTTGGAGGCGGGTTTTAATTTAGAGGTGGATGGAATCGAGGTGGATTTTGGAGCCGAGTGTTCCTTTGGCTTCGGCGCTGAAGGTGCCGGTGGAACTAATACATGCGGCTTGGTCGGTGCCGAGGTACTGGAAGGCTTGAGTCTTTTCTTCGGTGCCGGGCTCGAAGGCGGGGCGTCCAAAGCATGTTTTGGGTCGCGACTGGGGCCAACAGGCGAAGTCTTGACCGGTGCCTTCTGCTTCGGTGGGGGGGTTGGGGTAGGGGAAGTAGTACTCACTCGTTGCCCCGGAGTGATGGGATCGTCTGAGTCTTCTGCCTCCGACACGATCAGTAGACCTTCAGAATCTTCCTCAGGGACATCGGGGCCCTCGTCGAAGATGTCCACAGGTTCTGGAGCGGATCTCTGCGCCATGACGTGCCTTCGAGCTCGACGATCCCGAATGGTTTTCTTCGAGCGGAAGGAGGCGCAAGCTGGACAGGTAGACTCGTTGGTCGGGCGAGAGGCACAGGTTACAGACCTCGTGATGGTCACTGTGGGGGAACTTTGCTCCACACTGGGGGCATTTCCGGAAGGGCGTCCTTTCCATTAGCCGTAGGCCTCACGGCGTCGATGGGCCCAGCGGCCCGCGTCGACGGCTGGAAAGGGAATCGATGAAGAAGCGCGTCGAGATTTCGATGTCGATAGAAGTTGTTGAAAGTTTTGTATGATGAAAACGGTTGAAAAGTATAGTTTCGAACCGGAGCGCGAAAGTTGCATCCAAACCCAATGGCGGAAAAAAACAATCTGAGGATGTAGTCGATGCCCATGCGCACTATCGTCCAAAGGAGGAGTCACCTATCACATGACTACAAAAGACTTCTTCGAAGACAACAACAAAGTGCAAGCATCCGAGCCCAACACCAGATGGCGATCTAATGCACAGTGTGAGCTCTGCAGCTCACATGCCTCGAACCAATTTTCACTCTTTTATGCTCTTATGTAAGCAAGATGCACATTTCTTTTTCAATACATTTCACATCACTTGTAATTATAGTGGTATTCAAAATGCACATAACATTTTAATAATAATAATAATACAGACACTTATAAAGCGCGACAGCTACCTCAAGCAGAGGTGTCCCGGCTCTAAGCGATCAACAGTATGCAGCTGTGAAACCAGTGAGCAAGCCACAAATCCATTATTCTGCCCTAAAGAGCCAGGTCTTAACTTTTTTCCTGAAAAGAGGCTCTGCCTCTATGTTACGTAAGTCATCTGGCAGGGAGTTCCACAATTTTGTAGCTCCAACCGTGAAGGATCTGCCTCCCAGGCGGACCTTGTTAAAATGAGGTATGCAGAGCAGGCTTTTTGAATTAGACCTTTGCGATCTCGTCTGCTTATAGCCACGTAGTCTTGATTTCAGGTAACTGGGGCAGTTACCGTGGGTAGCTCGGAAAGCCAACGTCAGCGCCTTAAATTCGATTCTTTTAGCAACTGGTAACCAGTGAAGTTCTTTTAAGTGCTGAGAGACATGATGTCGGAAAGGGACTCGCCTAATCAGCCTCGCAGCCGCGTTCTGGACCATCTGGAGACGTCTGATCAGATACTTAGGTAGGCCCAGATAGAGGCTGTTGGCATAGTCCAGCCTGGAAGTTACCATTGCGTGGACGGTAATTTTACGGCATGTTTCTGGCAGCAAATGTAGAAATTTGCGCAGATTTCTGAGTTTACTGAAACAGGTGGCTGTCACCTGTCGTAACTGAGCCGAAAATGACAAGTCAGACTCCCACTTCACCCCAAGATTTTTTAAACTGTCTGCAGGGGACGGGGGCGCGCCCATTTCCGCAGGCCACCAGAGATCCGGTGCTGGAGGTGACTTTTTCCCAAAAAACATCACCTCCGTCTTTCCTGCGTTGAGCTTCAGTTTGTTGTTGTTCATCCACAACGCAATATCTCTTAGACAACCTTTGAAGCTCCTGAAGGAGTCCTCAGACTGCTCTTTGTAAGACAAGACCAGCTGGGTGTCATCAGCTATGATATCGCTTTTACCCCCCAGCTGGCTACCAGAGAGAACAGCGGAGCCAAGTACAGGTTAAACAGGAGAGGGCTCAACGCTGACCCCTGAGGGACTCCACACCATAGTGGTTTTGGCTTTGACACAAATGGCTGTAATGAGTCCTTCTGTGAGCGATTGCTTAAGTAGGAGTTCAACCAGGCCAGCACCGTGCCCCCTATGCCCTGCTCCTGCAGTCTCTGAGACATCAGGGTATGGTCAACTGTGTCGAATGCCGCCGATAGATCCAGGAGCACCAGCATAGCGGATGCCCCTGAATCCACCGCCAGTCTCACTGACTCAGCCACCTCCAAGAGTGTCGTCTCAGTACTGAAACCCGATCTAAAGCCCGATTGGGTATCATGCAAGCTACTTTTATTCTCAATGAATTTAGTCAGTTGCCGCTGCACCAGTTTTTCCAGCATCTTGCCTGGAGCAGGTAGCAATGAAATAGGCCTATAGTTGTTTAGATCCCCGGGATCCCCATTTGGTTTCTTCCTCAGGGGAAGAAGTGTGGCATGTTTCCATATATCAGGAAAAATGCCAGAAGGCAGGGATAAGTTCCAGATGTGCGACAGCACCTGTTTAACAGAGTGTGTCATGGCTTTCCATAGTTTCGGGGGGCATGGGTCGTCTGGAGCTCCTGACTTACACCCCTGGATTTAAGCCACCACTTCCTGCATTGGAATCGGGCTAAAATTTGTAAATGTAAATGAGGGATCATATGCGCCTTCCACCTTTCTGTCAGATTCTACTGTTTCTTGAATCTCAGAGAAAGTTTGGTAAACCTTCGTGATTTTGTTGTCAAATAAGTCAGAGATGTTATCGCACAGAGAGATAGAAGGTTGTACACCGGTCTCTAATGCTTTTGGCTTGAAAAAGGAGTTGACCACCTTAAATACCTCTTTAGTAGAGTTTTCAGCTTTGAGTATGCAACTAGCTATATAGTCCCTCCTGGCAGCTCTGATTAATTTGTGCAGGTCTTTCAATGCATTTTTATAGATAGTTTTGGCTGCCTCACAATAGTTTGCCCTCCACTGTCGTTCCAGGCCTTTACACCTGCTCTTGACCGCTCTAAGGGTGTCCGAAAACCAAGGAGCGGAAGGGGAGAGCCTTGCTGACCACGCGGCTCTCGCCGGGGCTAAGGATTCGACAGCTGTAGCAATCCAATGATCAAGGGCCCGAGAATCCTCATTAGGATCGGACGAGAGAGTAGGTTGGCTGGCTTTTAAGATGGGGGCCAAGGAAGCTTCTGATAAGCTTTTCCAGTTTCTTTTAATAAAGAGTTCGCTGCCTCTGTTATTGCTGGATTTCTCTATGTTGAGGGAGAAAGGAATCAAATAGTGATCAGACCAGACCAGTACAATTCATGTGAGAATGTTGTTTCCCAATCTTTTATTGCAAAATCTACTAATTATTTCTCCACTTCTGTATCATGGTCAAGAACAAAAAGTCATATTTAGAGATACATCTGGGTTCTGCCATACACATCACCCTTGTGGCATACAAGCAGCCTTTTCTTATGGTTCATACTTCTCAAGGTCAGCTGGAAGATGGTTAATTCCATCTATCAAGCAATGGGAATTTAGTTAGCCCAAAAATGAGGAAACAGAGAAGGGGATATTTTAAAACAGGACAAGGAAGGAATCAAACATATCTTCAACTACTCAATTTATTATATTATAAAAACCTTAATTCGACAAAAAATGACTCTCCTGAAAGAATGATTTGATGACTATCACATAAACATGAGAATTAAAACATGTTAGCACAAATACAGTGTGGACCCAAACATTATTGAAAGGGGTAGTGAGGAAGAGAGGGATTTGGGAAGTCAATTATATATAGTACTTATTACGGGATAGAAGATACTGTCTAGGTGTTACATTGAACAGCTTGGTTCCAAAATACAGTGGTTCTGATCCCAATTCCATACATAGCCAATATTCCTTTACTGTATAATTAATTAAAATCTTTACAACATATGTGCAAAAAAGGCTAGAAATTCAAGTTTTATCAAGGAAAGAATTCTAAAAAAGTTCCTATCGCAGGCATAAACAATCTCAGGGATATAGCGCATGTGAGGGCTAAATTTAAATGCCCAAACATTTTTTAAATCATAAACAGAGCCTATTGCTAGGAACCAGCTCATTGTTGTGCCAAATAGCTTAGCTGTGCAAACTGTACCTGCTGTGCATATAGTCGTAAACACAAGCATAGACAATCTCAGCGATATAACGCAGGTGGCGGCCGATTTCAAATAAGTACCATAAAAATTTGAGAATCATAAATAAAAACAGTGGCTGCAAACCAGCTCATTACTGTGCAAAAAGATTTAGGTGAGCCAACAGTGCATATAGACTAAATACCAAAAAGCAAGTAATTGTCTAATCATGTACTGAAGGCGAAAGTATTGAAAACATTAAAAAGATTCATCCAAGCGCATTCTTAAAAACAGCCATATAACAAACATTAAAATATACTGATTTGGTGTTTTTAGTAAGAGCGATAATCGGGCTTGTTAGTGTCTTTAAGTAATACTTGTAGCAGGCTGATGTATTTGCCAAATTTCGCCAGGCAACACGGCTCAACTTTATTAAAATCGAGCTTTGTTGCCCCTTTGCAGGTTCGCATCCTGTGTGTGAGGAACAATGAGTTTAACAGGGAGTGACGGGCATTCAATAGTGCAGGGCAGCAACACAGACGGTGGTTAAATGTTTCCTTTTTGTATCCGCAGAGTCTACACTTAACTATAATGCAAAGGGAATGCCATTTTGGGTTCATGTCTTTAGTCTGTAGGCACATCAATCTTGCAGCCATGATTTGTCTTAAATATATTTTTCCAACGGAACGCTGGAGTTATGGCTGTGGTCTCAGACAAGGAGGACGATGATTAGTGTATGATGTAACCATTGCTGCAAATAGCGGAGTGCATTTTAATTTGGCCAAATCATTTAGCATCGGCTGTGATTGTATCTGTCTTTTCAGGATCATTTTGAGTGCTGAATGAGAAAACAATGTTTTATTTAGCACAGACCTGTCTATTAAAAAAGTGTCCACTGATTTATTTAAATAATTCGACTGGGATTATTTTCTTGAGTAAAGATCTGTTGAAGAGCAGATTTCAGGATGTTAGGTGGGGCCTTGATAATCCTAAAGTAATACTTTAAGAATGCGCCCAAGTTAGACCATTTTTGTGCCTCCAAACCAAGTTCTAATCTGATCATGCAGCTTCTTGTATATTGTGGCAGTCTAAAAATCCTCTTATATTCCTGAAGTTGCAATTAATCAAGTGTTTTAGTGAGGTTACCGGGAAAGGCTTCATGCCCATAATTGAGTGCAGGTGAAAGGGTGGCCTGAAGATCCCGACGAAATTGGAGTTGTAGATGGGCTTTCTAAAATTGTATTGAGTTGGCTTAGTCTCATGATGATCAATGCAGCCTTGGTTTTCAGATGGCTCAGGTGGGTTTTGATTCCTCCATTTGCTGTCAGCCACACACCCAGGTAGTTATAAGAGGTTGCCTTTTGGAATTTTAAGAGGCCCAGACTCCAGGCGCAGTTTGTTTTCGAGGTCGTTCATCCTAACACTACGACTTTTGTCTTTGTCTTGTTGATAGTCATTTTATTTACTCATTATATTTATGAAGGGCTATCATGGCCTTTTGAATCCCCATTTTCGAGTGGTCTAATAAGACTATATCATCTGCATATTGTAGAAGTGTGATCTTAAGAGACCCGATTTTTGGTGCATGTGAGTTTTAAGACCGAAACCCTGTCTGCAGGATAGAGGTTAATTAAAAGAGGGGTCAGAACGCACCCTTGCTTTAATCCGCTATCTGTCTGAATTTTCCATGTTGTAACTGTTTGCGATAACTTGACTTTCACCCAAGTAGAAGTATATAATTACATGATTGCTCGCAGTAGATTTGGAATACCCCAGTACTGTAGTTTCCACCACAGTTTGTTCCTTTCCATTGAGTTGAAGGTGAATGAGTAATCAATAAAGCATGCATATAAGGGATGCAAGTACTGGCTTAGAGTTTGTTGGATTAAAAAGGATATAGCAACCATATTGTCAATGGTTGATGAGTTAGCCCTTAAGGCAACTTGACAAAACGGAATCAATTTGTTTTCTTCCACCCAAGACTCCAGTTCTTTTAGGAGGATGGAGGCGTATCCCTTGGCTTCAATATCGAGAAGCGCAATGCGACGATAATTGCCTGGATCCAGTCTGTTACCCTTCTTAAATATTGGATGTAGGATGGAACCTCTCCAACTTTGCGGAACCTGCCCAGTGACTGAGCAAGTATAGAGGTCCATAGATCTATGACATCTTTAAAAACTTGAGCTGGGATGCCGTTTGTACCTGGATCACCCATTGTTCAGATTTTTGACAAAGTGTTTGAAATTGATTTTGCTGTAAAAATGAGATCTTTATTAAAAACCTCTGTCACTGTGCTAAAATTATTATTAAAAAGCGCTCTGGTTGTTTTGGCTACATACAGTTTGTTTATATGCTGCGTCCACAGAGACTCGTCTTTTGCATTGGTTCTTGGACTATCTTGGGACATTTCGTTTTTAATATAGCCCGGTGTGGCTATGTTTACCTAATAGTGAGTATGCATGTAGCCATTCTTAATCCATTTGTTCACGCTTAATAGACCAGATTAGCTGCTTGTGTAATTTTAATTGACCCTCCAATTTTTGTTGCAGGTCTATTTTAAGTCGCTGGTTTTGAGTTTTGTGAAGTAATTTCCACATCCTGGCGATCTTCTGCTTACTTAATATTACAAGACCCTTTTGTTGATTCTGGTTTGCCTTGGGCCTGGGGAGAAGAAATTTAGGGCAGATTTTGGAATGGATGTCTTTGATAATAATATTCCAGAATTCAAATAAGATTTTGCCATTTTGTGCCTTTAGAGGTGAGCCACTGGTGGATTTCCAAGAAGTGAACCCTTTTTGCCCGTTCTGGCCTAAAACTATTAAAATATAAATTAATCAATAAGAGCCTTGTCCTGCGGTCCTTACTTTTTGTGCCTTCCAGTGTGATCGTTTGTATCATGCCGTCCTCTACTGGAACTTGTTTTTACTTTTAGCTCCAGGCCAATATTAAGATACATTGAAAGGCCACCAGAGGGCCTTCCAAATATATTACTTATTTGTGGCATGATGAATTTCATGGAAGTCAGGTATGGCTATGGGACTTAGTGACCAAGTTTCCTGTAGACAGAGTAAGTCGTAAGTTGCGATCAGTGACCTTGTAAGGAGTGATTTGAGTATTCTAGACAACCCGGGTACATTCCACAATAATATATTTAAATCTGTTTTGCATTCTGCAGGTTGTTTGCTGATGTTAGGAGCAGTTTTGGAGGTTGCTAGATAGGATGGGAGCTAGCCAAATCCAATCCGTTTGACTATTTCCCTCAACATGTCGCATGGCGACTTTTCTAATTGGTCCCCACGTATTTATGTACTGTCGCGATATGCTCAGTTGGCACTGAGTTTGAATAGTTTGTGAGTGCCCTGCACCTCTTAAAACACTGCAAGTGGATGTTTGTGAGTTTTGTGGCTCTTTTTGATTCTTTAGAGGAGAGGGATATTTGTGGTATCATGAGTCTTGAAATCCCTATTTCCCAACCTTACTCATGATTTTTTTCACCAATGAGTGACTGCAGTGTTACCATTGTGGACTCTCTTCTCTTAGTGAACTCAGGCAACATTTTCAATTCTACATTCATAATGACTTCTGAGGTTATATTAGTCAGGTTTGGGATAGCCTTGAATAGGCGTAGTAAAATGGAGCCATTAAGGATGTAATGATTGCGCTCTGAAGAGTATTGTGGTGTGAGCACCAGTTTGGTTGGACTAAGTTCATTACAAGTTCCACTGGATTGGTTATTTGTGCTTGTTTTGGTAGCCCTAACTTGTTCACTTGAAGGGATACTAAGAGTGAGAGCATTGCTTATTTGAGTGCCTCCATCTTTACTAAAAGTCCATTAGGACTGCCATCTAGGAGTGCTGTGTATGCCTTTTTTAATTTTTTTGCACGCTTGTGTTATTATCTGGCTGCAGTCCTGAATGTTCACTTGGGTTGACAGTGGTTTGTCATGTAGTGGCTGGTAGAGCATGCAACAAAGGGGATGTCGATGGTGAACTTTGCACATTAGATTAACCTGCTCCATAGTCGGCTGAGTGAATCCAGAAGCAACTTTATTAGCTACTCCCCTTGCCTTACAAAGGAGGTACGCGTTGTTAGCCTCACATTCATTTGCCCCTTGAGCGTTATTCATTTGCTCTTTAACTGCTTTATTTTTAGGCTTTTTCAATAGTTTTGTTAGAGTACCCTTGTCCACTGGTTATCTTTTTGTGTAGTATTATCCTCCTTGACGTTAGAAGAGTTTTTTTTAGCTGTTGGCTTATTGAGAGGTCAATTAGTTGTTGGCTTCTGTTTTGAGGCAAGAGGCGGGAGAGATGTATTTGGCGCTATGTCTGTCGGGCCCTCTGTCAAAGAGTCTAGAGCTTAACTGATTTCTCTAGGAATAGATTTAAAGGATCCATCAGGCCTCTTGTAACAGAGGCTTGATTATCTGTTTTTTCTGGTAGTAGGCTTACCGGATCCAATGTTGCAGGAAATGTATGTGAGCCCGGTTTGTTTCGGTGTTGGAAGGCGAGTTTCCACTCTGAAATCACAGAAGCTAATACCTCCGGTAAAGTGCGTCATTTTCAACTATTTTGTGGCAGTCGCATGATGACTTTTCATTTCCTGCTAGGCTGGTGCATTGCACCTTTTGCACCAGGTAAGTAAATTTGGCCTCCATCTTAGCAAATGAAGTGGCTAGAGCTTGAATCAGATCTAGTTGCAATTCTAGTTTCTCTGATTGCCATGTGACGGCATTTATTGTAGCCACCAAAGAGATATTATTTGTAGTCAATAGCTCACTCTGCTCATTATGTGGTTGGTGCGTTGGCGAGATTGACCTGTTATAGATGTTCTCATCCCATATAGGACTATTATCCTGAGGCATCGTTGGCTGGGTATGGCATTGATGCGGCATAGCAGCAGTATTTTTATCCTTATTGTAGTCCTGAGAGCAGTATGTGAAATTTTTAGATTCATGGAAAGTTTTCAGGTTCCTCACAAATCTGTCAAACCGGTGGTGCTCTTACTCTTACTTTCCCCAGGCATAAGGGTGCCTTCTTCCTGCGTTCTGTCATTGTGGATTTGAGCAGTTTTCCCTTTTCCATCCCATGCCTCCTCCCTTCGTGATCCTGTTGCTGCCTCCCCCTTCCTGCCCTGCCTGACTTTTGTTTGTTTTCTTCCTACACCCTTGTCTCAATCCCCCCCACCTACCCCATGCTCCAAGTGACTTATAGCTGTATTATTTCATGCTTTTGGTAACTGATGTAACTCTGTACAACGGTTCTCATGTAAAGCGCACTGATACCTCCGGGTCTAGCCAGCGCTATATAAAACTCTTCAAATAAAACAAATAAATTAAATAAAAAGCAGTAGTTGTAATGAACTTCTTTAAAGGTGGAGTTGAGGAATGATAGAGAACTTGGTGCTGTTGGGCTTTAGCCAGAGAGGTTTCAGTACTGGCACACAATATATTTCCTTCTGACTTCGATATAAAGTTCGGTTCAGCTAGATGGATGTCTGACGGACTTTCCGAGGAAATTTCATTAATGGAAGTAGCCACATTATGTTCCTCCAGGTTAGATGGGATTATATTATTTTTTTGGTTATGTTTGGCATAAGACTTAGGAGTTGAGTCTGTCTCATTCGTCGTGTCTGATAGATCTCCTATGTCAACAGGGTTTTGTACAGAGAAAACGTTTGAGGGGTGAAGTGTGGATATCGACTTTGAGCCATCCAGAGGCTTACTGTCGTTGACTCCGCGTTGCCTATGGGCTGTACCTCCATTTTGTCCGACAGCACCTGCAGCACTTGCGAATTGAGAGTCCGTATGAGCTAGGCGTGACATTAGTCCTGCAGGGTTAAATTGTGCGGGCTGTGGTGGCCCTGAGATTATTCTTGCAGCAGTGCCTAATCGAATATGAACGTGAGGGCCAGTCTCCTTCCTTTTGACCATTGTCTTTGCGCGTTGCTGGTGAAAAACTCTGTGGAACAATTTCCACCCGAAAAGAATGGAATTTTCAGTCCGTGTGAGCTTGTAGCTAGGCTCCTTCTTGGCCTCTGTATACACTGGCGCTCAGCAAAATGCTGTGGACAAACATCCAAGAAAAGGTACAGTAGGGTCACAATAATCTGGAGGCTTGAGCTGTATTAAACCACATGGACTCTGCTGCTTATTATTTCATAGATGGAGTCTAATGGTGATGGTGTCTTTGGTTAAATATGGGGAGGCTTACTGTACAAGTTAGGCAAGAACTTTCTTTAGTCACTTTTAATCACTTTTAATCACTATAGTGACTGGTAAGACGATGGCTGATGAATTTTGGTAACTGTTAGGGCGATGAATTAGGGCGATGAATCTGTGAGTACTGCTCGAGCTTCCGGAAATCGGGTCTTCGGGGCTTGAAGGCTTTAGGGCTTGAGTGGGGATCACCTAACTCCACCCGCAAGCCGCACCCAGCTCCAGCCGGGCCGCTTCTGCGGGGCACACACTTTGCGCCCCCTGAATACTCATCCCCAAATGCAGTGAGCGGTGTGCAAAACTAGGAGGAATAGGCATCTGGGAGCCCACAAGGGCTTTTACAGGTAGCGGGGTTGTAATGGTTATCCCGATGCCGCAGGAGCGGAGAGCAGAGAGCGCTGCAGGAGAGACACGTGAGGGAGGGGTGCTCTGCTGCCTCTACAGCCTCGCTGAAGTGCTGGTGTACTTGCTCTCCTGCTCAGCGTTCGGACAGGAACCGCACACTGCCACAGCCTTTCCTCTGCTCCTACTATACACCACCGCCACCCACTGCTCTGCACCTTGGCGCTGCACTGCCCAAACCCGGACCCCGTGAATCGGAACCCGATTTGGGAAGTCCAAGGACAAACAGGAACAAAGTCCTTTACCCCTCATCACTATGACATGCAATACGAAA
Organism: Calotriton arnoldi; assembly: GCA_963921515.1. NCBI lineage: Eukaryota > Metazoa > Chordata > Amphibia > Caudata > Salamandridae > Calotriton > Calotriton arnoldi. Next base: position 629,473 of record CAWUFW010001599.1, on the reverse strand, counting down.
AGAGGCTACTGAGGATACACACCCGTGCTGACATAGGATGTCAGAAAAGGATCGCACGTCTGGCTATAAAATTAAGCACCCAGACTTTGATCCCCAGAAGGAACTGTAAAGAAAGGTAGCCTTAAGAGGTGCAGGAGGAAGAGGATTGGAAAGGCAATTAGATCCTGATTTACACAAAACCTACTGGGGAGGTGGAACACAGATCACAGATGCTGAGGTGAATGTGACTGAGATACAAGACGATTTATGAAAGATTAGTAGATCCATTGTGGTCTACTCTCTAAAGTGTTGACTTTAAGGCGGAGATTCCTTTAATGGTGGTTGGCACTCAACTAACCAACTTCCTAATTCTGTGCTAATCATTTTATCTTTCAGTGCATCAGACTGTAAATATGTATAATACAAATAGCACCTGCACAATGTACTATCTAATGCTGCCCAAATGACGTGTTCATACTCATCACAATAACGTTAATTTAATCCGGTCTCATTTAGGCCTCATGTGTAGCGCACACACAGACAAAGACGCACACATACTCACTCTCAATACAGTCCTGTGTACAACACATCATGTTGACTCTTTGTACAGCACACCACTGCTCATTGCAGCTATGGTCTGTGCTATAAAGGTGCAAAAAATTGTTTTTAAAGCAAAGGCCAATGACTTGGGCCATGGGACTGTGTTCTCCAGTGTTAGGAAGTGTGCCCACCTTACTGAAGTATGTTAACATTGTTAAGCATCAGTAAGTTCCCGCCAGTTATGAGCGGACTCATGGGCCCATGAAATTAGGTGTTGTAGTGGAGGAGCTTCTCTTTAGCCCGGCCAGCAGCTCCTGCACCTGCGAGGATGGGTCTGCCACAGAATTTGCCCCCCTCATTTTCCTAACACTATTTGGTTGAACAGTAGGTTCAGATCATACCAAAGGCAATGCCCATCCATAGCATGGCAGTGTTTGCAAGTTCTATTTTTGAGGGATGCAATAAAACATCCTCATATTCGTCTTCTCCTCTCAGTTACATGAAATTCAATTCTGCAGTTTTATGTGTAGTGACAAAGTCTTAATCCTGTCAAACAGCAATACTACTGCAGGCGTTTGTTTAGACATGTGCTGGTTTTTCTGGCATGTCATTTGCCATAAAGGGAATTATAATTTTTTAAGCTGAAAAAGACATTAAGGAAAACGAAACAGCAGTAGAAACATAACATATGACGGCTGATTAGAACAGCTGTGACCATCTAGACTGACGGCTTTCTCCTTACCGGAGGGTTTCCTTGAGAATGGCTCTGATCAGAGGCAGTTTTGGAACATCCTCTGCATTGGGAACTTGGCTTTTCCCCAGGTTTGTGACAATTTCCTCGTACACCATTTGTTGAACATCTGGATGCTTGGCCAAAAGTAATGTTGCCCAGGACAAAGTGAATGAGGTCTAAGAAAAGAATCAAACACCATCAAGAGGAGGAAAATCTTTGGAGTAATAATGACAGCTATGACATGTCACTTGGTTATAGTTACTTGTAAGTTTTATTTTGACTTAATGCATAGATTAACTCAAATTCCTTAAAAAGCTCAATCCCAAGGCACTTCAAATCACTGGCTGTGGGCCAATGACTCCCAAGTACCATATATCTCCTCTGACCCAAGTGCAGGTTACAGTATCACACAGTTCAACAGACCACCTAAACAGAAACAAAAGAGACAATGCCATGCTCATCATAAAACAATGTACATAGACGTCAATTTTACAGTGTTGACTAAGGTTGAGATGCCAAGCAGGTACTGCTTCAAATGCTTGTTATTTCACTACCCCTAAATTCATGAAGAAAGGTTGGCAAATGTTAGCAATCGATGCAAGAGAATGCCTGAGAAATGTAAAGTTCCCAAGCCAGTCTCTATGGCACTTGTTTCTCCTGGAAATTGGAGGTGAAGCCATACAAATATGGTAATCAAGAGGACTAGACACCTTAAATTCGACAGCTTGCATGAAAATGATTTATAATCTTAAGTGGTATATGTTTTGTAACAGGGTAACAGTATGGCATTAAGATAAGTGGGATGTAAATAAATCTACCAACAGGGAGCGCTGTGTTTCAGCTCTCACCTCTCCCCTTTTTAGATCGAGCCTAGAGCCAGCGTGCATGCGCTGCTCTGCTAGACTTATTGTGGAAGAGTAGCGTATAGAAGCCCCGCCCACTATCCGCCCATATTTGCCATTGGCTTGTGTCATTGTCTGTCCTAAATGCTGGCTTCTGATTCGTAAATAGGCTTGCTAGTCCCTCCTTAGTACCGCCTCCTCTTCATTTGTCACCTCCCATGGCGACTGGCCCCTTTACTTCGGTTGTTACACGTACGTGTTATTTAGACTTTGAGCACTATTTTCTTTAATGAGGTTCTCCTACTGCAGGCTCGACATTCTTTGCTGCCTTCTTTACCACCCCCGCCCTCCCTCCTGTTGTCCGTGCCTTCTTCCCCCGCCCAACATGCCTCCTGTTGTCCGTGCCTTCTCCCCCCCAACCCGCCCTCCCATTGTCCGTGCCTTCTCCCCAGCCTCCCTCCCATTGTCCGTTCTTCTCCCCACCAGCCCTCCAAAGTTGTGCGGGCCTTCTTCCCGCCCCTCCCTTCCGTTGTCCCTGATGCCAACCATTTCCAATGGAAAAGGTCTCGCGTAAATGCGAGACCTATTGCATTGTAAATGGTTATTTCCCTATGGTAGGTAGTGCTCTCTGTTCTGGTTCCACCCCTCTCTCATCGAGATGGGGAGTTTGATGGCGGACAGTGGCATTTGCTATACGGTGTGCTTGGTACCCCTGGCTAAAACCATGATGCAAGCACCCGCCATTGCACAGGAGGAAGAATTGTAAATGTGATGATACCTTTTCATTGCGATTGTTAATCATAACGATACGGCGCTATCCGGGTCACTTTATGACTGCAACTTCTCCTCACTTTCAAATGGCTTCACGGCATGTATGCTTGTTCAACTTTGAACAGTGAGGATTTGTATATCAATTTACAATACAATTACACAAGAGCTGTTTATTTAACTACCAGTAATTTCAAAACTGTTCGTTCCAAACTAACTATTTGTTTTCCCTGATAAGACCAACAAAGAAGGATTCAGTTTTTCTCCGTGGGGTAAGAATCCCAATGATCTTCACATGGAGGTTGGGTGTATTAATTACATTATTATATTTACCTCTTTTTAATGCGCCACCTAAAAATAATAAAAAGCAGAGCCGGTTGGCATACCCTTTGGGCTTGAAATGTTGTGTTTTTCAGCAGCATAGCGTGCCCCCTGCCCCCACCAGCCCATCGTGAACCCGTCGCCTCGCTCTGCGCTCCGTAAGTCACAAGGGTAAAACAAAACATAACTGCAGCCTCTGAAGTGAATCTCTGCTCGAGACTATTAAGGAATTACCCGTTTTGCAAGAATGTACAAGGATGTACTCATGGCGCATTGAACCAGGCCTTGTATGGAATCCCACACATCATAATAATAAACAAGCATTTGCAATGCAATAGGTCTCGCATTTACGCGAGTTTGAGCTATTGGCATTGTAAATGACAATGCCTGATATTTATGTTTTGGTTTTTAAAACATAAATAAAAGGCATTGTCATTTACAGTGCTAATAGCTTAAACTCCCGCAAATGCGAGACCTATTGCATTGCAAATGCTTGTTTCTTGAGTGTGTTTGAGGAGACAAAGAAAGAGAATGATGTATTTTCGTGAATCAACAGAACCCTGCTCAACCTCAGATTAATTAGCGTGAGCACTCAACTCAGTGGGTATAAAAAAAATAACAAAACTGTCTGGATTTTGCAAGCAATCAGGTTCCAACAGGACAGCTTTTGACAAAGTTCTGTGCACAGTTTCAGGAGCGGTGTAACAGATAAAGTCCATCAATGCAGAAACCCTCGAGTACACTGCAGTGCTATGGCGACTTCAGGAAGCTAGGCCATCTTCAATGAAATCATACACAGATAAAGGTACTTTCACCTTGTTCTGGGTTCTTTTTATTTTACAGTGCTGAATTAAGGGCCAGATGTACAACACTTTTTAGCATGCGCAAACGGGTCTTAGACCCGTTTGCGCACGCTAAAAAGCATGGGCCCATGTACAAACAGTATTTTGCGAGTCGCAAATAAATTGTGACTCGCAAAATACTGTTTTGCGACTCGCTATTAGGAAGGGGCGTTCCCTTCCTAATAGCGACCACAAAGCAATGTACCAATGTTTTGCGACCACAGTTGCAGTCGCAAAACACTCGCAAATTATCACCTACTTCAAGTAGGTGGAAATGCATTCGCAAATGGGAAGGCTGGGGACCCCTTCCCCTTAGCAATGCATGCAATATTATTTTTAAGGGCAGGCAGTGGTCCCAGGGACCACTGCCTGCCCTTAAAAAATGATACTAAACGTTTCAATTTTTTTTAAAAATGGAGCCCGTTTTCCTTTAAGGAAAACGGGCTGCATTTAAAAAAAAAAAGCTGCTTTATTTAAAAGCAGTCCCAGGCATGGTAGTCTGCTGAGCCCAGCAGGCCACCATCCCTGGGAGGGTCTGTCATTCCCAATGGGCTCGCAAATTACGAGAGGCTCATTAATATTCATGAGACTCGCAATTTGCGACCCCATTGGGAATCGCAAACAGTGTTAAACACACTGTTGTACATGCCAAATAGCGCCTCGCAAATTGCGAATCGTAAATGCGACGCAATTTGCGAGGCGCTATTTGGCAGGTAGTACATCTGGCCCTCCGAGTCTAATCTTAGATTTAAAACTGGCCGCATTATATTAGTTGGAGGAATTCCACAAAGAACGGTGAGCTGGTAATGTTCAATGCACCAAATTCTGTCTGTAAAAAGTTACCCAAATAATGGGAATGGGGTTGATGAGAGGTAACACAGGACAGTAATGCTTGTAAACCATATGCTTCTTGAGGGTTTTCACATGAAGTTTATTACTTTTAGAATTTTCGTATGCCGCAATGAAGTTCCATTTTTGTAGGGTCTTTCCAGAAAAGTCAACGGGTATTTCTTATGAGAATGCAGATCTGAGATTCTGCGTATGAACCAAGGCCAAGGAGCTTGAATTCCCTCTCATCAAATTATATTACATGGTATATGCAACCCAATAAACAACAGACTTGTTCCTCCCTGCTCTACTAAAACATGTGCTCAACAAACAGTCTTAATGAAAATAGATGTGAACTCTAGCAGACTAGCAAAATCTACACTTATTGAGCAAGGCTCAATGCTGGCAGTGTAATCGGATAGATGCAGACTACTTCCATTTGTTAGGCCAGTGCCGAGAGTAGCATATCTGAGGGGCAATATATATTCATTCTAATGAATATGACTTTGAAAAAATGTATTGTCCGAACATAGTCTGGTAATTCTGAAAGAGCCACCTAATCAGTCAATATGGAGCAAAACTGTACATATGTTTCTTGCAAGGTATTAAAATTAGTAAAGTTTTCATGCATGGAATTGTGGACTGACTACACATACTGCATGAGACGCTTTGCCAGGCCGCATTTCAACAGAATAATTATTGAGAAATCTACTCAGGACTATCAGTACCTGTAGGGACACACCAACCATGAGAAAGCCCAGACTGCCACAAAGGGTGAAGCAAGTATTGGCATGAATCAATTGAAGTGTGCTATATTAGATGGATCTACTCTTTTTCTGAATAATAATGAACTATATCCAAATTAAGATTATTGTACCACAAGAATTCACTGCTTTCTTGAAGATTACAGATTACAAGTGATATAAACTGACAGGAAAATGCCTACTATCCTTAATTAGGATATTGGATCAGTGATGTCATTTGAGATGTTATCAGTGATGTCACTGACCAGGTCATAAGTGATGTATATATGTGAGGTCATAAGCAGTGCATTGTAGGGGCGTAAGTTATAGTTAGCTCAGGTAACTATAACTGCTGAATGGTTTGTTTGAGTGTAATCTGAGCCTAAACTATAACTTCCCTGGAACCTTTGTTTTTTTCAGTGAATTTCTAAGTTTTTTTTTTATATTTTATTTCCTAACTATAACGTCCCTGTCACCTTTGTTTTTTCTGTGAATTTTTTTTTTTTATATATATATATATCGAAGCAAATGGTTGTCCCATGTGAACAGACGCACTCACAGGTAAGTTGAACCCACTTTAATGAAGCCTGGCAGCATCAACAGCAGAGAGTTGAAATACGTTGAACACAGCCAAACATGTTTCGGGCACACGCCCTTGATCACTGGCTTTTAAAGGCACACAGCGGCAAATTACGGACACCTGATACCAAACAGTCCCACCCCCAGTGGGCCTCACAGTGAGAGAAAGGAATTCTGGTCAAGGTAGTCTCCGCTTATAATACAGAACAGTGAGTCCAGAATGGAACTATTAATTAAGGGCAGCGGAATCAGTGAGAAGTGCAGAGGCGGCAGACCCACTGGGGTATTATAAGCGGAGACTACCTTGACCAGAATTCCTTTCTCTCACTGTGAGGCCCACTGGGGGCGGGACTGTTTGGTATCAGGTGTCCGTAATTTGCCGCTGTGTGCCTTTAAAAGCCAGTGATCAAGGGCGTGTGCCCGAAACATGTTTGGCTGTGTTCAACGGATTTCAATTCTCTGCTGTTGATGCTGCCAGGCTTCATTAAAGTGGGTTCAACTTACCTGTGAGTGCGTCTGTTCACGTGGGACAACCATTTGCTTCGATATTACGGCGGCAGGTCCAGCCGCAAAGACACACCGCCACTTTTTTCCATAGCGGGTCTGTGGTGGTAGAGGACTATTACCGTATACAGAACAGTGAGTCCAGAATGGAACTATTAATTAAGGGCAGCGGAATCAGTGAGGAGAAGTGCAGCGGCGGCAGACCCACTGGGGTATTATAAGCGGAGACTACCTTGACCAGAATTCCTTTCTCTCACTGTGAGGGCCACTGGGGGCGGGACTGTTTGGTATCAGGTGTCCGTAATTTGCCGCTGTGTGCCTTTAAAAGCCAGTGGGCAAGGGCGTGTGCCCGAAACATGTTTGGCTGTGTTCAATGGATTTCAACTCTCTGCTGTTGATGCAGCCAGGCTTCATTAAAGTGGGTTCAACACTTACCTGTGAGTGCGTCTGTTCACGTGGGACAACCATTTGCTTATATATATATATATATATATATATATATATATATATATATATATATATATATATTACCTACTGGCGGTCGCCAGTAGGTAGTTATAGTTAGGACCTTGTTTCTATTCAAAAAGCGTTTTTTCTTTTCCCAATAACTTCGGCGCCGGTTGACAAATTATTGGGAAATTTTCAAAACTAGTGGGGCGCTCCGGTCAGCTCCTGTTTTGAAAGTTTCGGGGTGATTCGGCAAGCGGGGGCCAAGAAAAAAGGGGGGTCCCAAAACGTGTTTTCTCCATGTTAATTCCCATAGGAAACTTTAGACACGGCTATTCCCCCGTTATAGTTAGTTCAGCTAACTATAACTCGCGCCCCCGCAATGCACTGCTGATGACGTCACATATTACATCACTCATGACATGGTCAGTGACATCACTGATGACATCACTGATGACATCTCAAATGACATCACTGATGACATCATCCAGTGACTGTGTGTTTCTGTAAAGTTTAATTTTGTTTTATATATATGCCAAGCTGTATTGAGGAATGAGTGGGTGTATAAGTGTCTGTATGGAGGATTTAGTAGGTACGTGACTGACTGTATAAGTGAGTGATTAAACGTATCTTACTGAATGCATGGGTTAGTGACTAAACTGGGTGAATGTCTGAATCCGTCTGTCTGTTGCTGTGTAAGTGGCTGCATGGGTTTGTGAATAGCTACATGAGTGTCTATATGAGTTATTGATTGGTTGTCTGAGTATCTGTATGGGTGCCTGAGTGTTTGTGTGGGTGGGGTGTGTGCGACTCTGTGCATAGATGTGTGAGTGGGTGATTCACTGGGTGGATGGTTTCAAGAGTGCATCTGTGATAGACTGTATGGGTGGGTAAGTGTGTGTAAGAGTGTGTTAGTGAGTGAATGTATGTCCCAGTGGTACATGTGTGAGTAACTACATATGTGAAAGGCAGTATATATGTGTGTTGGAGTATATAAATGGCTATAAGTGAGAGTGTGTGATTGTGAGAGTGGCTGTATGGATGAGTGTGTGCTTGTATCAGTGATTGTATAAGAGCGTAAAAATGTGCTAGTATTTGTATGAGTAAGTGAGCTGGTGTGTGTATGACTGTATAGGTGAGTAAATGGCAGTGTGAATAATTATTTGCATGACTGACTAGGTGTGTGAGTACCTCTATGGATGAGTGGCGGTGTGTGAGTGTCTATATAGGAGTATGAGTGCATATGATAGTCCTGTACTGAGTGACCGTAAGTTTGAGTGACTGTACGGGTGAGTTAGTGGATGTGTGTGTAGACCTAAGAATCAGTGAGTGGGTATGTAGTTATTGGTGTTGGAGTGTCTATGGTTTTGCGAATGGCAGTCTGTTATTTAGAGTGGGTATATCAAAGGTTATATTAGGGTGTGAGGAGGTGCATCAGATTATCACGTGGATGATGTCATCAGTGATGTCATCAGTGATGTCATTTGAGATGTCATCAGTGATGTCATCAGTGATGTCACTGACCATGTCATGAGTGATGTAATATGTGACGTCATCAGCAGTGCATTGCGGGGCGCGAGTTATAGTTAGCTGAACTAACTATAACGGGGGAATTTCACGGGTTTTGTACGAGTGCAATGTCCAACTAACTATAACTGTCCCTAAAACCTATGGTTTTTTCAGTGAATTTCAAAGGTTTTTTAAATGCTAATTTCTAACTATAACGTGTCTGAAACCTATGGTTTTTTCAGTGAATTTCAAAGGTTTTTTAAATGCTAATTTCTAACTATAACTGTCCCTAAAACCTATGGTTTTTTCAGTGAATTTCAAAGGTTTTTTAAATGCTAATTCCTAACTATAACATGTCTGAAACCTATGTTTTTTTTCAGTGAATTTCAAAGGTTTTGTAAATGACAATTATTAAATGTATTAATTGTTATATTTATTTTTTGGATACTGATTTACTACATTTTTTTAAACTATTTATTTTTAAATATTTTATTTTTTAAATTACATTGTAATTACATTATACATTACATTACAAAATATACTTTCTCTGAATGAATTACTTTAGTTTAAATACTTTGCAAATAGGCAATAGACTTTTAAGTACAGTAGTTACAGTTGTTGCAGGGCAACACAATTTCAAACACAATGCAACATTGAGCTCAATGTGAATTTCTATTTAAATGCAATTAGTTACTTTATGGATTACTTTTCTAACCACAGGACTGGATCCTAGATTCAGTCCTGGGACATCTCCTGTAAACAGTTGAGTAAAAGCGTTTTGGTTACAGTAGTGATTTTTAAGGAATATTATTGTATTTTAAAAGTTGACACTTAGAAACTTTTTCACATAGAATCACCAATGTTATCCTATGGGAGGAAATTCACTTAGCAGGTAAGTAGTGTTATCGTTACTTTTTCTTACTCAGTGTTGGATCCTGGATCCAGCACTGGTGCATCTCCTGTAAACAGTTGAAAGAATGCGTTTAAGTCATACAGGCGATTTTTAAGGAATATTTGTAGTTTGTGAAAATCGACACTTTGAAACTTTTCTGCTGAAAACCAGACAATGGATTCCTATCGAAGGAAATACAAGTTACTGGTAAGTACGGTTATAATTACTTTTCAGGGTCAGTGCTGGGCTTAAAGATGCAGCACTGGGTTCTCTCCTGATAACAGGTGAGTAAATCGGAATTCGTAGTTCGGTTGATTTTAGAGGAATATTATAAAGTTCCAAAACTCCACACTTAGAAGAATTTCCAAGTGAAACCAGTCAATGTTAGCCTATGGAAGGAAATTCAAGTTGCTGGTAAGTACGGTTAAAATTACTTTTCAGGATCAGTACTGGGCTGAAAGATGCAGCACTGAGGTCTCTCCTGTTAACAGGTGAGTAAATCGGAATTCGTATTTCGGCTGATTTTAGAGGAATATTATAAAGTTCCAAAACTGCACACTTTGACTGGTTTCACTTGGAAATTCTTCTATGTTAGCCTATGGAAGGAAATTCAAGTTACTGGTAAGTACGGTTAGAATTACTTTTAAGGATCAGTACTGGGCTGAAAGATGCAGCACTGAGGTCTCTCCTGATAACAGGTGAGTAAATCGGAATTCGTATTTCGGCTGATTTTAGAGGAATATTTGTATGTTTCAAAAATCGACACTTAGAAACTTTTTCAGCAAAAAGCAGGCAATTATATCCTATGGAAGGAAATTCAAGTTACTGGTAAGTACGGTTAAAATTACTTTTCAGGATCAGTACTGGGCTGAAAGATGCAGCACTGAGGTCTCTCCTGATAACAGGTGAGTAAATCGGAATTCGTAGTTCGGCTGATTTTAGAGGAATATTTGCACAATGGTGAAGGAAGGGGGTGGGGCCTGCGGTGACATGTCTGCAAACACACCCAGTGGCGCGTTTTAAGTTGGAGAATTAATTCCTTCTCAATCCCGAGGGTCCCTAGGGGCCAACTAGCCCACCAGATACCTCTAGTATGCCCCAGACAGCTGCGTTGCAGAGAGGTGTTCAGAGGCCTCGCCCCTTTTTACAACACTCTGCAACGCAGCTCCGTGGCGCTTACTGGAGGTACCTGGTGGGCTAGTTGGCCCCCAGGGACCCTCAGGATTGAAGGGGATTTAATTCCCCATCTTAAAACACGCCACGGGGCCTGTTTGCACACATGTCACCTGAAGCCCCGCCCCCTCCCTTCACCACTGTGCAAACGTGCCCCGTGGCGCATTTTAAGTTGGGGGATTAAGTTCCCTTGAATACTGAGGGTCCCTGGGGGCCAACTAGCTCACCATGTACCTCCAAAAAGCGCCACAGAGCTGCATTGCAGAGAGGTGTAAAAAGGGGCGTGGCCTCTGTACACCTCTCTGCAACGCAGCCCCTGGCGCATACTGGAGGTTCCTAGTGGGCTAGTTGGCCCCCAGGGACCCCCAGTATTGAAGGGGAATTTGTTCCCCATCTGCAAACGCGCCAGGGGGCGCGTTTGCAGAGTGGTAAAGGAAGGGGGCGGGGCCTGCGGCCCGATCGTTTTTTTTTTTCCCCCCCCAAGGGGGGCTGTGTGGCCCCCCCTAACTTTTTCCAATTTTTGGGCCCTGGGGACCCCATCCCCCAGGGCCTTATCCCTTTTTTTTTTTTTTTAATTAAACGGGAAGGGGTCCGCGTGGCCCCCTCCCATGCCCGAATCCGGCCCCGGGGATCCCATCCCCCGGGGCATGGCCACACTTTAAAATAAATTTTTAAGGAGGGGGGCTGCGTGGCCCCCCTCCTCAGGCCTCCTTTTGCCCCGGGGACCCCATCCCCCGGGGCAGGCCTTTATTTTTTTTTTCAATTATTATTTTTGGGGAGGGGGCCGCGTGGCCCCCTCCCGGGCCACTACTTTCCCGGGGACCCCATCCCCCGGGGCTGGCCCTCTTCGTTGGGGACTGTGGGGGTCCCCAATCCCCCACAGTCCCGCCGGCTCCCCGCGTCCCTTGGGAGCCGGCATTGCTTTTCCACATGGGGAGCTGCTAACATGCAGCTCCCCGTGTGGAAAAGCAATTTGCTTTGGATATTGGTTTCCTGCTCTCGCTTCCAATATCCAAAGCAGTTTGCTATGTCATAGCAAACTACAGTGTCCCGGCGGTAGGTACCCCGGGACACTGCAGGAGCCGGCCCTGGGGGGTGGTGGTCCCTAGGGCCATTACAGGCTCCAGGAGGGGGGCCGCGCGGCCCCCCTCCCTCCATTGACAAAGCCCCGGGGAGGTGGTGGTCCCCGGGCCTATGGGGGTCCGTAATGGACCCCCATATTGACATTTTTACTGCCCCGGGGAGGTGGCGGTCCCCGGGGCTGCGGGAGGGCCGAGAGCCCTCCCGCACCATTTACTTTTAAAGCCCCGGGGGTGGCGGTCCCCGGGGCTTGGGGGGCCTTAGAGGCCCCCACATATTATAAATACCCCCCCATGCCCCCGGGACTTGGCCCACCCGGGGGCCAATTAACAACGAAGCGCGTATATATATATATTACCTACTGGCGGTCGCCAGTAGGTAGTTATAGTTAGGACCTATTCTCCATAGGAAATTCACAACATTCTATTTCCAATAACTTTGGCGCCGGTTCATGAATCTTCGCGAAATTTTCAAAACTCGTGGGGCGCTCCGGTTCGCTCCTATCCTGAAAGTCTCGGGTGATTAATCAAGTGAGGGCCGAGAAAAAAGGGGGGTCCCAAAACGTGTTTTCCCCATGCAATTTTCCATAGGAACCTTTAGTCGCAGCTACAGCCCGAACTGCTGAACGGAATTACACCAAATTTGGCAAAAAGGTAGCCCTTGGTTCAGAGTCGTGCCTTTTGGTTAAATGGTGTAAATCCGTTCAGTAGTTCCTGAGAAATTTGAAAAAGAAAACACATATATATCTGGGCGGAGCCTAACCACACATGTCATCGTGAGATCTGATTGGCTGTCAGCACTTCATCCTGGAATTGCTGGCAGCCATCTTGGGACCAATATAAATGATAGTACCCCATTGAAATGCATTGTAGTGAATCGAAGATTTTGAGGGTTACCAAAAGGAGAACTATAAAGGGTGATAACAGACTTTAGTTACATTAGAATTCATTTGTTGATGGTACCATACTAATTTCAGGAATTGTGGTGTGTTCTAAGGTGATTTTACCCTGTGAAAAACCTTCTGCTGGGATATCATGAATCATGTTTGAGAGAAAACTATTTTCACATCCTTGTCCCATACAGTTTTGGAAGGTGCTCCAGAAGCTAAAATGAGAGCATATTTTCTGTAAATTCACATTATCTTTCTCAGTCATGTGAGAATGAAGTCTGACATTCTCAGTAAAACATGTACATCCAACAAGGGCAGAGACTGTCAGTTGATTCCTTTGTGTTCTACTGCAGCTTCCCAGAGTGTTCTAAAGAACAACTACAGTGCTAACAGCCTTACTTATGACAAAAGTATGGCACACCTGAAGCCATCTTGATTGGAATAAACTGGTAACACTTAAAACATTTAATTTAAAAAGGAACAAAATGATGGGGTTCATTTTGTCATAGAAATTATGGTTAGTGCTGTAGAAAGAAAAATTAGGACGTTTCAAGTGTGATCTCAAATATCTTCCTGTTATATTTCAACAGGAGCAGCCTGTCAGTTGATGCCTTTGTATTCTACTGCAGCTTCCCAGAGTGTTCTAAAGAACAACTAGAGAGCTAACAGACTTACTTATGACAAAAGTATGGCACACCTGAAGCCATCTTGATTGGAATAAACTGGTAACACTTAAAACATTTAATTTAAAAAGGAACAAAATGAGGGGGTTCATTTTGCCATAGAAAATATGGTTAGTGCTGTAGAAAGAAAAATGAGGACATGTTTTAAGTGAGATCTCAAATATCTTCCTGTTATATTTCAACAGGAGCAGCCTGTCAGTTGATGCCTTTGTGTTCTACTGCAGCTTCCCAGAGTGTTCTAAAGAACAACTAGAGCGCTAACAGTCTTACTTATGACAAACGTATGGCACACCTGAAGCCATCTTGATTGGAATAAACTGGTAACACTTAAAACATTTAATTTAAAAAGGAACAAAATGAGGGTGTTCATTTTGCCATAGAAATTATGGTTAGTGCTGCAGACAGAAAATTTAGGGCATGTTTTAAGTGAGATCTCAAATCCTCTTCTATTTTATTAGAAAATTCTGACATGCAGACTGAAACAATCACTTTCAATACCAGCAGTAGACTTCCAGTTAACTCCCTGGTGAGCAGTAGCTTTACTACAGTGATCTAATGAACAACTAGAGTGCTAACATTCTGAATTTATGGCAAATGTGTGACACATCTGAATGCCTTCTTGATGGAATTAAAGTAAAAAACTGAAAGCATTTCCTACTGAGGAGACTGCAGTAAATGACGAAATTAGGAAACTTCATAACAAATAAGTCTCCCAAGATGGCCACCAGAGAAAAAAGAGCCCAAATGTGGCACAAATATCACCCAGATGTAGCCCACATATAGCCCAATGACAGAAGTGTGCAAAACACTTTTTATTTTTAGTTTTTCTGCAGTTTTATATAGTGCAAACTGGTCAGGTATTGGAGCGTTACATCTTACTTGGACCCCTTATTGCGTATTTTGCACGAAGTACATGAGATTGATCTTGCGAAACATTGAACTTTACGATTCTGTTAACCTGAAGTTGCTCTGAACCGGGCTTTGTAACACCCGTTTTTACCTACTGGTTTTAATTAATTCTCACTGTATTGTATTAGGAAAGAGGATTTACTGTTTTTATGCACACTTTTATGATCTATGTTTCTAAATCAGATCAAATAAAGTTTAATGAATTCTATGGCAGGACGGAGGCGAAGATTATGCATATCTTTCCTCACTTTATTTGCATAGCAGTTCAAAGAAAACGTAACACAACAATCATTAAACAAAAGACTACACAACCCATGAACCATTAGGGGGTAGTCTCCAAGGCTACTATAGTCCAATCATATCACAGTCCATCGTATATAATATCGTGACGTCCCTTCCGCTTCCTCTTTCTTTCACTGCTCGTCAGTTAAGTGCATTCCTTACATTCTTGGCTTAATCTGACGTTGCTGCTGTTTGTATAGCGGTTTCTTGTGCACGTTATTAGCATTATTGCCTTGGTATTGTTTCATATTCCCTGCGCAGCAGGCTCTTGCCCGAGCGCGTTCTCCCCCTCGCAGTTTCTCCCGCTGTGTGCTCTGTGCGCGGTTGTAGGAGAGTAGGATCTGCCTCTTATGTTGCCCCCACTTTTTTTCTGATGTTTACACTGGTTTCTGGCTATAGTCTGGCTGGGACCCTGCCAATCAGGGCCCCAGCCTCTCTGTTCTCTCTAAACGACTTGGAGTGCACTCTAGGTGCACTAGCGATTGGATACTGTGGTACCTTATGAGTCCCTAGTATATGGTACCTTAGGTGCCAAGGGCATAGGTACTTCACAGGCCTACCAGGGGCTGAAGCATGTATTATGCCACCCCTGGGAAGCAGACTAAATCTGACACCAGAGGTCTGCTACTGCAGCCTGGGTAAGGTGGTGCATGCACCCCTTACTGTGATATAGGCTACCTATATCACTACATAGATACACACATATAAACCTATAAGTCACTCCTATGGCAGGCCTTATCAATCCTGAAGGCAGAGTGCTTGGTTCCTATGTGAGAGGGTGCCCCTGCATGAGCAGAGCCCCTCTGCAGCATTCGGAGACCCTTCTCTGATGCTGTTTGTAGTGCAGCCTGACCATATACTCTTAAGCGCATTATAACCTCGCGTTAAATGCTAACTTTGGGTTGGCTGCACGGAAACATGTCGCGTTTGGTGTCAAACATCTTGGAATACTACCCCCCCCGCCAGTTCTGGCGGCGGGGGTTGCATTCCACCCTTCTAGAGGGATAAGACATGTACCTACTGTGGAAACGCGGTAGAATCCTGAAGAGCCCTGGCATCACAAAATGGATGCCACCAGTCACAGACACTGGGCTGCCCTCCTGCTGATGACCGAAACTCGCAGTGGAGGAAGCCCAACAATAGGTATCCTGTCACAGGAGGGTGTGACCACCTTCCAGACAGGGTTTAGTGTATTGGGGCTGGGTGGGTGCACTCCTAGAGTGCTTTGAAGTCCTGCACTGGGGGAGCAGAAGGCTCCTCTGTGCATATGCCAGTTCAAACCAGCTCAGGGGCTACCTGCCCCTGCTCTGGCGCGAAACTGGACAAAGGGAGGTGGGTGTAGCCACCCACTCCCCTGACCCTCCCATAGGTGGGGTCATAGAGCTAGTCCCTCCCTTTCTTTTTAGTATAAGATGGGGAACCTGTGCATGGCACACTAGATCTCCCTGGACGACGCTCTTAAGAAGAATCCTGGACCTTCGACGTTCCACTACCTCTGGAAGACTGAAGAATCTCCCTTGGAGTCAAGGAGTGACTCCCCTGCTTGCCAGGCACCAAAAACTACAACAACGGTCGCAAACTACACCGCTCCCGCCGGAGCCCAAAGTCCCTGCAGCCCAGGAAGAGGATTTCCTGACTTCTCCAAGGCCATCGTGAGTCCCCAGCGAAGCTGAGGCAAGTGGACCCCACGAGCGACGAGGAACCACAGCCCCTGGGTACCGTGCACTATTGTCGAGTGCAACCCCTTCATGACATTCTACGAACTTGTGCTTTGGACCACGTGTGGTCCCAGCCTCTAGCAGAGATCCCTCCCGAATTCAGAGGCCTACACCGTCCCGAGTGACCGTGGGCCCGTGTTGGGTGGCTCCTCCTGAGGCGTCTTCGCGATCCCTTGCCAGCCGGCTTGTGGGTCCCCAGAAGACTTGTCAACGAAACCAAAGGGCTCCCCAGGTTGCTCCAGGCCTGCCCTGACCTACCCTTGTTGGGTAAGTCCCCCAGACCTTGCTGGTCTGCACCATTGACTTTTTACGCTTTCCACGAGACTTGCTGCTACCAAGGCTTGTTGGCTCCAATCGAGTCGCCGACACCTCAGTAAGCTGCAGACGTCGTGGGACACACCGAATCCAGCTCCTGGTCATCATCAACACCGCCTGGACCACGTGGTCGAAGAGTCAAGACACCCGTGAACGACCTGAAGCTGTCGACGACGGTGGGCATTCATCTTCCTTGCCCAGAGTCACTGCCAAGTGACTGTGAACACTGTCCCCTCTGCTTTCAGGTCTTCCTCCTTCCGAATCCAGGCTTGGATTCCAACGGACACTTCTTCTGTCGTCGCAAGCAGCAAGTCTTCACTGGCTCCCATTGAAAACGACGCTGCGACCCGACACCAAAGGACACCTATGCACCCGGCTCCCCTGGGTGAGGTAACTTCAGCACTACGGTGCTCCTGTGGGTGTGGGCCCTAGAACTACTTACCTTGTAAGTGGCTTGCTTGTAGCTACCCTAGAAGTGCCCTAAAACCCCTATTTTCCCTGTGCGATTATCGCACTGGCTCGTACAGGGCTCGCGTCTGTGTTAGACACATCGCGTCCAACTCCCTTGTAACTCTATCAGTATCCGCGTCCTTCGACTCGTACTGACCGATCGGTGTGTTCGCCTCGAACACGCCAGGGACCTGTAACATTGATAACTCAATCGCGTTCTCTCGCATAGACTCGTACAGGACTCCCACTAGTGTCTGAACACATCGCGTCCGTCCCCTGTGGGTCTCCTACAACTACCTGGGGTGGTTCTTTGGGGTCCCTCGATTCTATGGGCTCTAGACCACGGTCTAGCCAAGATAAGATTGTGATATTTACTTGTGCTAACTTATTTTGATAAAACATTGACTTGTACATATGTTCCTGACTTCTAATCTCATAAAGAGATTAGTAGAGAGTTGTTTAGTAATAAATACATATATATTTGATATATATGTGTGGTGTCTTTTCATTTGGTGATTCAAGAGATTGTGTGGTAAAACAAGCTGCTTTACATTCCTCCAAGACTTAGCCTGAAGGCTGCTCTCCACAGCTACCACTAGTATAGCTTTCTATAAAGGTTGTCTTAAACCTACCTACCATAAGAGTCGAATTGTACTGGTGCAAGGTGTCCACTTTAACTAGTGAACAGCATATACCAGGCCAACTTCTCACATTGGTGGCAGCGTGTGGGATTCCAGCTTGCTATTTTTTTACCAGAAAATCTCTATTTGAATTACTAACTGAAAACCACTATAGGTACTCAAGGTACATATAAAGTCAAGCTTAGTATCAATAAGTTCTACTGAACTTAGAGCTGTGTGCCAAGGGATAGCACGCCCTTTCTACAGCTCAAGCTAGGATCAGTAGGCCACAAAACTAGTGTAGGTAGTACAACACTGCACAACACTAGAATGTCCTTAAGGGATGGACCCAGTGGATCCACCCAGCTTCAGTATAAGGACATGACTTTCTTTGACTTGAAAGCCATGTGTGCTGAGAGGCACCTGAAGATAGGACAGAGTCCCTCCACACTACACCTGATAGATCTGCTGACAGCAGATGATCTTAGATTAGCTCTAGGAGCTAATGGGTCTGAATCAGGGGGTGGGTCAATTACAGTGTCTGGGTCAGATGATGAACATCAAGTTGACCAAAACTCTGTGATTGTAGGGCCAGGCCGCAAGGGGTCTGAAAAGGACAGAGGAATTCTCCCTAAGAGAACTGACACAGTGGAGGAGAGGCATAGGTCCCTTTCTAGGGACTCTGACCGCTCCTATCACTCTGGCAGAGAATTTGTCCAGCAGAGGAACTCCTACTTCCCAAGAAGAGAGACCTCCTCTGAAAGACTGTGCAAACTGCTGCATTATGAGGAAGCAAGATTTGCCCTCAAAACCAAGCAGTTGGCATTAGATAGAGAAGCCTTTGAGCTCCAGAGAGCTTCTAGAAAGAGGGGTTAGAACCCCCTGGTGGCAGCAACAGTGTCCCTAGAGGCAGAGAATATATTCCAGACCATAGGAACCTGAGCAAGGTTGTTCCTCCCTACCAGAGTGGGGATGATATCCATAAGTGGATAACTGCTATGGAAAGGGCCTGTAGAGTACAACAGGTCCCCCAAAAGCAGTGGGCAGCAATCTTGTGTCTCTCCTTTTCAGATAAAGGTAGAGACAAGCTCCTCACGGTTAGAGAAGAGGATGCTGATGACTATGAAGTCCTGAAGAGTGCACTGATAGATGGGTTTGGCTTAACCACTTAGCAGTACAGGTTGAAGTTCAGAGACACCCAGAAGGCACAGACTCAGGACTGGACTGACTTTGTAGATTGTGCAACCAAGGCTCTGGAGGGTTGGCTGGTTGGCAGTAGGGTTACTGATTTCAAGGGATTGTATAATCTAATGATGAGAGAACAGATCCTTAATAATTGCCAGAACCAGTTGTTGCATCAATACCTGGTGGACTCAGATCTGACCTCTCCCCAAGAATTGGGAAAGAAGGCAGACAAGTGGGTCAGAACCAGGGTGAGGCAGAAAACCCAGAACCAAAGGGGTGACACAAAGAAGCAGGATTCTAAGGGCTCTGAGAAAAGTGGGGATAAGTCAAAAGACCAGAAGTCTTCACAAGGGCCCCAAAAATCTGCATCTGGTGGGGAGTCACAATCCAACAAGGGAAAAGGCCAAAAGAAGCCCTGGTGCAAATTCTGTAAACAGAAAGGGCACTGGACTTCTGATTGTAACAAGTCCAAAGACCAAACCACCACCACTCCTGCCCCTAAGGCAACTGTTCCCCCTAGTTCAGCTACTGGTGGAGGTGGTACTCAGAATAAGGGTGTAGTAGGGTTGACCCTGGGTTCTGAAGTGGACTCTGACCTAGTCAGTGTAATCACTCAGGCCATGCTGATTTGTGATGGAGACATTGACATGTCCTTCCTAGTAAGCCCCAGTAATCTGGGCAAATACAAACAGCAGCCTGTAATAAATGGCAAAGAGGCTTTGGCATTTAGGGACACAGGTGCTAGTGTCACCATGGTGGCAGAGGATCTTGTGGACCCTGGGCAAATCATCCTGGGTGAAATGTACCAGGTGACCAATGCAAGCAATGCCAGGACCAACCATAGTCTGGCAGTTGTGAATTTCTCCTGGGGAGGGGTAACTGGCCTCAAGAAGGTTGTAGTCAGTGCAGACCTCCCTGTAGAATGTCTATTGGGCAATGATCTAGAAACTTCAGCCTGGTCTGAAGTAGAGTTATGGACTCATGCTGAGATGTTGGGCATCCCTGCAGAGGTATTTGCTGTGACCAGGTCACAAGCCAAAATGCATAACACTGAACCAGCTCTGGATCCTGAAACTATGGACCAGATGCTTCCCAAGAGGAGGACCAGTAGGGTTAAGGCAGTGCCTTCCCCTCTGTCTCAGATCACTGATTCCCCTCCCCAGGGAGGAGGAGCAGACCCTGAAGAAGGAACTGCCCCAGAGGAACTTGAGCCTGATCAGGTTGAGTTCTTGGGGGCAGGGGGCCCTTCTAGGGAAGATCTGAGTTAGGAGCAACAGTGCTGCCCCTCCCTTGAACCCCTCAGACAGCAGGCTGCTGCTGAGGCTGCTGGGAGTGCTAGTGGGTCCCATAAAGTTTATTGGGATGAGGGACTCCTATATTCTGAAAGTAGAGATCCAGCCCCTGGAGCCACCAGGAGGTTGGTAATACCTCAGAAGTTTAGGGGGTTCCTCTTGACCCTAGCACATGATATCCCTTTGGCAGGTCACTTGGGCCAAAACAAGACCTGGGACAGGCTTGTTCCACATTTTCATTGGCCACATATGTCAGAGGACACAAAGGAGTTTTGTCGCTCCTGTGTCACATGCCAAGCCAGTGGCAAGGCAGGTGGCACAACAAAGGCCCCCCTGATACCACTACCTGTGGTGGGGGTACCCTTTGAAAGGGTAGGGATTGACATTGTTGGTCCCCTTGACACTCAAACTGCATCTGGGCACAGATTAATCCTGGTGGTAGTGGATCATGCCACCAGGTACCCAGAGGCAATTCCCCTGAGGACCACCACAGCCCCTGTGGTGGCAAGAGCCCTCATTGGAGTTTTCTCCAGAGTGGGTTTTCCAAAGGAGGTCATCTCTGACAGAGGTACAAACTTCATGTCAGGATATTTGAAAGCAATGTGGAAGGAGTGTGGTGTGACTTATAAGTTCACCACCCCTATCACCCACAATGCAATGGGTTGGTTGAACGCTTCAACAAAACCCTGAAGGGAATGATTAAAGGACTCCCAGAGAAGCTTAGGCGGAAATGGGACCTTCTTCTTCCCTGCCTGTTGTTTGCATACAGAGAAGTTCCACAGAAGGGGTTGGTTACAGCCCATTTGAGCTTCTGTTTGGGCATCCTGTAAGAGGTCCATTATGTTTGGTAAAAGAGGGCTGGGAGTTACCTCTCAAGCCCCCCAAACAGGATGTGATGGACTATGTACTTGGTCTCCGCTCCAGGATGGCTGAATACATGAAAAAGGCAACCAAAAACCTGGAGGCCAGCCAAGAATTACAAAAAGCTTGGCATGACCAAAAGGCTGTGCTGACTGTGTACCAGCCAGGACAGAAAGTGTGGGTGTTGGAGCCTGTGGCCCCAGCAGCCCTCCAAGACAAATGGAGTGGCCCCCATACAATAGTTGAGCAAAAGGGAGAAGTCACCTATCTGGTGAATCTTGGAACTCCCAGGAGCCCCCTGAGGGTGCTCCATGTCAACAGATTGAAACCATATGTTGACAGGGCTGACATGGGCTTGCTCATGGCAACTTATGAGGAACAGGAGGAGGAGAGTGACCCTCTCCCCGACCTGCTCTCACAAACCCTGATGATGGGTCAGCAGATGGTGTTGCTTTGGGAAGCAGCCTCACTGACCATCAGCAAACTGAGTGCAGACAAGTTCTGCAGCAGTACAGACATATGTTTAGCCTGACCCCTAGTCAGACTACCTGGTGCACCCATGAGGTGGACACTGGAGACAGTCTGCCTGTCAAGAGTAAAATCTACAGGCAACCTGACCGTGTCAGGGACTGTATCAGGACTGAAGTCCAGAAAATGTTGGAGTTAGGTGTGATTGAGCCTTCAGATAGCCCTTGGGCTAGCCCAGTAGTCCTGGTACCCAAGCCTCATACCCAGGGTGGTAAGAAAGAAATGAGGTTTTGTGTAGACTACAGAGGCCTCAATGCAGTCACTAGGACTGATGCCTATCCCATACCAAGGGCAGATGAACTGATTGATACTTTGGCCTCAGCCAAGTATCTAAGTACATTTGACCTAACAGCTGGCTATTGGCAGATCAGATTAGCTGATGATGCCAAAGCCAAATCAGCATTTTCGACCCCTGGTGGGCACTACCACTTTGTGGTGATGACCTTTGGATTGAAAAATGCACCTGCCACTTTTCAGAGGTTGGTGAACAAAGTTCTGGCAGGGATGGAAACTTATTGCTCAGCTTATCTAGATGATATTGCTGTCTTTAGTTCCTCCTGGCAGGATCACCTGGTCCACCTCAGAAATGTTTTGGAGGCTCTGCAAAAAGCAGGCCTCACTATCAAGGCCACTAAGTGCCAGATAGGGCCGAGTCAGGTTGTGTACCTGGGCCACCTTGTAGGTGGAGGCCAGGTTCAGCCTTTACAGAGCAAAATCCAAACCATAATGGAATGGGTTGCTCCAACCACCCAGACACAGGTGAGAGCCTTCTTAGGCCTGACTGGGTACTATAGGAGGTTTGTGAAGGGATATGGATCTATAGTGACCCCCTTGAATGATCTAACCTCAAAGAAAATGCCAAAAAAGGTTCAGTGGACAGCTAGCTGTCAGAAGGCATTTGAAGACCTAAAGCAGGCCATGTGCACTGCCCCCATCTTACAGAGTCCAGACTACACCAAAAAGTTCATTGTCCAAACAGATGCTTCTGAGCTGGGTGTGGGAGCTGTACTGTCGCAACTGAATGATGAAGGTCAAGACCAGCCAGTAGCTTATATTAGCAGGAGGCTGACCCCTAGAGAGAAACGTTGGTCAGCTATAGAGAGGGAGACCTTTGCTGTGGTGTGGGCCCTGAAGAAGCTGAGGCCATACTTGTTTGGCACTCACTTCATAGTTCAGACTGACCACAAGCCCCTCCTATGGCTTAAACAAATGAAAGGAGAAAACCCAAAACTTTTGAGGTGGTCCATTTCCCTACAGGGGATGGACTATACAGTGGAGCATAGACCTGGGACCCAACATGCCAATGCAGATGGACTCTCAAGGTATTTCCACTTAGAACACGAAGACTCAACTGGTCAAGGTTAGTTTAGTGTCCCTGCGTTTGGGGGGGGTTGTGTAGGAGAGTAGCATCTGCCTCTTATGTTGCCCCCACTTTTTTTCTGATGTTTACACTGGTTTCTGGCTATAGTCTGGCTGGGACCCTGCCAATCAGGGCCCCAGCCTCTCTGTTCTCTCTAAACGACTTGGAGTGCACTCTAGGTGCACTAGTGATTGGATACTGTGGTACCTTATGAGTCCCTAGTATATGGTACCTTAGGTGCCAAGGGCATAGGTACTTCACAGGCCTACCAGGGGCTGAAGCATGTATTATGCCACCCCTGGGAAGCAGACTAAATCTGACACCACAGGTCTGCTACTGCAGCCTGGGTAAGGTGGTGCATGCACCCCTTACTGTGATATAGGCTACCTATATCACTACATAGATACACACATATAAACCTATAAGTCACTCCTATGGCAGGCCTTATCAATCCTGAAGGCAGAGTGCTTGGTTCCTATGTGAGAGGGTGCCCCTGCATGAGCAGAGCCCCTCTGCAGCATTCGGAGACCCTTCTCTGATGCTGTTTGTAGTGCAGCCTGACCATATACTCTTAAGCGCATTATAACCTCGCGTTAAATGCTAACTTTGGGATGGCTGCACGGAAACATGTCGTGTTTGGTGTCAAACATCTTGGAATACTACCCCCCCGCCAGTTCTGGCGGCGGGGGTAGCATTCCACCCTTCTAGAGGGTTAAGACATGTACCTACTGTGGAAACGCGGTAGAATCCTGAAGAGCCCTGGCATCACAAAATGGATGCCACCAGTCACAGACACTGGGCTGCCCTCCTGCTGATGACCGAAACTCGCAGTGGAGGAAGCCCAACAATAGGTATCCTGTCACAGGAGGGTGTGACCACCTTCCAGACAGGGTTTAGTGTATTGGGGCTGGGTGGGTGCACTCCTAGAGTGCTTTGAAGTCCTGCACTGGGGGAGCAGAAGGCTCCTCTGTGCATATGCCAGTTCAAACCAGCTCAGGGGCTACCTGCCCCTGCTCTGGCGCGAAACTGGACAAAGGGAGGTGGGTGTAGCCACCCACTCCCCTGACCCTCCCATAGGTGGGGTCATAGAGCTAGTCCCTCCCTTTCTTTTTAGTATAAGATGGGGAACCTGTGCATGGCACACTAGATCTCCCTGGATGACGCTCTTAAGAAGAATCCTGGACCTTCGACATTCCACTACCTCTGGAAGACTGAAGAATCTCCCTTGGAGTCAAGGAGTGACTCCCCTGCTTGGCAGGCACCAAAAACTACAACGACGGTCGCAAACTACACCGCTCCCGCCGGAGCCCGAAGACCCTGCAGCCCAGGAAGAGGATTTCCTGACTTCTCCAAGGCCATCGTGAGTCCCCAGCGAAGCTGAGGCAAGTGGACCCCACGAGCGACGAGGAACGCAGCCCCTGGGTACCGTGCACTATTGTCGAGTGCAACCCCTTCACGACATTCTACGAACTTGTGCTTTGGACCACGTGTGGTCCCAGCCTCTAGCAGAGATCCCTCCCGAATTCAGAGGCCTACACTGTCCCGAGTGACCGTGGGCCCCTGTTGAGTGGATCCTCCCGAGGCGTCTTCGCGATCCCTTGCCAGTCGGCTTGTGGGTCCCCAGAAGACTTGTCAATGAAACCAAAGGGCTCCCCTGGTTGCTCCAGGCCTGCCCTGACCTACCCTTGCTGGGTAAGTCCCCCAGACCTTGCTGGTCTGCACCATTGACTTTTTACGCTTTCCACGAGACTTGCTGCTACCAAGGCTTGTTGGCTCCAATCGAGTCGCCGACACCTCAGTAAGCTGCAGACGTCATGGGACACACGGAATCCAGCTCCTGGTCATCATCGACGCCGCCTGGACCACGTGGTCGAAGAGTCAAGACACCCGTGAACGACCCGAAGCTGTCGACGACGGTGGGCATTCATCTTCCTTGCCCAGAGTCACTGCCAAGTGACTGTGAACACTGTCCCCTCTGCTTTCAGGTCTTCCTCCTTCCGAATCCAGGCTTGGATTCCAACGGACACTTCTTCTGTCGTCGCAAGCAGCAAGTCTTCACTGGCTCCCATTGAAAACAACGCCGCGACCCGACACCAAAGGACACCTATGCACCCGGCTCCCCTGGGTGAGGTAACTTCAGCACTACGGTGCTCCTGTGGGTGTGGGCCCTAGAACTACTTACCCTGTAAGTGGCTTGCTTGTAGCTACCCTAGAAGTGCCCTAAAACCCCTATTTTCCCCGTGCGATTATCGCACTGGCTCGTACAGGGCTCGCGTCTGTGTTAGACACATCGCGTCCAACTCCCTTGTAACTCTATCAGTATCCGCGTCCTTCGACTCGTACTGACCGATCGGTGTGTTCGCCTCGAACACGCCAGGGACCTGTAACATTGATAACTCAATCGCGTTCTCTCGCATAGACTCGTACAGGACTCGCACCAGTGTCTGAACACCGCGTCCGTCCCCTGTGGGTCTCCTACAACTACCTGGGGTGGTTCTTTGGGGTCCCTCGATTCTATGGGCTCTAGACCACGGTCTAGCCAAGATAAGATTGTGATATTTACTTGTGCTAACTTATTTTGATAAAACATTGACTTGTACATATGTTCCTGACTTCTAATCTCATAAAGAGATTAGTAGAGAGTTGTTTAGTAATAAATACATTTATATTTGATATATATACCTGTGTGGTGTCTTTTCATTTGGTGATTCAAGAGATTGTGTGGTAAAACAAGCTGCTTTACATTCCTCCAAGACTTAGCCTGAAGGCTGCTCTCCACAGCTACCACGAGGATAGCTTTCTATAAAGGTTGTCTTAAACCTACCTACCATAAGAGTCGAATTGTACTGGTGCAAGGTGTCCACTTTAACTAGTGAACAGCATATACCAGGCCAACTTCTCACAGCGGTGAGATCCTGTCAGGCGCGTCTGGTCCGAGCGAGGCAGCTCCGTTGAGCGGTTGGGGACGGGGTCCACTCGGACATGTTCGAGCCTACCCAAATTTACCATCCTAGGTCGGCAGAGTGGACACCTGACGCCAAAGTGGCAGAGTATGTGGTGGGGAAAATCCATCAACCCCTTGAAAGGGAGGTCAGGAATAGGATGAGGGGAGAATGCCCCAGGCCCTTACTGAAGGGGAAGGTGGCACACACGCCTGAAATTGATGAGAAACTATGTACCTTTTTCTCCAAGTATATGAGGGATCCCAAGAAAGGAATTGATAGGTCTTGGACGTGGTAGGGCCCTTGACCCAAATTGACGGAGCGTTCCAAAGAGTCAGGATCCCCTTTGTCCACGGATATTGTGGCTGGTTGGGCGCACTACCCTAAACCCTAAAACACTACCCCCTCCACTACCCAAATACCACTGCACTACCCTAAACCCTAAAACACTACCCCCAGCACGACACCCTACACTACCCAAACATAACTGCACTACCCTAAACCCTAAAACACTACCACCAGCACGACTCCCTACACTACCCAAACACCACTGCACTACCCTAAACCCTAAAACACTACCCCCAGCACGACTCCCTACACTACCCAAACACCACTGCACTACACTAAACCCTAAATATACCCCCAGCATGACCTCCCACACTACACAAACACCACTGCACTACCCTAAACCCTAAAACACTACCCCCAGCACGACCCCCTACACTACCCAAACACCACTGCACTACCCTAAACCCTAAAAGACTAACCCCAGCATGACCCCCTACACTACCCAAACACCACTGCACTACCCTATACCCTAAAACACGACCCCTACACTACACAAACACGACTGCACTACCCTAAACCCTAAAACATTAGCCACAGCATGACCCCTTCACTACACAAACACCACTGCACTGCCCTAAACCCTAAAACACTACCTCAGCACTACCCCTACACTACTCAAACACCACTGCACTAACATAAACCCTAAAACACTACCCCCAGCACAACCCCCTACACTACACAAACACCATTGCACTACCCTAAACCCTAAAACTCTACCCCAGCACGACTCCCTACACTACCCAAACACCACTGCACTACCCTAAACCCTAAATCTACCCCCAGCACGACCCCCTACACTACCCAAACACCACTTCACTACCCTAAACCATAAAACACTACCCCCAGCATGACCCCCTACACTACACAAACACCACTGCACTACCCTAAACCCTAAAACACTACCCCAGCACGGCCCCCTACACTACCCAAACACCACTGCACTACCCTAAACCCTAAAACACTACCCCCAGCACGACCCCCTACACTACTGCACTACCCTAAACCCTAAAACACTACCCCCAGCACGACCCCTTACACTACCCAAACACCACGGCACTACCCTAAACCCTAAAACACTACCCCCAGCACGACCCCCTACACCACCCAAACACCACTGCACTACCCTAAACCCTAGAAAAGAAACCCCACCCCATGCCCAATTCCCCTTACCTCTCACTCCTCATGGTTCCTCTCTCCTCGTGGTTCCTGCTTCACGTCATCTCTGAGGGGCGGTGCACGTCGTTGTGAGGAAACGGAACAGCCTCTGTTTTCTTACGACATGGATCGTCTACATGTTTTTTAGAACGCATGGTCATTTACCATACATACCTTTACAACAAAATTCGTTGTAAAGGCATGCGTGGTAAATGACCATGCGTTCTAAAAAAATGCGTAGTAATGACTTCGTGATGTACAACGCATGCGTGGTAATGCATGCGTTGTAATGGTATCGCAAAGTAAAAAAGTCGTTGTAACGGCTGTTTACCGATCGAAGCTGGCCCCTGTTCTTCAGTGAGACGTTTATTTGATTAATTAGGAGGAAGGAATGTGGTTTTTTTACCGAAAAGTGCATTCTCGGCTGTTGTATTGTGATAGTGTCCGCGTGGCCTGGTTTCACTTCCGGTGAGAGAGTGGAAGAGTCTGTTTGGATCTAAAGGAGTTCTGTTGTTGGACGGGGCCGGCGCGACATGTCATCAGAAAACATAGCTAATGGAAAGCGTCCTCCCTGAAGTGTGGAGCAGTGCCATGAGAGGTCAACGAGTGTGCGTCCCACCGCAGTATGACCGTACCGCGTGACCCATGTGCCGCCTCCAGGGTACGGGAGGCAGAAGCGGCATCGCAGGTCCTCTTGAAGACCGTTGTAGCACTAATTCTACATTTTGGTACTAGGGCATTTTAACTTCGTTGTTCCTGCCGGATACAAAGAGAAGATCCTGTGTTATTCAGTGCCCTTGTTACCTTTTTTGTGGGTTGTGGTGCTTGTCACTTCGCTGCCCCGCCGGTGCACACGACTGGGCACCCCACCTCATGTGCCATCTGCAGGGCCTCTGCCCTCGGATCACTGGTTTCGGTTTCTGGAGTGGCAACATAAACAGTTGCTCCCAAAGGACTAGCCTGAACACTTAGGTGAATATCCCCTGCACCAGCATTCCACGGAAATTCTTTCCTAGCTCTCCCACGTCAACGAGCACGGCTCCGCTCGCGACACCGTATGACGTCATCGGAGCCATAAGAGGACCTCGTCGGCGTGCTGACGTCAGTTCCACCCATTTTTTCCGTGCCACCGAGGCAAACAGGGGATTGAGACATTTTCACATGTATACATAGTATAATAAATATATATATATTCACTGAAAAAACCATAGGTTTCAGGCACGTTATAGTTAGAAATTAGCATTTAAAAAACCTTAGAAATTCACTGAAAAAACCATAGGTTTCAGGCACGTTATAGTTAGAAATTAGCATTTAAAAAAACCTTAGAAATTCACTGAAAAACCATAGGTTTCAGGGGAGTTATAGTTAGTTGGACATTTCACTCGTACAAAACCATAGAAATTCCCCCGTTATAGTTAGTTCAGCTAACTATAACTCGCGCGCCCGCAATGCACTGCTGATGACGTCACATATTACATCACTCATGACATGGTCAGTGACATCACTCATGACATCAATTTTTCAGTGAATTTCTAAGGTTTTTTAAATGCTAATTTCTAACTATAACGTGCCTGAAACCTAAGGTTTTTTCAGTGAATTTCAAAGGTTTTTGAAATACTAATTTCTAACTATAACGTGCCTGAAACCTATGGTTTTTTCAGTGAATATATATATATATATATATATATACATATATACATATATTCACTGAAAAAACCATAGGTTTCAGGGACGTTATAGTTAGAAATTAGCATTTAAAAAACCTTAGAAATTCACTGAAAAAACCATAGGTTTCAGGGGTGTTATAGTTAGCTGGACATTTCACTCGTACAAAACCATAGAAATTCCTCCGTTATAGTTAGTTCTGCTAACTATAACTCGCAGCATCCGCAATGCACTGCTGATGATGTCACATATTACATCATTCATGACATGGTCAGTGACATCACTGATGACATCACTGATGACATCTCAAATGACATCACTGATGACATCATCCAGTGAATGTGGTTTTGTTTGAAATTTAAATATGTATTATATATATACCAATCTGTATTGAAGAATGAGTGGATATATAAGTGTTTGGATGGAGGATTTAGTAGCTGTGTGACTGACTGTTTAAGTGAGTAATTAAAAGTGTCTCACTAAATACATGGGTTAGTGACTAAACTGTTTAAATATCTGTATCAATCTGTCTGTTGTTGTGTAACCTGCTGTATCAGTTGGTCACTAGCTACATGATTGTCTATATTAGTTATTGATTAGTTGGCTCAGTATTTGTATGGGAGACTGAGTCTGTGTGTGGTTGGGTGGGGGGTGTGTGACTCTGTGCATAGATGTCTGAGTGGTTGATTGACTAGGTGTATGAGTTTAAGAGTGCATGTGGAAACAGTTGTTTGGGTGACTGAGTGTGTTTATGGGTGTGTTGGTAAGCGAATATATGTCTCACTGCTACATCTCCAACGAAGTACAAAAATAAAAGGCATTGTATGTGAGAGTTGGTGTATATAAATAAGTATACGTAAGAGTCAGTGATTGTGAGAGTGACTGTATGGATGAGTGTATAATTGTAATAGTGATTTTATAACATAGTAACTATGAGTTACTATGTGTATGAATAAATGAGGTGTTGTGTGTATAACTGTGTAGGTGAGTAAATGTAAGTGTGATTGATTCTTTTCATGAGTGAGTAGGATGACTGCATAACCGACTAGGATGACTGCTGATGTGTCAATGTCTATATAGGTTTATGAGTGCATTTGATAGTGTTCTATTGATCAGTGACTGTATGTATAAGTGATTCTGTGGGTGAATGGGTAGTTGTGTGTGTAGACTTAGGAATCAGTGAGTGGGTATGTAGTAACTGGTATTGGCGTATCAATGGTTTCAAATATGGTACTCTGTATTTTACAGTGAGTGATCAAAGGTTATACTAGTGTGTGATGAGGTGTATCAGATTGTCACGTGGATGATGTCATCAGTGATGTCATTTGAGATGTCATCAGTGATGTCATCAGTGATGTCACTGACCATGTCATGAATGATGTAATATGTGACATCATCAGCAGTGCATTGTGGGCGCGCGAATTATAGTTAGCAGAACTAACTATAACGGAGGAATTTCTATGGTTTTGTACGAGTGAAATGTCCAGCTAACTATAACACCCTTGAAACCTATGGTTTTTTCAGTGAATTTCTAAGGTTTTTTAACCCCTTGACCGCGATCGGAATTCCGCTCGTGTGCTGGACATTCCGATCGCGGGTGTGGTCGTGACGAGTTCAGCTCGTCATGCGCACAGCGCTACCGCGCAGCATGACGAGCTGAGCTCGTCACGCGCATCGAAGGGGTTAAACGCTAATTTCTAACTATAACGTCCCTGAAACCTATGGTTTATTCAGTGAATTTCTAAGGTTTTTTAAACGCTAATTTCTAACTATAACGTCCCTGAAACCTATGGTTTTTTCAGTGAATATATATATATATATATATATGTATATATATATATATATGTGTGTGTGTGTGTGTGTTTTTTGACTTGGCAATATCTTTTGCGCCGGTTGCCGAATCTTCACACAATTTTCCCAAAATATTCAACACTCACTTCAGCTGCTGTCTAGAATGTTCCAGGGTGAATCACAAAGAGGGGGCCGAGAAAAAGGCGGGGGGGGGGTAATTCCAAAACACCTTTTCCCATAATAATTCCAATAGGAATTTTTAACTCAACTACAGTCCGAACTGCTGGACGGAATTACACCAACTTTGGCATAAAGCTAGCTCTTGGTCTAGAACGCACGCTTTTTGTGATTTGGTGTAAATCTGTTCAGTAGTTCTAGAGATATTAACCGAAATCCAAATTTGTATATTTGGGGGAGCCGATCTTCTCCGGAACCACCCACAGAGGATCCGCAGAATCACGCGCCACAGCAGGGCCTTGATGCAATGAAGCATCATAATAACATTTCATTGCAGCCGAGACAAGTATTTATATTTTATAGGGCATTCTGGTAAATGAAGGTAGCCCAGACTTAAAAGCATGTGATTAATAGCCATCATAAATCAGCTCACCTGTGATCAAGGCTTATGTGTAAAGCTGAAACGCGTCAGAGAAAGTGAGTATGCTGCCAGTTTCATTATGGAATAAAGCGGGGTGGAATTACCGGCATTTGGGCTACTGTTCTTTCTTTCTGCAATATATTGTATATATATATATATATATTCTCGCTCCGTTCTCACCAATGACCGCGGATCACTCCCAGGGCGGGTGCCGATTGCTAGTGGTGCCCCAGCTTTGTATTATGCTCCAAACGCGTTTCGGAAAAGTCCTTCTTCAGTATTTACACATCACACTGGAATAGCAATTTTAAATGTTGCCTTAATGATCATATGCAGTGTTATATAACATCGCCGAATGCCGATATATGGCATAAAGTAGTAGGAAGACCGAGAAATACAATTCTAAGATGGTGCCGATATTGTATTGTGAGTCTGTCTTTAATGAGTATGATCTTTTGAAAAAATGCATGACTTTAAGATGGCGCCGATAATCGGCATGGAAACCATAGTCCGTTTTCTATAGCAATGCTCTTGATGATTTAAAAGTGGCGCCTTCCAGTGTGATGTGTAAACACTGAAGAAGGACTTTTCCGAAACTAGTTTGTTGCGCTGTTGAATAAACTTGGTGAAACCGCCCCCGCGAGTGCTGTTACTCTCTGTTGGGAGTTTGGAGGAGAGTTTGGAGCATAATATATATATATACATACAAACACACACACACGTATATGTATCACTTAATACAACAGTTGTCTTTTTAAGTACTGCAAAAAAGGAAAATGCTACTTACCCAGTATGCATCTGTTCTTGGCATGTAGAGCTGTAGAGTCACATGCTGTGCATAACTCGCCATCTAGTGTTGGGTCCGGATGTTTGCACTTTGTTTTTCTTCGAAGAAGTCTTTCCAGTCACGCGGTAGGTGACTCCTCCTTTCGGTGATAGTGCGCATGGGCATCGACTCCATCTTCAGATTGTTTTGCCGCAGAGGGTGATGATGGAGTTAGTAAGAGTAGTAAGAGATGTCCATGTATATATGTATGTAAGTAAGATATAACTGCAACAGGTATAGGTAACCGGGGAGGCGGGTAGGCGCATGTGACTCAACAGCTCTACATGCCAAGAACTGATGCATACTGGGTAAGTAGCATTTTCCGTTCGAGGCATGTGAGCTGTAGATCACATGCTGTACATAGACTATATAGCAGTTATCTCCCAAAGCGGTGGCTAACCTGTAGCTGTTGCAGTTGTTTGGAATAGTGTACGTAAAACTGCTTGGCCCACACTAGCTTGCTGTCTTGCTAACACATCTACACAATAGTGTTTTGTGAATGTGTGAGGTGTAGACCATGTTGCAGCTTTGCAGATGCCATCTATGGGTATATTTCCTAAGAATGCCATAGAAGCCTCTAGTTTGCGTGTGGAGTGCTCTCTAGGGGGAATTGTTAGTGTTCTTTTTGCTTTTGCATAGCATATTTGAATGCACTTGACTATCCACCTTGCAATTCCTGTTTTTGATATAGGATTGCCTTTATTTGGTGGAGCAAAAGCGACAAACAGTTGTTTTGCGGAAAGGTTTCGTCCTTTCTATATAGTAAAGAATTGCTCTTTTCACATCTAAAGAGTGTAACGCACGTTCTGCCACAGAATCTGGTTGAGGGAAGAACACAGGCAACTCAACAGATTGGTTGATATGAAAGGCAGAAATGACCTTTGGTAGAAATTTAGGGTTGGTCCTAAGAACCACTTTGTTTTGGTGTATTTGTAAGAATGGTTCTTCTATGGTTAGTGCCTGAAGCTCACCCACTCTCCTCAGAGATGTGATAGCTATGAGGAAAGCTACCTTCCAAGTGAGAAATTGTAGTTCACCTTTATGCAATGGCTCAAAAGGTGGACCCATTAGTCTGGTA
Organism: Calotriton arnoldi; assembly: GCA_963921515.1. Taxonomy (NCBI): domain Eukaryota; kingdom Metazoa; phylum Chordata; class Amphibia; order Caudata; family Salamandridae; genus Calotriton; species Calotriton arnoldi. The sequence goes on along the minus strand of CAWUFW010001599.1, from coordinate 596,198 downwards.
AGGACAATGTTCAGATTCCACACTGGTGCAGGTGGAAGTCTTGGGGGAATGATTCTTTTAAGTCCTTCCATAAATGCTTTAATAGCAGGCCCTCTAAAAAGAGACAAATGTTGTCTATTCTGTAGATATGCAGCTATTGCAGCAAGATGTAAGCATATGGATGTGTACGCTAAATTGCTATGCTGTAGATGTAATAGATAGCAAATGATGTTTTGTATTGAAGCATCAAGCGGGTTGATTTGATTGTTATTACAGTATATCACAAACGTCTTCCACTTTGCTGCATAGCATGCTCTTGTGGTAGGGTGCCTAGACTCTTTGATTACATTCATGCAGTCTGGCGGAAGATTGAGGTAGCCAAACTCTAAGATTTCAGGTGCCAGATCGCAAGGTTGAGCTGACTGGGATCTGGATGTCTTGTGTCTCCATGGTTCTGAGTGATGAGATTGGGGGTAAGATGTAGTTTTTGGTGAGGAACTACTGATAACTCCAACAGGGTTGTGAACCAGGGTTGACGAGCCCATGTGGAAGCAACTAGGATTAGGGTCCGGGACTGCTGTTTAAGCTTCCGACCCACTATTGGAATGAGTGGGAGAGGCAGAAAAGCGTAGGCAAATATCTTTGACCAATTCATCCATAGTGCATTGCCTTTGGACAATGGGTGTGGATACCTGGACGCGAAGTTTGGGCATTTTGCGTTTAGGGGTGTGGCAAACAGATCTATCTCTGGGAAGCCCCACATTTGAAAGAATGGGAGGAGAACCTGAGGGTGGAGTTCCCATTTGTGGATCTGTTGTCGTTGACGACTGAGCAGATCTGCAATCTGGTTGTTTACTCCTGGAAGGTGTTCTGCAAGGAGATACATTTTGTGACTTATAGCCCATCTCCAGATGGTCTGAGCTAGTTGTGACAGCTGGAGAGAGTGTCCCCCCCCTGTTTTAGTATGTAGTACATTGCTGTCATGTTGTCTGTACGAATTAGGACAGTTTTGCCTACTAGATGAAGTTGAAACGCTTTGAGCGCTAGAAAAATTGCTAGCAGCTCAAGATGGTTTATGTGGAGCTGCTTTTGTTGCAGAGTCCACATGCCCTGAATGGTATGTTTTTGGAGATGAGCTCCCCAGCAAGTGATCGATGCATCTGTTGTTAGTACTATCTGTGGAACCGGGTCGATAAAGGGCCGCCCTTTTAAAAGGTTTTGTGTATTCCACCACTGCAGAGAGCGATGGGTGCGGCCGTCCACCAACACTAGATCTGATAATCGACTCTGAGCCTGGTTCCATTGACGAGCTAAGCATTCCTGGAGGGGACGCATTTGAAGTCCTGCGTAAGATACGATTAGGATGCAAGACGCCATCATTCCTAGTAACTGCATGAACACTCGAGCTAGTAATGAGTGTTGGGGCCGAAACTGAGATATTAGAGTCTGCATGTTGCGGATTCTAGCTGGGTTGAGTGTTTATTGTGGCTCCTAGATGGTTGGATGGGACTTGGTCAGATTTACTGCGAACCCAAGTTCGTGGAGTAGTTGCACTGTTTTTTGTGGGTGGCGTAGGCAGTTTTGTTGCGAACTGGCTTTTATGAGCCAGTCATCTCGGTATGGGAACACGTGAATGTGCTGTCTTCTTATATGTGCTGCGACTACTGCCAAGCACTTTGTGAAAACCCTTGGTGCGGTAGTTACTCCAAATGGGAGGACCTTGAATTGATAATGCTGGCCCTCTATTACAAACCTGAGGTATTTGCGGTGAGCAGGGTGTATGGGAATATGGAAGTAGGCGTCCTTTAAGTCCAGAGTGGATAGAAAGTCGCCTTGTTGAAGTAGTGGGAGCACTTGCTGGAGTGTGACCATGTGAAAGTGGTCCGACTGAATGTATAGATTTAGTTCTCTGAGGTCTAATATAGGCCTGAGAGAACCGTCTTTTTTGGGAATTAAGAAGTACGGGGAGTATACCCTGGTCCCTTGATATTGTAAGGGGACTGGCTCTATAGCATGTTTTTCCAACAGAGAGAGAACCTCCTGCTTGAGGAGGGTGACGTGTTCTTGTGACATTGTATGTGATCTTGGAGGAATATTTGGGGGAATGTCTGTAAGCTCTAGGCAGTAACCATATTGGATAATTTGTAGTACCCACTTGTCTTAAGTGATTGAATTCCAGACAGGTAGGAATTGAGAGAGACGTCCCCCGACAGAGGTGGAATGATCGGGGGGTAACGGAGGAAGTCACTGTTTGTTTGCAGGGGAAGTGCGTGTGGAGTTGCCTCTGCCTCTTCCCTTACCGTTGTTTCCTCTAAAACCTCCTCTAAAATAGCCTCTTGATGAGGGCGATTGGTTGTTACCCTAGTAAGTGGAGGAGGGAGTTTCTGTGGATACACTTTTGAAGCCACCCCTGTAAAAGGAGCGCCGAAAGGAACCCCTATTTGTAGATGACTGCAAAGCCCCCATGGACTTTGCAACTTCCGTGTCTTTTTTCATTTTCTCCAGCGATGTATCAACTGCTGGGCCGAAGAGATGTTCCTTATCAAACGGTTGATTGAGAATGGAGGTTTGCACCTCAGGCTTGAATCTTGAGATTCTCAACCAAGCATGCCTGCATAGTAGTACACTAGTGTTTACTGCACGATCTGCCGTGTCTGCTGCGTCTAGGGCACATCTGATGGAAGTATTGGTGATGAGTTTGCCTTCCTGGATAAGATCATTAGCCCTGGCCTTATGGTCATCAGGGAGAAATTGCATAATCTTTTCTCGCTCATCGTAATGAGCCCTATCGTATCGGGCCAACAAAGCTTGAGTATTAGCAATGCGCCAATGATTGGCCGCTTGGGAAGCTACTCTTTTGCCCGAGGCATCAATTAGCTTGGACTCCATGTCAGGAGGAGGGGCCTCACCTGTGGTTTGTGAGTTAGCTCTCTTGCGAGCGTTGGAAACCACAAGAGAGTCTAAGGGCAACTGACCTTTGATGTAAGTGGGGTCAATAGGCGCAGGTTTATACTTTTTCTCCACTGTAGGTGTAATTATTCTTGCCCTCACAGGATCTTTGAATATTTCATCTGCGTGCTTTAACATCCCTTTAAGCATTGGCAGCGTATGAGTGGCTCTCTGAGTGGAACTTAGTGTCTCAAATAGGAAGTCCTCTTCTAATGGCTCCCTATGCAGTTCCACCCCGTGATATTGAGCAGCCCTATTAAGTAGCTCAATATTTCCAATGTTATTATCAGGTGGCGAGGGTCTGGACGGATATAGATCAGGGTCATTATCCATGTTTGGGTCAGTGTGATAATCCTCCCAGGGGTCAATGTCCTGTGGCCTATCCTGATTCTCATCCCCATCCCATCCCTGTCATCCTGTGGGTCAGGTGATAGTGGTGGTGGTGGTGAATTCGTGGGTGTGATGAGTAAGTTGGGAGCAGTGGGGGAAGGAGGTGGAATGTAAGGTGGAGAAGGGTTAGTACCCACACTTTTCCTTTTGAGAGGAATGTGGTAATCCTCTGGCTGGTCTATTTTCCATTTTTTTGGAAGGGTGGCATGGATATGTCCCATATCTGGGTTTATCACCAGCTTTTTCTGTTTCGGATCTGACGGTGGAGCATCGGTCCGAGGCTCTTTAGACGGAGTATCCTTGTCCTTATTTGCCGGTTTCGGCATCGAAGGTTTCGGTTCCGAACATTTTGGTGCCGAAGGTGGATTCTTCGGTACCGATGGGACTGTCACCGAGAGATGTTTCGGTTTGGGTTTCGGTGCCGAAGGTGTTGGTTGGGCACTGATATGGGGCCGGCTCAAGCCCGAGCCGGAAGGCTTTTCTTTATGTTTCTGTGCCGGGCCCGAGGGCGGGGCATCAGAAACTTTTTGTCGGTGCCGACCTTGGCCCGAAGGCAGAGGAGGGACCGGAGCCTTTTTCTTTGTTTGTTGAGGGGGCAAGAGGGTATCTTTACTCACGGTACGTTGACCCGGAGTAACCTGCTCCTCTTCTTCCATGTCGGAGTCGGCTTCCGACACAGAGATATGTTGTTCTTCTTCCTCGGCTCGCAGGATGATGTTCTGTGTCGGAATCTTCACCGAGGATGTCCGGTGCGGAGCCGCTGTCTCGTGACTTCGAGCCAGACGGTCACGAAGCGTTTTCTTCGATCGAAACAATTGACACGCGTCGCAGTCTTTCTCGTCGCGTTCTGGGGACAGGCAGAGGTTGCACACTTCGTGCAAGTCGGTGCGTGGAAATTTAGCACGACATTCGGGGCAGAGTTTGAAAGGAGTCCATTCCATCGACTCCTAGCACTGTCAGTGCAGTTAGGCCCGACGGCCCGCCACGAGTTTTCAGATCGAAGTTGGTTTGAGATGAGACGATACGCGAAGAATGGGAAACCGCGATAAATAACAATACCGTCGAAAGTAGTGGATTGCGCGTCGAAGGGGTCCGAGAAACGGTGCCAAACTGGAGCGCAGCAATACACATCCGAACCCGATGGCGGAAAAAAACAATCTGAAGATGGAGTCAATGCCCATGCGCACTATCACCGAAAGGAGGTGTCACCTACCTCGTGACTGGAAAGACTTCTACGAAGAAAAACAAAGTGCAAACATCCGGACCCAACACTAGATGGCGAGTTATGCACAGCATGTGATCTACAGCTCACATGCCTCGAACCAACTATTACTATCACCCAATAAAATGGTACTCAATGTATTGACCTCAGAAGATGAAAGGCTTAACTGGCCTCACTGCAAATATATCTTCTAGCTTTATGTCACTAGAGATATCTGCAGTGAAATGTAACTCATTGTGCCATATTGCCAACCTTTTTCCTTCTTCTTTCCTCTATGCCCTCTATAATTTTGCAGTCAAGTGACAGACTGTATAGAGTTTAATTATGTATTGTACCCCCCCACCCGGGGAAGTGACTATGCAAGAGTCAGCCTTGGAGAGACGGCTGCAGGACAGGCATATGACCACCAAGGCAATCTCTCAAACCTATGGCACACTAATGGTGAATACACAGGGTGATCAGAGCAAACTAAGAACGCTGGCAGGCAGATCTGGGAGACATAGATGAAGAGGACTGGAGGGACGCCCTACAATTCCCTCAAGAGGCGGCGATATAGGCGCGCCTCTGCCTGATACAACTTAACAAATTACACAGGTAATACTACTCTAGGACACTACTACACAAAATAGGACCGGCGGAACACGATAAGTGCCTGTGTGCGTGCGGGCAGCAGGGGGTCGTTCCTTCACACGATATGGGACTGCCCAACGCTGGCACAATTCTGTATGGGCGTGCAGACCAGGTTGGAGGCTGCAGTGGGCACACAAATAGTTGGGCAAGGATTCTTAGTACTACTAGGAGGGTAAAGGGGTTCAGAATTACATCATACCAGAAGATACTTGTGAATCTGGGACTATAGATAGCCGAAAGAGAAAAAAATTCTGATTCAGAGACCAATAGGAATATAACATCTTGCCCTATAAAGGATCTCATAATTTCTGCACTCGCTGAAACAGATTATCTGTATTATGATTTGCTGTATTCCTCAACTCAAATCCACATTTTTGGGGATTCAGTGCGCAATCTCATAGCGCTCTTACTGATCTTTTCGAATTGTTATCTTCTTTTGTGTCTGCAGCTTGAGTCATTAGTTTGGCGTGTATTTCAACAATTATGCTGATGGCACTTGAATCCTATTCAAACTGCACCTCAATTCATTAATGTCTACAGTTTGCTGGCCATCCAAAACTGCCTGGTGAGAAACAATAAAAAAGAAAGCATCAGCAATAGAGGTTATGGCCACTGGACCTGGTAATGAGTTGGGTGAAGAAAATGGTACTGTCTATTACATCTTACAACTGTTATCTAGAAAATATACTATCTCTAGAATGATAAATTTAAAATAATTCTAGGCCACAAAGTGGCAAAAACTTTAGTAGAAAATGAAAAGTGTTCCTTGCAACCTACTCGCTGAAACAATTGACTGAGCTTGCAGTTTCTATCCTATCCAGTTAGCTGACAAGAAGGCAGAGATCCAGGGAAAAAGAGCACATATGTTAACATTCGGAATAACAGCAAAACAGGTTTTAAGCTTTCAACATTTTTCTTCTGTATCTCCTTAAGTGGAAAGCATATTAACGAGTTGGTATGAGAATCAATGGCCAATCGGGGTCAGCATCTATTTCTGAGAGTAGATTTATTTTAGCCAGTTTTAATCAAACTTACTTTAATATAAATGTATTGGTATAGTCAACAAAGTTAAACTGACAAATAATATATCTGTGATGTCGACCTTGCCTGTCTATTTTCAGGTTATTCTGCCACTGACAATCTTTTGCTGACTACTAACATCGTATGCGGCTGGTTGGGTGTGTGCTATGTTTTACTTTTAGAAGCTGTTATACCTGCTGCTCAGCCAGTGTGACTGTGGTGGTGGAATGTTGGTGTGAGAGGTGGCTGTGGAATTTTGGTGAGTGAGAGAGTCAGTTGGAGGATGGGCTGAGCAGCAGGAAGGCTGCTCCTGGTGGGGCTCTACATCATAACATCTATCCTGAATAAATCAACCTTAATACTTACATGGACTACGAGACATCTTTATTACAACATATTTTGGCGACGATTTTGAAAAGACCTGCGTGTGCAAGTGGACTGAGAGAGGAAACTATCGGACCTGAACCTACATGAAAAAGCTGAGGAATCTACTGAAAGAAGGAACAATTTAAGGATCCTTGGGAACTTGAAGTGCTGAGAAAGACAGTATGCCCTCTAGCCCCACCAGTGTCCTAATCCACCAGACTGCCTAACACCCAGGGCATGCTGGAACCTTTTACATCCTAACAAGCGCTTTACAGCAGTGTCATTCCCAGTTTTCATCTATCTGCCTTCCTGCCAGCTGTGTTTGAGGATATGGGCTGCTGGCTTGTTTGCGTGTGCTGGGAATGCTGTTAGCACACTAGGAACAACTTGTAGTGCTGTTGTGAGGAACCTAAGGTGTGTGATGACGTTAATTACAGGCATGCCTACGAGGAAGTTATGAGCTCAGCACTTTATTCCAAATTGCTGTTACGCTGGAACAAACATGAAACAATATTCGTGGCTTTGGAAATCTGACAATGTTCCTGCACTGGTAGCATTGTTTCCACGATCTCTTATACAGAGGCACAGTGTTTTTTTCTTAGGAACGTGACCCTGAGCACATTTGAGATCCTTATGGATTTTTGACTCCGCATTGTTTCGTTACTTGCTCTACATTTTGCCTCCACTTCCAAGGTATGGACAGGTTACGGGAATCTACCATATTACCGGCGGCATGTGAGGAGAGTCAACATTACAGTTCAACTGCTGCAGGGCATTTTCAAATGTAGACATGAGAATTTCTTAGCACGCGCAATCCTACCTGCACATTGAAGCCGCGCACTCCACCTTGAGGATCTTTTATGACAATGCACACTTCGAGGATCTTCTATGACGATGCGCCTGACCTCCCACCACGTCAAAACTGGCTGTGCGACACTGTTTCGTGCACGCACGCGCCTAGAGCCACCCGGCATGTTTCTACTGTGCGTGCCTACATTTTGTTGTAACCCTAGTTAGCAAGCAAGTCGAAGACTGTGCGAGCAGTGCACCATCCAGCATATAGGTGTCCAGTCTGTTCGGCTGGCCCTCGCGTGAAGAAAGATTTTGTGACACTGCTGCACAGTTACCCGAAAGACGCAATACATGGAGTCCGTCCTGCGGCAGTTTTTTAAGAGTCACATATGCTTTGCTAACCGGAGGGCGTATTTGTGGACAGAAGGCAAGGTACACTACAGTTTGTGCCAACTATGAGGGAGGCTTTGGATTTTTACTGTCAGTAGGAGACAGAAACATGATCTGGCCAGAGCTTGCTTTGAATAGCCGGTTTGTGATTCAAGAAGTTTATGACTTTGAACAGAGCTGGGATATCAATACGTAGTATGATGTTTCCTTTTAACTTTCCAGTTAATTTTGGCCGTTTACCACTTGGGCTGGAGTCATATTTCATTTTCAGGGTCATTTTAGCGTGAAACTTATGTATGTTTTGCAGTTCATGGTGTGACTACTGGATGTGTTCTCCAATACTACTTAGGTTATGCCTTTAAGTTCTTCTCATTTGCAGTTTATTGGCATGCTTTGTGTTTGTGGTGTTTTTCCACCCCTCCTACGGGTTCAGGGTGTAGGGTAGAAAGTAAGTCAGTTTTTTTTTTTGAAGTGTGAGTGTTGTACCGATGATTGTAGTTTCCACCCTTACTACGGGTAAGGGTGAAGGGCAGATAGGAAGTTGGAAGCCGAATTTTGAACTGTGAGTGAAGCCATTTTTTTCGTGTTTGGTGTGATGTTTTGTTCCACATTTACCACCCTTACTTCGGGTAAGGGTGAAGGGCAGTGGAGATGTTGAATCTTGTTAGTGTTGTGTGGCAGTGTGAAGCCACAGCACTTGAGTTTTTAGTGTTTTTCCACCCAGCCTATGGGGTTAGGGTGAAGGGCAGAGAGTGAGCCGGGTTTTTGTGGTGTGAATGTTTTATCACTGGTGATTGCGGTTTCTATTTTACAACTAGATTGGGTGTAGAGCTGTGTAGTTCTTTCTTGGTTCGTGTGGACTGTTTTTCCACACTTTCCACTCTTACTACGGGTTCGGGTGAAGGGCAGTTAGATGTCGCATGGTTCGTGTGGGATGGTGTTCCACACATACTTGTTTTGGAGGGTTCCCTACCGCGCCCCGTGGTTGGTCCCCTATGTACCACTTGTGTGTTAGCCTGGCCAGCTGGCATGTTTGTAGTATTAGGGTTCGGTTTGTGGTTTTGTGGTGTGGTAGTGTGTGTGTGTCCTTCGTTTGTTTAGAAAGGGAGATGATGTGAGTGCATTCTCTTTACTTTTCACTTTGTTTTGTTTGCTTGTTTCGTTTTATTATTTCTTGTGCGTGAATTGTTTCCATCTGTTAGTTTCATGCATTTGCTTTAGCCCTTTGCTACTTTGCTTATGCTTGCAATTGTTCTTATGCCATTCCTTTCCTTGCAATGTTCAAATGTCATTCTTTTACATGCAATAGTTTTAATGTCATCTTTTTTAGAGTTCCAATCTGATTTGTGTAAAGAAAGGAGATGTGTTATACCTGCTGCTCAGCCAGTGTAACTGTGGTGTTGGAATGTTGGTGTGAGAGGTGGCTGTGGAATGTTGGTGAGTGAGAGAGTCAGTTGGAGGATGGGCTGAGCAACAGGAAGGCTGCTCCTGGTGGGGCTCTACATCATAACACCTATCCTGAATAAATCAACCTTAATACTTACATGGACTACGAGACATCTTTATTACAACAGAAGCGAAATATTGAAAATCCATTTCTAGGAGTTTGCCTTCTTTCTAATAACTCAGCAGTTCTTCTGTTTCCATTGGTGCCACGATACCCTTTTAGGGTATCAGCTGCACCCTACAGATTCCGTAACATTACATAGCATAACATAACATAGTGCTCTCACCACGATTTTAGGTGATAAGACCACTTGCTGGACAACTCATGGTAGGCAGTGTGGAGGATCTATACATATAATTTAAATGCAGCTTACCGTATCAACACCAGCCAGGAACATTTCTGTCATGTTGGCATAGATCTCTTCCACAGACATCTCTTTACTCATGAGGAGGTAAGTCAGCAGTCCACCCTTCACTTCTTCTCCTCGTTCCAGCCCTACCTCGATTTCTCTGAACTTGTTGTCTATATTGATTTGACCTTTTGAAGCAAAGGAAAGAAGGTTAAGTGTCAAAACCCAAATAGCCCTGTTTCTCTTATGCTTCCTTTCATGCCAGAGATGGCCACATGCAAGCAAGAAATTAGAAGCTACAATTTGAAAGGGTTCATTTAGGATCCATTTGTTAGCACGGTGCTTCTTGCGCCCCTGGGAGAGGTTTCTGCCACTATATATGTATTACAAATATAACAAAACGATACTTTCAATTCCTAATGCCTCAGACTTGTTCATACTAAGAGACAATCTTTTGCTTTCATTGTGCCTGCAGGCGATCATGTTGGCAGCACATGGAGTACTAATAACCATAACTGAGTCTATTAAATACATTTTTGTTTAGTTCAATCCACCCGGGGATCACCGGTCAGTACTCCAGGGTACCAGTGTAAGATATCTGTAAGCTCATAACATGTTCAGGGGAACTCTTCATTGTATGGGCGTGTTGATGGCTGCACTGACTAACTGAAGCATCATAGTGATGTTGAAGGACATATATGTTCATGCTTCTCAAGCATACACGATTGGTAATGGGGAGCACAGCCAGAGATTGTGAATGATACCTAGCTAGTTACTTTGGTGTAGATACTGGTTATAGGGGCCTTCATATGTTCCACTTCTTGAAAGCTCAAACCAAGTGAGAAGACTGCAAACTGTGCAAGACATTTAAAAGAAATGGTATTCCTTTGTTCACTTGGATAGCACTTTCTGCTCTGTTTCTCCCTATGCCTGCCGGTGTAACTCTCTCATTATTGCAGATAAAGATTTAGTTTAAAAATGTGTATCTGGAGCAGAGTCCAAGAATAAAAGTTCATGTTTGTAATGGAAAGAAGCCTACACACTAAAAGTATCACTGATATGCAACCCTATAAGGGATCATGGAGGTCCTCAAAATAGGCGCCCCAAAAATCCTGGCAATGAAAAATGCATCCTTATGTCTGGCCAGCACCTTGGCCACCTAGAAAAGCAATTATGAAACTAAAATTGAAAAAACCTAATACCAACAGACCCAACCAGCTAGCACCCAATATCAGACCTACCCATCCTAAGGTAAATCCCTGAGAAAGATATATTCATATAACACTGGAAAAAATATTTCACAGATTGTTGGGCTTAAGTCCATTCCAAAATATAATACAGGAATGCCTTTTAGTTGGCCTTCCTGAACATCAACAAACATAATTTCAACATGTTCAAAATGCCACAGTTCAGCTTATTTTGGAATAAGCAACAAAGATAAGAGTTTTGCATTTGAAGCAGTCCTTACACTAGCAACCGGTGAATGCAAAAGTGGAGTTCAAGATCTTGTTATTAATCAACAAATGCCAGCATTATTATGTGCCTAAATATCTGACCCAAATGATTTACTGGCACCATCCCAATTTCACTCTATGCTCCCAGAGCCGCTCTCTTATAACGCTTCCTACAATTAACTGAAAGTCCTGGAGAGACCAGAGATTTTTTTCTTTTTAGGACTAAACTCTGGACCCATCTTCTGCTCCAGTAGTGTACGTACTGGCAGACATTCAGGATCCCTTAAAGTCTTTGGCTGCAGATCATCGAGCAGCCTTAATAGGCTTTGACCTGTAAATTACTCAAGGCATGTTAGACAATCAGAATCTCATCAGAGATCTCAGTGACTGGACAGACATAACATGTAGGGCACTGAAAATAGTTTAATCCTTTCTTGGAAATCAAGCACATGGATTAATCTTGGACTGGCTAGTTCTAGACCTTGTAACTGATGGCACTGGATTATTAAATAGAGTACATAAACCAAATGAAATGCATCATCAAGGCCTCGAAAGGCCGGCCATAACTATGAGTGATAAGACTGCATGAAAGGAAGTCTTTGAATGGGGGGTTTCAGCTCACTGCAAAGCTAAAGCCCAGTTCACAACCAAGTCAGAGGTCACTGAATTCACCAATGTATTTAGTCTTTGAATCAGGACAGTGTGTTCAATATTCCTATAGTCCATCTGTTAGTTGAAGGCAAAGGAGATTTGCTGATCGTTGCTCAGATTTTAGAAAGCAACACCCTGTCTGCTTGGCCACTATACCAGTAGGTCACAAAGTGGAATAATGCTGGCAATTCTTTATCAGTGTTTCACACGCAACCCCCAGCAAAGAAGAAGAACCAAGAATCCTTTCTTGTGAACATTTCAGTAGGTCCCTCCAAAACTCTAGCTTTTAGACCTCTCCTGTGCAGTTTAAATAATTTCTGTGCAGCCTTGGTAATAGGAAAACTGCAAACCATCAACGAAGTTCAATTACATTAATGTGTTTAAGTACATAGGGATTTGCAAATTCAAAGTACTGTTGTCTAAATTTCACATTTTCTACTCAAGATAAAAAGCCAGAAACAGCACAAATTCTGCACACTTTCTGAATTACACATTAGTACATATTACCAGGCCGGAATACATTTAACAGAAAAAAGTGACATAGAACGAAATGTATGTTTTGAAACCTGTAAATATCACAGCAGTAAACCATGGAGCTCTTACTGAATTTGAACAATCCATCCCAGGATCGGCAAAACTCTTTCCACGGTTTTGGCAGAATTGGACGAAGCCATTTGGGAATTGCACCAGCATACATTGAGATCTTAAACGTGCTAAACATCAGCTCCAGTGCCTCAATATATTCCAGTGTCTTCTGGGGCACCTCGTTTTCTAAGCAGCCCATGCGGCACTCATAGAGTATGGTGGCCACACCTAAGACATCACAAAGAAACAATGAGAGGATATTTTATTTGCGCCCAACTTCATTCATTTGCTACCATTTTAAATGCCACCGTTGAGTTGTAAAGTGAGTATACAGGTAAAATCTACGTCTATCTGATCCCTAGGTCTGGAAACCCGCAAATGAAAAGAGGTCCTTTTGTTTGTATGTTAAACCGATAAAAACATTTATAGAGTTGATTGCTTATATTTGCACAATATGGCAAAACTACACGCACAAACCAGAAAAGTGTTTTGTCCAATTTTCGGGTGGTGAGAGAGTGTATTTTTCCACAACGACAGACGGTTTGGACACAGGGGTTACACAAAAATGTAATTGATGTAAGCTGCAATTCCATCCAGGGCAGAATCATGAAGTTAAATAGGTTAGCATTACCAGTGGAGAAAAGACTGGATGGAAGCGATAACACCATTTTTTAAATGCCTCTAATATAGTAGTAAACAGGGGTGCATTTTCAGCGTAGGAATACTGTTTGGAGCCTGCCGCCTGTTGTCTGTTGCTCAGTGCATAAGTGCGCCTGTGTGCTTTATTACCTTTACAGCCTTCGGTACACTAGCAAGGGCAGATAGGTACCTAATACCGAGTGGTTGGCAGCATCCAGAAGAGCACAGTTTTATCTAGGCATGTGAAAGAATATGTGTAATGCGGAATCAGTTATCAAGCCATTTAAGCAGTCTCTTAGTTGCTGATTCAGTACAAGACATCAGTGTATGCTTTTCATGTGATAACCGGGACACGGGTGACCAGAATTGTTATTGCACACAAATAGGAAGTGTGTTGTGCATGTGCCGAGCCATGAAAGAGGATACGCAACAGACCATGCACTGTGGCCTTATAATGTAAGCATGCGCCTTTCGTCAGAATTCTTTAAGCGCTATGAGGCAATTCTGATCTACCACATTAGCAAAAAATATAGCTAAAATATGATGATTAGGTGAATCCTGAACTTTTACATTCGAATTCCACTAAGCATTCAGTCTCCTGGGCCTTTGTGCACTAAAATTAATACAAAAATTTAAAATAGTTTCTTACAATGATGTGAGAGTTTAGATGGAGAAAAGGTAATGTACATGTCCAGAAATCAATGTGCAGGGAATTGGGTGTACAGAGGAAAAAAGAGCTTTAGAACATCACCACTCAAGATCACATTGGGAAGTGAGCTATTCCATGATTCATGCTTAGACTCCTGGCCAGAAAATGTCCACCTCAACTCATTCCTTAGTATTTACACTCCCCCCCCCCTCGTACAACAGGAGCACAAGTGTGTTTGCAGCCACCAGTGTGTTTGCAGAGGGCAGAGTGTAAGCAATGAAAACTGTCAGTATCTCTTCTAGATAGTTTGGACTGAATGGCAGATTTTGTCATCATCTTTCTTGCTAATATTTAGGCTCAGTGAGCAGGGTGTCGGGGATGAGAACTATCAATATCTCTTGTTGGTTTGGACTTAATAGCAGATTCTGACATAATCTTTCCTACAAATATTTAGGCTGTCATAAAGGCACCCACTTCATGCTGAACCAATCAACATTTATTAATGTAATCTCTAGGATGATGTACCACTTGCATATTAATCATTTTTTCATGTTTGCTGGCTTCATTAAGTTGCTTCTTCCTCAGACAGAGTCACGAATTAATAGAAAGTACTGACATGCTACTTTTTCCTTAGCTTCAGTATTTTTAGAGGTAAGAGGTGATATTGCATTTAATATTGGTAAATTGTTCCCCCAGAAGATACTGGTTCCATATGAGGGCAGTTTTCATCATCTGCCCTAAGATGATTGACATTTTCATTGATCTTGTCAATTGATCTTGCATCACAGACACATTTATCAAATCTAATCAAATCAAATCAAAAAGAGCTTTATTCAATTTTAGTCATATAAAATCACAAAAGCAAACAGATAAAAACATTTCAAAACATTTCTAAAATACAAATGTATACAATTCCAGAATTCATTCATTTACAAGTGGACTTAATCCAAGCAAGTTATTATGAGGGATACATATTATAAATAAAACAGTCCTACAGAATTTAGTACATTCTAATCTACTTTAAGCCATTGTTAAAATTTGTTGCGTTTCCTTTCTCTCAATATACTTTTCAAAAAACCAGCCATAACTCCAATACAGTAATCACTATCTAATAGCTGTAAATGTAGGAAGGCAGGTCGACATTGTCTCCATCCCCCAATCTTAACAAGGGCAGGATCCATCTGGATCTTTCCTTAGCATACAGTTTGCAAAATAGAATCACGTGAATAGTTGTTTGTGGGGAGAGATCGTCGCAGGGACATGGATCTAATTCTCTGGACCAATCATTCATCTCAGGATAGCTAATTAGTCGGTGGAAGGTCCCGAACCTAAAACGTGTTAAGACATACCTGTCATACCCCCCTGGACAGCGTAAAAGATATGGTTGGCTATCGTATGTTATTACAGTCAATTGATGTTGGACAACTGCGGGTTTATTCATCTCCATTACAAGTCTGTTTGTCTCAAAGTGGGTCATGCAGATTACTTTAAACTCCTTCCGACAAATAGTATTTAATGACTCTGGGGCGGTGTAATACTCTGGACGCCCGAGATCATGTATAAAATTCTTTATATACTTTAACCAAGTAATCTTTGTAGCATGATCTAACTTCATAGTATCCCTTATTATTTCTTGGTTTAGGCCTGTACTACTGGAGGTCCAAATTCTGTGCCAGAGTAGCACTGGTTGTACCTTAATAACATCTGAAATGTATGAAATCCCTAACTCACTGTGGCAGTTAAAAACAGGGGAGCTAGCAGGTACAGCTAAAATAAATCTTAAAAAAGCATTTTCAACATATTGAATGGGGGAGGGATTATAAAAACCCCAAACTCCCGCCCCAAAAATGGCTACACTCACACATTTTGCTTGATACATTTTTAAAAGAATTTCCGGGGGCCTTCTACCCAATTTTTTTGAAAAATTAATAAGAGCCGCGGTCGACTTCATGAAGAGAAGACTCCTACTCTTGACCGCCTGGCCCCAGGATCCAGTGCGATTAAATAGGACACCCAGATACGTAAACGTATTAGGAGTCTATCCTGTTACCCCCAACTTGGAGACTCCTACATCTTTGTCTCCCTCGCCCGCAGGTCATTACAAAAGTTTTCTTAGCATTCAATTTTAACCCTAAGTCCTCCATAAAACCAATATAAGATACAAGAGCTTTCTGCAGACCTATCTGTGTACGTGCCATCAGCACTGCATCGTCTGCGTAGAGGAGGGAGACTATTGGACGTTTGTTGACATACGGTGGATCCTTGGCCACCAATTCCTGTTCCAGAGCATTGGTATAAAGAGTGAACAGGAATGGGGCCAAGACGCATCCTTGTCTTACCCCCCTCTCCACATTGAACGATGCAGTGCACTCCCCTTTGGTTCCATATCGAACCTTGGCAGTTGCCCCCGTATACAGTTGGCATAAAAACAGTACAAGGACCGGGTCGACCTTTAAATCAGTCAAAATTTTCCACAAGTTGCTGTGTATGACACAGTCAAAAGCGGCTGTAAGGTCGACGAATGTCAAATAAAATCTCCCTGCTTTAGCCTGGGTGTATTTTCCTATTAAAAGACTAAGATTTAAAACCTGCTCATTTATTCCTAGGCCTGATCTAAAACCGTATTGTACATCACTTAAAATGTTGTTTTCTTCTGCCCATGTTTGCAACCTTTCTAAAACAATCCTTCCTGCTACCTTCATCAGGGAATCTAATAGAGATATCGGTCTGTAGCATGCAGGGTTATCACGTTCCCCTTTTTTTTAAATCGGTACGATGATCGACTCCGACCAGGTATTAATGAAGCCTTTCACACAGAAGGCTTGGAGGACCCGTGTTAACAATGGGGTCCATAATGATGGAATTGATTTGAACAAATCAATTGGCACCACATCTGGTCCTGGGGCCTTACCGCTCTTGCTTGCATTTATCGCCCCAATAAGTTCTTTATGTGTGATTTGAAAATCAATAGGTAAGGAAACAAGGGCCCCCCCCCCTGCTGTCTCACGCAATCTATTGCATTTTCTGTCCCCCGCTGCGAGTTATAGACATTTGAAAAGAAATCCACCCAAGCCTTCTCCTCAATTGCCACCTCTATTGTCGGGGCATTGGTCTTAATAAAAAACGGTGCATTCACCGCCTGCCAGAATGAGAAACTATCCTTGCTCATAGATGCTTCATATAGGGTAACCTAAGCTTTTTCTTTTAATTCCTTCTTTCGTAACCTTCTAGCTTGATTATATAACTTCCTACATTCTCTAACCTCCCCCGTATCTCTCTCTGTCTTATGTATGGCCTCTTTGAGCTTTTTATACGTTTTAGAACAATTTGAATCAAACCACCCCTTCCTGCAAGTACGATTTTCCTTGGTTTCCACTCTAAGCAAGTTTTGGACAGTTGATGTAATTTGGGAGAATGCTATCAATATATTTTCGTAGGAAGTAGATTCCTCTAGACACATTAAAATAGAGTCGTAGGCCTTGGTTATAATTTGTTTGTTAAGCTCAGATGGATCGTGGCTAGACCAACGCAGAGTGTAACCGTTCAATCTGCCCATTTGTACATTCTGAGTCCAAACTACTTGATTGTTGTGTAGTCGTTCTAAAACAGTTGGGAATGTAATGTTGATACTTAAAGGCAGATGATCGCTCATTACATTTTTGTGGATTTTATAACTCGTAATATAATTTGCGTAACGGTTTGGGGCAATTATAAAATCTATTGTGGATTCTAAGCCCCTACCTAAAAAAGGTGTGCCCGAAATCCACTATAGGGGAGCACAGACAATTTGCAAAACCAAGGTCATATGAGAATAGAATCTCGTTAAACATCTCCCCCCTATCTGAGTGCACAAAATGAATCGAGGGGTCATCCCCCTGTACTGTTAGGCCACATTTTCCAAGCCCAGCTAACGGATATAAACCAATATTGAAATCGCCTCCCCAAATAGTAATCATTTCAATGTCGCTGGTTACCTTTAATTTACTAAGATCATCACTATGCATCTTTAATATCGCCCCCAGCCGTTCTTTTTCAACATTATTATAGAAATTGATTACAATCAGGATACATTTACAATCTATACGTATCGATACTATTTGGTAATAGATTTCAGATTTTATCATTTCAGACTTTGTTGCCCCAACCAGATTTGAAACATAAACACAGATTCCCCCCTTCGGTCTCCCGTGTGTTGAGTGAATCGCTGGCGTGTGAAATGTCTTAAAACCATTTATATGCACTTCTTCTGTCACCCAAGTCTCTTGTATGCACAGAATGTCAAATTTGTCAATAAAATCTATCCAAACTGTATTATTCACCTTACTTCGGAGACCAGCTATGTTCCAAAAAAAGAACGCTCACAGTTTTAGGGGATATTAACCCCTTCCGTGCTCATGACGAGCTCAGCTCGTCATGCTGCGCGGTAGCGCTGTGCGCATGACGAGCTGAGCTCGTCACGACCCCACCCGCGATCGGAATGTCCAGCACACGAGCGGAATTCCGATCGCGGTCAAGGGGTTAATCCAGAGGCAGAATCAATCTGGCAAGTTTGTTCAGACCCAGATTTCATATCTTGGCTAGGTACTCTAGACTCGCCCAATTCTATCACATCACTAATTATTAGGTCTGATCCATAAACTTCTTCACCACTTGAGTTCATTTCCCTCTGATCTATTGCTAAAGAACTAATTTGTTCGGTCAAACGGGCTTCACAAACAGTCTGTATGTCGTACCCCTTAGTAGTTGCACTATGATTTTGTCTGGTAAGTAGTCATTCATTCTCATCCAGCGATTGAAGAGGCCCGAATCTATTTGGTACCTCCAAATTATAAAATGGATATTCAATGGACTGTGTGGATGGATGATTTCTGTTTTGCCATGCAGGGTGCTTGGGCTGGTAAAAGAACCCCAGAGGGAGAACATTAATGCTAGTGTGGGTGATGTTTGCATCTCGAGCTCTTAATAAAATTTCCCTTACCAGGGATGGTGTTCCAAATGAGAGGACGACACAGTCTCCTTTAAAAACTTTCCCACTACTTCCTACCCAACCAATCCTCCTCACCATTTTAAAATCTCCAAACATTTCACTGGTCAATCCTGTTCTGCTCCCTAAATAATGTATGGCTTTATTCCATAGTGAAATCCATGTTTCATTATCCCCCGGGGAGGGAGCTGGAACATTAGCTAAAATTACAATAAACGGTGTAGCCGCCGGGGGTGGGCTATTTAGACTATTGTGTATCGCTCGTGATCTTGATGTTAAATCACACGCCTAGCTATGACCCAGATGATTTCCCCACCTTCCTATCGCTTTTTCACTAGTCACTTCACCCCTAGTCGATAAACTGTTGTGCATATTTACTGATGATTTTGGATGTGTCCCAATCCCCATTCCCTTGCCCCTTTCACCGGTCAGCCTTTTTAGTACTGGTGGGGTATTGTTCAAATTCGCACTCCCAATCTGTGGGGGAGTACTAGATGACCCCATATTATATATACTCCCCTTTTGTGTGACCAGACTCTGATTTTCAAGAATTTTCTTCATACCGGCTTCAATTTTATCCAACCTAGCTGTCAGGGTGCTAATAGACTGTTTAACAGACTCAGTTAGATCTTTTAATAGGCTAGACAAATTCTCGATCTCAATAGAGGGTACCTTATATTTGTTTTTTGAACAAGATGTATTATCTGTGCCTATTTTAGTCTGGATTTTGCCTTTTATCACCTGCTGTTTTTTTGTGTTAATCTTAGACGTTCTGGCTCTAGGTAGGATCGTGTGCGTTTCACTCATGGAAATATCGAGACTCTCTAATCTCAGTGCGTTACAAGATTTTTTAGAGGGAGGTAGAGTATCAATATCCAGCTCGCAAGTGGAAATATCATCTGAAACAATCTGGATACAGCCATTTTTCACTTGCTCTGCATTCATATTACCCAAAGTGCAATTTTCATTCACCCCCCTGTCAACGAGTGAATTTACTTTATCATTAGATAAGGTCACCAATGAGTCCACATTTAACGTCTCTTCAACTGATGAAATCTGTTTTTCGAGAACACCTACGGCCCCCGTAAGATAGTTCAGCAAAGTCATATTTGCATTTTTAGGCTTACTCGAAGATTTCGATGTGTGACTGTAGGAGAGTAGGATCTGCTTCACATGGGTACCCCCACTTTTTGCTGATGCTTCACTGTTTTTCGACTTTAGTCTGGCTGGGGCCCTGCTAATCAGAACCCCAGCCTAGCTGCTTCCTCTCTAAAATGGTTTCCATGTGCCCTAGGCACATCTCTGATTGGAATCTGGAGTGCCCTTATAAGTCCCTAGTATATGGTATACTATGCACCCAGGGCATAGGTACCTCAGAGGCCTACCAGGGGCTGCAGCATGTATTGTGCCACCCCTGGAAGGCCATCCAAAATGACACCACAGATCTGCTACTGCAGCCTGGGTAAGGTGGTGCATGCACCCCTTACAGTGGTATAGGCTACCTATATCACTACCATTGCACACACATATAAACCTATAAGTCACTCCTATGGCAGGCCTTACCAATCCTGAAGGCAGAGTGCTTGGTTTTTAAGTGAGAGGGTGCCCCTGCATGAGCAGAGCCCCTCTACAGCGTTCGGAGTCCCTCCTCTGATACTGTTTGTGGTACAGCCTGACCATATACTCTTAAGTGCATTATATCCTCGCGGTACAATGCTAACTTTGGACTGGCTGCACCAAAACATGTCGTGTTTGGTGTCAAACATCTTGGAATACTACCCCCCACCAGTCCTGGCGGCGGGGGTAGCATTCCACCCTTTTAGAGGGAGAGACAGGTACACACCGGGCTACCCGGTAACTTCTTTCCAGAGCCCTGGCATCACAAAATGGATGCCGCTGCCACAGACACGGGTCTGGCCTCCTGCTGCTGACTGAAACTCCGGCAGGGGAGGCCTGGACAATAGGTTTCCTGTCCAAGGGAGGTGTAACCACCTCCCCAGACAGGATAGTGTGTATTGGGGCTGGGCGGGAGCACCCTCTGGTGCTTTGAAGTCCTGCACTGGGGGCACATTTGGTGTCCCTGTGCATATGCCAGTTCAAACCGGTTGCAGGGGCTACCTGCCCCTGCTCTGGCGCAAAACTGGACAAAGGGAAGGGGTGTAACCACCCTCTTCCCTGACCCTCCCATAGGTGGGTCCCCAGAGTATGTCCAACCCCCTAACTTTGTATAAGTATGGGACCCCAGTCCTTAGGACTTTAGATTACCCTGGACGAAACTCTGACACTGAATCCTGGACCTTCGACGCTCTACCTGAAGATTAGAGGACTGAAGAATCTCCCTTGGGGGTCAAGGAGTGACTCCCCTGCTTGGCAGGCACCTAAGAAGCAATTGTCCGGTCTGCATCGCTGAAGCTCCCGCCGGACGCCGAAGTCTTTGCATCACCAGAGGTGGATTTCCAGACTTCCCCGAGGCTGCCCTGAGTCCCCAGCAAAGCTGAGGCCCGTAGCTGTCGTGGGTAACGTGGAACCGTGACCCCTGGACCCCGAGTATTTTTGCAAGTGCATCGTCTTCTGGGTCTCCCACAAAGTTGTGCTTTGGGCTCCGAGTAGCCCCCGCCTCCAGCACCGACTGCACCGAAGATCACTGGCCTCCACTCCACGAGTGTCCTGTGAGCCAGCTCCAAGTGCGTCCACTCGAGGCTCCTTCGCGGTTGCTAGTCCGTTGGCTAGTGGGCCCTCCCGAAGGCAACTCTTCTTCTGCTTGGGCTTTCCTGGTTGCTCCAGACGTGCCCTGACTTACCCTCGCTGGGTGAGTCCCCCAGACCTTGCTGGTCTGCATCAACGTCCTTTCTTTGTTTTTACGAGACTTGCCGTTGCCAAGGCTTGTTGGGTCCAATCCGGTCGCCGACACCCCTGCAATCGACAGACGTCGTGGGACAGCTCGAATCCAGCTCCTGGTCGTCGTCGACGCCTCCTGTACCTCGTGGCTGAAGAGTCAAGACGACCGTCAACCTACCTGAAGCACCCGACATCGGTGGGCATCTGCTCATCGCCTTCCTGGTCACTGGCTAGTGACCCAGACTCTGTCCCCTCAGCTTTCAGGTTCTTCAGATCTTCGATCCACCCTTGGATCCACCCGAACACTTTCGACTTGGTCGCCAGCAGCACTTTGCAGCAGATCGCCATTGAAAACGACAACGAAACCCGACCCCGAAAGACACCTATGCACCCGGCTTCCCTGGGTGAGGTAACTCGAGTACTCTGGTGCTCCCGTGGGTATAGACTCTAGAACAACCTAGTTCTAAAGGGGTTTGCTCCAAGTCCTCCTCTAAGTGTCCTTTTTCTTTAAAACTCTAACCGCGACATTCCCCATAGAAGTCAACGGCGGCTCGCGGCTGTGTTCTCACACTGCACGCGTCCCCCGTGGGTCCCCTGTGTCACTACCTTGGGTGGTTCCTTGAGGGCCAAGCACTTCTACAGGCTCTAGGCCCTGTGTCTAGCTCAGTCGTGGTTCTTATACCACTTTATTGGTATATGGTTTGGTCCGCCCCTAGGGCTCAAACGTGTATTTGTGCTATTACTGTTGATAACTGACTTGTAACTTATGTACTTCGAACTCTAGCCTCATAAAGAGACTAGAGGGGTGTGTTTAAGACTAAATACATATATTTTATATATATACCTGGTGTGGTCCTCTTTCATTTGGTCACTCAAAAGATTATAGACTGGTAAAACAAGCTGCTTTACATTCCTTCAAGACTTAGCCTGAAGGCTGCTCTCCATAGCTACCACTAGGATAGCTTTCAATAAAGGTCGTCTTTAACCTATCTCCAATAAGGGGTTGTTTGGACTGGTGCAAGGTGCCCACTATAATTAGTGGACAGCATATACCAGGCCAACTTCTCACATTGGTGTGCAGCGTGTGGGATTCCAGCTTGCTATTGTTTTACCAGATAATCTCAATTGAATTGATCAACTGAAAACCACTAAGGGTACCTTAGGTACATATAAATCAAGCTTAGGATACAGTAAGTTCTACTGAACTTAGAGTTGTGTGTTAAGGGATAGCACACCCTTTCTACAACTCGAGAGAGTTTAGTAGGCCACACTAGAGTAGGTAGTGCATACACCACACCACACTAGTAATGTCTTCACTGCCAGGAACCAGTGAGCTCCTGCCATCCAGATATGACAACCTCACATTCTTGGAATTGAGAGAGTTGTGCAAAGTTAGGAAGTTGAAGACTGGCAAAAGTGCCAACACCCAACGTCTCCTAGAGATGCTTCTGCTAGATGATCTTAGAAGACCCATAAGGTCTGAAAGGGTAGGCAGAGAGGGTGGGGCAGAAGAAGAGGGAGGGACCAGGGATGAAAATACCCAGGACCTGACCTCTGAAACTGGCCAGGGGATGACAATGATCCTGACCTGGAAAGTGCAGCTACTCCTGAGGAAGAGGAGGAGGCCCAGAATGACCTCCCCTTTGTCCCCCAGGAAGAGTTGTGAGTGTGCCCAGAAGGACTAGATCTCCTTCTCAGGAGTCTACCCACTCTGACACCTCAGTAGGGACCTCTGTCTCCTCTCATGGGAGGGAATCCTCTCATGAGAGGAGAAAGAGACTGATTCAGTATGAGCAAGCCCAGCTTGAGCTCAGAAAACAGCAGTTGGCTATAGACAGGGAGTCCCTAGATCTCTATAGACAGAAAAAAAAGATGGGACTAGAGTCCCATGGTGGCAGCAATTTCCCCAAAGAAAGGGAAAGGTCTTATGACCATAGAAACCTGAGCAACATTGTCCCTCCCTACCAGAGTGGGGATGACATCCACAAATGGATAACTGCACTGGAGAGGGCCTGTAGAGTACAGAGGGTCCCTCAGGAGCAGTGGGCAGCAATCTTGTGGCTCTCCTTTGCAGACAAAGGTAGAGATAAGCTCCTCACTGTTAGAGAGGAGGATGCTGACAATTACAAAATCTTGAAGAGTGCTCTGATTGATGGGTTTGGCCTAACAACTGAACAATACAGGTTAAAGTTCAGAGATACCCAAAAAGCACAGACTCAAGACTGGGTAGACTATGTGGATTGTTCTGCTAAGGCTCTGGAAGGTTGGTTGATGGGCAGTAAGGTATGTGACTTCAAAGGATTGTACAATCTTATCATGAGGGAGCAGATTCTTAATAACTGTCAAAATCAGCTGTTGCATCAGTACCTGGTGGACTCTGATCTGACCTCTCCCCAAGAATTGGGAAAGAAGGCCGACAAATGGGTCAGAACCAGGGTGAGGCAGAAGGTACAGAACCAAGGTGGTGACCCTAAGAAGCAAGATTCTAAAAACTCTGATAAGGGTGGGGAGAAGGGTAAAGACCAGAAGTCTTTACAAGGCCCCCAAAAATCTTCTTCAGGTGGGGATTCACAGTCTAACAAGGGAAAAGGCCAAAAGAAACCATGGTGCAAAGTCTGTAAGCAAAAGACACACTGGACCAGTGACTGCACCAAGTCCAAAGACTCTATTCCAGCCCCCACCAATACCCCTAAGGCACCTGTTCCCCCTAGTACAGTTACAATTGGTGGTAGGAGTACACAGGCCAAGGGTTTAGTAGGGTTGACCCTGGGTAATGAGATGAGCTCTGGCCTAGTCAGAGAACTCACTCAGGCTGTCCTAGTCTGTGATGGAGGCATGGATGTGACCTCCTCTGTGAGTCCCAGTAATCTGGGCAAGTACAGGCAACAGCCCTTAATCAATGGAAAAGAGGCTTTGGCATTTAGGGACACAGGGGCAAGTGTCACTATGGTGACACAAGACCTTGTGGATCCTGGGCAGATTATACTTGGTGAAATGTACCAAGTGACCAATGCTAGCAATGTCAGAACAGACCATACTCTGGCAGTTGTTAACTTCTCCTGGGGAGGGGTAACTGGCCTTAAGAAGGTTGTGGTGAGTGCAAACCTACCAGTGGAATGCTTGCTTGGCAATGATCTTGAAACTTCAGCTTGGGCAGAAGTGGAGCTCAGGACCCATGCAGAAATGCTGGGGATCCCTGCAGATGTGTTTGCTGTGACCAGGTCACAGAGCAAAATGTCTAACACTGAACAGGCCTTGGATCCTGAAACCATGGACCAAGTGCCCTCCAAGAGGAGGAGTAGTAGGGTTAAGGCAGTGCCTTCCCCTTGGCTCAGAAGGAAGATCAGTCTCTTGAGGGGGATGATCTCAGTCCTGAGGAAGGAACTGTCCCAGAGGAGCTTGAACCTGACCAGGTTGAGTTCTTGGGGACAGGGGCCCTTCCAGGGCAGATCTGAGCCAGGAGCAGCAGAGCTGCCCCTCTCTTGAACCCCTCAGACAGCAAGCTGCTGCTGAGGCTGCTGGGAATGCTAGTGGTCCCCATAAAGTATATTGGGATGATGGACTCTTGTACTCAGAGTGTAGAGACCCCAAGCCTGGTGCCACCAGGAGGTTGGTTATACCTCTGAAGTTCAGGGGCTTCCTATTGACCCTAGCCCATGATATTCCTCTAGCAGGTCACCTGGGCCAGAACAAGACTTGGGACAGACTTGTCCCTCACTTTCACTGGCCCCACATGTCTGAAGACACCAAGGAGTTTTGTCGCTCCTGTGTAACCTGCCAAGCCAGTGGGAAGGCAGGTGGCACCACAAAGGCCCCCTGATACCACTACCTGTGGTGGGGGTTCCCTTTGAGAGAGTGGGGATTGATATTGTTGGTCCCATGGATCCCCAAACAGCATCTGGGCACAGGTTTATCCTGGTGGTGGTGGACCATGCCACTAGGTACCCAGAGGCTATTCCCCTTAGGACCACTACAGCACCTGTGGTGGCAAGGGCCCTCCTGGGAATTTTCTCAAGAGTGGGCTTCCCTAAGGAGGTTGTATCGGACAGGGGTGCAAACTTTATGTCTGGATACTTGAAGGCAATGTGGAAGGAGTGTGGAGTGACTTACAAGTTCACCACACCCTATCACCCACAATGCAATGGTTTAGTTGAGAGATTCAACAAAACCTTAAAGGGCATGATTAAAGGGCTCCCAGAAAAGCTTAGGCGAAGATGGGACATACTCTTGCCCTGCCTTTTATTTGCATACAGGGAGGTGCCTCAAAAGGGGTTGGCTACAGCCCTTTTGAACTTTTGTTTGGTCACCCTGTCAGGGGTCCATTGTGCTTGGTGAAGGAAGGATGGGAGTTACCTCTCAAGCCCCCAAAGCAAGACATAGTGGACTATGTACTTGGTCTCCGCTCCAGGATGGCTGAGTACATGAAAAAGGCAACTAAAAACCTTGAGGCTAGCCAGGAACTGCAAAAAGCCTGGCATGACCAAAAGGCTGTACTGACTGTTTACCAGCCAGGACAGAAGGTGTGGGTGCTGGAGCCAGTGGCCCCAGCAGCTCTCCAAGACAAGTGGAGTGGACCCCATACCATTGTTGAACAGAAGGGTGAGGTTACCTATTTAGTAGACCTAGGAACACCCAGGAGTCCCCACAGGGTTCTCCATGTCAACAGATTGAAACCATATGTGGACAGGGCAGACATGGGCTTGCTCATGGCTACTGATGAGGGACAGGAGGAAGAGAGTGACCCACTCCCTGACCTGCTCTCACAGAACCCTGATGATGGGTCAGTGGATGGTGTAGCCTTGGCAGGCAGCCTCATTGCTCAGCAGCAAACTAATTGTAGACAAGTGCTCAATCAGTACAGACATATGTTCTCTCTGACTCCAAGTCAGACCACCTGGTGCACTCATGAAGTGGACACTGGGGACAGTCTGCCTATTAAAAATAAGATTTATAGGGAACCTGACCATGTCAGGGACTGTATCAGGACAGAAATCCAGAAAATGTTGGATTTGGGAATTATTGAACCCTCAGATAGCCCTTGGGCTAGTCCAGTGGTCCTTGTGCCAAAACCTCACACCAGTGGTGGGAAAAGAGAGATGAGGTTTTGTGTGGACTACAGGGGTCTCAATGCAGTCACTAGGACTGATGCCCATCCAATACCTAGGGCAGATGAGCTAATAGACACTTTGGCCTCAGCCAAGTATCTAAGCACATTTGACCTGACAGCTGGCTACTGGCAGATCAGACTAGCTGATGATGCAAAGCCAAAAGCAGCATTCTCAACCCCTAGTGGACATTATCAATTTGTGGTAATGCCCTTTGGTCTGAAGAATGCACCTGCCACTTTTCAGAGGTTGGTGAATACAGTCCTTACAGGTCTGGAGGCCTACAGTGCAGCATATCTAGATGATATTGCTGTCTTTAGCTCCACCTGGGAGGATCACCTGGTCCACCTCAGAAATGTTTTGGAGGCCCTGCAAAAGGCAGGCCTCACTATCAAGGCCACCAAGTGCCAGATAGGGCAGAGTCAGGTTGTGTACCTGGGCCACCTTGTGGGTGGAGGCCAGGTTCAACCATTGCAGAGCAAAATCCAGACCATCATGGACTGGGTTGCTCCAACCACCCAGACTCAGGTGAGAGCCTTCTTAGGCCTGACTGGGTACTATAGGAGATTTGTCAAGGGGTATGGATCAATAGTGACACCCCTGAATGACTTAACTTCCAAGAAAATGCCCAAAAAGGTTCAGTGGACAGCTAGCTGTCAAAAGGCATTTGATGACCTGAAGCAGGCCATGTGCACTGCTCCCATTCTCCAGAGTCCTGATTACTCCAAGACGTTCATTGTGCAAACAGGTGCATCTGAATTGGGGGTAGGGGCTGTACTGTCACAGTTGAATGATGAAGGTCAGGATCAGCCAGTAGCTTTTATTAGCAGAAGGCTGACCCCTAGAGAGAAACGTTGGTCAGCCATAGAGAGGGAGGCCTTTGCTGTGGTTTGGGCTCTGAAGAAGTTGAGGTCATATTTGTTTGGTACTCACTTCCTTGTTCAAACAGACCACAAGCCCCTCCTATGGCTAAAACAAATGAAGGGTGATAACCCCAAACTGCTTAGGTGGTCCATTTCCCAACAGGGGAAGGACTTTACAGTGGAACATAGACCTGGGAGTAACCATGCCAATGCAGATGGACTCTCTAGGTACTTCCACTTAGAACATGAAGACTCAACTGGTCAAGGTTAGTTTAATGTCCCTACGTTTGGGGGGGGGGGTTGTGTAGGAGAGTAGGATGTGCTTCACATGGGTACCCCCACTTTTTGCTGATGCTTCACTGTTTTTCGACTTTAGTCTGGCTGGGGCCCTGCTAATCAGAACCCCAGCCTAGCTGCTTCCTCTCTAAAATGGTTTCCATGTGCCCTAGGCACATCTCTGATTGGAATCTGGAGTGCCCTTATAAGTCCCTAGTATATGGTATACTATGTACTCAGGGCATAGGTACCTCAGAGGCCTACCAGGGGCTGCAGCATGTATTGTGCCACCCCTGGAAGGCCATCCAAAATGATACCACAGGTCTGCTACTGCAGCCTGGGTAAGGTGGTGCATGCACCCCTTAAAGTGGTATAGGCTACCTATATCACTACCATTGCACACACATATAAACCTATAAGTCACTCCTATGGCAGGCCTTACCAATAATGAAGGCAGAGTGCTTGGTTTTTATGTGAGAGGGTGCCCCTGCATGAGCAGAGCCCCTCTACAGCGTTCGGAGTCCCTCCTCTGATGCTGTTTGTGGTACAGCCTGACCATATACTCTTAAGTGCATTATATCCTCGCGGTACAATGCTAACTTTGGACTGGCTGCACCAAAACATGTCGTGTTTGGTGTCAAACATCTTGGAATACTACCCCCCCCCCCGCCAGTCCTGGCGGCGGGGGTAGCATCCCACCCTTCTAGAGGGAGAGATAGGTACACACCGGGCTACCCGGTAACTTCTTTCCAGAGCCCTGGCATCACAAAATGGATGCCGCTGCCACAGACACGGGTCTGGCCTCCTGCTGCTGACTGAAACTCCGGCAGGGGAGGCCTGGACAATAGGTTTCCTGTCCAAGGGAGGTGTAACCACCTCCCCAGACAGGATAGTGTGTATTGGGGCTGGGCGGGAGCATCCTCTGGTGCTTTGAAGTCCTGCACTGGGGGCACATTTGGTGTCCCTGTGCATATGCCAGTTCAAACCGGTTGCAGGGGCTACCTGCCCCTGTTCTGGCGCGAAACTGGACAAAGGGAAGGGGTGTAACCACCCCTCTTCCCTGACCCTCCCATAGGTGGGTCCCCAGAGTATGTCCAACCCCCTAACTTTGTATAAGTATGGGACCCCAGTCCTTAGGACTTTAGATTACCCTGGACCTTCGACGCTCTACCTGAAGATTAGAGGACTGAAGAATCTCCCTTGGGGTCAAGGAGTGACTCCCCTGCTTGGCAGGCACCTAAGAAGCAATTGTCCGGTCTGCATCGCTGAAGCTCCCGCCGGACGCCGAAGTCTTTGCATCACCAGAGGTGGATTTCCAGACTTCCCCGAGGCTGCCCTGAGTCCCCAGCAAAGCTGAGGCCCGTAGCTGTCGTGGGTAACGTGGAACCGTGACCCCTGGACCCCGAGTATTTTTGCAAGTGCATCCTCTTCTGGGTCTCCCACGAAGTTGTGCTTTGGGCTCCGAGTAGCCCCCGCCTCCAGCACCGACTGCACCAAAGATCACTGGCCTCCACTCCACGAGTGTCCTGTGAGCCAGCTCCAAGTGCGTCCACTCGAGGCTCCTTCGCGGTCGCGAGTCCGTTGGCTAGTGGGCCCTCCCGAAGGCAACTCTTCTTCTGCTTGGGCTTTCCTGGTTGCTCCAGACGTGCCCTGACTTACCCTCGCTGGGTGAGTCCCCCAGACCTTGCTGCTCTGCATCAACGTCCTTTCTTTGTTTCTACGAGACTTGCCGTTGCCAAGGCTTGTTTGGTCCAATCCGGTCGCCGACACACCTGCAATCGACAGACGTCGTGGGACAGCTCGAATCCAGCTCCTGGTCGTCATCGACGCCTCCTGGACCTCGTGGCTGAAGAGTCAAGACGACCGTCAACCTACCTGAAGCACCCGACATCGGTGGGCATCTGCTCATCGCCTTCCTGGTCACTGGCTAGTGACCCAAACTCTGTCCCCTCTGCTTTCAGGTTCTTCAGATCTTCGATCCACCCTTGGATCCACCCGAACACTTTCGACTTGGTCGCCAGCAGCACTTTGCAGCAGATCGCCATTGAAAACGACGACGAAACCCGACCCCGAAAGACACCTATGCACCCGGCTTCCCTGGGTGAGGTAACTCGAGTACTCCGGTGCTCCCGTGGGTATAGACTCTAGAACAACCTAGTTCTAAAGGGGTTTGCTCCAAGTCCTCCTCTAAGTGTCCTTTTTCTTTAAAACTCCAACCGCGACATTCCCCATAGAAGTCAACGGCGGCTCGCGGCTGTGTTCTCACACTGCACGCGTCCCACGTGGGTCCCCTGTGTCACTACCTTGGGTGGTTCCTTGAGGGCCAAGCACTTCTACAGGCTCTAGGCCCTGTGTCTAGCTCAGTCGTGGTTCTTATACCACTTTATTGGTATATGGTTTGGTCCGCCCCTAGGGCTCAAACGTGTATTTGTGCTATTACTGTTGATAACTGACTTGTAACTTATGTACTTCGAACTCTAGCCTCATAAAGAGACTAGAGGGGTGTGTTTAAGACTAAATACATATATTTTATATATATACCTGGTGTGGTCCTCTTTCATTTGGTCACTCAAGAGATTATAGACTGGTAAAACAAGCTGCTTTACATTCCTTCAAGACTTAGCCTGAAGGCTGCTCTTCATAGCTACCACTAGGATAGCTTTCAATAAAGGTTGTCTTTAACCTATCTCCAATAAGGGGTTGTTTGGACTGGTGCAAGGTGCCCACTATAATTAGTGGACAGCATATACCAGGCCAACTTCTCACAGTGACTTGCTGTTGTCTTTCTTTTCCCCATCTTGTTAGCCAGGTCTCAGTTCAGGTAGGAAGTATGTGACTTACATGTACAGGGGATAATACTTCTATATACGAGATCTGACAACAGCAATCTTAAGTTTCACCGTTTCCTGGGAAATGGAGACCAAGAGAGGGGGCCCAGCCCGGCCTCCTTCGGTCTCTGACGGGCGCAGGATGGGCCCGCCCTTGACACATTTATCAACTTGATTCCATTGCCTCCTTAATGTATATATCTAGCAAATTCACTCTAGACGAAGCAAAGGTTCCCCGTTGCTCTCTGCTTTGCAGACTGGTTAGATATTTTTGCATTTTCTGTTGTAATTCTGAAATCTAAGACGAGGGTCCCTTTTACACATCCTCGGCTGGATTGAACAATTCCAAATAATCGATCTGTTCATATTTTCATCGGATGATACATTTAAAGTCAGGTTGGACTGACAGGCTTCTCCATGATAGAAGCCTCTGTGTCGATAGATTCAAATCTGTAGCTTCTTCTTTAATGAATAATCTTTCAAAGCTTTTGTTGTTAAAATCTATAAACTGTCGCCGCCCACTGAATCAGTACATTAGAGCCAAAGAAACATCTTTGTTTAGAAAAGCATAGTGTTTTTTTTTTTTTTACAACATCAAATTCCCACTAAAGAACACTCTGCAATCAGCGTGCAGTGGCAAATTTACTGAAGTTTGAAGCAAATAGATGTATTTGTTTTCTAAGTTTACTTTGTGGGATTCGGATATTTTTTCTGGAGATCTCCTCCGGCAAACATTATTAGATGAGGTGATTTCGAGCTAGGCAAAACTTGACATCATATCAAAAGTTATACCATTACTTTGCATTTCTCTTTATTTAGCTTGTCCTTATTCGTTCAGAATGGAAACAAATATTTTGCATTTCTGGAGTCCCCTCAGCTTGTTCTTCAGCTTGGTAATCAGTACAGCTGTTAAAAAGAAAAGGTCTTGGTGTTTCTGTTGGACCTTTACCCACCATTATGGTAAGGATTTGAACAACTCATTCAGCAAAAGGTTAGGTCCTAGGACTTAATTATTCCTAAAGTGCTTTTTGTCCTCGCCATTTCTTCCATCTTACGGAAATGCCATACAGGGCTTTTTATTTTTGCTTTTACTTGTCGCATAACCTAAAGACAAAGATTTGAATCTGTACAAATTCCCTTAATAATGGACCACTACTGCCCTTCCTTTAAGAGCCTCCGTCAGATAACCCTCTGCCCTTGCAAAGCTGACAGTCCTGATTAAATATGGCTGTGGCTACTAAATTTAGCTTCCAACTCAAGGTGTAGGGCTCACTTAACTCCAACGTCCTCATTCTAAGATGGTTGGTAACATCAGGTGGTAATACTGGGCCTGCTGTTACTGACGCAAGTTGGTATCAGTACCCCAATTACTAGCCATTATGAGTTTTTCGCCCTGCAATATGGTATAGCTGGCGGGTCCTGGAATTGCTGGGCACTTTACTGCAGAGAGATTCAATAATTCAGGGCCCTTTCCCCTCACATTTCCCACTTGCTTTTAGCAGGTGAAAAATGTGGGCAGAAAAGAATTTAGTTGTACCGAGTGCAGGTCCACGCAAAGTAAAGCTTAGAGCTGTCTGGGGTGGTATTTCAGCAATTGCATGTGGAATTACCACTCTACACAACTCAGACCGAGGGCCAAGAGTTCATCTGCCTTGCTGACTGGATCACATGCCCAGTTTGTGATAATTTGTCCTGAAATTGCATCATTCGCTTACTTACACCCCAGTATGCTAAACAAGTTCAAATCGAAAAGTTCTAAAGTCTCTTTACAAGGAATGTCCTATACTATATTTATGTACCATCAGACTGTCCAGACTCACATGGAATCCCTGGGTTTTTTGCAGGGAGGTAATACTCATGTGAGGGTTGACGGAACACTTCTCTTGATTTCCACCAAAGCATAAAATCATTGTCCGCCCCTATAAGAAGGAGTGAGGTCAATGATGTATCAGTAATATCTCACTGACCCTACCCCTCTAACCTTCACACATTCTTTGAATGTGAGAGAAAAGAGGGATAAAACAAACCGTGATAGAGGTGATGTAGTGTCATCTGTCTGTCATTTATTTTTAAGATGAATTTCTCCTCCAATCAAACAAAAGAAATGTAGAAAAGGTCCTGGGAAGCTGTTGTATTAGCACAGCCATGTCATATCAGATAAGCATGCGACTGGACTTTGTTTTTAAATCTTATTGAAATAGACACACTTCCAATGTAAAGGATTGTAAGAAGCGGTTTATTGGGTCGTACCTTCCATGGAGTACTTGAAGAAAAGATTGTTGACATCTGTCACCGTCTCACCATCTCCTTCTTGGCTCCTGAGTGTCTTAATCCTTTTAATCAAGTCAGCAATTACTTCATTGATTCCTGCTGAGTAAATGGCCATGTCCTTGGGCTTGAGGATTTTCTGTCTAAGTACACTCCTCATCTTTAACCACTTCTCACCTTCCCTGGAATGGAAAACAATAGCACCTCCATTAAATAGTTCTAGCACTTTCATTTAGAAGATCATTTGAGTAGTTTAGCCACGTACATTGATAGGGAAGTGCAAGACCACTTTCTTAGTGTCACCCTGACAAAATCATTAAGTTAATTACAATATAAACCTTTTACAGTTATGTATCATTGTCATCTATCCTCACGCTTGTGCTTCGCTCATTTCTCATTATGTGTTTAATTCGGCTAACTAGCAATCTCTGGGTACTCTTCTTTCTGACACATGACTTGTTCATCCTCTTGTGGTACAACCTATTGTGTTAACTGCATGCGATTCTCCTTACAGTGCCTCCTCATCAACACTTTGACACAGCCTTTGCCTATTTCTTGTGGTGTTGGCAGTCTATTCTGTGCAGCTTCACAACTAGGCCTGGGCGTTGAACTCCGCTCCGTTCGCGGAGTTTGTGGAGTTTTCTGCACTCCGCACTCGGCGGAGCTCGCGGAGTGCAAGAAAACCCCGCTTCGCATAGTGCAGCGGAGTTTTTTCCCTGCTTGCGCTCGCGAACGGTAAGTTCGCGAGCGCGAGCTGCCGCTCGGGTAGAATTTTTACCCGGGCAGCAGAAAGACCAGCGCGAACAGCAGTTCGCACTACACTCCGCCACTTGCGGAACTCCGCAGAGTTTTTTTGTAACTTCGCGAAGTTCCGCGTAGCAAAACTCCGCGAACTACGCCCAGGCTTATTCACAGCAGCTGACTAACTGTTTTTCTGTGGATGATCCTATTCCATGTTCCTTTGTGTTGACGATGAAACATAAAATGCATTATAATGACTATCCCAAATAAGACCAGACCATTCACAAGTCAGTCCCTCCAGCTGTCAGCATCCTAATGGTGAGATTGCAGAACTCCCGCTAAAAATTGTGTCACATAAAAACAGATAGTGCTCGTTGATAAAAAAGCTGCAAATATAAAAATGCAGGTCCAGCTTGTCTGAAGTGCATAGGAAGTAAAAGAGGTCTAACAAATCTATGTCTAAGAGAACTGAATCTCGGGCAAATAAGTATAATGTGCAAAGTATTACATACAGAGAGGTTGTCGCACACACATGTTGAGAGGTCACAGCTTTTGTACCAGGCCCAGTTCGTAAACATCAGCTGATGAAAAATACCCACCCAGAAATGGGTCAGTAAGCGTTGATGGTAATTAGACATCCCCAACTGCAAATATGGTTCAATACCGGGTATTGACTTGACCATGACGTACTGGCGGACAGATTGCCTGGTTAGCACTGAGGCCTCTCTATTACTATTAATGAACAATACGACTGAACCCTGTAGCATCTGAATTTTCCTAATCACACAGGATGCACGTCAACCCAGGTATTTCAAGCAATGCCAGGCAGGGTACCCTCTCCTCAGAGTAAACCTCTTCTACAGTGCTTTCCTGGAAGGAATACCATGTTTCTCGGATGTGGAAATACAGTGTTACCAA
Organism: Calotriton arnoldi; assembly: GCA_963921515.1. Classification (NCBI taxonomy): domain Eukaryota; kingdom Metazoa; phylum Chordata; class Amphibia; order Caudata; family Salamandridae; genus Calotriton; species Calotriton arnoldi. The sequence goes on along the minus strand of CAWUFW010001599.1, from coordinate 561,865 downwards.
GAGAAAAATGTCCACTTGTATCACCTGATAAATAGTAGATGTAGTTTGAACCTTGCATATCATTCCACATCATGAATGGAGGCGTCACTTCAGAGTAAAGTAGTTATCATAACCACAACTCCAAAAACAAAGGGCCCGATTCTAAGTTTGGCGGTCCTGGGACTGCCAAACCTGCAGTTGCGGTCGGACTGCCGCGACCTCTGTGGTTGGACTGCCCAATTCCGACCCTTGCGGTCTGACCGCCACAAGCCCGCAGGTAGCCTGGCGCCTCTGCCAGGATCCTGGTGGTGAGAGTGGCAGGAAATGGTGGCAGTGCCGATGACGGCACCACCAAGCAAATTATAAGCTGCCTTTCCAACACCAATTTCATGGCAGTGACCCCGGGTGAATCAGTCCATGGGGGTCCGTGTGGGGGGGGGGAACGTTGTACCCCCCCTAGAAGTGCACTTTTGTGCGTGAAGTGCGTGCTATGCATGGCATGGGGCATGCCACACAGTGCACCCGACGTGGCAGCGGTCTCATGGCGGCAGCATGACTGCTGGCTGTTCTCCTCAGCCAAAGCATGTCACGGTGGTGGGACCGCGGAAACAACACAGCCTGCACGGTGGTGTTGTCATAATACGGCGGTGGAGAAGCCGCAGGCTTTGCGGCTTTCTCCCACCTGAGGCATCGGCGGTCGGACTGCCGATGTCGTTATCAGCCCCTAATTCTTTTGCAAGCATAATTTCATTTTTAGAACCTAGAACTGAATCCTTTCTTTATGTATTATTTTTTCTACCCATCTTATATTTCCGTTTTACTCATAGGATTTCTGTGGGCTGCAGCATGTCCCTCTTTTTGACCGGTCTACTTTTGGAAGACATGGAGAAAAATTATTGACAAAGATTAAGTCAGGTCATAACAGAAAATAAAAGCTTCTTACTCACGCCGAAATCAGCCCTGTAGACCTCCCTCGCAGGTCCCTGTACTCCTGCCAAGACTCCATATTGGCTCTCTGTGGTGCTGACTTCTCTGACCTGAGGACATGGGCAACCATATCTCGATCGGCAATGGACACGACAAACTGGGGACCGAAATGAGACTTGAAGATTCGCCCATATTCTTGGGCATGTTTTTGCTAAATCACCCAAAAATAGACAAGTAGAATAGTATAAGAAAATAGAAATAACATGTCAATATTAACGATGCAAGTCAAAGGGCAGAGAGTGAGGACATAAATAAAAACAGCATGTTAGGAGTGATAAATCCTAAACTTTGCCTTCAAATTGCAGCTTTTACATTCTACCAATGGTAAACCACAGATAAGAAAGAAAAGAATAACATTCAGCCAACTAATATGGTAATCATCTGCATACGTCCTGCTGTACACCATTTACAATTCATATAATTCTTTGTATGTATGTGGTATTTGTACTGTGTGAACCTAGCTGAAGGCAGTGGAGTGCTGTACAATGTCAAAGGCTGGTATACAGTCAATGAGTGATAGAGGTAGCTGGGTATTGGACAGTAACTGCATTATGATGCAGTGTTCTTTAATAAGGTGTGTCTTCAACTCTTTCCTAAACTGGAGCAACGGAGGGGCAGTACGGCGGTCCTTAAGGATACAGATCCAGCATTCACGCCCCCTTGAAGAGTAAAGGTAAGGGACATATGTGCATCCTCTACAGTGCTACTTATCTTAGAATATTGACTACTCATCAACCAGATCACAACACACAAACTTTAAAAACTCTACCATTCCAGACAACAATATTTTTTTTTTAGAGTTTAATATAGCGCGAACTAGACCCGAAGTTATCAGGCATCAGAGCACTTTACATGAGCGCCACTTTCATTACACAAGGACACATTCATTTTTGTTAGGCACGGGGAGATTAAGTGATTTGCCCAGAATCACAGGATGTTGAGCGTCCTTGCCGAGACTGGAACCTGGTTCCCCAGCTTCGAAGTCGACCGCTTTAGCCGTAAGGATACATCCTCTCCCACTTCCCTCCTAACTCTTCTAAATACTCTTAAATCAAACACACGTTCAAACAATATGATAAACATATTAATAATTACAGATTATTTTGTCATTTCTCTCCTTTCACCACAGACATACCCCATAGTTTCTTTGGCCACCTGGCCTTTTCTTGTTTCCTTACTTATTACCACACTTCATATGTTAACATGCCATTCATTTCTTCCTTCTCCAAGCACTGCATCCTTCCAACATTTCAGTGCCTTTGCCGGTTCAGAGAATACATCTGTCCTTCTTTTCCCTTTCATGAATTGTATTCTCACCATATCATCCTCCTTTACACTCTTCACCTGTACTGACTTCCTAGAGTCACCATCTCAACTCACTTTTAGACAACATTTCCTCCTTGTCAGTTTGAGCTGTTTTCAAATTGAATTACTTTTTTCATGTTCAGCCCTTATTCATGGAGGCAGTCCTTTGCATTTACTAACCTTGCAAGAAAAATATAGTACTTTTATTATTAACTGCAGACATAGTGGGTGCATATATTCTGCCAATGGGCTGAGCAAATGTTCTCAGGGCCTTAGGATTGGAGGTTACCTCAAGAATGGATAGAATGTGTAGCAGCAAGAATATAAAAGAAGAGCACAGAAATGGTTTAATGAAAATAAAAGGGTAGTGTAATATCAGGTTACTATTTGACTGGAGTGTGAGCCCTGGTCTAGTAGCAAACACAGTCCATGTCAGGGTGAGGCACAAGCCAACCCTAAATTACTCTGTGCTCAACCCTATGGTAGCTTGGCACAGAGAAGTCAGGCTTAATTTAGAGGCAATGTGTAAAGTATTTGTGCAACAATTCGTAAAACTTCAAACAGTGAAAACAGCACACAAAAAGTATCCCACACCAAGTTAAAAAATAAAGCAAGATGTAATAAATAAAACAAGACCAAAATGACAAAAATCCAATCAGTAGAACCAGAGATATGAATTTTTAAAGAATTTAGTAACAATAGCGCCAAAAAGCACAAAGCCCCAACTTAGGATATATGGTCGCAGTGGACTGGGTCAAATTCAAAAGTTCAGGTCGGATACAGTACCCAGACCAGTCCTACTGAAGTTTACCTTCCCAAATTTTGAGCCAAGACTCCTATTTGCATTTCAGAGGGTCATGAGGAGCAGGGAGAGCATAGTGGAAGGCTGTCGGAGAAGCAGGAGGACCCGGCCGGCGTCATGGGTGAGCGTTGCTGGAGCTTTGCGTTGGCGGTCCCCGTAAGTGGTCGATGCTGCAGTGCGGTTTTGTGCGAACTGGCCCCGTTTGCAGTCACAAAGAGCCCTAAAGCTTGATTTCAACGCCCACGCACCACACTAAGGGTCCAGGACCTGAGAGGCACCACTTTGGGGTCAGAAACTTACTGCAAGTGGGTCAATGAGCAGGTGCAGGATGTTGGGGAGCCTTTTATGTCCCCGAGGCTCAGATATGGAGGATAGCAGCTTAGCCCTTGGAGCCACTCTGGGGTCCTGGGTTCAAGATGAAGTTGCAGGTCCAATTCTCCTTGACCCCGCAAGAGGGCAGCAGGTCAGCACAGGAGGGCAGCAATTCCTTCAGAGCAGCAGTTCAGCAGAGTGGCAGTCCTTGTAGCAGTACAGCAGTCCTTCTACCTGGCACAGTATCCATATGTCCAGAAGTGTACTGAAGAGTTGGTGTCTGAGGTCCAGTATTTACACACAGTTGTGCCTTTGAAGTGGGGAGAAGCTTCTAGAAACATGCATTTGAAGTGCACAGAAGCCCTGCCTACCTGGCACTGACTCCATACTAACTACAGGGGTTATGCAGCCCTTTGTGTGGAGACAGGACACCGCCTATTCAAGTGTAAGTGGGACTGGGCCCAGCTCCTCCCACACATGCCGCCAGCGATGGCCCATCCCGTCACACCCAAGCTCCCCACTGTATATGGCTGTCTAGGAGGAGTATACAATCAAGTGACCCAGGGACAGGCTGCAAGCACCAAATGCCTAAGGCCAGTAAATGCCAACTTTCTAAAAGTGGCATTTTTTTAATTGCAATTTAAAATCCGACTTCACCATAAGTTAGGATTTTAAATTGTGACTCCAGAGAAGCCAAACACGAACTGGTTACCTATTCCCATTTGGAAATTACACATATAAAATGTAATAAGGTCATTCCAATGTTATCGTATGGGAGAGGTAAGTCTTCCAGTAGGGAAAAACGGATTTAAGAGTTTTTCACTACTAGTAAACGTAAGACTTTAAAGTAAATGTCCAACTTTTTAAATACACTTCACTCTGCACTTGGGGCTATCTAGGGCCTACCCTGAGGTGTCTTATATGCAATAAACAGGAAGGGTTGAGCCTGGCAAAAGGTTTACTTTGCCAGGTCGAAATGGCCGTTTAAAAATGCACACACAGGGGGGCGTGGCTAGCCGATGAGCAGGATGGCCGCTCTGGGGTAAAGCTCCGGTCGGCCACCGGCTAATTCCCCGAATATATCCGCTACATAGATCCGTCTGCCTGGAACTATCGAGGTCGGAAGTGTGCCTCGATCTGCTGCCTGCCCGAAGCCTTCCTGGGGGCGATTTGGCAGCTGACCGCCGACGCTAGAGCCAGAAACAGTTTACGGCCGCGAGACGGGGGCGGACCTGGCAGAGACGCCGCGCGGCCTGAGGTGCGGCCCGGGAGCGCGCTGACAGTCATCGGCCCTGGAGAGCGCCTGCGGCTGCCGGACTGTACTGTTGGCGAAGGACGTGGACTGGGCGCGTTTTCCCGAGCTGGGAGCCGGTGTGAGGTGCTCCGGATTACTAGTGAGTCGCGGGTGCCCGGGGCGCCCTAGTCACCGCGCTGGGGCGAACAGCCTACCCGGAGCACTATTGTCTCGACGGCCGGATTAATGGGTGGCAGCTGAGGAACGACCTTCTTGATCCTACGCCCCCGCATGCTCTGGGGGATAGCGTGAAGACCTGTGGCCGCTGGGAGGGCGGTGGGACCGAGCCTCACGGTCCAGACTCTCTTCCCCCCCCTTGTTCTCCATCGGATTGAAGATCTCCACTTTCAGGGAGTGGGGGGCACCGTTAAGCGCCTACGAAAGGTGCCATTCCTCGACTTCTTTGCCCACTGTTATCGGGGTGGTACTATCCCGGGGGGAGAGGCTGCGCTTGCTGTACATTCTACCGGCCGCCATTTTGAGACGCATGAGACCCATCGCCATATAGAGCAGAGCCTAAGAATTTACAACCGATCTGTGGTCGTCTTCACGTGTCTTCTGACGAGTCTGAGCTCTGCTGTTCCTTGTCTGGGGTGGAGACGTAGAGCGCAGTGGCCACCTCGAGGGGACCCAAGCCCTCCACGCTACAAAAATTATCAAAATATGCCAACTCCAAGTCAGCGGATTCTGAGGTGCGGCTACCGGATGAAGAAGCAAAACGGCAATCAACTGATGGAGGCCCGACGCTAGCGGACATAATGGAGGCGGTACAGGGGGTTCGTACGGCGCTGGAGCTCAAAATTGATACTGTCTCCATCGATGTCAATTTGATTCGTACTGATCTCCGGAATATGGGGGACCGAGTCAAGGCAAATGAAGGGTCCATCGCTACACTCACGGCCTCCACCACACGCCTGGAGTCGGTGGTCAAGCACTTACAAACCCAGACTACTGACCTTGAGGCCCGGCTAGAGGACTATGAAGGACGCACACGCAGGAACAATATACGCATTTTAGGTGTTCCTGAATGGGCGGAGGGGCCGGCTACTGATCTTTTTGTGAAGGACTTAATCCAAAATCATCTGCAACCTCGATCCCTCTCTAACTATTTTTCCGTCGAGCGCGCTCACAGAGTACCTGGAGGCCCTCCGCGGCCGGGTGCTCCCCCTCGCCCTATCCTGGCGCGCATTTTCAATTTTCGAGATCGAGACGTCATCCTCCAGGCTGCTAGGAACGGACCATCCCTAAAATTTGAGAATTCCAGTATAACCCTTTTTCCGGACTTCACTCATAAGGTGCAATTGAAACGTCGCTCCTTCCTGGAAGTCAAACGCGCTCTTAGGGGACACAATCTGAAATACGCCATGCTTTTCCCGGCGAAGCTACGGGTGCAGGCAGACGGCAAGTCACTGTTCTTTCACTCCCCGGAGGAGACCTGGGACTGGTTGGAGAGGTGGAGATCGGCTCCGGATCGGGATGCTGCCTCTCGGGACCACGCACAAGACTCCGACCGTCCTCCGGGGAGGCTTGGTTGAACTCCTTGTGCAGGTATCATAGCAGCCATTATACGCTGAGACTAATCTTTTGTTTTTTGCAAATGGTTGGGACATTGTTTGAGTTCCTGGGTTACACCCCTGAACTGTCATGGACAAGAATCGTCTGCTATTCCCATATTGACTTAAGTGCATATGTCTTTAAATATGTATTTCTTGCATAACTTTCGTTTCTTTGACAGTGATCTCTGGGATGAACAGGAACGTTGAGACATGGTTTATTGATGTGTTTGGGGTTATAGATTCCCACTGGCGGTTGCCAGATATTTAGATTTTTCTTCTGGGCAGATATTTTGTTCTTCTGGGGGAAGAGGGCCGAATCTTGGGTTCGTTGGTTAAGTAGCGTTTCCCTCTTCTTGGGTTCTTTATGGGTATCCAAGCACTCTGCAAATTGGGGTGGTGGGCAGTTCTGAGTCCACGTTGCAGGGAGGCAGGGTGGGGGGAGGTTTCAGGGTGTTCTATGAAAGGGGTTATGTGCTTTTTATTTTTTGTTTTAAGCAATCGGTCTATGTCGAATATGTGTATTTATATGATGGTAACTGAAGCTTATAGGGATTCCGACTGTATGTTTATACATTGTGCTTTCTGGTGCAAGGTGGTTCATTGGGCCCGGTGGGAATTGGGGTTCCTGTTTTTTTAATCTAATAGGTGACACTCCTGCAGCCTCAGCGCCCCTGGGCCGACTCAAATTGATTATCTGGAATGTTAATGGGTTGGGCGACCGGATCAAAAGGGGTTTGGTCTTACAATATTTGAAGCGACACTCCCCTGACCTTATACTTCTCCAGGAGACACACATACCGGCACTACATATAAGGCGCTGAACCGCTGGGGTTACAAATTGCTTGCTCATGCAGGGTTTACCAGGGGGTCCAGGGGGGTGGGTATCCTTGCAAGATCCTCCCTTCCCTTTCATGTTAAGAAAGTCACATATGACCCTGATGGACGATTTGTCACCATATCCGGGGATTGGGAGGGCCGTTCCCTCAATGTGACCTCACTATATATTCCCCCCAAACTTCACTCTTCCACTTTGACCGCGCTGGGCTCACACCTACTAAATTTACCTGAGGGAGACCTTTTATTGGGAGGTGATTGTAACGCCGCCATGGTCGGAGAAATAGACCGTTTACCATCCCGACGACCTGAGCCACAGGGGAAATTGCTATCAGACTTTTTAGCGGCCCTTGGACTGATTGACACGTGGCGTACTCTTCACCCCTTAGACCGACAATACACCTTCTTTTCTGGGGTACATGGGAGTCTGTCCCGTATTGATTATTTGTTTTGCCAGGCCTCTCAACTTTCCATGATGGGTGACATCTCCTTTTTACCCAGGGGCATATCCGATCATTCCCCGATCCTAGCACATTATGGTGGGGCTCTTCCCCGTTCGTATCGAGAGATGGCCCTTAACGCATGGTATCTCCGAGTCCCGGACATACGAGATAAGTTGATGAAGGCCACGTCAGATTATTTTGCAGAAAATGAGGGCTCCGTCGACTCAGATGTAACACTGTGGGAGGCGTACAAAACGGTGATTCGTGGGTGTGGGGTGGCAGCGGTGGCGGGCCATCGACAGGAAAAACGTAAACGGCTAGAAGATATTGAATTAGAGGTGGCTAATCTTGAACGTGATCTTATCGCATCTACCTCTCCAGACACTATTCATAGGCTTGCAGTGAAGCAGAAGGAATACCATGATATTGCTAGTGAGGCAGCCCGGGCGCATTATCGCTCTACTCAGTATAGGGTTTATGAAATAGGTGATAAAGCCAGTAAAATACTGGCGTGGTTGGATAAACGGGAGGCGGCCAACCGCTGGATTGCTGAAATTGTTGCTCCGGATGGAGAGAGACGTAGTGACCGGGACGGAATTGCGGAGATTTTTGCCAACTATTTTAAACGTCTCTATGTCCCTACCTCCACTTCTACTCAGGAGGAGGCCGCTGACTTACTTTCTACCCTTCCCCTACCGTGCCTAGACCCCCAAGATGTGTCTGATCTGGATGCCCCTCTTGATCCTGAGGAGGTGTCTAAAGCAATCGGGGCACTGCGCTCTGGAAAGGCCATGGGGCCCAGTGGCCTCCCAATCGAATTATACAAAGCAACCTCGCAGGTCCTAGCTCCAGATCTCCGACGAATGTATAATGAAAGTGTAGAGCATGGGGGCTTACCCAAGACACAACGTCTGGCTAACATTGCAGTTATACATAAAGAAGGAAAACCCCGAGATCAATGCGGCTCCTATCGACCGATCTCCCTTCTTGACCCGGAGGTCAAAATCCTAGCTAAGCTTTTGGCCCTTCGCCTATCGCCCCACCTACATAAGCTGATCCACCCGGACCAATCCGGTTTTATGCCAACGAAGAACACGGCACTCAATCTCCGTCGCCTTTACGGGGTGCTGGGCAGGGCCTCCACCATACGAGAGGACGCGATAATTGTGTCCTTAGATGCTAAAATGGCGTTCGATATGATGGAATGGCCTTTTTTATTTGCCTCCTTGGAGAGATACGGATTTGGTCCAAGATTTATGGCCTGGATACGTTTATTGTATACCAAACCCCTGGCCCGCGTTTCAGTTTACGGTGGCAGATCGGCAGTTTTTGAATTGGGGAAAGGCACGAGACAGGGTTGTCCCTTGTCACCGCTGCTCTTTGCGTTAGCACTGGAGCCCTTAGCGGTGTGGATTAGAGGAGATCCGTCTATCCGCGGATTAAATTGGGCCCCAGATTGGTCAGATAGAATATCCCTATGCGCCGATGATATTCTTTTGTACTTAGCCAAACCCTGGTCCTCGCTGCATTCTGTGCTCCATATCCTGGCCCTTTTTCGGAAATACTCGGGCTACATTATCAATTGGGACAAATCCTTGATATATGTCCTTAGTGGGAATCCTCCACGACTCCCCCGAGATTGTACGGCCGATGTAGTCACAGAGGGCTTCCGTTATTTAGGTATCTATGTTACGAAAGATCAAGATGTCTTCCATAGGAGGAATCTCCTTCCACCCCTGCATCGTCTCCGTGCGGATGTCCAGCATTGGAAAGGGCTACCCCTCACCTTACTTGGAAGGGCTGCTCTTTTTAAAATGATGGCACTCCCCCGTTTCCTGTACGCCCTGCAAAATACACCCTATCCAATCTCGCCACAATATTTTTCATCCATTTACTCCGAGGTCCGCTCCCTGTTATGGAATGGCGGCACTCCCCGGATCGCGTTGGCCAAACTCCAACGTAGTTGGTATGACGGCGGTATTGCACTTCCTGCACTTAGACTGTATTACTGGGCCTCTCAGCTGGTGGCTCTCAACCACTGGGCCCATCGTCCGATTGCGGACCCGGCGTACAGAATGGACCGATTTAATATGACAGCGGGTAACTATATGAGGGCACTATACGGCGGGCCCAAACATGTACCTTTGTTCCCACCCACCTCCACCACAATTTCAATCTGGCATGCAGCCACAGCCGCGCTGGGTCGGAAGAGTAAAATCACACGAGTTACTCCATTATTAGAATCCTGTCACTTAGGGATGTTGTCAAACCAGCCCGGTTTTGATAAATGGGACCTGATTGGTCTCTCTGAAGTTGGAGACATGTGGGCGGGGGGCACGGTGGTTCCATTTGCTGAGCTACGGGCCAAATACCAGCTCCATGAGGGGGAAACATTCCGTTACCTACAAGCACGTAGCGCACTTACTAAGGCCATCCCTAAGGGCTCTGATCTCCCCGCCTCATCGCCTTTAGAGGATAGGCTCCTAGACGACTACCTGCCAGATAAGGCCATTTCTTTAACATACTGTAAGATACTTAACAACCTCCCAGAACCACTTGATAAAATTCGTATGAAATGGGTGGCCGAATTTAGGGGCTATACCGGATGAGGACTGGAGGGAGGCCCTGGCATCTCCCAGGGAGGTGGCCATCAGGTCCCGATTTAAACTTATTCAACTAAAATTACTACACACAGAGCTTACTATACTTCTACAGCTTTGGTTAAGATGGGATTCCTAGCCTCCCCACTTTGCCCCCGGGAATGTGGTGCTGTGGGTACTTTTCTGCATCAGTGGTGGGACTGCCCGATCCTTCAACACTACTGGAATGAGATTGTATCACTTATGTCCCACATATGTCGGAAACCAATGGAACCCTCCCCAAGGCTATGTCTTTTAAACATATGGGACACTACAGACCTGAATCGTACTGAACAACTGTGGGTCTCTCTGGGTTACATGGTAGCAAAGAGGAATATTGCCAGAACATGGAAGGGAGGAGTCGTGCCCCGAAGTACGGACTGGGCTGCAGATATGGACTGGTGCTTGCAGGCTGAGAGGGTGATATATGAAGGTAGAGGCTGCCCGGGCAAATAGAATAGAATATGGGGCCCATGGAACGAATACAGAGGACTTTGGTGTACCCCCTTTGTAGATGATGCTCCTTATAATGTAGATGGGGAATCCCTTTAGAGATCGACGATTATGATTTGCCTGTATGTCATTGTTACTGTCTATTTAAATTTTTATTGATCGCATGTATGACACATTTCTTTTCAGTGATGTATCCTTCCTGATGATTGTTTTCTCTTTGTTGTTGCTGTTTGTTGTATTGTTAATTTTAAGGTTGTAATAAAAAAAGATTAAAAAAAAAAAAAATGCACACACAGGCTGCAATAGCAGGCCTGAGACATGTGGTGGGTGGCACAATCAGTGCTGCAGGCCCAATAGTAGCATTTAATTTAAAGACCCTGGGCACTTTACTAGGGACTTACAAATAAATTAAATATTCCAATTTGGTATACGCCAATCTTACCATGTTCTAAGGGGAGAGCACAAGCACTTTAGTTCTGGTTAGCAGTTGTAAAGTGTGCAGAGTCCTAAACCCAACAAAAACAAATTCAGCAAAAAGTGAATGACAAAGGCAAAAAGACTGGGGATGACCCTGCAGAAAGGACGAAGTCCAACAGGTATAACTTTGCATTAGGAAAATACTTGCATGCTAGTGAGGGGTCAAGCGGTTATGAATCTTGATAACTGACTATTTTAGGATAGAGTGGCATGATGAAATAATTATTGATGTTGACACTAGGACTCATGAGTGCATGTATATTCTGGGTTTTTATATAGGACTGCATGCCACCAGCTGTTCTGCCAAGTACCACGCATCAGGCATTTCAGTGTGGTGCTCCGCATCATTGCACTGAAATGCATTGTCACGCATTATGCATAGCGCCTCAGCTGTTAAGACAAGCCGTTTATAGTGCTACCTAAATAAAACTGTGGTACGGCGGTGCAGGTTTTGTGCCCTGCTCACTCTGCTGCTTCATGCTACAATGTATTTAATACTATTATGAGGCGCTGGGGGGACTGGACGTCACGTCCTGCCGCAGGAGTTAACTTGTGGGAGGCTGCATATTTAGACATGCGTATTAATAGAGATGTGTGCACGCTTTGCACACTCTCAGACTTTCACCAATGTACCTGGCCTGAGACCGACTGGAGTCACCGGCGTTGCAGCGCAGCCAGAGTCGCGCTCCAGATGAAGTTGGTGAGATAGAGGGCAGCCTAAATAATTTCCTTCAGGATGGGAAACGTGGGGCTCTGTTCTCCAAGGAGCCACATACGCACACTCTCACCATTAAGAACCAAGCAGTAAGTCGAAAGGAAGTAGGTGGATTGTGCCTGCTGATGCATCGCTTGTTTGCATTTCTGCAAATGGGAAGCATTTTTTCACGGGCTGCAGGACACATTAAAGCTGGGTTGGAGCACGTGTCATGTCAGAGTACTTTAGAGGTCAGGCGCTTGTGACAAGCATCCTCGGCCATTGAAATGTGGGCCTGTGTGTCCTTGCCAATGGAATGCACTGGGCTGATATAATACTTTGGAGGTTCCGTTGCAGCCACTGGGTTTTAACAAACACCTTTGGTGCACAATCCCACGGCATGCAACAACAACAACAAAAACATCACTGCAAATACATGTCTAGCATTGCTCCAGCACAACCGTAAAAGGGAGTGTCACATTTGCATTTTCAGAATTAAATGAGAAATGCTATTCATGGAAAAAGTAATATTTTTAGGGATTGTAATGGAATTATGCCATAGCTTTTACTTTCAACATAAAATAGGGAAACCTTCCCTGTGGAAGGACCCCTCTGATGCCTAAGTGAGACATGACTTGCCTAAGTGAGACATGACTTGATTTAAAACAAGTTCAATAAGGCTTCTCTCAGCTTCGCTGATGCTCTCATATAACTTGATAATAATGCAAATAAACTGAATACAACTGTCAAAACAAGACCATCTTTGCAGGCAGATAAACACAAGAACATTAACTAGTGCCTCCTAATCGCTTGTGTAGCGCTGCTGCCTGGCTGAGAGATTGTTCTCTCTTAAGGGGCTATCCTCTGAAGAGAAAGCAAGAGGCCTCTCCTGCACCACTAACAGACACCACACCACCAGTAAGCATTCCAAAGTGTTTTTTAGGTCGAGCCTGAGTCAGCGCGCATGAGCTGCTCAGCGAGACTTGTTGTAGTGGAGTACGGAATAGATGCTACGCCCACTCTCCGCCCATGTTTGTCATTGGCTTGTGTCAGTGTCCTTCCTAAATGCTGGTGTCTGATTCGTAAAGAGGCTTGTTAGTCCCTCCTTACTACCGCCTTGTCTTCATCTGTAACCTCCCATGGCGACTGGCCCCTTTACTTCGGTTGTTACATGGTACGTGTTCTTTAAGGGTTTAAGCACTATTTTCTTTATTGAGTTTCTCTTGCTGCAGGCATGACGTGCTTTACTTACGTTCAGCCCACCATGCCCGCTTTCTCTTTTGAAGCAGCCAGGACAATGGCGGGCGCTTCTTTGAAATGCAATAGGTCTCGCATTTAAATGCGAGACCTATTGCATTGCAAATATTTTTTCATATTGTTAGTTTCTTATGTCTTTTGCGTCCTTCATTTGGAATAAAAATGTAAATAAATGGGCGTGCTGTTGGCGTCTATGTGTAATCTGCAGATCACTATTCGAGTCCTACAAGACCAGCTAAGCCTTTCAACTCTCCGAGGTCGATAAATTGTGTACCGCTGTTTAGAGTTAAAAAAACGGACCCCTCTCCCCCCCACACCCACCAGAAGTAAATGTGTCCTGCAAGGGCCTCAGCTCACCCTCTATCGCCGACATTAAAGCAAACACAGTCTAGTGCCTTGAAAATGGGTCCAATCAAAGGGGCAACGGTGCTAATTGGAGACTGGATTTTTAGGTCGAGCCTAGCGGCAGCGCGCATGCACTGCTCGCTCTGCGAGACTGCTGTAGTAGAGTATGGGAGAGAAGCCGCGTCCACTCTCCGCCCATATTTTTCATTGGCTTGTGTCATTGTCTTTCGTAAATGCTGCCTTCGGATTCGTTAATAGGCATGTTAGTTCCTCCTTAGTACAGCCTTGTCTTCATTTGTACCCTCCCATGGCGACTGGCCCCTTTACTTTGGTTGCTACACGGGACCTGTTATTTAGTCTGTAAGCACTATTTACTTTATTGAGTTTCTCTTACTGCAGGCTGGACATGCGCTGCTTCAGTTGAAACCGCTTGTGTTTTTTTAAGCGACATGGCCGCCCCCGTAACACGGGCGCCCGCTTTCAATCACTTTAACCCGGCATTATCTTGTCTCTGTTTCAACCCCCCAAGTAAAATAAATTTAGAAATGATTAGCGAATTAAGTCATGTGAATTTCAGATAGCACATAATCGTGTGCTAATGGGCTGAAGCTGACAACAGCACATCTGTGTTACATATCATCTGCACCAAAGCCACCTGATAGGGTTGTTTTCAAAAGCCTATTTTATTAACAGCACCACCACCAATACCACCACCACCACCAATACCACCACCACCACCAATACCAATACCGCCACCAATACCAGCACCACCACCAATACCAGCACCACCAACAATACCAACACTACCAACAATACCACCACCAACACCACCACCTCAGCACCTCTCGCTCACTAGTAATAGCAGGGGCACTGTACGAGGCCGCAGCTGCAGCAGAAACCATCCCTCCCTCCATGCCTGCCATAAAGCACATCCCGCCCTACTACAGCTGTAGTGTATTTATTAGGCCAAAGATAGCAATGACATTACGCAATGCCACACTGCACACTCAAATCACGGAGAGGGCAGGAAATAGCCCCCCCCCCGCTCTTCCTCCTGAGCCGCGATAGTGTAATCACAGAGCGAGACGTGTTGGAGCGCTTTGTTAGTGTTTATAGCTTGGATCATATGTAACTCTCACTACACACTTTGTGTCTGTGTAATTTACAACACTTAGACATCTTCTTCACTGCACTATTCATCACTACTTTCAAGACGTCGCAGGCCAGTCTCTTCCTCTGATATTTGCAATCCAACAAGCGGTCGAGAAGGCCCTTTATTGCAATACAATAGGTCTCACATTTGCAATAGTTTACGCTATTAGTGTTGTAAATGACAATGCCTTTTATGTTTTAAAACCCAAAACATAAATAAAAGGCATTGTCATTTACAATGCCAATAGCTCAAACTCGCGTGAATGCGAGACCTATTGCATTGCAAATGCTTGTTCATTTAAGCACCCTCTTTCTGCGCCCTAGCACTCACTTCTCAAGATAACATTCAATTTATCACACTCCCAAGTGCCTGTCGTCCTGTCCCATCCCCTCAACGAGGACATTAAGAGCTCTACAGAGGGTTCTAATCCGTGCTATATTTTAATAAATTGCATATTTTAATCAGTGCCGAGGGTTTGTTTAAAATGTCGGCTTGACTAATGCGCGCTGCACTTTAAGACTGGGGCGCGTCTGAGACGCCCCTAATTACTATTCACAGACGCTAGGTAACATGATAACTCTTAACTCGCTTTCAGTCTGTATAATAAGTTAAAAAAAATAGGGTGACTCAGATTTGCACAACGAAAGTTCTGATTTTGAATTTATGATCTCCATAAAAGAACTGTGCTGGGACTAAGAGGCATTCCTATGGGATGGATCCTCTCTCTACCCCAGTTTCTGCTTAGGTCAAAGAAACACCTTTTGTTTTGACTGAGTTTATTTAAAATTATGAGGTAACCCTTTGTGTCCAGGGCAAGTTACAAATAGGCTTCATTTTTCCCGCGTCATACTGAGCTGGCTCTATCAAGTGAAACTACTTCAAATATTTAGCAAGGTTATCCGCGGGGTTAGAGGGTGACATTCTTCAAAATTGGTGTGACTGCAATAAGTGAAAGTGTTGGGAAGAGTTGTGCGTTTTGTCTCCGTTTGCCTGTGTTGTCCTCACTGCATTTGAGTGCTTTAATAAGGGGATCAGTATTAAACCTACTTCCACATCAGTGAAAACCTATGAAGGTTTTGATATCCTCTGCCCTGGACTGAAGAGGTGCGTACATCTGTGTTATTGTGCACACGTATGCTTCCCCTGTTCACCAGTGGTTCAGTTCAGGTCTGGCACTGAACCAGGACGGGGCTTGGAATAGGGCAAGGGTGCGATGCGGTGCTTCATAACTAAGGCTCCCTGTTTTCCGTTTTTACTGATTTTTACAGATAAATACAGACAGAAAACCATTTATTTTCTTGTCTGCATTTACTTTTAAATGTGGATAAAAACGGAAATTGGGTTCTTTTTGAGTGATTCTAAATACACTTTTCCATGACTGCCAGGCCAATAACTGTGTGGATTGATGGGTAAGGGGGTTGAAAAAGAAAGGCATTTTAGTAAAGAGTCTTAAACAGCAGTAGCTATGCACAAGGCTGATACTGAAATGTGCATATTTTCATATAAGTGCATTGATTTATCTTCTGCGGGTGTTCATATCACTTAAACCTGGCAGGCATTCAAGCATAACTGTATATTTATTGGTTAAATTAATGTGGAAATATACCAGTTTCAGCTTTACTTTTTTAACAAAACCCATAATAAATGTGGATAAATACAGATAAAGTTGACAAAAAATAAATATGGATAAATACAGACGGAAATGACAAAAAAATAAATACCATAAAGCCGGGAGCCCTATTCATAACCCACCCCTGAAAGTATTGTTTGCTGTTTATTAACTGACTAATGACGTTTCTAATGCACCGACGTTCACCTTTAAGTAGAATTACAAGGTTGATTAAATCCGTGCAGCTCTTACTGTTTTTGGAAGCCATTACTGCAAATGATTAGAAACGCTACAACGTGTTCTTGATTAAATAGCCCCGTTCGTGTCTTTATTCGAAACTGCCTCAAGGTAGTGCTGCGCTAATCATTGCCATGGTTTAAACTCCTTAACTCCACAAGGGCTTTTCCAGTATCTATTAAATACTACCAGCGCGGCAATACCCCAGCATTAGTGCAGCACCTCCCCCTCAGCGTCAGCGCAGAGCTACCACAGCATCACTCAGCCCCACCGCAGCATCACTCAGCACCAACTCGGCATCACTCAGCCCCACCGCGGCATAACTCAGCGCCAACTCTGCATCACTCAGCCCCACCGCAGCGTCACCCCAGCGTCACCCCAGCCTCAACCCAGCGACACCCCGGCGCCATCCCGGCATTACCCCAGCATCACCCGGCGCCACCACGGCATCAACTCAGCGCCACCACGGCATCAACTCAGCGCCATCACAGCATCAACTCAGCATCACTCGGCGCCACCTCAGCATCACTCGGCGCCACCTCAGCATCACTCGGCGCCACCTCAGCATCACTCGGCGCCACCTCAGCATCACTCAGCGCCACCTCGGCATCACTCAGCATTACTCAGTGCCACCTCAGCACAGCACCATCTCAGCATCAGCACAGCACCACCTCATCAGTGCACCACCAGTGCAGCACCATCTCTGCATCAGCATAACACCCCCTCCACATCAGTGCACCACCACCAGCGCAGCCCCAACTCAGCAGCAATTCAGCACCAACACAGCACCACCTCAGCATCAGTGCAGCACCACCTCAGCATCACTCAGTGCCACCTGAGCACCAGCTCTGCACCCCCTGAGCACCAGTGCAGCACCACCACCTCTGCATGACTCGGCACCACAGCGTCAGTCAGCACCACCTCGGTATCACTCAGCATCGCCTATGTACCAGTACACCACCACCTCAGCATCACTCAGCAAGACAAGAGTGTCATTCAGCATCACCTGAGCATCACCTTCACACCTCCGCACCAGTCACCGCCACCACCTCAGCATCACTCAGTCTGCCCTCGGAATCTGACATCTGTTGATTCCCCCTAGCATACGTCCGCTCCTAGTGTTGTAATACAGGTACTGTTGCCCAACCTTCACCCTCCCGTTGTTTATGCCCCCCATAACAAAATAAGCTATAACAAACAACCATTGGAACAGGCAGAAAGAAGTTGCCAGCATTGCAAGGACAAAAAAAAAAACTGAAGATATTTTTTATTGTAAATACTTTTTTTAATATGGTCGTTCAGTTGTACATAATGCCTTCTTGGTCCATATATAAGGTTCTGACACTTTATTATAACTTTTCAGCACTATGCACAGCAGTCACACTTCTCTACAGCATAGCTTAAAGACATTGGCAAAGTCATTATCTCTGGCTAAACACTTGTAAGGTCCCAAAGGCGAGACCTATTGGCTATGCCAATTTTTTTTTTTTTGATGACGTCTGTTTGGATGTTGAAACCATTCACTAGATGGCCCACGCCCTTTAATGAATGGTCTTGGGTAGCACACACAGTATTGATTCAGACGATCTCAACACGCAAATGGGTGTAATGCCTGATATTTCTCTGTTTCCCTCATCATCAATGCTTGATTTTGCTCGCCACAGAGTGTCAATAATAGTCGTTGAAATGTCACTCATAATTAATTACACTAAAATTGTGAAAATGCCACAGATACAAATCTGAAACCTTGGCAGCTGTACACCAGTCACCTGTTTTGAAGCAAGAATGTATAGGAAGGGAGGAAAAGAAGACAGGGGCCTGGTCTCAACCTCATGGGTTTAAGCGGTGGTGCAGGAGAGAAAGGGAGGATTTGTCTTGTGTGATTGGCAGTAAAGGATTTTTTAAAAGAGATGGGTCAGACTTCAGTCTCTTCTCGAATGTGGTCTCCCACCTCTTCATGTGAGTGGGAACAAACTAACTGCATTTTTACAGTTAACTAGTTCCATGAATTTTTAGAACCAGGTTTGCCCTTCCGGTGTTTTCTTACCTCTTTGTGTCACCCCTGCACTTGCCATTCTCCTTGAAGATAATTGTTTCACCTATACTTCTGATGAACTGTGCGGCCTACAATCCTCCCCTGCACCAACATCGCCACCGTTTACAGTTCTACTAGTTTTTTGTTTCGTTTAAGCAGTTATTGCCCATTACAAGTGACTGTCATTATTAGTTCGTAAATTTATGACGTAGGTTGAAAAATAAAGAACAAGAAAGCATTAGAAACGTATTTAATACATACAGTGAAACCTATTGAATGAATATGGAAATCTGAGATGTGCACTTTGCCTCTTGGCTATAAAAATATGCGCAGAAAGACACCACGTTGTGCACGTATATCTATGGGGAATAAAAGTGCCAAGCAAGCAAAACACTGGCTGGGTCAAAAGTTGAGACACAAACGAAGAGCACAATTGATTTACACTGATAATAGAACACGGCAATAAATTAGGCTTCCTTTGAAAAAGGCCACAGACCATTCTTGTGCTCCCGCCACCGCTGCACCGCCAAGTGACAGCTTTATGTTGATGATACCATTCTTCAGTGAGTGTAAATGGCCTAAAATACATTGTTGAAAACACATTTGTCTGTCCAAGAACTGAAAGGCAATGATATATTTTTTGGGCCCTTCGGTTATATTGTGATGGTATGTCAGACAGGTAGCTTGGAGCCCGACTAGTTAGTGTTTGCAACACCAGTGTCAGGAACTTGTATCAGGCCCAAGTTTTGACAGTGAGCCAGTTGTCTTGATGGTGATATTTTGAGGTTGGGATATGCCTGGGTAAACTGTATCGCGTTCGGGTGACAATGTTTATAACTTTGTTAATTGGTGTGAAGGAGTAAAGAGGGAGAACAACTAGAAAGCTATTAAAATAGTGCAGCCTACTAAAAACTGAGGTGCTCATTAGTGTTGTAGCTGCGTAAAAGGTATAGGTGAGCCTATCTTATGTACGTCATTCAAAAACCACATGGCACCTTGGCGCCCCAGTCTGCCAGACCTCGTTGCGGCCAGCTTAGCACCTATGACAAGGCACGCCTATCAGGGCCGGACTGGGAACAGAAACCGGCCCTGGCAAACTGCTCAGCCGGCCCCCCCTGGGGTGAGGGGGAGTGCAGCCAAGCAGTTTGCGAGGGCCGGTTTCGGCCGATTTTGTTACCGGGGGCCGATATGGCCGACCTCCGGTAACAAAAACGGCCCCCAGGGGCCCAAAACCGGCCCCCACCCTAGCGGCCTAACGGGGAAACGCCCGGTGCCCGCTATGGCCAGTCCGGCCCTGACGCCTATGAGGGGGCATATTGTGCATATCGCAGGTTTCAAGAACTACAAGGAGTGGGGGGTTGGTTTTCCCATGAGTCAGTAATATCATTCCTGGAGTACCTGAGAGGGGAAGTGAGCCCGGTCTCCTATGCCAAGCGACATATTATGGCAATTTCATTTTTTTGCAAAGATGCTGGGTTACACGGATGGGACAAAAACATTCCTGGTGCAAAGGGCTCTGAGGGGCTGGCAGCGCTTGGAGGGATGTAGACCAGACTCCAGGCGCCCCATAGACACAGCAAAACTGGCAAAGATCATCGCCTCTCTTGATGTGGTGTGTAGATCATCAGATGGAGTTCACCTGTTCAGGGTGGCGTTCTCCCTGGCATTCTATGGGGCATTGAGGGTAAGCGACCTGGAAGCAAAGAACAAAAAAAGATATGAAGGGTGGCCTACAGCGGACAGACATACAATGGCCAAATGGCTCCCTGGCGGTCACCATTACCCTTCTAAGACCGACCAAATGGGTAGAGGGGATCACATACTGCTACACCGAGCTGCAGGGAATGACTTTTGTCCGCTGGGGAATTTGGAAGCCTTTATGGCCCACCGGGTGCGGGGCCCTCTTTTGGTACATGAGGATGGGACACCACTCACAAGGTTCCAATTCATCAGGGTGCTCAACAGGGCGCTGGGGGCAGTAGGTTTGGATCCCGCAGAATATGGTTCCCATTAATTTCGTATTGGCGCCGCAACCACTGCCGCAAGTATGGGGTTGGCGGGACAGATGGTTCAAAGGATAGGCCGATGGAAGTCTGATTGCTACAAGTGATTTGTGAGATTGAACATGTTGGGAGTATCCCGTTTGTTCCATTTCCTTACCTTATTCTCCTATCAACACAGGTGGTGAAGAGGTTAGTGGGATCCAGCCGCTGGACACTTGATTGCCTCCGGTCTACGCTGGAGCAAGAGACATTACAGACGTGCTAGTGTTGGGCCCCTCCTATGTGATGCAAGCAAAGAGTTTTTATTCTGCAGGTGACTACCTACGCATCACGAGCAAGGAAAGATGGATATCAGCTGACTTTCTGTGGTATGGGGGGCTGCACTTGGCCCACTGGAGAACTGCATTGGACAAAATGTTGACCCGAAGGCTTACGCTTCCAGGGGTGATAATTGTCCATATGGGAGGGAATGATTAGGTGGATCTAGGTCGGAGAGACATGTTTGAATTGATTGTTGCTAAAATATGATGTCTTGCAAAGAAATTCCCGGAGGCCATAACTGCATGGTCCAATATTGTCCCGAGGTTGAGTTGGAGAGGTGGTAAGTCGGTAAGAGCCACAAATGAGTCTGTAAAACGGTCGAACTGGAAGGTGGGTAAGTTGTTCAGGACAGCACGATTTTCAGCCATACCTCATGGGTGCATCAAGGGGGAACGTTTTCCATTACAGGATGGAGTGAACCTGTGTAAATAAGGTAACGCAATGTTTCTGGAACATTTTCTGGCCTGGCTAGGCCAGCGTGCAACGTCTGTCGGGGCGCGGGCAGATTGTCGGTGAACTATGCTGGCCTGTGATGGGTAAGGCCAAGATTGGAGGACACTTCAGGCCCTTTACAACATCCAATTTTACCAAATTTAACATCTGCGTCCCTGGACCCCCCAAAGGGTGCTGCCACTAGGTCGAAAGGAGGTGGCAGGGGCACAGGGAGGTTCTGGGTGGTCGTTAACATGCGGTCCTTACCCATCAACCACCCGCGAAGGTGCATTTGGGAACAACCTAGCACTGGGCCTTGGGGGGACGACAAACCTGGGTGTAGGGGGTGCCCATGGTAGGTATCCTAAGGGCAGCCGGGCCCCCTGCACAATAATTTCCGAGGTTGGAGACCTCCCAATAGGGAGCGGAGAGGGAAGGTGGGCCCCTCCCATAAGGAGGGCCCCCATCTTTTGGGACGGAGGAAGGGGTAAAAGAAGGGGTAGAGCCATTCTTGATCTCCCTCGGAACGGTTATGGAATATTTTTGTTGGTTGCACATGAACAGACTAGTTATGGTTAGGTGATTCTCATGTACTACCGTCTCTGTTAAGGCTAGGTCACATTTTTAAACAAAATGTCAATAATGTGGTTACTGTGTAAAATGTTATAAAAAATGTATTGTGTGAAAAATTATAATAAATACGTCCAGGGGTCTTACGACCTCTGTCCCAAAGAAATAAGAAATGGGCTCATTGCACTGTTGTGACATGGGAGTGTTTAGGTAATGGTAAGTATTCATGGGACATCGGCGACTCCCTGGCCATATAGTGATGGGGCTGTGTCAGCAATGTCAACTCTGCGACATGAAGGCCCGTTCAGCCAGCAACTTGAGAACTTGCCAACACCATCAACAACATCCCCGAGGCCAAGAGGAAGAACAGTTGTCTTTTGCAACTGTTAACAATGAACCTCCTTTGAACCAGACCCAGATATGCCACAGAAGAGTCTGCATGTGCCTTCAGGTGCATAAAGAAGTCTTGAGGATAAGCTTCACTTCACTCCAGGGCATGGCTGTTTGCAGAGGTAGCTTTCATTATTTGAAAGTTACATAGCACTGTACGTCAACTCAGGGATACTTCACAGGACTGTACGGGCCAGTTATGGTGCAGGCTAGAGAAGTAGCAGTAATCCAATTGTATACACGGCATGCCTCATACCCAATGTCCCTCACTCCCCACCATCAGTTTTATTGTTCTATCAAACTTTTATTCCAAATAGACACTTTTCTATGTTTCCCGGATAGCTTATTTATTTTGAAATTAAACGTTATACTAGAAACACAACTGCAAGTACCCAAATGTAAAATAATGTGGAGTAAAAGTCAGCACCCTCTTAAATTGCAGACATCTCGAGTCTTATTAGCTCAATCAGCCTTGTATTTTCGTCTATATATTGCACCTGTATAATGGTCACTTCAAAACTACAAGAAGAACGGACAAGGAGAAGCTACTGTTACCGGACAACTGAATATCTCTAAACATCTCACCCATGACATCTGGTTATGATCAGCCGAGGTTGCCAGTCTTCGACTTCCCTTTAATAAATCACTGTTATCAAACTGTTTAGTAGAATGCCCTCAATCAAAACAACTCCCAGAATGCAATAGATTGATAAAAAAAAAAAAGCCCAGTACAGGTGTGATGCTGACATTATCTTATAAAAATAGATCTAGCACTTTTTTCTCCGTTACAACATGGCACCCAGAGCTCTGAATTTTCCCAGATCCGCGTGAAAGTAGCTAATCCATGCCAAGGTCTTAATTTGTACTCTGAGAATTGTAGTCCTGGTTTTTAAAACGGGATAAAGGGAACACAGCACTACAAATCTCAGAATCCAAAGCAAAAAAACTAGACTTAAAGAACTACTCACACATGAACTCTGTGGTACCTCACAAAATATGTATTTTTCCCTACATAACTAAGCATTGATTTCCACATCTCACCCTCGTACCTCCCAAGTGGCTTTATGTCATTTGTGGTACCGTGAAAAAGCCTTCGATTTTTGTTCAACAGAGGTTGCATTCTGGGGATCGCAGTTCTACTTCCAATGTTAAACATAGGGGCTTAACATTCAAGCACACAAAGCTGTTCGATAAAAAGCAGTGTCATCTATAAATTAGAAACTTGTGGCAGACGTACATACTTTCAGTACTATCATATGGCCTTGACTAAAGCAAAGTCACCTTGCTTGCAGAAACGACCAGGAGGAGAAAAGGCATTGGAATGTAAATAAATGTCTGAGGAAAAAAAATATTCATTTACGGATGTAAATACCAATGCATTTTTTTCTGGTTCCATATTCGTCAAGTAGCCCATGTCATCCTGTATGTTTTTTCCAACAAAACACAGTATTGAAGGACCAGTAGTTTGTTCTATAAGTATAGGTACAGGTACCACCAACTGTTGGCTAAGCACTTAGTACTGAATGAAGGTGGCACCTACGACATGAGCAGGGTTACCACGTGGTTCAAAACTGCCGGGACTCCTGGCTTCCACTACTAAAATGCCATTTCATAAATACGTTCATTTAAAGAGCTGTAGTTTTGATTCACTTTATACAATGATTTCCAAATCTGGGACTGGAAAAGTTGTGCCCTGGTAACGTGACACAAAGTAATTTGGTAAAATTAGACCTATGATACCCCACATGGCAAAGCCCGTGTTTTCAGTCCTGGCCTTAGATGAATGAAACCTGGGAGGGGAGCTGGTCGTAGTCTTGGGTCTCCTCAACTGTACCAAGTGGTTTAACATACCTGATAAATAAAAGAATTGGAATAGCTGTGCCCCGTTGACATGGCGCCAACTGGTATCTTCCTACCTCACCATGGGGGCCCTAGACAATTATACCTTCTTCTTAAAGAACCCCCGCGAGAGGGCGCTACCAAGAGAACATCTTCAGATTTGAGCTAAAGTCAGGGCTCTCGCGTTAACTACCAGCCTTGGGAGGGAGGGGGGGGGGGGGAAAGCAGACCACAAACCAGTGACTGTGTGTAAAAGGCCGCTTTTATTGAAACAGGTGCACATAACAATATAAATACCTCGGCAAACAGCCTTACAAAACTAGGCCTCACTAAATAAACCATTTACCTAACACCCCCGTGCCCCGCCCCCACCCCTAGCATTTTCTTTGAGCCCGCCCCCACCCGTACATTGCAACATTACAAACCATAGCAAACAATACATCAACGTATAACCCTATAAATTCAACCCGTCCGTTAAACGCCTTCCCCTGCCTGCCCCTTTCCAGATGTCAAACCCCCAACCTGTGTAACCGAAATAACAAGTAACCTGCCTACCCTTTCCCTGTCGATAAACCCAACTTCAAAATTAATCACCAAACCCCTGCCAACGCTGGCAAACTTCAAATGACCCCCGCACAGCACCTGTTCCAAGCGACAGTACATAAGAGCACCCTGTACACCTGTCCCAAAAAAGCCCCCTTAAAAAAATGTTAGCCCAGGAAAAAAGGAGGGGGAAAAACCCAGTAATGAACCAGTTATAAAATTATATAATAAAGGGGGAGGGAGGGTGGGACAAAACTTCCCCACGCTAAAGCTCCCGGCCACCAGGTCACCAAACCTAAAATGGTGGCCGGGAGCAGGAGCCCAAAGCATTTATGCTTGGGCTCCAATTGGGCTATAAAAAACAAGCCCAAAGCTAAAATGGCTGTCTTGCAGCCCGCTCCCCCCGCCCCTCCCAAACTGCCCGGGGGGACCTCCCTGCGGTCGGCTACCCCCCAAGCCCCCTTGGGAGGGAGGGGTGGGGGGAAGCAGACCACAAACCAGTGACTGTGTGTAAAAGGCCGCTTTTATTGAAACAGGTGCACATAACAATATAAATACCTCGGCAAACAGCCTTACAAAACTAGGCCTCACTAAATAAACCATTTACCTAACACCCCCGTGCCCCGCCCCCACCCCTAGCATTTTCTTTGAGCCCGCCCCCACCCGTACATTACAACATTACAAACCTTAGCAAACAATACATCAACGTATAACCCTATAAATTCAACCCGTCCGTTAAACGCCTTCCCCTGCCTGCCCCTTTCCAGATGTCAAACCCCCAACCTGTGTAACCGAAATAACAAGTAACCTGCCTACCCTTTCCCTGTCGATAAACCCAACTTCAAAATTAATCACCAAACCCCTGCCAACCCTGGCAAACTTCAAATGACCCCCGCCAGCCAGAAAGTAGGGGGGAAACTACCCCCCCCTCTTTCTGCCCCCCCAGAGTAGGCTATCCCCTCTCAAACTTAAACCGCATGACTCTGAACATTCAAGCATCTCGCCAATACCTCTCGAATCTCAAGTAGATAGAGGTCCATTCCAAGCCTGGATAAATGCACTCCGTCATCCCGAAAAAACTCCCCATTCTCAAATCGTATCTCTTTGTGTGTCACTCTCCCAAAACCTAGTCCCCGACAAAACCTAGAAATTTCCGAGTTCACTTTCCTCCGTGCCTTGTCAATAGCCCGGGGTTCACAGCCCCTCCAAACCCTGCGCGGGACCAATTCAGTCCACAAAACGTGGCACCCTGACCATCGCTCCCTTAAAAGAGACAGATCCCTCTTCATTGCCCTCAGCAACACCACCCCCTTTACTCCGCATAAATCATTCTCGCCCAGGTGAATCAACAGGACATCCGGGCACTGACCCCTCACCATCCATTTATTTAGACATGTTAACAATTCTTTCCAAAGCATCCCTCCCTTGCCTTTCCAAACCATTCTAAATACACTGTAATTGAAACCCAACATTTCCCCAAAATAACTGCGTCGTGCCTGAATCTGCGCCCATTTGATGAATGAATGCCCCACTATCCAAATGGTCAATTCCTTGGATTGAGGCCCAGCCACCGAACCTGAAATGAGAAAATTAAAATAAGACTCACAACAAAGAGGATGACGCATGCGCCTCCTCCGCGGTCCTTCTCACATAGCGCTGAAAACAGTCTGACGACCAGCGCCCCAGCCGCATAATGTCCCCCTGTGACCAACCTCGGTTGTGCGCTTCTGTTGCTGCCCCGATCCTGAATGAATGTGTCCCATAACGCGCCCCATCCAGCCCAATACTCTGCAATGCCTTACGCAGTACCATGCGCAACTGATAATCCGTTACCCGGGACCCATTGTGGTGCCGAAAAACCCCATCGGCCCCAACACCTCCCGCCAAAGATCTCCAACGGCGCGCCCACTGCAAAGGACATGTTGCAACTGGGGCCGCTGCCTCCAACCAAATTCCTTTCCCTAGGCTTCTCTGATCAGTTTTAGAATTGGCCAGCCAAATTTGTATCCCCTTCTCCGCAAAAAACACATCGTGCCAACTGATGCCCCTTTTAACTTGGTACCCAGGAGTTCCGAGACTCTAAACGCCCCAAAAAACATGAACACCATCAAAGTAGAAAACAAACATGCTTCAAAACCGTCCCTACAAACCCCTGGTAAAGCTTCCAACAACCTGGCCAGAATCTGCCATGAAAGGGGCTCCTAGAAAACGCACCCCTCCCCGCTCCCTAGCCTAGCCTTCTAGCATCCTCCTCCCCACTTCCCCTGCTGAGGGGAGTAACCCCAAAAGAGTTTTCCCATAAAAGAGATTCCCGCCAATTTCCCGGCGATAGTCACCCTGGAAAGGCCTCTCTCTATAAGGCCTAGGATAAACTGGATCACATCCTCAGACCGCCGCCAACTCTCCTCCCGCCTGCAGGCTCCTGATGCCAGGAAATCCCTCCATGCCAGCGCATAAGCCGCCCGCGTAGCCACAGACAAAGAACCTACCACCAATTGTAGCACCCTACATTGCCTACATACCAAAGATGCTCCGGCATTGGGGTCGGTGTCCTGTCCGCCTCCTTGGCCAGCCCACGGAATCTCCCCCACTGCGAACGAGACAAGGCATCCGCTATGTCATTGTCCACACCAGGGATGTGCAAGGCCCTGAATGCAATGTTGTGTCTAAGGCAGCCTAACACAAACACTCGCAGCAACTTGAGAATCTGTTCATCTCTGGCCGACTGTCTGTTAACAATCTCTACCACTGCCATGTTGTCCACACGAAACAAGACCCTCTTGTGCGCCAACTCCTCGCCCCACAGGGTCAAAGCCACCAATAACGGGAAAAGCTCCAGAAAGGCTATGCTCCTCCCCCCATCCTTCCATTGTGGAGGCCACTTCTCAGCACACCACCTATCTTGCCAATAAATGCCAAAGCCGTCACTGCCTGCGGCATCAGAAAAGATTTGCACGTCCCACCGGACGTCATCCCCCCTGGCCAATGGCACTCCATTAAAAGAGTGTAGAAAAACTGACCACATCCGCAAATCCTCCTTCACCCCTGCCGCTAAGCGCACATGGTGATGCGGCAAATGCTGTCCTGCTAGAGCCCGGCCCAACCTCCTACAAAACGTCCTCCCCGCTCTGACTACCCTACAGGCAAAATTAAGGTGACCCAGCAACACTTAAATGCTCTTTACTGTCACTTTCTGCTTTGACAACATCTTGTCCAGTAACTCCAACATTTTCACTTTTTTATCCTCTGGCAAGCGAGCCCGCATTGCCACCGCATCAATTTCGATCCCCAAAAAGGACAAAGTTGTAGATGGACCCATTGTCTTCTCGGGTGCCAATGGCACCCCCAGTTCCCTCATGAGCTCATGGAAAGTGTCCAGAGCTATCTGGCATTCCGTGGAGCCGGGGGAACCTACAAAGAAGAAATCGTCCAAGTAGTGCGTCACCAATGTGTGACCCGTATGCTGCGTGAAATACCACTGCAAAAAGGTGCTGAAACGTTCAAATAAAGCACATGACATAGAGCAACCCATCGGCAATGCTTTGTCCACATACCATTTACCCTCAAAATGGATACCCAGAAGATCCCAATCATCTGGATGGACTGGAAGCAGCCGGAATGCAGATTTAATGTCACACTTTGCCATTTTTGCAGTTGCGCCCGCGGTCACAACAAGTGACATGGCCACGTCAACCGAGGAATATGACACTGAGGCAGCCTCCTCGTCGATAAAATCATTAACTGACGCCCCCTCCGCCCATGACAAGTGTTGAATCAGTCTGTACTGTCCTTCTTCCTTTTTGGGGACCACCCCGATGGGTGATATGATCAAGTTGTCTACTGGCCAATCGTCAAAGGGGCCCGCCATCCTCCCTTCCCTTACCTCCTTGTTTAATTTATCCTGGACTACCTCCCTGTGTTCTGCCGCTGATTTCAGGTTATCGGCCCACCTTCTCTGCCTTGGACCCTGGTAACCCAAACGAAACCCCCACTGAAATCCCTCCAGAAGCACCCGTTGAGCCCCCAAATCCCCATACCCCTGGAGTACTTCCACCAGCTTTGTTACCCTAACTGGCGTAGGAGCCTTTGGGCCCAGTACCCTGTGGTCCTTTTCCACCCCTGCCGCTCTGGAATTGATGCGGGGGGGCAGACGTGCCGGCGCCTGACTGCTGCCACTGCTGACCTCCCTGTGGCTTAATGCCCCAACAGTTAACCAGGGGATGGCGCTTCCCGCATTTGGAACATTCGTGGCGGTACTTGCAATACTCCCTCGTGCATAAGCCCTTATTGAAGTCCCAGCACGCCCCAGCTCCAGCTTGTGTCGCGGCAGCGCCTCCCACCCCTCCCCGGGTGGGCTTCCCCTGAAAGGGCCGGTATACCAATGGCAATCCGCTAGCTGTAAAAATGGTCTTACCACCCGACGCTGCCCCCATTGTATGCTGCCATAAGTCTGTATCTAACTCCCCCCATTTTGCCTCAGGGTCCCAAGCCATACGAGCCCTGAACTCTTCGTCATATTGGGCCCAAGCGTACCCTCCACTTGTGATTTGCGCCTTCCGTATCACATCGATATATTTAAATATAGCTACGCTGCGCTCCGGGAACTTTTCGCAGTACACACTAGCATATATTAAAAATGCTGCCGTCCAATTCTCAATGGTCAACGGCACCTTAGGCCGCTTGGCCAGCTCATATTCCTCCTCTTTTGAGCCCTCTTTGGACCTCACTTCCCTATGCAGGAGCTTCAGTATTTCCACATATTCCCCTTTCCATATACGTTCTTTGGTTAACAGCATTAAATGGGCCCCCAAAGGTTTTGTCACACCCATGTAAGGCAGCTTCTTAATTTTCAATTCCTTACTCTCTAACGGTTCCTTACCCCCCACCACTGCTTCCGTGTTTGTCCCGCTTTCTACCTTGTCGCCCAGTGCTATCCCCCCTTCTCCTGTTCCCACCCCCGTATCCTTCACGTATTTCCCCTTGTGTAATCTCCCTTCCGTCACTCCCCCCCAGCCCCCCCTTCCCCCGTCCACACAGACACCATCTTAGGTTTGGCCTGTGTTCTACCGGTCTCACCTGGCTCTAACGAGGATGCCCGGACGGACACCGACCTCCTTGCCCCTGTCTCTGTCTGATCCACACTCCGGGGAACCCTCACTGCGGGGCCGCGCTCCCTCCTGGATCCAGACGCCACTGCCGTTCTGTGCGGCACCACTCCCGGAACCTGCAAAAAACTAGTAAAAACATGAGAGGGCCCCCCCTCCTCCGTCTCCCGCAATTCCCCTTCCTCGGGGCTGTCCTCGTCATAGTCCAACACAATGGGCTCCTCCACTTGGAGCACCTCTGGATCAAAAACCACAGCACGGGCCCTACCGGACCCAACCTGCCCCACACTGGCCCTGACGGCCCCAGAATGTCCTCCTTGCGGGGGAGCCGACTGTACTCGCCGATACTCCCCCATGCGTTGACCTCTCTGCGCATCCATCACCGCTGTAATGTCAGACCACCGTGACCTGTCTGTCGGTGGGGCCAGCGAGGTCGTACAGGACCTTCGTGTGCTGGCCGCGACGTGATCCCCCGCCGGTACGGGATGCGCCGCGCAAGGCTCCACCCTCCCTTCTCCTCTGTGTAATTGGGCCGCCGCGCCCTACCGAGTCCGCAACACTGCGACGCTCCCTGCCCTGCAAAGAAAAAGTTTGGACTGATGTGCCGGTTCCCTCACACCTGCCTGAAAACACGGCCCCCCGCAAATCCGGCGAAAGCTCCCTATTCCGACTAAACTGCCTAGACCTCACCGAACCCCCCAGGGGGGGGGAAATCCCCCCCCTCTTCCTCCCCACTCCATTCCAGCCCCGCCTGTACCACTGCCGCCGCTGGGTCCCAACCCCGACCTGCACCCCTCCCCTCAAACGTATCCCCAAACCCTACTTGTCCCCCTCCCCTGCCCCCCCACCACCGGTGGCCTCCTTAGCCCCGCGACCCCCCCCTAAGCTCCCACGCCTGCTGTGCCTCTTGCCTCTCTCCCACACCCAAGCCCCGCACCCCCTCCGCCCAGGACGGAAATATATCTAACCCCTCCCAAGCCTGGTCCCCTCCGGCCGTGTCTAAATCCCCCAAATTAATATCCCCCTGCCCCTCCCCCTCCCCCAGCCCGAAACCTCACCGCCCCTCTCAAGGTGCCCACTCCCCCAGCTTATATGTATGCCCTCCCTGGCTGCCCCATCTCCGCTAGGGGGAAAAAAGGTCTGTTGGCTACCCCACCCTCCCACTTGGGCCCACTCTCCCTCCCCCAAGGAGCTGCCCCCCACCGACCCCATCTCAGCCCTTCCAGAATAAGGGGGGGAAAAAAGGAGGGGGCTGTAAATCTGCCGCTCATCTGCCTCCCCCTCCCTGCCTGCCACAAAATCAGCGCTGGCCCTGCTCCCCGTAACAGTCCCAGCCCAGCCCAATACCCCATGGGCACTAACACCCGAAGGTCCAGCTTCCCCACCCCACTCCCTGCCCACTACTTCTGCTGTCTCTGGCGCCCGAGGAGGAGGGGGGGGCATACACTCACCGCCCCCTCCCGCCATGTCGCTGCTGGCTGCCCTGCTCCCAAACCCTGCCTCGGGCTCCCCAGCCTCCCCAGATGCTGCCAGTACACTCACGCAAGGCACAGAAGCCGATCGCCGCTTCCCGCCCCGCCTTCCCCCGCGCTGCAACACCCCCGCGGGGGAGGAACACGAGCGCTCAACTGGCGCTAAAGTCGGTCCCGGCCCCACCGATGCAGTCGCCCTTTCCCCTCCCCTCGCAGGTGTCACACCACCCCCGCGCCCCAAAGCTCCTCTGGCCCCGGCTCTACCAACCTCCCCAGGCTCTGAAATCACCGACGGGGCCGTCTTCTTAGCGCGCGGGCGGCCCCGCTCACTCACCGACATGCGTTGACGCTTCGGCGACGTGCAGGCGGCAACGGCCGCTGCCACTCCCGCCGAGGCCTGCCGCACCGGGCGCGCCGTCCCTGCCCCTGCTCCAATCACCAGGTCCATCCGGCCCGCCTCGCTCAGGAGCCGGAGGGCCTCCAAAACGCGGTAGTCTTCCCCAGACATAACGCGACTTCCTTTTACCGCTAACCCGACGCTAAACAATAATAATCCCTAAAGACCCTACCTGACAAAACTTCCCCACGCTAAAGCTCCCGGCCACCAGGTCACCAAACCTAAAATGGTGGCCGGGAGCAGGAGCCCAAAGCATTTATGCTTGGGCTCCAATTGGGCTATAAAAACAAGCCCAAAGCTAAAATGGCTGTCTTGCAGCCCGCTCCCCCCCCTCGCCCCTCCCAAACTGCGGGGGGGGGGGGGACCTCCCTGCGGTCGGCTACCCCCCCCCCCCAAGCCCCCCTTGGCAGGTCTTCTTATCTGCATGTTGCACTTTATCCTGTATCTGGGACGTTATGTGCGTGGTGCGAGTTAAAATAGAGCTGGGCAGTCTGAACATCTCACATCGGATAGCTCGATGACAATGAGGCCAGAGAAACGAGTGGCGAGCTGTTCTCGACTTCCCAGATCCGCAATGCAAAGATAATCAATCACTCGACATCAAGAGCTGTTACATGTAGAGAACGGGCTCCCTTTGTTATTCAGGTGCACGTTAATCGCATTTAATTTGCAACTATCTGATAGCTGTTTCCGCAAGGCATTGTGTGCCTTGAACTCGTCTTTTCCTTAAACTCCTTGGGCAGACCCCTCCCACAACACGAATATTGCAATTATCACCTACTGTAGCCGAACTGTGGTGCCCGTCCTGCGGACGAAACCGGGGTGATGTGTAAATGGCGCATTTACACCGCTAATCCGTTTAACCCGTCTGCTGCTCTAATTCGCTTTCGCGCCTACAAGATAACGCAGACAGGTGTTGTAATCTAATTTCTAAAAGCATTAGAGGTGTCTGTCTCTTGAATACGGTGTCAAAGGCGGTGCACCCACTGTTCCACAAGCAGTATTTACAGATCGTTATTACCCTATCACTGTTCACCTCTCAGCGCAAAACCTGATAAAGGGCTGATTCACATGTGATTTAATCATCGCTGTTTGCCGACGAACAGCACCGTTGCTTCCAGTACCAGCCAGGATTTGATAAAATAAAGAAAAAAACCGAATCAAAATGGATTCCAAGAAAAAACAGAACTTCTGACAATCCACGAATATGGGAAGAGGGCGCAAGGGGCGGCTAGGGAAAGAGGTGCCGTGTGGGAAAGGGGTATTATCAGTGCTTTAAATGGGAAAAAATAAGTGCAGGTACTCATTAAAATTAGCTAGAGGTGTAGTGAGTGGGCGGGGCTAAGGGCAAGACATGATGATACTTAAAGACTTCTATATTAGTTGCAGCACATACCAGAACACATGAGAAATGTGTTTATATAAACAAAGCAGCTTAACTCATTACACAAAATGAAAGAGAAATGCGATAATAGGTTAACATTTCCTTTTTTCTGCAATAGTTGCACCTTCTTAATGTCATACTGATAATTGCTGTTTGGCACAATACTATATATTTTTGAGCACGAGAGTAGGAAGCAACTGAAAATACCCCCACTTCGAACCAAAGCTCTTATTGCACCAAGCAAATGAAGCAAACAATCATGACCCTCCCCAGAAGAAATCTCTTGTCTCTTCCATCGATCTATCCATGCATCCTTTTATCCTACCATTTACCTGCTGATGTCCACAATTTAACCTTTACATTCTATCGTCTATTCAGTCTTTCATCCATCATTCAGTTTTTCACCATTCCGTCTATCCACCCTTCATATCCAAACCTATCCATCCATCTCCAAACCTCTCCATTATTTATTTATTATTTATTTATAAAGTTTTATATAGCGTGAACATGACCCACGCGGGTATCAGAGCGCTTTACAATATACAGTTATTAAACATTAGATGGTTCATCCTTTCACTCATCCATCTCTTTATCCACCCTTTCCCTCATCCATCAATCCTTTCGCTCATCCATCCATCAACCCTTTCACTCTTATTTCATCCACCCTTTCATTCCATCCACCCTTTCACTCAATCCCTCCTTTCACTCATCCATCATCCCTACCTTTCATTCATCCAGCCAATCTTTCACTTATCCACCCATCATCCGCCCTTTTATCCAATCATCCACCCTCTTTCACCCATGCATGCTTTCACTCATCCATCCATCTATTCATCCATCTATACATCCACCCTTGCTCACTCATCCATCCACTCACTCACTCACCCACCCACCAACCCTCCCTTTTACGTTATTTATGAATCTTTGTCGCCGAGCAGACATGTACAAACAAAGTGCCACCCATTTTCTTTAAAATACCTCCTGAGAGTGTCTTGATTCTCTCTCTCTTTCTCACACTTTTTTCTTACAAAAACAGGCATACAAATGCAGGCAAACACACAAACATAGAAGACACACAAAAGACTCAGGTATGATAAAAAGCCATGCTTTCTCTTCACCTACCATGGCTTTCTTAATTGCCACCAGGGCCGGACTGGCCGTAGCCTGATTGCCACTGCCATGATTCCTGTGTTTGCACAAATGCAGACCACAGTGTGAATGTGATTGACAGCACAGGGCCTGAATGGACCCTGCTCTGTCAAACACAGCGTGATGGTGAGCACCCGGACATTATTCAAATGAGCCATGCTGAATAGCTCAGCTGGGGCTCAGATCGGGGCTGCAGAAGCGGCGCCTTGGCTGCCAGAGACACGTGCCACTCCTGCTCACCAGCACAGCCAATGAGCCTACCTTTTCATGAGTACCGGTACTCTCCTCGGAAGTAGAGAAGTGCCGGTACTCAGAGTGATAATTCTAAGAAGTGCCGGTACTCAGTACCGGTGAGTTACGGCCCATTTAAAGCACTGGGTATTATGATAAGGAAAATCTGGATAGGGCTGCGAGGAAACAGCGAGTTCCTGATAGACCTGACCATCAAGTCAGGCTGGGCTTTAAGTGGGAAAAAGAATGGAGGGTGCTGTAGTGTCGTTGGTCAGTACAGATGACAACGACTCAAAGTATATTAATAGATTGGAGCTTTATTACTTGCGTCTCTCTCATTACTCTCACACCCCTGAACTGATTCCCCGTCCCTCGCTCCTCCTCCTCTTCCGCTTTTCGCCTCCCACCTCTGTTCCATCCGCAGGACCTAGCGCCCCGCGTATGTTTCTACAATATTACAGGTGCTCTAAAAGGAGCGTGGCAAACTTCTTTTGGGGTGTTGGCTATCCAGTTAGGGGCGTGGTCTAAATCATGGCTAAAACACATTGCCAAATCCAATAGCTCTAGCATAGGTGGGAGCTATTGGCTTTGCCAATGCTTGTTTGTTATACCACCATGTGTTTTGGACTATGCTCGTGTGTACAGTGAGCTTGCATGCTTATCTTGGACTCCTTGGAAGATATCATAGCAATCTGGGAGTTCAGCCTAATGGCACATGTTCCTGTATTCCTAGAAATGACAGATATGTGTTTGCCATGCGTTCCTCTCTGCTCTCATCTACGTGAACGTTTGAATTAGTAACCAGGTGTATTGCTGATAGGCAGGTTTGTCAAACGAACTTTGTAAGTGTAGTATAGGCCCACAGATTTCTTCCAAATATTTGGGGAATGTGATAGTATCAGCAATGTTTTGTTAATGTGTTGTCCCACTTCCAGAATGTCTGCACGTTCCACAATCCTGAGATTTTGGCCGCAGTATAGTGCCATTAGTTCACACGTGTGTAAGTGGACTTGTGAAGCGCAGACCTAGCTACAGAGCAGAGGAGTGCTGGCCATGGGCAGGGCCCTGGGAGTGAGCTCCTTCACAATGAACGAAGGCACTGGGTGTTAGTGGGCTGAGTGCTTTAGTGCACTAGTGAGAAAATGAGCAAAATGAGCATGCGCACATCAATGTGCATGATCTCACTGCAGTCCGCAAAAAAACGGACTGCCTGTGCTAGGCCATAAAACAGAGCCCGATAGGCACCCGTTTCGAGGCCCCCTTTTCAAAACTGCTGGTGCTCTGCACCGGCGGGACCCAGCTCACTTAAAGCCATGAAGTCAGGAAATATTTTGGACGTGAAAGGGCTATGCCGGGTAGCATGGCATGTGACTGGCTCTGCCCCAGCCATAACAGACTTTTCAGATGACACATTGTTCCTAGTAACTCCGCTCGAATACTGAAAAAAACCAAAGGTTTCAGGAACGTTATAGTTAGGCTGACATTTCACTCGTACAAAACCAGAGAAATTCAGCCGTTATAGTTACCTGAGTTAACTATAACTCGCACCCCTGCAACGCACTGCTTATGACCTCACATACTACATCACTCATGACATGGTCAGTGACATCACTGATGACCTCACTGCTCACTGATGACATCACTGATGACATCACTGATGACATCACTAGGTGACATCATCCGATGACAGCATCCAGTGACAGCATCCGTTGTCAGCATCCGGTGACTGAGTGTTTCTAAGAAGTTTATGAGTGTTAAATATACATACCAAGGTGTATTGGTGAAGCAGTTGGTGTATGAGTGCCTGATTGGATGATTCAGTGGATGCGTGAGTAACTGTATAAGTAAATAATTAAGCGTCTCAATAAATGTATGGGTGAGTGACTTGTGTGAATGTCTGTATCTGTCAGTTGGTGTCTAAGTGGCTGCATGGGTGTGTGAGTGGGTATGTGAGTTTCTGTATGGGTGAGTGATTGGTTTTCTGAGTACCTCTATGGTGTCTGAGTGTCTGTGTGGGTGGGTGATGAGCGAGTGGGTGAGTCAGTGGCTGTATTGGCTAGTGAGTGCGTGTGTGTGGGGCTGTATGGGTGAGTGAGGGTGTGTATGGCTGTGTCAGTGAGTGAATGGATGTGTAAGTGGTATATGGGTGACTAACTGCATATGTGAAAGGCAGTATAGGTGAGTGTTGGAGTATAAGTGACTGTATGTTTTTCTGAGTGATTGCAAGAGTGGCCGTATGGGTGAGTGTGTGCTTGTGTCAGTGACTGTATAGGTAAGTGAGTATGTGTTAGTATCTGTATGAATAAATGAGTGTGTGTGTATAAATGTATAGGTGAGTAAATGGCTGTGTGATTGACTATAGGTGCCTTAGTAGGTGTGTGAGTAGCTCTATGAGTGAGTGACTGTGTGTGAGTGGCTGTATGGGTGAGTGAATGGATGTGTGTGTAGACCTATGAATCTGTGAGTGGGTATGCAAGTACTGGTATGAGTGTGTCAATGGTTTTGAGAATGGTAGTGTGAAAGTTGGAGTGGGTGTATGAAAGGCTTTATGGGGGTGTGAGTGGGTGCGTCAGAGATTCTGTGGATGATGTCATCAGTGATGTCAGGAGTGATGTCACTGACCATGTCATGAGTGATGTCATATGTGAGGTCATAAGCAGTGCATTGCGGAGGCGCGAGTTATAGTTAACTCAGGTAACTACACGGCTGAATTTCTCTGGTTTTGTACGAGTGAAATGTCAGCATAACTATAACGTTCCTGAAACCTTTGGTTTTTTCCAGTGAATTTCTAAGGTTTTTTAAATGCTAATTTCTAACGATAACGTCCCTGTAACCTTTGTTTTTTTAGTGAATTTCTAAGGTTTTTTAACTAGCAGTCGTGTTTGCAGAGTGGTGGAGAAAGGGGGCTGGTCCTCCGACCAGCTCGGTCCTCCAACCAGCTCTCAGGAATTGCGCTGCGTAGGGCTTACAGGATGTACCAGGAGGGCTTCTTGGCCCCCAAGTTCCCTCAGAAGTAAAGTGGACGTCATCCCCCAACCAGTGGTGCGCCAGGAGGTGCGTTTGCAGAGTGGTGGAGAAAGAGGGGAGTAGCCTCCGAAGACCGCTTAGCAATCCCAATTACTGTAGGTAACAGAAGGACGTCCTTGGGGGCCAACTACCCCTCCTATTACCTCCAGTAAGTCCCACACAGCAGGATTGCTGATTTCTGATAGCAGGCCACGCCCCCTTTCTCCACCACTCTGCAAACGCGCCTCCTGGTGTGCTCTTAGTTGGGGGATGAAGTCATCTTCACTGCTGAGGGTACTTAGGGGCCAACTAGCCCACCTGTTACCTCCAGTAAGCCCCACACAGTGGGATTGCTGAGAGGTCGTCAGAGGCAACGCCCCCTTTCTCCACCACTCTGCAAACACTCCTCCTGGCGCACTACTATTTGGAGGATGAAAACCCCTTGCCTCTTGAGGGTCCCTGGAGGCCAACTAGCCCACCTGTTACCTCCAGTAAGCCCCACACAGCTGGTTTGCTGAGAGGTGGTTAGAGGCCACGCTCCATTTCTCCACCACTCTGCAAATGCACCTCCTGGCGCGCTGCTGCTTGGGGGATGAAGTCCACTTCAGTCCTGAGGCCCTCAGGACACAAGGGGACCTTATTGCCCCACCATTGCTTTCGGGCAGAGAGAGTTGCAAACATGCAGCTCCCTCTGCCCAAAAGCAATTCTGCTTTGCTTCATGGAAGCAAGAGCATTTTTCAATGCTCTCGCTTCCATGAAGCGAAGCAGTGTTTGCTATGGCATGGTGGGAGCACTGCTCCTGCCATGCCATAACAAATTGCAATGTCCCGGGGGTGGGCACCACGGGACATTGATTGAGCCGGCCTTGGGGGGTGGCGGTCCCCAGGCCCATTTATGGCTCCAGGAGGAGGGCCGCACGGCCCCCCTCCCATCTTTGTAATAGCGCCGGGGAAGTGGTGGGCCCCGGGGCTGTGTGGGGGGGCTGAAGCCCCCCCACGCATTTTTGTACCTTGGGAGGTGGCGGTCCCCAGGGCTGCGGGGGGCCTGTGTACCCCCCTGCATTTCAAAAAATTAGCCCCGGGGAGATGGCGGTCCCCGGGGCTGCTGGGGCCCATGCAGGCCCCTGCATCACTATTTTTAAAAGCCCCCGGGAAGTGGCCCACCCGGGGGCCTAAAGGAAACAAAGCGCGGGAGCTGGCGATTCGTTTAAAAAAAGAATTTCAGCAGGATTAGCGGATCCAATGCGACTCCTGCCGCAAATGTTTTAAAAAAATGCTTTTATGGCCCTGTGGGACCCCCTGAGCAGGCATAGGAGGTCAGGGTGTTTCTACCCTGCCCCATTTTCTTCTTTTTTCAATTTTTTTCTTGTGACTTGGTTCAACTGAGTCACAAGATGGCTGACAACACTTCCTGGTTTGAAGTGTTGGCAGCCAATCAGATCTCTGGCACGAGATCAGGAGGGTTCACGGATCCACTGTGGCCACAGTTGTATATCTGAGAAATCTTTAAATTTCTCAGCAACTACTGAACGGAATTACACCATTTAACAAAACGAGTGCTTTCTGGACCAAGAGCTACCTTTCTGCCAAATTTGGTGTAATTCCATTCAGCAGTTCGAGCTGTAGCCGTGTCTAAAGTTTCCTATGGAAATTAACATGGAGAAAACGCGTTTTGGGACCCCCCTTTTTTTCTCGGTCCCCGCTTGACGAATCACCCCGAAACTTTCAACACAGCAGATGACCACCCCATTAGTTTTGTAAATTTCGTCAAACGACGCAGGTATTGGCAAAAGAAAAAACGCTTTTTCAATAGAAACAAGGTCCTAACTATAACTACCTTCAGGTTGATACATATATATATAAATATATATATATTCACTGAAAAAACCATAGGTTTCAGGGACGTTATAGTTAGAAATTAGCCTTTAAAAAACCGTAGATATTCACTGAAAAAACCATAGGTTTCAGGGACGTTATAGTTAGTTGGGCATTTTACTAGTACAAAACCAGAGAAATTCGCCCGTTATAGTTAGTTGAGCTAACTATAACTCGCGCCCCCGCAATGCACTGCTGATGACGTCACATATTACATCATTCATGACATGGTCAGTGACATCACTGATGACATCTCAAATGACATCACTGATGACATCATCCACGTGATAATCTGATGCACCGCCTCACACCCTAATATAACCTTTGATACACCCACTCTAAAATGCAGACTACCATTTTCGAAACCATAGACACACCAATACCAGTTGCTACATACCCACTCACTGATTCCTAGGTCTACACACATGTCCACTCATTCATCCATACAGTTACTCATACATGCAGTCACTCCTCAATACAGCACTATCATATGCACTCATACACCTATACAGACACTCACACACCACCACTCACCCATAGAGTTACTCACACACCTAGTCATTAATGCAAAGAATCAATCACACTCCCATTTACTCACCTATACAGTTATACACACACCACTTCACTTATTCATACAGATACTAACACATACTTACTCTCTTCTACAATCACACACTCATCCATACAGCCACTCTCACAATCACTCACTCTCACATATAGTCATTTATATACTCCAACACTCACATATACTGCCTTTCACATATGTAGTTACTCACACATATACCACTGAGACATCCATTCACTCACCAACACACCCATAAACACACTCACCCACCCATACAGCCCTTCACAGATGCACCCTTGAACCCATACACCCACGAATCACCTACTCACACATCTATGCACAGAGTCACACACCCCCCACCCACCCACAGAGACACTCAGGCACCCATACAGATACTCAGACAACCAATCAATAACCCATATAGACACGCATGTAGCTACTCACCAACCCATGCAGCCGCTTACACACCAACTGACAGACTAATACAGACATCCACACAGTTTAGTCACTAACCCATGCATTCAGTAAGACACGATTATTCACTCACTTATACAGTCAGTCACGCACGTATAAATCATCTATTCAGACACTTATACACCCACTCATTCTTCAATACACCTTGGTATATATATATATATATATATATATATATAAAACATATTTAAACTTTACAGAAAAACATAGTCACTGGATGATGTCATCAGTGATGTAATTTGAGATGTCATCAGCAGTGCATTGCGGGTGCGCGAGTTATAGTTAGCTCAACTAACTTTAACGGACGAATTTCTCTGGTTTTGTACTAGTAAAATGTCAAACTAACTATAACGTCCTGGAAACCAATGGTTTTTTTCAGTGAATTTCTACGGTTTTTTAAAGGCTAATTTCTAACTATAACGTCCCTGAAACCTATGGTTTTTTCAGTGAATTTCAAAGGTTTTTTAAATGCTAATTTCTAACTATAACGTCCCTGAAACCTATGGTTTTTTCAGTGAATTTCAAAGGTTTTTTAAATGCTAATTTCTAACTATAACGTCCCTGAAACCTATGGTTTTTTCAGTGAATTTCTAAGGTTTTTTAGATGCCAATTTCTATCTATAACGTCCCTGAAACCTGTGATTTTTTTCAGTGAATTTCTAAAGTTTTTTAAATGCTAATTTCTAACTATAACATCCCTGAAACCTGTGGTTTTTTCAGTGAATTTCCAAGGTTTTTTAAATGCTAATTTCTAACTACACCTAGATAGGTAAGACATGTGCAGAAAGCGAAAGAAAGGCGCAGAAAGAAGCAAGAGAAGTGCAGAAAGAAGCAAGAGAAGTACAGAAAAAGGCAAGAAAAGTGCAGAAAAAAGCAAGAGAGGTACAAAAAGAGGAAGAAAGGTGCAGAAAGAAGCAGGAGAAGTGATGAAAGAGGCAAGAGAGGTGCAGAAAGAAGCAAGAGAAGTGCGGAAAGAAGCAAGAGAGGCACAGAAAGAAGCAAGAGTTGCAAAAAGAAGAGAGTGAGGTGCAGAAAGAGGAAGAAAGGCGCAGAAAGAGGCAAGTGAGGTGCAGAAAGAGGCAAGAGAGGTGCAGTAAGAGACAAGAGAGGTGCAGAAAGAGGCAAGAAAGGTGCAGAAAGAGGCAAGAGAGGTCCAGAAAGAGGAAGAAAGGTACAGAAGAGGCAAGAAAAATGCAGAAAAAGGAAGAAAGGTGCAGAAAGAAGCAAGAGAAGCGCAGAAAGAAGCAAGAGAGGTGCAGAAAGAAGCATGAGAGGTGCAGAAAGAGGCAAGAGAGGTGCAGAAAGAGGCAAGAGAAGTGCAGAAAGAGGCAAGAGAGAGGTACAGAAAGAAACAAGAGTGGAGTAGAAAGCCAAGAGAGGTGCAGATAGAGGCAAGAGTGGTGAAGAAAGAGGCAAGAGAGGTACAGAAAGAGGCAAGAGAGGTGTAGAAAGAGACAAGACTGGTGCAGAAAGAGGCAAGAGATGTGCAGAAAGAGGCAAGAGAGGTGCAGAAAGAGGCAAGAGAGGTGCAGAAAGAGGCAAGAGGGGTGCAGAAAGAAGAGAGTGAGCTGCAGAAAGAGGGAAGAGAGGTGTAGAAAGAGGCAAGAGAGGTGCAGAAAGAAGAGAGTGAGCTGCAGAAAGAGGCAAGAGAGGTGCAGAAAGAGGCAAGAGAGGTGCAGAAAGAGGTAAGAGGTATAGAAAGAGTCAAGAGAGATACAGAAAGAGGAAGAAAGGTGCAGAAAGAAGCAAGTGAGCTGCAGAAAGAGGCAAGAGAAGAGCAAAAAGAGTCAAGAGTGGTGCATCAAGAGGCAAGAGAGGTGCAGAAAGAGGAAGACATGTTCAGAAAGAGGCGAGAGGTGCAGAAAGAGGCAAGAGAATTACAGAAAGAAGCAAGAGAGGTACAGAAAGAAGAGAGTGAGCTGCAGAAAGAACCAAGAGAAGTACAGAAAGAGGCATGAGAGGTGCAGAAAGAGGCAAGAGAGGTACAGAAAGAGGCAAGAGAGGTGGAGAAAGAAGAGAGTGAGCTGCAGAAATAAGCAAGAGAAGTGCAGACAGAGGCAAGAGAGGTGCATAAAGAGGCAACAGAGGTGCAGAAAGAAGCAAGAGAGGTGCAGAAAGAAGAGAGGTGCAGAAAGAGGCATGAGAGGTGCAGAAAGAGGCAAGAGAGGTGCAGAAAGATGCAAGAGAGGTGTAGAAAGAGGCAAGAGTGGTACAGAAAGAGGCAAGAGATGTACAGAAAGAGGCAAGAGAGGTGCAGAAAGAGGCAAGAGAGGTGCAAAAGAGGCAAGAGAGGTACAGATAGAAGAGAGTGAGCTGCAGAATGAGGGAAGAGAGGTGCAGAAAGAGGCAAGAGAGGTGCAGAAAGAAGAGAGTGAGCTGCAGAAAGAGACGAGAGGTGCAGAAAGAGGCAAGAGACGTGCAGAAAGAGACAAGAGACAACTAGATAGCTAACATTCTATATTTATTACAAAAGTGTGGCACGCCTGACGTCATCTTGATGTAATCAAAACTGTAATACCTAAAGCATTTCCTTTAGAAATTATAGAAATGAGAGGGTCTTATTTGCATAGAAATTATGGTTAGTGCTCTAAAAACTAAAATGAGGACATATTTTCTGAGTTCTCAAATAGCGACAAAGCACTTTTAAATTATTTGTTATCTTTATGTTTTTTTATCCAGTTGACCACTTAATTAAATGTTACGCTTAGGGGAGAGAATGTGGTGTTACTTCCAGAGCTGCAGACTTTGCAACTGGGGAACCAAGTTGGAGTTTCTGCTTCAACTCGACATTCTGTGATTCTGGTCAAATCACTAATCTCCCCATGCCTACAACCAAAATGAGTTTGTCCTTGTATGATGTAACCAATGCTCATGTAAAGCACTCCAATATCTGACCAGCCTGCACTATATAAAACTGCAAAAAAACAAAGGATAAAAAGTGTTTTCCACACTTCTGTCATTGGGCTATATGTGGGCTACTTCTGGGTGATATTTGTGCTACATTTGGGCTCCTTTTTCTCTGGTGGCCAACTTGGGAGACTTCAATTAAATTCATTAAACTTTATTCGATCTGATTTAGAAACATAGATCATAAAAGTGTACATAAAAACAGTAAATCCTCTTTCTTAATACAATACAGTGAGAATTAATTAAAACCAGTCGGTAAAAACGGGTGTTACAAAGCCCGATTCAGAGCAACTTCAGGTTAACAGAATAGTAAAGTTCAATGTTTCGCTAGATCAATCTCATGTACTTCGTGCAAAATACGCAATAAGGGGTCCAAGTAAGAGCAACGCTCCAATACCTGACCAGTCTGCACTATATAAAACTGCAAAAAAACAAAAATAAAAAGTGTTTTGCACACTTCTGTCATTGGGCTATATGTGGGCTACATCTGGGTGATATTTGTGCTACATTTGGGCTCTTTTTTCTCTGGTGGCCATCTTGGGAGACTTATTTGTTATCAAGTTTCCTAATTTCCTCATTTACTGCAGTCTCCTCAGTAGGAAATGCTTTCAGTTTTTTACTTTGATTCCATCAAGAAGGCATTCAGATGTGTCACACATTTGCCATAAATTCAGAATGTTAGCACTCTAGTTGCTCATTAGATCATTGTAGTAAAGCTACTGCTCACCAGGGAGTTAATTGGAAGTCTACTGCTGGTATTGAAAGTGATTGTTTCAGTCTGCATGTCAGAATTTTCTAATAAAATAGAAGAGGATTTGAGATCTCACTTAAAACATGCCCTAATTTTTCTTTCTGCAGCACTAACCATAATTTCTATGGCAAAATGAACCCCTCATTTTGTTCCTTTTTAAATTAAATGTTTTAAGTGTTACCAGTTTATTCCAATCAAGATGGCTTCAGGTGTGCCATAATTTTGTCATAAGTAAGACTGTTAGCGCTCTAGTTGTTCTTTAGAACACTCTGGGAAGCTGCAGTAGAACACAAAGGAATCAACTGACAGTCTCTGCCCTTGTTGGATGTACATGTTTTACTGAGAATGTCAGACTTCATTCTCACATGACTGAGAAAGATAATGTGAATTTACAGAAAATATGCTCTCATTTTAGCTTCTGGAGCACCTTCCAAACCTCTATGGGACAAGCATGAGAAAATAGTTTTCTCTCAAACATGATTCATGATATCCCAGCAGAAGGTTTATCACAGGG
The DNA here is from genome assembly GCA_963921515.1 of Calotriton arnoldi. Taxonomy (NCBI): domain Eukaryota; kingdom Metazoa; phylum Chordata; class Amphibia; order Caudata; family Salamandridae; genus Calotriton; species Calotriton arnoldi. The sequence goes on along the minus strand of CAWUFW010001599.1, from coordinate 517,526 downwards.
TTAAATCACCTTAGAACACACCACAATTCCTAAAATTAGTATGGTACCATCAAATAATGAATTCTAATGTAACTAAAGTCTGTTATCACCCTTTATAGTTCTCCTTTTGGTGACCCTCAAAATCTTCTATTCACTGCAATGCATTTCAATGGGGTGCTATCATGTATATTGGTCCCAAGATGGCTGCCAGCAATTCCAGGATGAAGTGCTGACAGCCAATCAGATCTCACAATGAGATGTGTGGTTAGGCTCCGCCCAGATATCGATATTTTTTCATTTGTGAATTTCTTAGAAACTACTGAACGGATTGACACCATTTAAAAACAAGCATTGGCATAGCCAATAGGTCTCGCCTTTGGGACCTTATAAGTGTTTAGCCATGCAACAGTTGTTGTTGCACCAAGGATATTGTGCTGCATAACTAAATACTTATAAGGTCCCAAAAGCGAGACCTATTGGCTATGCCAATGCTTGGTCGGCTAGACTGCCGACTTTGGTGCTGAAAACCAGGGTTCGAGCCTCGGGGTCGCGTCCACATCCTGTGATTCTGGGCAAATCACTTAATCTCCCCGTGCCTGAATGTGTAATGTAAATACGGTGCTCATGTAAAGCGCTCCAATACCTTCGGGTCGAGTTCGCGCTATATAAATATGCACCAAAAAAAATATATATATGCCAATGCTTGTTGTAATTCTGGGGGGCATACGTAAAATCAGATCCCTGCCCAGAATTTCTGAGCACTAAAGTGATGCGCGGAGCACAAACTTTAAAAAGGCATTGCCCATCAAGCTTCAGACTGAGGGAGGCTTTGCAGAAGGAAAAGCTAGAACTGAATTCGTCCGTTCAAGCACTTCGTTAAAATGGATGTGCCATTTTGTAATTTTAAAAAATGGAAACAGTAGTATTATTATTTACAAAAAAGAGAATATGCTAACTAAATAGGGTGGAAAGGTGCATAGCTAGCCATGCCTCTTCTCCCCTTCCATGCCCTCCTTTTTGCCACTCACCTATCTCCCCTCACCGTCTGACGCTTCTCTCATGTATCCCGTTGCTTTCCCGTATCCTCAGACTCGGCTTCCTCTCGTAACCAGGAAGAGTAGGGAGCATTCTGCGCATGCGTGGAGTCAGCGACATAACAACTGACGGTTAAAGACATAGAAAACGGCAAAACAACAGGTGAAAAGGAGGGCAGACTTTTCAGAAGTCAGTTTAACGTTGAAATATCCCGCCTTCATTCAGTGACGTTAAACAGCCAATTGGCAGGGAGTCGGTATAGAAGTCTCGAAGCACTTTCTGGTTTTTGACATAGGCGCAATAAAAGAAATTTGTCGGCAAGAAACTTTGGTGCGCGAGGAGGAGCGGAGACTAGCGAAACCGGAGATGGAGCGCGAAAACGAAGAGGGGCCCAAGTTCAACAAGCCTCCTCCCTCGCGCCAGTCAGTCGGATGATATAGCTCAGTACACTGACCTGGAAAACGTGGAGCATCTGCGAAGGAGAGCTGACACGCTTCACTTCAGCAAAGGGACGGGTGCGGCGCGGCACTCCGAGAGGCTCCGGTTCCAGGCGGGGATCGCTCGCTAGCAAAACTACAGGCACGCTTCTGCTGCTTAGCAGGGTATGGACCGCGCCGCAGCTACTACAGATAACCTGGTATCTTGCTCACACCACTGACTTTAATGAAAAAACACTGTAGCTTTTTAAAATACGCCTATCACAAGGTTGTGACATAACCACTATGTACTGCCTAAGTTTCTACAGATACATACAAGTAGCCAAGTAGATGCTTTTTACGTTCATGGTGCAAGCTGAATCACCTGTCAAGGCGCTTTGACTTGAGCACCGCGAGAGGGCGGATTGAATGCACTGGCGTCCGGAAAAAAAAACAAGCGCGCGCACCTCGCGCTAAATGTAAAAAAAGAAGAAAAAAAAAGTTTGACGAGGAGGAGGCAGCAGGGGAGAGAGGAGGGGGCCTGGGCCGTTTTCCCTTGCGGGAGCGAGCAGGAAACATCTGTTTGTAATTATTAACAGATGGTTCCTGCTCGCTCCCGCAAGTGAATCGCCAAACGTGCACGCGTTGCCATTGAAGGCAATGGAACGCGTGCACGTTTTTGGCTGAAAAGCCGAAGCAATCCCAAAAGGTCTTTTTTCCTAATCAGCGCATGCGCGCTGCGTAGGCGAGACCTAAAAAGGTCGCTTTCTGAACCAAGAGCTACCTTTTTGCCAAATTTGGTGTAATTCCGTTCAGCAGTTCGGGCTGTAGCCGTGTCTAAAGTTTCCTATGGAAATTAACATGGGGAAAATGCGTTTTGGGACCCCCCTTTTTTCTCGGCCCCCGCTTGACGAATCACCCCGAAACTTTCAAGACAGGAGCTGACCGGAGCGAACCATTAGTTTTGAAAATTTCGCGAAGATTCGTCAAACGGCGCCAAAGATATTGGCAAAAGAAAAAACGCTTTTTGAATAGAAACAAGGTCCTAACTATAACTACCTACTGGCGACCGCCAGTAGGTAATATATATATATATATATATATATATATATATATATATGGGCGCAACTGGACCCAAGCTTTTAGGGGTTTAATATTTTGAGGGGTTGGGGGGCGGAGCCATCATTAAAGCCAGAGTCCAAATTACTGTTAGGGTCTCCCTCCATCGTTAAATGTTTGATTTTAATATTCCTTTCGAAGCAGAATTTTGTGCTTCAGCTTCTGGGACAATCACTAGCAAAATGTGCCTTACAAGCACATTGAGGGGTTTAAAACACCTTTTAAAGATATTTGGGATAACTCGTCTCCCTCTGCCTGCTACCACCCCCCCCTCCCCCCGGATGTTTTTAAAAACTAGAGGATAGTGGTGTAGTTTAGGCACATTTTGAAAGTTATTTTCTATTCATACACCATTTCTCAGCATGCAATACATTTACAGTATCCGTAGGATGGGATGCTAGAACAAAAGAGAAATTGTCTTGCCAGTAGGGACAAGGTGCCTCATCACCAGGCTCTCAAACCCATGGTATGCAGAAAGTGTACATCCTGGTACTACGTGGTTACCCGGAGTTCCAGATAACATCAAATATTCTTTATTTTGATATGTTTAGGACCTCCAAAAACCTTAAATGCAATCACAGTTTGGAAAGTTGTTGGCTGAAAAACAACACAAAGCACAGAAACCGAGCACAAGGTGTGAGTATATATGGTTCCCCCACAGCAAGGAATAGACACTCAAACGTTCAACATACCCATGAATAGTGGCGGCTGCAAAATATAGACTAGTGTTAGTAGCTGTGAAAATATCTGCTAGGTGCCTGAACAATAACTCATCTACAACTTAACTCTTTGAAATGTTTACATGTTTTACAGATGGAACTGTGAGTGTATTTCAGCAGGATTTGTCTTAAAGGTGAAAGGATCATATAGTAGTAGAAAATCTGTACCCTGCACTATAGGATGACCCTCATTTAGATTTGTCCACCTTCGGGTTGCTATCAGAGGAAGAAGTGTCCCACTCTTACCCTCTATTAAGTTGGGTTCCCCTGATAACCCCCCTCCCCGCCCCGCCAGTGTCCCCTTGCTGTGCTCCAAGCCATTGCTCCTGCACTGGCAGGAAAGATCAGTGAACTGTTTAAATTCTTACTTTAAATGTTTCTGGTATGGTTTAGGCCCCATACAAGCAAATGCATTCACCCCGATACCACTACTACCAGGTTTAGGAATTTTAGGTCTCGCCTGGCGTTGCAACGCGCATGCGCAGTTCGCTCTGCGAGGGCTTTTAGAATCAATCCAGTTTCAGAAGGGGACTTTAAGCCACGCCCTTGTTTTTAATTGGCTTGCATCATCGTTTATGTTAAACGGTGGCGCGGGATTGGCAATCGGTGTTTTTGGTTACCGCCTTGTCCAATTTTAGGACGGCCCATTTTGACACGCCGACGCCATCTTTGTTCCCGTGACATAGGAGGGTGTGCTTCTACTTGTTTAGTTAGGAACATTTACGTGCAGCTGTTAGGAACATTAGCATCGCGTAGTGATCGGCACGAAAGGTACACAGGTGAAAACTCGACAGTCATGGATGGCATCGTTGTACATGGCATGTCTTCAGTGTGCTGTTGTCAACTGCATTGACGTTGGCACAGATGAAGCGATTTAAAACTGATTTTGGCCGTGTTTTAGAAGCTGCAATACTTCTGAAATCACTGTTTGATGAGTGCTCGAATTTGGTTGTTTTTGCCGAAGGGATCAAATGCTAAAGCACGCCTTTTGAAGGGTTCATCCTAATAGTTAACTAATTACGCGCTTTCAGATAGATGAATGCGTTACACCTGTGACACAGACCACCGTCTGGACTGTGGTGGAGCGAGCTTCTGCGCGCCATCTCCTGAACTGCTTGCATTGTCTATGCGCCCCCACGCCCCTCCCCGGCCGGGCAGGTTCTACTTCTTGTCCTCAGAGGGGCCCCCTCCACCCCCAGAGACGGGGAGGCTGCCCGGTATCTGAGGCGGGCTCCGGAGACAAAGGCCTCCTGCTCTGCACCCCCGGCCTTTCCTTTCATCCTGCCGGGGACTTCACACCTCAGTCTGGGGCATTGTCCGGGCGAGAGCAGGAACTGACGGGGCCGAGACAAAGCGCCCGCCATAAAATGCTAAAGGCAGCTCTTCCTGCGTCTCTTTCTTCCTATCTGTCGCCCTCCCGTTCTTTTTTCTATCTTTCCTTTTCCTTAGTTTGCTTTTCAATCTTTATGTCTTGTCCTTTCTTTTACATGTACTTTATCTTAATATGTTTCTGTGGTTCTTTCTTTCCAATATTCTTCATGTATTTATCTTTCTTTGTTGTTACTTTTCTCTCTTTTATGCCATATTTCCCTCCATTGTTCCTCTTCGTCCCTTCCTTGTTTCATTTCTTTCTTGCTGTCTCCACTCCCACCCTTCCCCTTTTCCTCTTTCTCACTCCTTCTCGCTTTGTTCGCCTCTTTCGTCATTCTTCCTCCAATCCACAGGTTTACTACCTCTTCATTTCATCTTCTTTTTCCCTGTTCGCTCTCTGTTTCGTTGTGATCTTTAAAAATACATACCACTCTCATACACACTTCCTTGCATCTCTTTTGTGTCTCAGACTCGAAGGTGAAAGCATCATTCATCTTGTTGCCATTGGCTTGTGTCAGTCTGTCTGAAATGCTGACTTCTGATTCGAAAATAGGATCGTTAGTCTCCTTAGTACCGCCGCCTCTTCATTTGTCACCTCCCATGGCGACTGGCCCCTTTACTTCGTTTGTTACACGGTGCGTGTTATTTAGACTGTGAGCACTATTTTCTTCACTTTCTTTTACTGCAGGCAGGACGTGCTTTGGTGCCTTGCTCCCCCCTCCCGTTGTCCGTGCCTTCTGCCAACCCCAGCCCGCTGTCGTCGGTGCCTTGCATTTGCAATGCAATAGGTCTCGCATTTTAGCCAGTTTGAGCTAATGGCATTGTAAATGACAATGCCTTTTATTTATGTTTTGGCTTTTAAAACATAAATAAAACGCATTGTCATATCCAATGCCAATAGCTTAAACTTGCGTAAAGGCGAGACCTATTGCATTGCAAATGCTTGTTTTATTAAAGCTGGGAAACAAACTGTACATGGCTCTGGAAGAAGGCAAACTGTTGGATAACTTGCTGATGATAGTTGCTGAAATGGTTGGTGAAGTGTCGGTTGATTAGCTTCTCTAACACCTTTGTCATGTATGGTAGGAGGGAGTCCAATGGGCTGTAGTTGGAAGGTGTGCCTGGATGGTTTCTTGAGCAGGGGCATGATGGTGGCATGTTTCCAGGAATCCAGGAATGTGGCTGAGTCAATGGAGGCGTTGAGGATGGGTGTTAGTGCTTCTCGGATCAGTAGGAGTCCATTGGGTGAAGGCGTGGTGGGGGCAAGGGTCAGAAAGAGGCCCCAAGTGGATGGTGTTCATGGTACCAGCAATTTTGATGGTGGTGATGGCAGGCCACGAGGTCCGGGTTCATTCATCAACCGTGATGGGAAGTTGAGATGTGACAGATCTGTGGTCTGGTGAAGGGTTGAATGAATGTGTTGTATAGTTAGGTGATTTTGTTACTGAAGAAATTCAAGCGCTTGTTGCAAAAGTCTTGTGAGGAGGTGATATTGGAGGCGGCAGGAGGCAGAGCGAAATGTTTGAAATCTTGCTTTGAAAATATGATTTGCATTTGGTTTAGATCCTTACTGATGGAGCTCTCAATTGTTGAGGTTGGCTATCTTTTGGTAGCCATGTGACATGATTAACTGTGGTGTACTGAAAGGGTCCTTTTTCCCTGATGCAATTTAATCTCTGCATTCAACCTCTGCTACACATTAACTACTCATTCCAAGGTGGAAGAGCTTTATCTGTCCAAGTGCCAGCTTTATGAACCAGTTATGCATTTCTACAATCTCTCGACCTTCACAAGAGCACTGAAAACACACCTACTTTAAGAGTAACAAAGAAAGATAACCGCCAAAATACCCCACAGCATACGTAAGTGCCATAGCAGATAGATCTAAGGGGCATATTTACAAGCCCCTTGCGCCACTTTTGCGCCGCCGTTGCGTCACGCATGTGACGCAGCGGCGACGCAAACCATGCGCCGTGTTGCGCTATATTTACAACGTGACGCATCTAGGGAGATGCGTCACGTAGTAAACTCCTGCGCCACATGAAACCTGCATCAGGTTTCATGTGGGCGTACCAGGCGCAGGGGGCGTTCCGGCGCAGGAACGCTCGGAAAAGTGACGCAGTGAAATCTACAAGATTTCACGCAGTCACTTTTTCCGACGCTGGTGCGTCAAATCCTTACGCCTGCTTCAAGCAGGCGTAAGGATTGACGCACCATGTTAGGGATAGGGAAGGTTAGAACAGTGCTGGAGTTGCGTCGCGCTTGCGACACAACTTCAGCACTGCGCCAACCTTCCGCCGGCAGATGCGTCACGCATCTGCTTATCCTTGCGCCACGAGGCGCCGCATTGTAAATGCGGCGCATCGGACGTGGCGCAAGGGTAAACTTGCGTGACGCATTTTCCCTGGCGCATCCCTGCTGATATGCAGGGATGCGCCAGGGAACGTAAATATGCCCCTAAGGGCTGCAAGGGCTGTGTGATGGGAAGAGAAATATGATGGTTATGTATTTTCTAGTGTCCATGAGTCACTTTACAATTTGTACCACAGTTAGAACCAAGGTTGCCCCTTTGTCTGAAGTGCTGTATTTATTTGTTGACAGCTGGGTGTGATAAGAGTGGAAAACAAAAAGCAGCAACTGTGCACCTCTACAGGCTTAAGCAAGTCTGAGTTATTCAGAATTTATTAACACATTTTAGGGGGCAATGCTTGAACAGACGTTATGTTGCCACAGGAGTCCAGCTACAATTTAATTAAGGAGTTAGCTGCACAAAAATACAATTGTCCGAAGGCCATGGGTCTAGAAGACCTATGGTCTTGTAGATACATGACTTTTAAAAGATTGGCTTTTGGTGGACAGCTAACATTTTAGTGAACATTTTCTAAGCAGCACCTGGGTACCACAGTAGTGCAAAGCTTAAGACTATTGGAAAACAAATGTACATCGACATAATGCCTTCCAGTATGCCTCTTTCCAGCCCCTGCATGACGCACAGAAGGCGACTCTTGGTTTCAAGCTTTTCCTGAGCTTGCTCAAAACTACTGCTCTTCCTGCAGATCAAACTTCAGTGGAATAACGAAGGCTAATTGCTCCTGAACGTCAAAATCTGAAGCTCTTCATATTCGATACACCTTTCATCACACAGAAGCATCATGGGGCAAGATTAAGGCACGTATGGCTCTTTTATTTTTAAAGATTTCTGTTGTTTATTCCTCGCAAGGAACAGCAGACAGTGCTGTTACTTGACGGAATAATAATACCATCCACCTGAGAAAATGTCAATTTCACGTCTTGAGCCCCATGTTAAAGTGAGCTGATGCTACTTTCACCAGTGTGCATACTTCTGCCCGCTGTCACCGACTGCTCAGCCAATTGGTTAGGCTTCCTAAACCAAGCAAATAAATAGCATTTACTTATTTCTGAGGTCTCGCCTTCCACACAGCTTTAAGCTGATAAGTAGCAAAAGAACTTTTGTGGGCTAAACCAAGAGCGCACAGTAGGCTCATAGCCTGCCCACTGCTTCCACTGTCTGGCTTTATGGTCACTTTCATGCCTCTTATTCTATGGCTTTTCTTCCTCTTCCTTCATCTTGTATTTGTCCCTCCCTTGGAGCATAACCGCTTTACCAACTTTTTGATTAGCTCACCTGTATCCTTCCACTTCTTACTTTTAAGGCACTTTTTAGGTCGAGCCTAGAGCAGCGCATGCGCTGCTTGCTCGACTTTTAGTAAGGGGCTTTTGAAAGTGCTACCAAGCCGGCCACCAGCTTGCTGTTACGCGCACAAGCGCGCGCGACGGGCACGAGCAGAGGCGCCATATGGCTTTCCTCTCTCGTCATGGTGCGCGCACACCACTCGCCAGCCTGCGTGTTTTTTGTTTATTTCCTTTTTGCGCGCGCGCACACACAACTCCGGGTCGCGGCCGCACGTCTTGTCTACCTTGCTTCTCTGTAGTTCCCTCTTTTTTCTCGCCTTTCTCTGCATCACATTGCTATATCACTACCTCTGTTTTCTTGTATTTCATCTCTCCCCGCCTCATTAAATATCAGCCTTTCTCTCTATCTCATTTCTCTCTTTACCCCTCTATGACTACTTTGCCACCTCTCTCTACACCCCCATACATTATTTTCTCTGTCTCACCTTTCTTTCTGCCTCTGTCACCTCTTCCTTACTTCACCGCACTGCTTCGACCTCAACCCTGTCTCTATTTCCGTGTATCTGCCCCTTCTGTAGCTCCTTTCTCTAGCTCTCGACTGTCTCACTTTTCTCTCTTCTCTCAATGGCATGTCTTTCTACCACATCTATCGGTCTGCACCCTCAATCTACCTAGGTCTTCTCTCTGCACCTCGCTGCTCTGTTTCCACCTCACCTCCCTCTGTCTCTGCTCCATCTACTTCATCTTTCCTTCAACATCATCTCTCTATTCACCTCTGCTTTCTCTTTGTCTCTTCAGCCCTCTATACCTCACAATCTTCTATCTTTCTCACACCTCCCTATTGTTCTCACCAATCCTCTACCTCACATCTGATTGCCTCATATTTAAGACTATCTGTTAGTGTTACATATTAGAATCTCAGATCCCGGAGTGTCTCATTAAATAATTAGAAAGCTGGCTATCATATTTCCTTAGGTCAACCTTGAAATTGATTGCAACCGGACTTAAGTGGTGTTGAAGGCAGTCTCTTTAATGATGGCGGCATTTCCGGGAAACACGAGTGACAGTTGACATTTTCAGCAGACTGTCTAACGTCCAATAGTAAACAACTTGCCACCATTAATCCTCGGACCTGTTTCCGCATGATCTCATCAGCCGACTATCTGAACATAAATATTGTGGTTTCGCTTTAAAATATCACCTTTCCTGGTGACCTTCCAATCTCCGGGGCCGTCTGCTAATAAACATGCTTTAAGATGTGCAGCCCTAAGCCCCTTGTTAATGTATCCCTCTTCTTGACTTGCCCCCGCATCTCGGAGAGACGGCAGACAATAAGCAGGCCCGCTCAGGCACCCCTCGGCAGGGCTGCGAGCATTCACACACTCACTCACACTCACACTCACTCACACTTACTCTCTGGGAGCCGCGCTGCACCCACGGCTGCCACCTCGTCCGCATAAACCTGTCAGCGTGCGCTGCGGGCCACGTGTGTGTAAGGAAATGGATGACTAATGTCGTTATTGCACTCTTACGTGAAGACAGCGCTATTATAACATGAACGATAACACATGGGATTGATTACCTAACTAAGGGGTATAAGAGGTTGAGCAGTTTCCGCTGGAGTCTGACGATCTTTTGAATCTGCGCGCCTCGGGAACCTTGAAGCTGCATTGGTATCTTAGTGACACATTAAAAAGTATTTGCTGAATAGTAAGCCAGAATGTGGATTTACAAAGGGCATTAATGCACAGAACGGCGCGTGCATCGACGGTAATCCATATTTTCTTGTTCTCGCCTAGTGCGTGCCTTTTCTCTAAAAGTAGAAGTGTTTTCATATTTTAAAAAGCTTCCATGGCTACGCTATGAAAGCTTAAGTTGGGGTTGTCATATGCAAGCAATCTCTTAAATGATAATCCTACAAATCAGGCGTTCTTGTTTCCAGAGGTGCGCCCACCAACGTCTAATGGTTTATGTGCTCATTCCTTTAGGCCAAACCAGGTTTGCAGAAAATGACACTGGCACAAGATGACGACGTGAGTTTTAACTTTGACTTCTCAGTGAAGGTCACTAATGCCGCCACGAAAAAACAAGCATTGGCATAGCCAATAGGTCTCGCCTTTGGGACCTTATAAGTGTTTAGCCATGCAACGGTTGATGATGTTGCACCAAGGATATTGTGCTGCATAATTAAATACTTATAAGGTCCCAAAAGCGAGACCTATTGGCTATGCCAATGCTTGTTTCCTTTTTCTTAAGCACCCCATGAGAGTGCATGTGTTTTTCCAACTCTCTCCATCGTTTGCTTCTCCCCCGCCAAACACCCAAACCGTGCTCCATGCTGCTCGCCAAAAGCTCCCTGCCCACATGTTTTGTGTTGCTCGCTCCCTTGTGTGCGGCTTTTCCCCACCTTTATTTTTAGGTCTCGGCCTGCACCAGCGCTTGCGCTGGTCTAGCCGAGGGTTTTAGTAAGCGGGTTTTGGAAGTGCAAACACTGGCTTTCGGCTGGTGACCAGCTTGAGTTCACGATGGCGTGCACGCGCAGCTGGCATCTGGGTTTCCTATCTCTTCCTCATTTCCTCGTCATGGCTCATTAACTCTCTGGACTCTGTTTCAATCGCAGCAGCAGCTCACATTACCAACTGAGGGCCCTGGACTACAGTCACATGAAAAACAACAGCGATTAGCATTGAAATGCAAGCTTTTTTTTGTCTAGTTAGAAATATTGCTTCGGTGGGTTGATTTCACCTTATATCGCTATTTGTTTTATATTGGGAGTCACAGCCTAATTACCAGTATTTTTGTCTCTCACTGTTTTTTTTAAAAATATTTATTCGCGCACAGCACAAAGCTATATTTAAGGTTACTTTTTCCGCGTCACTTCTTCACTCTATTTAAACTCCACACCCCCACTCTTATTGTCTCTCTCCTTCTCTCTCTCTCCCCTCTCTAATTCTCTCTCTACTTAATTAACTCTCCCCTCTCTATCTTTTTTAGCCTTTCATTCTCTCTCACCCCTTTATCTGTTTCTCTTTCAAACTCCTTCATTCATTCTCTCTCCCCTTCTTTCTCTCTCTCTATCCCGCTCCACTCTTTATTCTATATACACCCTTTCTCTCTCTTTCTCTCTCACCACCCTCTCTAATTGGGCATTATATCTTCACTCTATCTCTCACTCGGCAACACCACAGCATCACTCAGCGCAACCACAGCATCAATCAGAGCCAGCACAGCATCAATCAGAGCCAGCACAGCATCACTTAGCACCAACACAACATCTCTCAACGCCATCACAGCATCACTCAACGCCATCACAGCATCACTCAGTGCAACCACAGCATCACTCAGTGCAACCACAGCATCACTCAGCACAACCACAGCATTACTCAGCACAACCACAGCATCACTTAGCGCCACAACAGCATCACTCAGCGCCACCACAACATCACTCCGCGCCACCACAGCATCACTCAGCACCACCATAGCTTTACTCAGCGACACCACATCATCACTCAGGGCCAACACTGCATCACTCAGCACCACCACAGGATGACTCAGCACCACCACCTCATCGCTCAGCACTACCACAGCATCGCTCAGCGCCACCACAGCATCGCTCAGCGCCACCACAGCATCGCTCAGCGCCACCACAGCATCGCTCAGCGCCACCACAGCATCGCTCAGCGCCGCCACTGAATCGCTCAGCGCCGCCACTGCATCGCTCAGCACCGCCACTGCATCGCTCAGCACCGCCACTGCATCGCTCAGCACCGCCACAGGATCGCTCAGGGCCACCACAGCATCACTCAGGGCCACCACAGCATCACTCAGCGCCGCCACAGCATCACTCAGCGCCGCCACAGCATCACTCAGCGCCGCCACAGCATCACTCCGCGCCAAGACAATATCACTCAGCACCACCACAGCATCACTCAGCGCCAAGACAATATCACTCAGCGCCAAGACAATATCACTCAGCACCACCACAGCATCACTCAGCACCACAGCAGTATCACTCAGCAACACCTGAGTATCATTCAGCATCACCTCAGCATCGTCTCCGCAACAGTCACCACCACCACCACTACCACCTCAGCATCACTCAGCACCACCTCAGCCTGCTCTCGGAATCTGGCATCTGTTGATTCTCCCCTAGCGTCTGGCCGCTGCTAGTGTTATAATACAGGTACTAGTTCCCAACCTTCACCCTCCGATTGTTTATGCCCCCTCAAAAAAAAAGCTTTAACAAACATCCATTGCAATAGGCAGAAACAAGTTGCCAGCATTGCAAGAACAAAAGAAAACTGAGGAAATTTTTTATTGTAAATACTTTTTTTAATATGGTCGTTCAGTTTTACATAATGCCTTCTTGGTCATATATAAAGTAACAAAAATGCTTCTGACACTTTTTTATTATAACTTTTCAGCATGCCGCACAGCAGCCACACTTCTCTACAGCACAGCTTGAAGACATTGGCAAAGTCAATAGCTCTGGCTAAACACTTATAAGGCCCCAAAGGCGAGACCTATTGGCTATGCCAATGCTTGTTATCTTATTTAACAGCATCCCTCTGACCAATCCCTGTTGCTCCTCCTGCCACTCCGTTGCATGCCTACCAATGGCAGTCTTTTATTTATTTTATTTTTTTACTTTTTAACATTTCTTGTAGGGCCTGGATGGTCCTATTTGCTGCTGGACCACTCCTGTTACTCAACTGTACTTTAAAAAAAATTTACTTGGCAAAGTGGAGTCTGACATCTTGGATCGGTAATACAAAAATAAAGTGGTGATGCATGCTCACACATATGTCATCAAGCATGCTTGTGCCTACTGAATGGCATGGATGCCAGTAAAGTCAAGATGCATTTGCACTGTGCGCTTGTCGCGGCATGACTCATTTTTTATACCTCTTTTGTTTTTTTGTTGATGCACACAGCAACGTCAAAAACTATTGGCAAAGTCAATACATCCCGAATGTGGGACCTATTATCTTTTAAAATGCTCTTTTTAAACATGGCACTGATTTAAGTTTGGATGAAGTGCTAATGTATTGGAGTCATGCACAACATAAATTGAAGGATATATAGCTATCAACTAAATGTGTGCTTTTCACCTCACAGTTCTGAGCGACATCCCTGACATATCACTAAAAACCTGCTGGTGAAATACATCTGCTTTGTTGACAACTACATGTCTTTCATTTTACATAGTCAAAGTTAACTTTAGAGTGCTTTTAATAGAACCTGCGGCCTAGTCAGACAGCCACTCCACAAAAGCACTGCATCTTTATTTGAGGAGGAACTAAGCTAGAAAAGCTAGGACTAGCAAAGCAATGCAGGTAGCCCCAGTCCTCACCAGTGACTCTTCTCCCTCTAACTTGGTTGGGGGGAGGAGGAAACCTCAGCGTCACTTCATCCCCAGTGACCATGACATGGAAAAGACAGGAGGGTTTAATATGTATTCAAACCTGCTGCCTAGGAACAAGGCCCTCTTTGTCTAGAAATTATTTTCTGCACTCACACTCCCATTCCTCTAGGTCAAGCAATGATGCTGGTTTTCGTTTTACAATATGTCATTTTGTGATCTGATTTCATGATCGTTGCAGACAGGTTGAAAGGACGAACAAACTCAATACGGGGCAATTCCAAGCCAATGTATGAAGGATTTTGCAGTCTGATACTACAGAGTTTAACAGAACATATGGCCAGGGAGTCTCCGATGTCTCAGGAATGTGAATACTTACCCTTACCCCCAAAACTCATGACAACAATGCAACAAGTCCATTTGCTATTTTCTTTGGGTTAGGGGTCGGAAGACCCCTGGCCATATTTATTATTATTTCACACAATAAACAAAACACACTTTATAACTTTTTACACAGTAACCACATTATTTTCATTTTCAGCTTTCATTTTGTGACCTAGTCTTAACAGAGACTCTAGTACATGGGAATCACCTAACCATAACTAGTCTGTTCCTGTGTAACCAACAAATTATTCCGTAACCGTTCCCAGTGAGATCAAGACTGGCCCTGACCCTTCTTTTACCCCTTCGGGGGCCCTCCTTATGGAAGGAGCCCACTTTCCCTCTCCCCCCCCCTACGGGGAGGTCTCCAACATCTGTAAATTCTTGTGCGGGGGCCCGGCTGCCCTTAAGTTACCTACCGCGAGCACCCCCTACTCCCAGGTTTTTCGTCCCCCAAGGGCCAGTGCTAGGTTGTGCCCAAATGCGCCTGCGCGGGTGGTTGATAGGTAAAAGACTGCGTCAGCAACCGCCCATAAACCCCCCGTGCCCCTGCCACCTCCTTCCACCCTGGTGGCAGCACCCCTTGGAGGGTCCATGTATGCAGATGATAAATTTGGTAAAACAGGATGCCGTAAAAGGGCCCTAAGTGTTCCCCCAATCTTGACCTCACCCGGCAACCTAAATACGACAATTCAAGGGAAGCAAAATACTGTTCCTCCAAACCAAACAAGAGAACAACACATGATTAAATACCACACTTACGTCATGATCATCAAAATCCCTATAATAACACATTCATCATCCTAACCAACCCCCTTATGAACAACCCTAAAGGGGCCTTGTTCTTGGGATGGTGGGTGGGGAAAAAACTCGAGCCTGCGGGGCTCCCGGAGAGGTGATGTGAGGGGGGCCACAACCTCGGGAAAACCAGCACGTGGGTGAGGGGTCAGTCCAGCAGAAGATGATGACGACCGCGCGTTGCCGCAAGCAGGATAAAGAGACCTGCCTGCAGCCGCTTAAATAGGGACGGGTTTCAACTTCAGCTGCCCCGGAAGCACTTTAGTGCTTCTGAGGCAGCGGGAGCGTCCACCAATCGGAGCCATCCGCAGCCGGAAGGACGGGGTGACCACGCCCCGTCCGTCCCGCTGGCCCCCGGCTCGCCGCCATATCTACGGCTCTCCCCAGGTGGGGAGAGCCGCTGTTAAACATGGAGGCACCTAGGGTAGAATGCAATGGCGTCTCACCCAGTTCTAACAGATGAAGGCACTCAACAACTGGGATTTAGCCTGGAACCAATACTATCAAAAAGTAAACTCTGATCCAGAAGGTAACGATTTCAGAAGGGGTGACTTAATACCTGGCAGTAAAATGAGTCATCCACATTCAAAGTTAAGGATTTGTTTAAATGCTCAGTGCCATAATCAACTTATATTAAAATTCCCTATTGATTAAAGGATTGCCTGAAAGTTAATTCCCAAGTGTTCCTAATAAAACCTGCGACGTAACCTGCTTTCCACACTTTACTAGTGTTGTGTTTAGGAGGAAGGGAGATAAAAAGATCACTGATGGGAAGCCCTTTCTTGTCAGGAATGAGTGAAAGCAGTCAGTGACACACAGACACAAGCGCAATGAATCCTTGGCAGTTGGAGTACACGGGGTGCCCAACAGGCAATAGTAGGCCACAGGAAATTTAGAGGCTCATCCCATCACAATATATTCTGCATATGAAGGTCTGTCCACATAGTCAATCTTTGTCAACGCTCGATGTTTTTTATTTCTCTAGGCTTTGTGGCAGAGAATGATCTTGCCTCAAACACTTTTAACATGGCTCCTGATTGTCACAGAAGAATGCCCTCTAGTTTTTGCTAGGACATCTTTCTAAATCTTATAAAATGAAATGGCAAGGGGCCAGCCAGCATGTTGGCTTTTCTCTTTCACAGAAGGCAATAGAGGGTCAAGCTGGAGTCCATTCTCAGGGCGTGGCTTGGCTACAGTCAAGATGGACACACACTAAGCAGGCTTTCAGCGGCTGAACAGTGAATCCCTGTCATCCAAACAAAAATGTGTTCCTTTCTGCAACACAACGAGCACCAGAGCACACAGTAATGATTTGTGGCCTGGTGCTGTTCTTTGGTAACTCCCCCTGAGGTCAGCGGAGCCAGTTGATCGCCAGGCGGGGCTGGCCGAGAGGGCTGTGTGGAGTTGGCGGCCACAGGAGGCAGGTGCTGCTGAATTGCCGTTTGCACTGCTGGGATTGGAGGCCCCTGGTGCGGGAGTGGTGTGTGTGTGGGTTTGGGCTTGTCACTGTCCCCCCCCCCTACCGCCCGACCGGCTGCATTGCGGCACCGATCCCTGTGGTGATCTGGAGAGCCCGTGTGGGCCTGCATTTGAGCCGAGCACTGGCCGGGGCCTGAGATACAGCCGTGCATGCAACAGTGAGTAGCACGCTAGGGAACTAAGTTGGCAGTGCTCCTTATCGTCAGCACAACAAGGCATGTGCGTGCACTTGCCATCACTCTTTCCCCCCCTCGTCACCTTTCCGGTTGCAATATGGAGCTGCCTTCCTTGGGAGGCTGCGTGGACTGGCGGCTGGACAGAGCGTTGGGCGCGACCTGAGGGAGAGGCCGCGGGAGGAGAACTGAAGTCAGGGCCCCCCGCCCCCATCTGAAGGAATTGTGTTAAAGACCCCCCCACCGTCCTGGATTGAGTGACCGCACCGAGTTCCCTGCAACATTGTGCTTGTGGAGCGGCAGTCACTGGGCCGTGGGCACTCTCCCTCATCCCCCATAGGGGCCTGCAGCGCAGTGAAGTGTAATGGCATGCGTTGTAAAAGCATATGCGTGGTAAAAACATGCGTGGTAAAGGCATGCAATGTATTTTCCTGCGTTGTACCGTCGTACAACCGAATCGGTTCCCAAGTTCCTATTTATGCACAGAACTCTGTTGGATCAAGCTATGTTTGCAGAGTTTTGATCCCTCCAAAAACTGCCTTTAAATATCTGGCAGTACAATCCCCAACAATATCTGTGGTTGCTCCAGAAAGGTTGGGGATATGGAATCAATACAGACTACTGCTTTCTTTGGCAGTCAGCGAGAAAGTGGCAGAATGTCAAGAGCTAGCAGTTTACTAAACGAATACCTCCACGTCCCTCCCGCTTCTCTCCATTACGCAATGAGGCCCCTGCGCCTCGTAGACACATCCCCTACCAAAATAAAAATGCACCGCCCCCTCCACAATACCTGTTCTTTTGTGTCTGTAGACACGGTACGGGTGGGTGCGGTGCGCTCACTCCAGCGTAGGTTCCTTGGAGCTGGTTCTTCTCTCTTACTGGCTCCTTTTCTTCGGCGGCGTTTCTTCCGACCTGGATTCTTTCCTCTTCTGCCTGGATGCTTCCCTTCTCGGTGAGTTTTTTGGGACGGGCGGTGACTCGGGTTGTGGCTCGGCTTCCTCATGGCCGGTCTGCACGTATCAGCGGTGTGCTCTAATTCTGGTGCGGAGAAGTGGCGCGAGATTAGGCCTGGCCGTGCGGCCTGACTCGAAAGGACTCCTTGGGCTATGGTGCTCCTGGGGCGTGTCGGGGCCCTTCAGAGCGGTGCTCTGTCTGTAGCTCTGTCAGGATGGCGCGGAGGCAGCTTGGTGCTGCATGCTTTTGGCCCTTGCTTCTGGATTTTGGGAGTGCTGTGCCTCTCAGTGTCTGCGGTGCATGTCTGCCTGTTGGAATGCGGTGCTCCTTTCTGCTGGCGATACAGTCTCGGCGGGTGGGTCACTCTGCTCCTCCCTCGTTCTTGTTTTGCAGGGCCTGTGGTCTGCGCTGCTTACCTCTGGTCGGCTTGTGGGCATTTTCGGGTTGCTGGGTCTCCTCCTCGCTGCTGGGAGTCGTTGCCAGTGTTGTTGGCACGTTCTCCCTTGTTTTTTGTTGCCGCCATTCCCGGATGGCGGCAGTGCCTTCCTCTGGTCTGGGTGGGCATGGCCTGTTGTATGGCCTGCTTTCCGCCGGCTGGAGGTTTGCTGTGCCTTTCTCCGGCCGGGGTGTGTGATTGCCTGTGCGCTGGTCGCACGGTGAGCAGTTGGGGGCTCTGCCGCAGCACGAGCCTGGGTCCTTTGGTGCTTCTGCGGCCACTTTGTGGGGCCCACGGCTTGGGTGCATTTTTCTCATGCGCTGTGTGTGCGCTTGTTGGTCTGTGGCACCTCTCGGTTCCTGCTGGCGATGCTGTGGGGGGTGACTGCGTAGTTTTGGCGTCTCCCAGCCTGCTGGTTCCCTGTTGGGATCTGGGGGGGTGCCTGTCCCCCTTTCTTCTCTTTATTTATCTCTTTATGGCCAGGGGTGCTGTTTTGTGTATCCTGTGGCCCACGTGGGGGGGAGGACTGTATCTGCTCGCGGTGCGACGGACTTGTCCCTACCTTTGTGCTGGTTTTGTTCTCCCGGCCGGAGGTCTGCGGTGTCTTTTCTCCGGTGGGGCGTTGTTGCTGGCTCTCGGCTTCCCTGTCAGTGGTGCTCTGGGGAGTGTTTCTGGCTGGCTTGTTTCTGTGTGGGGCGCCACCGTGGGGTGCGTTTGTTTGGTGCCTAGCGGGGCCTCGTGCAGTGCTCTGGTTTTCGTCCGGACGGTGGGCTGCAGTGCCTTTTCAGGCCTGTGTGGGCGTTTGGGGCCTTGGCCCTCTGGTGTCGGCACTTTTCCCTGTGGTGCTTTTCTATCTATTTTGTCCAGGCCCGCTTGCGGCCCTCGGCGGTGGTTCCCTGTCTCTGGCTCCTGTTTCTTGCTGGGGCTGGGCTTTCGTGCTGGGTGTCCGTGTCCTGCCACAGGGGTTTGTGCAGGCTTGCTCCTACGATGGTTTGTCTACGTATGGTCTTCGGTGTTGCTTGCCTCTGGGGGTGGGTGCCAGGGCCTACGGCTGCTCCGCCCTGGGTCCCCTGCTCTCGTCTGTTCTCAGAGGTTACGCAGGGTTGGGCTTGGTTATTGCCCGCATGGGAGTCCTCGGGGTGTACCTGGTGCTGTAGGCTGCATCGGTGGGGGTTGCTTTGCTGCTTTTGGCCTTGGGTCTTGCCGGGTTGTCTTTCTGGTTTTCCCTGTCCGCCTGGCCTTTTCTTCTGGGTTTCGGCTCTTTCCTTCCTTATGGGGGCTTGTCCTCTGGTGGTTGCTGCGGGGGTTGCCCTTCGTCCTGGTGGTCCTGTCTACCCGTGTCTGGCGTTGTTCTGTTCCACGTGCGGGTTCGGCTCTGTCATGGTTCCTGGGTTTTGGGGCCTCCTTCCCCTGCGGCTGTCCCTGGGCTTGTTGCTGCACTTCGGAGCGGTGCTCTGGCTGTCGCGGTGGCTTGTTGGGCCCCTCGGTACGGGTGCTGCTCCCTTTTTGGCCCTTCTGTTTCGGGTGCTGGGCCTCTCGGCCTCTGTGGTGGGGGTCTGTTGATGGTGGGTGCGGTGCTCCTTTTCCTTTGCCCCTCCGTACGTCTGGGTTGGACGTCCTTTTTTGTTTTATGCATTGCGGTGCTATGCCTATTGTTGTTGGGTTGTTTCCTGACAAAGTGGACTGTCCTTTTCTCATTTCTTGTGGGTTCTCCTGTGTTCTGCCTCTGTGTCTGCGTTGCGGTGCTTGCAGGCCTGGCGCTGTTTTTGCTGGGGGCGTCCCCCCGGCTGCTGGGCATCCGGGTTGGATGCTGGACAGGGCTTCGGGCCGGCCTTCCCCTGCGTTTCTGTGCTTCCTCTGGCGATGGGGGCCTTCGGGGAGGAGTGCACTCTTGCCGGGGTCCCTGTTTTCAGCTTCGGTGTCTGTTTGGGCTGTTGCTCGTCGCTCTGGGGGCTTCTCTGTGTGCAGTTTCTCCCCCTTGAGTATGGCTGTGGTCTTTTCTCTTTGGCTTCCCCTGTGTGCTATTTGGTGGGGTGCCATGGTGGCTTCTTTCTGCCTGGTTGTTCCGTCTTGGTACCGCCTGTTGGCGGTTTTTTGTACTGGGCCTCTTTGCCTGCTGTTCCGATGGTTTGTCGGCCTCTGGTGGCTTTTCGGTCTGTTGGCTGGCCTCTGGGTTTGGGCTTGCCTGCCTTATTGTACCGGTGGGGCATGTGTACCGGTTTCGCGGGTGCTGTTGTCCCGTCCTGTGGTCTTCCATGGTGTTGCGCCTGCAGTTCTGGTTGGGGGCATCTGTGTCCTGCGGCCTTTAGGCCCTGGTAGTTCCTGCCTGCGTCTGTTCTCAGGCATTCGGCGTTGTCGGCCCTGGTTCGTTCCTGGTTATGTGGCTGTCTGGGCTTGCCGGGTGCTGTGGGCTTCGCTGTCTCCTCTTCCTGTGGCCCTGCCGCTGTGGGTTGCCTGTTCTCGTCTGCTCCCGGGGATTGGGCTGGGTCGGGCCTGATTCGTGCCTGGATGGGTGCCCGCCTGGGTGTGCCTGGTGCTGTTGGCTTGACTCTCCTGGCTTGTGGTCTGTGTTTTGTGACTTTCCGTGGTCCGGTTTGGGCTTTGCCCTCTTCGGTTCCGTGGTTGGGCGGTGTTCTTTGGCTCCTGCTTCTCCCATTTCTGGGTGGTTGGGGCGGCGCTGTGGCCCTGTGCATTCTGCTTGGTTCCTTTTTGAGCTCCTCTTGTGGCCACGGCTTCTTTCGCTCCTTGGGGCGCCGGTGGCGGCCTCCTCTGCTGTCCTGGACTTCTGGGTTCTTTTGGCGGCTGGTGGGCTGTTGTGGCTGCCCCTTGTTTCTGCCTGGGTCCCCTGGTTTTCCAGTGGGCTGTTCCCCATTCCTTTTCCTTCTGTGGGCCTTTCGGCCTGGAGGGGGTTGGCGTCTGACTTCCGCCGTGCTGCCGGTTCCTCGGGCTGTGCTCCTGGCTTGGGTTGTCCGGTGTGCGCCTGTCCTGTGGCTGGTTGGTTTATGTGGCTGTTTCCAGTGGGGTGTTTGCCTTTTGACTCTGGGGCGTACTTGCCTGCTTTCTTTTTGCGGGTTGCGTTCCTGCGCGTCCCCGTTTGTCCGCGTCTTCTGTGGTTTTTTGGGGTTCGCTGTTCTGTCTGGACCCTTCCAGTTCCTGCCGTTTGGGCTCTGGGCTGTTTACTGTGGGGCCTGGGCGTGGGTTGCCCTGGTGTCTGTTCGGGGTCCTCCTTCCGCTGCTCCCCGGTTCGGTTTGGGGATGTTGGGGGGTGTCGTTTTGGGGTTGGTTCCCCTGCGGTTTCCTTGGTCAGCGGGCCTCTTGCTGGTTTTCCTCTGTTGACCTTGTTCCGGGGTCCTGATTCGGTGGGTTGGGGGTCCGGTTTTTCTGGGGCCTCCTGCCGGTCTTCATCCTTTGGTTCCTCTGTTGTTGGCGCTGGTGGGGGTCTGGCTTCTCCGGTTCTGTGGCCCTGGGGTTGCGTTTTCTCCTGGTGCCTTCTCGGGCATTTCCGGGGTTGGCGTCTTCCGGTTGGGGCTGGGTGGCTGTTGCTGCCTTGGTCTCTCGGCTTTGGTCGCCTCTTCTGGGCAAGTGCCTTTTGGAGGTCTGCCTCGTCTCCTTTGGCTCTGCATTGGCTCTTAGTTGGGGGCTTGGTGTGCTTGTGTGCACATGGTTCCGTTTTCTGTTTATCTGCCGCTGGTGCCCTGGGCTAGCCTTTCTGGGCTTGGCGGTCCCGTGGCTGGGGTCTGTTGGTCGGTCTGGTCTCCTGTTTCATTGTGGGGTGGTCCTTCCCTCGGTAGATGTGTACCTCTTGGGGCTTTCCCTCCTGTTTGGCGGGCTCTCTGGTGTTCCCCTTTTGTCTTTTGTCTGTGGGGGGTTGCGCCTTCTGGCTCTGCTGTTTTTCGCCCTGTGGTGTCAACTTGCTGGCTTGGGGGTCCTCTGCTCCTTGTTTTCTGGGTCTTCTTTCTTGCCCGTGTTTGGGGGCTGGGCTTGCCTCTGGGTTTTGGTCAGCTGTGTTGCGTCTGGCTTGCCTTTCCTGTTTGTTTGCCCTTCTTTGGTGCGTTTTGTTCCGATGTTCTGGGCTTGTACTTGGACAGTTGGCCTGGTTTTTCTTGGCTTGGTATGTCTCATTGCGTAATGGAGAGAAGCGAGAGGGACGTGGAGGTAATGTTTCTATTACTTACCGGTAATCACATTACTCCTAGTCCTACTCTCGCTTCTCTCCATTACGGCCCGCCCTCGCCCCCGGTGGCCCGGCCAACTGTGTCTACGGTGGCTTGGTACGTACAGGTATTGTGGAGGGGGCGGTGCATTTTTATTTTGGGAGGGTGGTGTGTCTACGAGGCGCAGGGGCCTCATTGCGTAATGGAGAGAAGCGAGAGTAGGACTAGGAGTAATGTGATTACCGGTAAGTAATAGAAACAATACATGAATTGTTAGACCTGTCAGCCCTAGGGTGGTCTTGCCCTGTTTTTTTCCCTTTTGCGCCTCATTTTTGCCACCGTATTTTTACTGGACCTAGGTCTCCGGGCGCCTTACCACTGCTAACCAGTGCTGAGGTGCAGGTGCTCTCTCACTCAAGATGGCTGCCACAGGCCCCTGCTACTGCAGAGTGGCCTTGCACACATACACACTAGTAGCCAGGGTCAGGCTGGGACATAGGGATACAGTATCCATCCCGTCCCCGCCTCTGGGCCACATAGCCAGACATGGTGGAAGGTTCCAGAACCTTCCGGGCTGTGGGAGGAGTTATGTTTTGCCGCCTTTAGGAGGGTCACCTGACCTAGGGGTATAAGAGGTTTGGAGGGAAATCTTTTAGTCAGTTGGGGCACCACTGATCCTGGGAGAACCTCTGCCGGAGTACAGGCTGTAGGGCCTAGGGGAGACCTACACTACTGCTGCTGACAAGGCTTAGGCACTGCTGTAGTAAGTTAGCTGAGGAACGCCCACCACCCACTGACCTTGCCCAGCGTGAGGGGACCCAGGGAACCACCTTCAGCGTGCTGGGAAGTACCATCCAGCACCCCAAGAACCACCAACTCATTCCCTCCCTCATAAGAAGAAACTCACAAGAAGAAACCCCCAAGGAACTGCCGCAAGTAACCTTGAATTGTAAGGCCTGACCGACCAGCAAGGCCAGAAACCTGAACTGCCAAACTGGGGATCACCAGGTAAAGCGCCGTGCCCTGAAGCGCTAGACCTTCACCCCCTATCTAATCCTGCCTGCTGCTGGGCTGTCCCCAAAACCCTTTCCAGTCAGCCCCTGCCAGCCTGCCGCCAGCGCGCACCACGCCGCACCTCCACGTGGGAGGAATCACTCTGCAGCCACTGACCTCGTGGCTGGGATTTGCCCTTGCGGCCGTCGCCGCGTGTGAGGAGCTGCGGGGGTAGCGAGGCCCTCCCCGAGGCCGGGGAGGTGAGGTGCGCCGTCCGCGCCCCCCACCAAGGGTCCGGAGTGTGGGAGATCACCGCCGCGGCCCAGGGGCCCTCGCGAAGAAGTTGCAGCCGGGAAATCACCGCCGCGGCCCAGGTGAGAGCCAGAGGCCTACAACCCCCGTAGACGCCGTTGCTAGGCGACCGGGGACGCCGACCGCGTCATCGGCAGCGCCCCCGGGAAGGCCGCGCAACGATTGGGCGCCGGCTCCCGCCACGCCCCCAGTGCTGACGGAAGCCGCAGAGGAGCGCCGCGTCAACAGAAGGAGGCGGGAAGCCGGCCGGAGAGGACTGCCGGCTCCCGCTCCCTTCCCCGCAATCGCCCCATCTGACCACGGGGGCCGGAGGAGAGCGATACCGGCCCCCCAACGACCCGCAATACCGGCCGGAAGGCCGAGGACCCCAGTCCGGGCCCCGCCCTGCAAAACACAGGCCGGCCCAGAACGAAGTCAGTCGCGCTGGAGAGCGACCAACGGAAACACTGCAGGTGAGCCCGGGAGGCCCCTAGGGCACGCAAGAACGCCACTGGGGGCCGGGGGCCACCATTACCCTGTTGATAACAAGGGGGAAGCCATCAATCACTATACCCCGAGGCGAGGCCCCGGAGAGGAGTGGGCCTGGCCTAAATTAACCCCTGAGAGACACAGAAGTCCTCATTTACAGGAAAGCCCCAGAGAAAAGGACATGTTGAGGGGTTCCCTAAGTTGTTCACCAGTCTCATTGTTACGCCTGCTGTAATTACTGTCTAGGCCTGATGCATATGCTTATAATTGCAAAGTCTTTACCTAGTGTGAAGGTGATTAATTGAATTGAGCTGAAGTGTACACCGCCAAGAGTTGAAGTGTTTTACGTGGCAGGTGTACCGGAGTTGCGACGCCCACTGTACTGAATGTGGGTGCGCCTAGATTAATGCGGGCCCTGTTTGAAATGTAACGTGAAATGCCCTTTATAAGTGATTGAATATTCATGAGGTGAACTGCATGTTTTAGGCCCATGTTTTATTATTGCACCCGGTGATCATTATTGGTGCTACGTTTAGGAGATGATTCCTGCGGCCTTTTAGTGGCCTACAATGTTGATGAGCTATGATGCTTTAATGAAATTACGCACCAGTTGAGTAATGCAATGACTTTAAATGTTGACCTGAATTAATCTGCCTCATCTGATGCTGCATTGATTTATATAAAAGATCTTGTTTTTAAATACACAAGCCTGGTGTGGTGTCACGTTATTGCGTCCGCATTCCTGAGTCAAAGTAAGAGTGTGCTGCACAACTGCCTTACACATTGCCTTCGGGTGCTTTCCCGCCTCGCGCCATGCTACCGTGCAGGACTCAGTAACCCCGTTTCCAACATTGGTGTTCAGCGGTGAGATAAGGACTGGTGTTTGTGCAGCACCCCACAGGGACTCAGTGTGCGCCGCAATTGGACACCTAGTGAAATGCAAGTGCTAAGAATTCTTTTGTGATTGCCTGATTGTGTACATTCCTGCGTTAGACCTGCTACCTACAGTCTAGAACCCTTTCTCTAAATTGTCTGGGGCCCCACCTAGCAGGATGGAGTTTGAGTTGGCCAACCTAGAAAGGTATACGGTGACACAGCTCAAGGAGTTCTGTCTAGAGAGGGGGGTGTCCGTCAAGCGAGGCGCCAGGAAAGAGGAGCTTCAGAAAGCTTTGAGGGCATGGGTAATGGCCCACCCGGGGGGAAGAGGGGACAAGGAGCAGAGGGAGGCAGACGACCCAGGAGAACTGGACCTACTGCACATTGACGTTAGCGAGAATGTGTTGCCAGGAAGACGTTCCAGGGCAGGCAGTAGTGCGTCAGGGGGGAGTTTGTCTGCAGAGGAATTTGAGGACAGGAGGGAGGAGAGGCAATTGAAGTTAGAACTTGCTAGGATGGACAGGGAGCGAGAACAGGCAAGGCTAGCCATGGAAGAAAGGAAGCTTGCGCATGAGCTTAGCCTGAAGGAATTAGAGCTCCGAGCCTTGCAGATGGAGATGCAGGGCAACTTGAATGGTGGCAGCGTACCTGCTGGGGTTCCACAGGAGCCCAAGTTCTATCTACCTAGAGAGGTGATAACCAGTTTTAGTGTGGGAGATGACATCGATAAGTGGTTGGCGGCGTACGAGGTGTCTTTGGTGGCCCATAGGGTTCCTGAGAGCTACTGGGGGGGAGGTCTCTACAGGTACATACCTCCACCAGTAAGGGACACACTTTTGACCTTGGACAAGGGGGATCAGACAAACTACCCTATCATGAAGGAGGCGCTGCTTAAGAAGTTTGGCCTCACCCCAGAGAAGTACCGCCAAAAGTTCCGCAACAGCCACAAGCTTCACACACAAAACTGGGTGGATTTTTTTTATTATGCCCGGAAGGCATTGGAGGGTTGGGTGCGTGGCAGCAACATTGAGGATTACAAAGGGCTGTATGACCTGTTCTTGAGAGAGCACCTCCTAGAGAAATGTTTTCCGGAGCTGCGCCAGTACTTGGTGGACCGCAAGCTGACCAATCCGAGGGAGCTTGCAGAGGAGGCAGACACGTGGGTCAGCACTCGGGTGTCCCACAAGGGAGCCGGGGCGGACCCCCGAAAGGTGGACAGGGGTTCCCCCAGAAGAAAGAGGGGGAGATAAAAGGAGGGAGTTCTTTAAAGGCCCCCAAAATAGACCGCATGGGAGAGGGGTAGGTTCCCCATCCCAATCTGGATTCCAGAAACCCACTTACCCTGACAGGAGTCAGCAGCCCAGAACTGTCCGGTGCTACGAGTGCGGGGAGGTTGGGCACTACAAGGGGGATCCCCAGTGTCGCAAGAGAACCCCAGCCCCCACGGGAGGTAAGAGCCCCGGGGTGGCCAGTGTAGCGCTTGGGGATGAGTTGTCCCTAGGTAGGGGAGGTGAGTGGACAGGCTTGACCTTAGTTTCCCTGGGGGATAGAGAGATCATCCCACGGGTTCAGGTACCCTCGAACACTGCCAAGTATCGGCAGAGGGTCCTGGTGAACGGGGAGGAGGTGGAGGCTCTGAGGGACACAGGTGCCAGCATGACGATGGTGAGACGTCAGCTGGTGTCCCCAGAGCAGGTGATTCCTGAGGTATTCCACCCGGTTGTTATGGCTGATAATAGCCTGGGTCATTACCCCGTGGCCCAAGTTCCCTTTGAGTGGGGAGGAGTCTCAGGCCTGTTGAAGGTTGCGGTGAGCCCTGCCATGCCAGTTGACTGTCTGCTGGGTAACGACTTGGAACATACTGCCTGGAGGGAGGTAGAGTTCAATGCCCATGCTGAGATGTTGGGATTACCAGGATGGACTTGCGTCGTCACGCGGTCCATGGCTGCCCGACAAGGAACTCAGCCCGGGTTGGAGCCTGAAATAATGGCCCAGCCCACTGCTGGACGAGGAGATGTCCAGGAGGAAACACCCGGTGAGATGGATGGGGAGCCCGCAGAGGTGACCCCGGAGTCCGCTGAGGTGGATGGTGTTCCCGTGGGGGACCTGCCGACCCCTGCAGAGTGGCAGGTGGAAGGAGGGCCTACCCGGGAGGAATTTTGTCGGGTGCAGAAGGAGTGCCCTACGCTTGAAGGCATGCGGCAGCAGGCCGAAGCCCAAGCAACTGGAACAGAGACTGGTAACTACCATGTCTTTTGGGAGGATGGTCTCCTCTACAGTGAGCCTAAGGCTCCAGTGCATGGGTCATCAAGGGCCTTAGTGGTCCCCCAATGCTACCGAGCCTTTCTGCTAGAGTTGGCACACGAAATACCACTAGCAGGACACCTGGGCCAGGACAAGACGTTTGCGCGTTTGGTCCCACATTTTTACTGGCCCAGGATGCGCGTCATTTCTGACACTTTCTGCAAGACCTGCACCACTTGCCAGGCGAGTGGCAAGACAGGGACTAAAGTGAAGGTCCCTCTAGAACCTCTCCCAGTTGTCGGTACCCCTTTTGAGCGGGTAGGGATTGACATTGTCGGGCCGTTGGACCCGCCGACTTCTGCGGGACATAGGTTCATCTTGGTGCTGGTAGACCACGCCACCCGGTACCCAGAGGCAATCCCTCTGAGGACCATCACTGCACCGGTGGTGGCGCGGGCCCTGATGGGGATTTTTACCCGAGTGGGATTCCCCAAGGTCGTGGTGTCAGATAGGGGCACGAATTTCATGTCGGCCTACATGCAGGCCATGTGGAAGGAGTGTGGAGTGACCTACCGGTTCTCCACTCCTTACCACCCCCAGATGAACGGGCTCGTGGAGCGTTTTAATAAGACCTTGAAGGGGATGATCCGGAGCCTACCCGAGGACTTGAGAAGGAAGTGGGACGTCCTCTTACCCTGTCTGCTCTTCTCCTGCCGAGAGGTGCCGCAGAAGGGGGTCGGTTTCAGCCCCTTTGAGCTGCTCTATGGCCACCCCGTTCGGGGGCCCCTCAGTCTTGTCAAGGAGGGGTGGGAGAAGTCTTCCTCGAAGCTTCCCCGTGATGTGGTCAGCTATATGCTGGCATTCCGCAGCCAAGTGGCCAAGCTGTGGAAGGAAGCCTCGGACAACCTAGAGGCTAGTCAGGCCGTCATGAAGAAATGGTATGACCGGAACGCTCGGACGGTAGAGTTGGACGCTGAACAGAAGGTGTGGGTCATGGAGCCAGGAGAGCTTAGCGCCCTCCAGGACCGGTGGACTGGACCGTTTGAGATCTTGGAAAGGAGAGGCCAGACCACGTATGTCGTCGATGTGAAGACCCCCGTCAACCCCACAGGGTGTTCCACGTCAACCGCCTGAAGCCACACCAGGAGCGTTCAGAGCTCACTCTCCTGATGATAACAGATGGAAGTGAGGAGGAGGAGAGTGAGCCTCTTCCAGACCTTCTGGCGGCCCATGAGAAGGATGGCGCGGTAGAGGGAGTGGTCCTCGCCCCATCCTTGACCCCAGAGCAACAGAGGGACTGCCGCCAGGTCTTGGGGCAGTACGCCTCGTTGTTCTCCCTCACGCCTGGGATCACGCACCTGTGTACCCATGATGTGGACACAGGGGACAGTCCGCCAGTAAAAACCAAGTCTTACCGGCTGTCCGATAAGGTCAAGGCTAGTATCCAGGGTGAGGTTACCAAGATGCTAGAACTGGGGGTGATTGAGCCTTCCAGTAGCCCTTGGGCTAGTCCGGTGGTGTTGGTGCCGAAAGCGGCCCCACCGGGCACCACACCAGAACTTCGGTTCTGTGTGGATTACCGTGGACTCAACTCAGTAACTAAGACCGACGCTCACCCGATCCCTCGGGCGGATGAGCTCATTGACCGGCTGGGAGCAGCCCGGTATCTGAGTACCATTGATTTGACGTCAGGCTATTGGCAGATCGCCATGGCGGAAGGAGCAAGGGAGAAGACTGCGTTCTCCACCCCCGAGGGCCACTTTCAATTTCGGGTGATGCCCTTCGGGTTGAAAAATGCTCCAGCCACTTTCCAGCGGTTGGTGAACCAGGTGCTGTCTGGCCTAGAGGCCTTCTCTGCTGCCTACCTGGATGACATAGCTGTCTTCAGTAGCAGCTGGGAGGACCATCTGGAGCATCTCCAGGAGGTGCTACAGGCTCTGCAAAGGGCTGGTCTAACCATCAAGGCCAGCAAGTGCCAGATTGGACAGGGATCTGTCGTGTACCTGGGACATCTGGTGGGCGGAGGTAAGGTGCAACCCCTCCAAGCCAAGATCAAGACCATCTTGGCCTGGGAGCCCCCAAGACCCAAACAGAGGTCCGGGCTTTTCTCGGCCTCACGGGATACTACCGCCGGTTCGTCAAGGGATATGGAAAAATTGTGGGCCCTTTGACGGAATTGACTTCGAAGAAGCAGCCACGCAGAGTCATCTGGACGGCTGCCTGCCAGGAAGCCTTTGAGACCCTCAAACGTGCAATGTGCACCGCACTGGTGCTCAGGACTCCAGACTTTGGACGGGAATTTATCGTGCAGACAGACGCTTCTGAGCATGGCATAGGAGCTGTGCTCTCGCAGCTGAATGACGATGGCCAAGACCAGCCAGTGGCCTTCATTTCCCGAAGACTACTCCCCGGGAACAGCGGCGGAGTACCATCGAACGAGAAGCCTTTGCCGTGGTTTGGGCTGTAAAGAAGTTGAGGCCATACCTTTTTGGTTGTCACTTCCTGATCCAGACCAACCACAGACCCCTTCGCTGGCTCATGCAGATGAGAGGCGAAAACCCCAAATTGTTGAGGTGGTCCATTTCCCTCCAGGGGATGGACTTTCGGGTGGAACATCGACCCGGTGTAGACCACGCCAACGCTGACGGTCTCTCCCGGTTTTTCCGCCTTAGCGACGAGAACTCCCTAGAGGTTGGGAAGCTCTCCCCTCTTTCGGCTGGGGGGGACGCATGTTAGACCTGTCACCCCTAGGGTGGTCTTGCCCTGTTTTTTTCCCTTTTGCGCCTCATTTTTGCCACCGTATTTTTACTGGACCTAGGTCTCCGGGCGCCTTACCACTGCTAACCAGTGCTGAGGTGCAGGTGCCCTCTCACTCAAGATGGCTGCCACAGGCCCCTGCTACTGCAGAGTGGCCTTGCACACATACACACTAGTAGCCAGGGTCAGGCTGGGACATAGGGATACAGTATCCATCCCGTCCCCGCCTCTGGGCCACATAGCCAGACATGGTGGAAGGTTCCAGAACCTTCCGGGCTGTGGGAGGAGTTATGTTTTGCCGCCTTTAGGAGGGTCACCTGACCTAGGGGTATAAGAGGTTTGGAGGGAAATCTTTTAGTCAGTTGGGGCACCACTGATCCTGGGAGAACCTCTGCCGGAGTACAGGCTGTAGGGCCTAGGGGGGAGACCTACACTACTGCTGCTGACAAGGCTTAGGCACTGCTGTAGTAAGTTAGCTGAGGAACGCCCACCACCCACTGACCTTGCCCAGCGTGAGGGGACCCAGGGAACCACCTTCAGCTTGCTGGGAAGTACCATCCAGCACCCCAAGAACCACCAACTCATTCCCTCCCTCATAAGAAGAAACTCACAAGAAGAAACCCCCAAGGAACTGCCGCAAGTAACCTTGAATTATAAGGCCTGACCGACCAGCAAGGCCAGAAACCTGAACTGCCAAACTGGGGATCACCAGGTAAAGCGCCGTGCCCTGAAGCGCTAGACCTTCACCCCCTATCTAATCCTGCCTGCTGCTGGGCTGTCCCCAAAACCCTTTCCAGTCAGCCCCTGCCAGCCTGCCGCCAGCGCGCACCACGCCGCACCTCCACGTGGGAGGAATCACTCTGCAGCCACTGACCTCGTGGCTGGGATTTGCCCTTGCGGCCGTCGCCGCGTGTGAGGAGCTACGGGGGTAGCGAGGCCCTCCCCGAGGCCGGGGAGGTGAGGTGCGCCGTCCGCGCCCCCCACCGAAGGTCCGGAGTGTGGGAGATCACCGCCGCGGCCCAGGGGCCCTCGCGAAGAAGTTGCAGCCGGGAAATCACCGCCGCGGCCCAGGTGAGAGCCAGAGGCCTACAACCCCCGTAGACGCCGTTGCTAGGCGACCTGGGACGCCGACCGCGTCATCGGCCACGCCCCCGGGAAGGCCGCGCAACGATTGGGCGCCGGCTCCCGCCACGCCCCCAGCGCTGACGGAAGCCGCAGAGGAGCGCCGCGTCAACAGAGGGAGGCGGGAAGCCGGCCGGAGAGGACTGCCGGCTCCCGCTCCCTTCCCCGCAATCGCCCCATCTGACCACGGGGGCCGGAGGAGAGCGATACCGGCCCCCCAACGACCCGCAATACCGGCTGGAAGGCCGAGGACCCCAGTCCGGGCCCCGCCCTGCAAAACACGGGCTGGCCCAGAACGGAGTCAGTCGCGCTGGAGAGCGACCAACGGAAACACTGCAGGTGAGCCCGGGAGGCCCCTAGGGCACGCAAGAACGCCACTGGGGGCCGGGGGCCACCATTACCCTGTTGATAACAAGGGGGAAGCCATCAATCACTATACCCCCGAGGCGAGGCCCCGGAGAGGAGTGGGCCTGGCCTAAATTAACCCCTGAGAGACACAGAAGTCCTCATTTACAGGAAAGCCCCAGAGAAAAGGACATGTTGAGGGGTTCCCTAAGTTGTTCACCAGTCTCATTGTTACGCCTGCTGTAATTACTGTCTAGGCCTGATGCATATGCTTATAATTGCAAAGTCTTTACCTAGTGTGAAGGTGATTAATTGAATTGAGCTGAAGTGTACACCGCCAAGAGTTGAAGTGTTTTATGTTGCAGGTGTACCGGAGTTGCGACGCCCACTGTACTGAATGTGGGTGCGCCTAGATTAATGCGGGCCCTGTTTGAAATGTAACCTGAAATGCCCTTTATAAGTGATTGAATATTCATGAGGTGAACTGCATGTTTTAGGCCCATGTTTTATTATTGCACCCGGTGATCATTATTGGTGCTACGTTTAGGAGATGATTCCTGCGGCCTTTTAGTGGCCTACAATGTTGATGAGCTATGATGCTTTAATGAAATTACGCACCAGTTGAGTAATGCAATGACTTTAAATGTTGACCTGAATTAATCTGCCTCATCTGATGCTGCATTGATTTATATAAAAGATCTTGTTTTTAAATACACAAGCCTGGTGTGGTGTCACGTTATTGCGTCCGCATTCCTGAGTCAAAGTAAGAGTGTGCTGCACAACTGCCTTACACATTGCCTTCGGGTGCTTTCCCGCCTCGCGCCATGCTACCGTGCCGGACTCGGTAACCCCGTTTCCAACATGAATACAGCTAAGTACAAGAGGAAATCATTGAATGAGCACATTGACACCGTGCAGTTGTAAAGGTATCAGTCTGGTGTGGGAAAAAGAGTATGAGATAAGCAAAATAAGAGATGGGCAAAAAAAACAGACGAGGACAAACATTATGCAAAGGCGTAACCTCAGCTTCACTTTCACTTTCCACCACCATGTTCTCAACTGCTAGGTTCAAGTGCACGGGCACCATTCTTTGGCAAACACACCCTTCAGGAATACAATTTATGCACACCACTACAAAGTGGGAAGCAGCTTACAAAAGAGACTACATTAACAACACTACGGGTCTTCACAGAACAAGAGGGACAGCGACTTGCAAGAGAGGTATCAAACTATGTGATTTTTTTTTTCTCGGGTGACACCATAATGGGTTACTAGATGACTCAATGTTATGGGAACATATTTCCAATCCCGGGTTTTCAAATAACACTCTGGGACTTTCTAGATAAAGGATGCCTTCTACTCTAGATAATCTTGTTTCAGCCGCGGCTGCGGCAGGTAAGAGCGGTAAGGCAGCGGGGCCGGCTGGGGGGGATTTCGAGAGACGACCACGAGTGAAATTTAATTATTTATTTAATTTTCCCTTGTAGTCGTCTCTCGAAATCCCAGCCGGCCCCACCGCTCTTACCTGCAGCAGCCGCGGCTGTCTTGTTTCATTGTTAGTGCTCTGAAAAGGCACAGGTGACGGCAGAGCTCCTAATAAATAAATAAATTAAACTGAAGCTGGGACAAACATTCCTCCGAGCATAGAGTTGGCAAACCCAAGAATGAAACGTCGCATTCTAGGTTAATAGAGACATCTGCTAATTTAGACGTGAGGGGAGCAGGAGAGGCATTTTTTTATTGGGAACAGAATATTTCGGAAACTAAAAAGGGAAAATAATAGCTTGAGTAATGGAATGTGATGTTTTCCGTTGTGCTAAATACTTGTATTTATTCACGTAGTGGGAAAACGTGTCGATCAGAATCTAGAGGCGGTTGGACACCGACTACTGAACTTGGCGTGTTTCATTTTTTCTTTACTTGTAAAGGGTTTTGCGTGAGCTTGCACTGCAGCTGCATAAGCAGCGAGCGTTGGCGCGGGGTAGACAGAGGCGGAAAGACCAGACCCGGCCCCTTTGGAGGCGGGCGGTGCCGTCGGCCCCTCCCTGGCTGGCACGCCTCCCGAACCAAGGGCTCTGCTTGTGTAACAAGCTCCTATAACGTCTTGCGCACATGGTAAACTGTTCAGCGACCAAACACTATATAAATAGCTCGTTTGCAAAATTAACAACTGACACAAGGGTGTGCTTGGCGAGGCGCAACATTTTAGGGAAGGGCAGGGACTTGGTGAAAGACATACTATAAGTTTTTTATTTAAGCGTGTGCGGCGAAAGTTTCACACTTATTATAAACGATATCAATGCACGTCCACATGGGTTGTGGCACGTGCCGTGGAATTTCTACTATACCAGCTGCAAACTATCTTGAGTACACGGCATGCACTGTGTAACTTGTTGGCATCCTTGTATATTTCCATTATCAGATGAACTCCAAACATGCCCAGACCCTATTACCCGGGACTCTTCACTCTGAATGAAAGTCATACGCTGTTAACTCCGTCCAATCCACTCACTCGTAGGAGCACAACGTCATTGGACATATAACACAGCAGAACTATCCTTCACCGCAACACGGACCATGTATGTTCCCGAAACATCCGGAGGCTCGCTTCAATAAATCTCTGTTTTAATACTGGCAACTTTATTGAAAATGTACCATTCAGCATCTACATTTACAAAGCCCAGTACGTTATTTTTTCTTTACTTATTTATTTTTTAATAAAACTGCCTAGCGTTTTCCGAAAAGCATTACTAATCTATGCATAAATGGTTTACCATGGGACGGCACATTGTGCGAAACCCCAAATTCACATTAAAAAATACAACTTTATTAGGTGGTTTTCTCGGACGACACCCTTACCTGAATCTCGTGAATGCGACTGAAGCCATCTCTGTAAAAAAATTCCAGCAGGTTGGTGAGGGTGCTGGGTCCTGGCATATCTCGGAGGCTTTTCGCCCGGTTTGTTAGCAGAGCCCGGGCCGAGCCCTGCGTGCTCGGTGCTGGCTGCTGCGGGGTCTGCTCGTGCCCTTCAGGTAGCAGCTGCCTTGGTTTCGGCCGCAGCAGTATCCCGGTTACCTGCCCATCTCCTTTCCTTCTTTCCCAAGGGAACGCTTTGGGAAGCTGGTGGAAGCCTGCAGCAAGCACGCGCCCCCAGGAAACACCGGGTTCAGCAGCAGGCAGCCAGCAGGAGTTCCTCGAGATGTGGGAGAAAACAGCCATTTCCAAACGTTGACAAACTTGAGGATTTGGTTTCTGTAGCTGCTTTGCGTTTTTTCTCTCTCTCTTGTATGTCCAGGCCAGACTCATGCAAGCACTTCCCCCAAACACCACTGCCTTTCCTGGGCATCAGTTTACACACCATTTATTTAACACTCCCTCCCCCAAAGGCTGAAAAAGGGGTGGTGATCTGGAGACTGGTGCGAGGGGCGAATGAAAAGGGAGGCTATTTTGATTCAGCTCAGATAAAACACTACTTAAGAACCCAATGTGAAGCGTTACTGTAACTACAAAGCCCTTTCCTCCATGCTGGCAGTAAATCTGTGTTGGCGCTGCACTTGGAAGAATCCGTGCCGCTGGAGGAATTTAGCGGAGCCTGGACACTTATTTTATGTGATTTGGAAAATCAAACAGATTTACAATAAATGTTTACGTATAATTGGTGGCATTTTTTGCAACAACGCTGCGCGTTAACCCTTTCCTCTGCACCTAATCTTACATCCAGTGTAAAACCAGAACAGTTCGTTCTTGCCCAAAACACATTTATGTGCTATAAATATGATGTAAAGTTATGGATGTTTTGTAAGGCGTGGGGGCCGAACGGCAGAATGTATCTTGGTAACTACTCCCAAGAGCGAGGAAATCGAGTTCTTGAATTTAGGGGGAATAAAAAGAACAACTAACCGGAGTTCGTGATTAAGGGGAACCCAATAGGTGTGCGTCAGCGAAAGTGCACACTAAATATAACCACTATCGTACAGCAAACACCACAACATGATTTGTGACCACCCCTTGCCCAATGTCTTATTAATAAGCAAGTGACTGATACCCATGTTATCAATTTCAGAATGATGAGAATCCTTTGACCCTGCCTGCCGTCACCGGCCAGAGGTTCAACCTCCAGACCAAATTTATAGGCGTACAATGAACCACGCGGGCAGGGAACTCACAAACTAGTCTTGTGAAGAGCCTAAACACTTTATTAAGGTGGGGGTGAGGGGAGAGAAAATGTGTTCATGTTTAAAAATAATTACGAAAGACAAACAATCATTGGAAAAGCCAATGGGTCTGGTGTAGGCTGCCAGCCTTCTTGCAATTCTTGTTATGTTTTTTCGTGGTTTTTGCAAAACGTTATCATTTGGGAATATGCCGGACCTTTGTCAATCTAAAAAAAAAAAACACTTGCTTCAGGCAAAAAGTTTATTTGGTCAAAAAACAGATTACTGTAGTACTCCCTGGCATTGAAGGGAACTCTTTTGTATGTGGATGTTTTCCTTGTGAAAGGGAGGCATGCCACAACTTGTAGTGAAGTCAGCTAATGGCTGAATTGGGTTGATGCATTTTCCCTTAATGCATGCTGGAGTGGGTAGAAGAACAAAGTGAATGACTCCAACCACCGAAGAATGGATGAAGCCTGGATAAAACTCCTATAAGTAACAATGTTATACACATAATTTTAGTAAAACCAAAAGTTCCTGGCTAACACAGACCTAAAAAGTCAATCAGTCTGGGGAAGGTAGGAAGGAAGGACAAGCATTTGCAATGCAGTAGGTCTCGAAATTTACGAGAGTTTGAGCTATTGGCATTGTAAATGACAATGCCTTTTATGTATGTGTTGTTTTTAAAACAAATAAAAGGCATTGTCATTTACAATGGCAAAAGCTTAAACTCTCCCAAATGCGAGACCTATTGCTATTTGAAACAATAGTGCTCGGAGTATGTAATTAAAGTCTACTGAGTAACAACACTCATAACAGGGGGTATAACCATGGGAGGTTATAAAATGAGACAAGTCGGTACTAAGGAGGGACTACTAAGCCTATTGACCAATGAACAGCCACAGTTTACAGGGGACAATGACACAAGCCAATGAAAAATATGGGCGGAGAGTCCCTACCTCAATACAGCATGCCTCGCAGAGCAGCGCATGCGCTGCCCAGGCTCAACCTAAAAAAGGAGACAAGAAGGAAAAAGAAAGAAAGAAGGAAAAAGAAGAAAAGAAAGAGATAGAAGGAAAAGGAAAAAGAAAGAAGAAAAGAAAAATAAGTCAAGAAGGAAACATAAGTCAGGAAGGAAAAAGAAGAAAAGAAGGAGAAAGAAAGAAGGAAAAATAAAGAAGGAAAAGAAGGAGAAAGAAGGCAAGAAGGAAAAAGAATGAAGGAAAAAAGGAAAAGAAGGCAGGAATGAAAGGCAAAAAAGGAAAGAGAAAAAAGAAAAGGAAAAAGAAGGTAGAAAGGAAAGAAGACAAGCAGGAAAAAGAAAGAAGGAAAAGAATGAAAAAGAAGGCAAGAAGGAAAAGGAAGAAATAAGGAAAAGGAAAGAAATAAGGGGGACAAAAGGAAACAAGAAACAAGGAGGAAAAAAAAAAGCAAGGAAAAAGAAAGAATGAAGAAAAAAGAAGTACAAGAAAAAGAAAAGGAAAATGAAAGAAAGAAGAAATAAGAGAACAAGAAGGAAAGAGAAAGGAAGAAGGCAAGAAGGAAAATAAGAAAGAAGAGAAAGAAAGAAATGAAGGAAAGAAGGAAAAAAGTAGGAAGAGGGAAAATAAAAAAGGAATGAAAAAGAGAAAAAGGAAAAAGAAGACAAGAAGGAGAAGGCAAAAGGTAAGACAGTAATAAGGAAAAAATAAAGAAGAAAAAAGAAGGAAACAAAGAAGGAAAGAAGAAGCAACGAAGGAAGGAAAAAGAAGGAAGAAACAATTGAAAGAAGGAAAAGGAATGGAAAAGATGGAAAGAAAGAAAGAAAGAAAGAAAGAAGGAAAAAAGTCAAGATGGAAAAAGAAAGAAGGAAGAAAAGGAAACAAAGAAGGAAAAAGAAGGAAAGGAGAAAAAGGAAAGACGGAAAATGAAAGAAAGGAGGAATAAGAGGACAAGAGGTAAAGAGAAAGAAGGTAAAAGAAAGAAGGAAAATGTAAAGGAAAGTGAGAAAAGAAAAGAATGAAAAAGAAAGAAAGGGAAAAGATAAGGAGAAAAAAGGCAAGAAGGAAAAGGAAATAAAGAAGGAGAAAGAAAGAAAGAAAGAAAGAAAGAAAGAAGGAAAAGAACAAAGGGAAAGAAAGCAAGACGGAAAAAATAAAGGAGAAAGAAAAAGAAGGAAACAAAGAAGGAAAGAAGAAGCAAAAAAGGAAGAAAACATTGAAAGAAGGAAAAGGGAGAAAAGGAAAAAGAAAAGAACGAAACAAAAGGAAAGAAAGCAAGAAGGGAAAAAGGAAAGAAGAAAAAGAAAGAAAGAAGGAAAGAAGAAAAAGGAAAATGAAAGAAAGAAGGAATTAGAGGATAAGAAGGAAAAGAAACGCAAGAGGGAAGAAGGAAAAAGGACGGTAAGAGAGGAAAAGAAGGAAAGAGTAAAGGAAAGCTGGAAAAGAAACAAGCATTTGCAATGCAATAGGTCTCGCAATTGCATGAGTTTGAGCTATTGGCATTGTAAATGACAATGCTTTTTATTTGTTTTGAAAACCTGCAAGCGGTGCGTTAACAAGCACTTTGTACCTATAGTCCTTGCTTACAAGAAGCAAGGC
Source organism: Calotriton arnoldi (assembly GCA_963921515.1). NCBI lineage: Eukaryota > Metazoa > Chordata > Amphibia > Caudata > Salamandridae > Calotriton > Calotriton arnoldi. The sequence continues at coordinate 479,646 of CAWUFW010001599.1, read as the reverse complement.
TGGCAGTAACTGCGCCTGTTTTACTGACAGCCTTGCTTCTCGTAAGCAAGGACTATAAGTACAAAGTGCGTGTTTACGCACCTCTTGCAGGTTTTCAAAACACAAATAAAAAGCATTGTCATTTACAATGCCAATAGCTCAAACGCTCGCAAATGCTTGTTGGGGGTGGGGGGGGGTCGGGGTGATTTGGGGGGGGGGGCTATAGGCCTGGAATGGAACCTCAAGGAATGAGTGCATGTCTTGCATGCCAAAACTGAGAAGCAGAGGCGAGCTACCAGCAGGGTAACGTAAAATGATTGGAGTCCCAGCAGAATGAGTCTCCCACACTGCACAGACATTTGACCTTGAAGGTGAATGGGGCCCCTCTAAATGACTGAGTGCCCTTAAATGAGTGCTTGGATGTGCCCTGTCTATGGGGGGCGAGTTGCAGCTATGATTGCCTCATAAGGGGTACTTACACGTCCGCATTGGAGCTGTAGACACTTACTGAGAAGGGCCCAGCGCTCTGAACCACATTACTGGAATAGTGAAGGCCCCGCGGGCCACAGATAACGCGCACCAGCTGCCTCCATTTCTGCAATGAAACATTTTGGGGTGCTGCTAACGTCGGCGACCATATGAAGGCTCCAGTCAGATACCTGGGCCCTGGCTCGGCGTCTACTTGGAAACTCGAGCCAAAAACGAGCCGATCCTTGAGGTGGCTTCGGCCCACCCCTCCACTTCATGTGGGTAAAAACTGCACAAAGGGCCGCACTGGGAATCAAAAAATTCTAAAATGGATCCACTTCATTCTATGCGCTTGTGTACGATCTAAATACTGAAAACCCGGAGCACTTTACCCTGAGGGACAGAGACGTGGACATGCACACGTGCACAAGAGGTCCTTGCACAGCCGCACTATGATGACAGCGCTATAATAAATGCACACACGTCAGTCCCGCAGACCTGGCCCGCTTGTGTAATGAGACTGTGCCCTACACGGCGGCAGGTCAGACTCTGAACAACGACAAAGGAACGGGCTGCACCAAAAGACCAAGCGGGCCTTTGGCAAGAGAGCAAAAGAAGCTGCCCCAGATCAAAGAAAAAAGAGCACCATCCCCGGGAAAATGCCCGGTACCAGTAAGGCCACTCGGCCATGATTTGATATCAGGAAACCTACGATCAATCCCGGCTTCCCCGTCAGATCAACGAGTGATCGTAGGCAATTTCTTTATTTCACTTACCATCTTCTACTTTAGGTTCACGTTTGAAAGCATCCTCAACACATCATGTTAGGATATGCTCTGTACACCCTCTCTACAATGTTTGAACAAACTTTAATGTTGCTCCACTTGTAACAACCACAACAACAGACACAACATGTACAGTACATGACAACTGCCTTGTCTCTTGATTCATCAATTGCATCGAGTCAGAGCCGTGTGGGTGGGGAAGGGGAGCAATTGATGTTTCAAATTCATGTTTAGAAATGTAAATATTGTAAGAGGTTAAAATGCGATGAAAGAGTCCATTGCACTGAATGAAGTGCCACGCGCCCAAGGTAAAAGACTGGCATTTTGAAGAAGTTTTATTAATCTATTGTTACATGGCCATCTGCATGTCGGGTGTTGCTGGGGCGGCCGAGTGAGGCCGACGGAGGGGCTCTCCGCATGAACCTACCTGGGACTGCAGGTCAGAAGGAGGTGCATTTGTCGGGCTGACTCTGTGACGGACTGTGGCAGGTGAGGACCGAGGTACACAGATAGAGCCGTTAGCGTTATTACTGGATACCAGGCTGTGAAGAAAGGTGGGAGACGCTGGGTACCCTGGTGTTTTAGATCTGTAAACCCCAATACCAGGGGCGTAGGAGACACAATTTCTGGGGGGGGGGGACAAAGTAAACAATGGAGCGTGGAGACGGAGGCCTCGGCTGAGCCGGAGCTGCGCTGTTTAGGCCGGTGGCCGGGCGGGTGCCCTGTTGTCACGCTGGTCTCTGGGGGGTGGACTAGCACTGGCCGTGTCAGCCGCCTGCTCGTTCCCCTCCCCCCTTGTCTGGTCTGTGTGTGTGTGTGTTGCATAAACACGGCACATCTGACATGTCCGTCCTCTCTCATTCCTCCTTTGCAGCTGGGAACACATCGCCTCAACCCGACGAAAGCTGCGGACTCCCGCGGACCACCAGCAAGTCTGGATCATAAAATATAAATTTTGTGTGCGGTTTGAAAAATAAAGGACACACTCGGCCCCGCTGGGTTTCCCGATGAGGTTTCTGTTTTTCCGCCGCCAGCCTCTCACCCCGGCTTTGCCAATGCGGCCTCTCCCCGCTGGATCGATCCCGCTGGTCATTTCGACGTGAAGTAATGACGACACGTTGGACGGCCCCGGCGGTGCCCGAGGGAGATGGCGACAGGAGGACGCGGCGCCGCCTGGGGTCCGAGAACGAGGTAAGAGAGCCCGCCCGAGGCGCATTTTAAACAAGCTGTTGCCATTGTGAAAAAAATATAGTGCTTACCGACTAATGAAGGAGACTGTGTAATGCCGCAAGTAAAAGATCCAGTCCGGATGGGCGGTCACAAAAGGAGACAGGGCGGTAACAAGGCAGGACTAAGAAGCCTCATTATCAATCGGAAGCCAGCATTTACCATGGATGATGACGCCAGCCAATGATAAATATGGGCGGAGCTTCCACGGCACTTCCACATCTGTCCCTACAATATGCCTCGCAAAGCGAGCAGCGCATGCGCTGCAACGCTAGGCTCGACCTAAAAAAGGAATGAAAAAAGGAAAAGGAAAAAGAAAAAGTAGGAAAAGAAAAGACAGGAGAATGAAAGATGGAAAAGGACGAAGGGAAAGAAAGCAAGAAGAAAAAAGAAGGAAAAGAAGGCAAAAGAGAAGGAGGCAAGAAGGAAAAAGAAAAAAGGAAAAAGAAAAAAAGAAACAAAGAAGGAAAGAAGAAGCAAAGAAGGAAGAAAAAAGAAAGAATAGAGAAAGAAGGAAAAGGAAGAAAAGAAGGAAAGAAAGCAAGAAGAAAAAAGAAAGATGGAAGAAAAAGAAAGAAAGATGGAAAAAAGACAGAAAGCAAAAGGTAGGAAAGAAGGAAAATGAAGGAAAGAAGGAAAAAGAAAGCAGGAGAAGACAAGAAGGAAAGAAGGCAAGAAGATAAAAGAAAGAAGGAAAGAAAGAAAAAAGAAGAGAAAAAGAAGGAACAAGAAAGAAGGACTAAAAAGGAATGATGAAAAAAGAAAGGGGAAAGAGGAATGAAGGAAAAATGAAGAAGAAAAAAGAAATATGGAAAAAGTAGGAATGAAAGAAATAGAAAGATGGAGAAGGAATGAAAAAATAAAAAGAGAATAATTTAATACAGAACAATTTCAAATGGACACAATCTGGTATGCTGTAAAACAGCAACAACCAGAAAAGAAAAACAATCCATAAGAAATTGACAACAGCATTGGCTGGAGATGGGATCTGATAAAGATTGAATGTGGCCTGTGTTCACATCGGAAGGTCCTGCTATCACATCAGGCTCTAAACACAAAGGCAGCAGTAAAGTAATTACAAAGTAAAAACAACAAAAACAGTGGCACAAAAGGGACCTACCTTGTGTGCAGATGTGCTCCTTGTGAAGGAGCAAAATGCAGTCACTGAAAGTGAAGTTAACCAGTGACTTAAATAGGCTGGTCAACTGCGCCATGCTATATCTTCTAGTGGGTGGTAGCAAAATGTGAATTACACAACAACAGACCAATGGATGAAGAGAGGTGGCTGAAAGCCCCTATATGTAAGTATGTTACACAAATTTTAGTAAAATCAAAAGATCTTGGCTAACACCAGACCTCAAAATGAGATCCCATTCTCTGTGTTTTTAGAGTTATGTGTTTGAATAGCTCGACATGCATTGTTTCCTTGGTCTCTCTGTACTGTTTAAGTCATGGCTGTTTGCCCTCACTGAGGATGCACCTCTGGGGTTCAAAGCATGGTAGCCTTCCACCAAACAAATGTCTCCAATCTTTTGCTCTCTGTACTTGGTCAGATTTAAGGTATTGTTTTGTTGTGTAGTTCCTACAAATCTATATAGGGACTGTGCGTTTAGACAACGTAAACTAAGGGATTGGTGTCTAGACTGAATCCAGACACCCCCAAAGGATATGTTAGTCTGTAGACCAGCTAGCTCACAGTGCCACCATGAGCCCCTCTTACCAAGGAGCGAATAGTTTCTGGCAACTATTGAACATGACACCCCAGTACTTTTCGCTCAGTCACTCGTGCTCACTTTGTCTCAGAGATACACAGAATAAATGGTGGGGACGTTTTCAATAAGTATTTATTGAACCAGTGTCATTTTAGTATATAATAGGTGTGCTGCAACAACCGTCAGACACAAACAGATATATACAGTTATGAGCACCAATAGAGTAAAGAAAAGGTAGAATTCTACCATAGTGCTAAAACAAGGAATATATGCAGGCATATATAAACATAAAAGTAATAATGTGTATTCCTACGATGCAAACCCTAACTCGATGTACCTAAATGTACATAGCATGTATGTAGGTGTGTAGCCAAGAATCCCCTTAGGATAAAGCCAACCCCATTACCTGATGTGGGAGAGCGAAGGACCCCATCTTGGTCTCGAGATGGACACCCCGCGAGGGATGTCAGACCACTGCGTGCTGGAGTGACTGCGTGCAGGGACCTCAGCGTCTCGCGTCAGGAGTCAGCTTGGAAGTCTTTCTCCTCTGGTTTGCCCAGTGAAGATATAGTGATTATATACCCAAAAGGTATCCTCAGGGGTTCTACATAGAAGTGTATTATGGGCATGTCGGGCAAGGATGACGACAGAGGTGACCCTTTTGCAGAGTTATTATGCAGAAGATGGTAATCCCGCTGTGATACTGAGAATCCTCATGCATAATACATGAGGCTAGTTTTTGGAGAAAACCACAGGACAGTCATGTAGCACTAACTAGGTAAAAGGTCAGCGCCAAAACCCGTTATGTAGAACAATGGTAGGTAAAAGGTTGTGTACCTACCTAGGCCTAGATTGGGGTTCGTAACACCCACTCCTCATCCGACTGGACGACATAATACTAAAAGCTAAAATATACCTGTTTAAAAGCATAAAAACATAGCTAAAATATGAGTCTAAAACATCTGAAAACATAGTATGTGTTAAAAAATGATGTATAGGGAAAAAGCTCTATGAGTCCTCTAAAAGTCAATATACTGTCAGACCAACTTAGCACGCCGAAAGCCTCAGTGCTCAGTGAGAGCAGAAGAGGAAAAATAAAACAAAAATGATGTTTTTGAATTCCATTTGTAGTTGTTTTCGAAAAAAGGCAAAATTGTTCCCAGCACACGGAGAGCCAAATGTTTGTGTCCTGTGCTGGAGACGCAACATCACTGTTGCCTACCTTCGCAGACGATAGTCCCTGTAACACCTCCTGGATCAGGTCAATAGAGCAAAGGTTATCTTCTCCGGTTCCCACAGCCGTTGCTGAGGAAGCTTTTGATGCCTGTAAGCTTGGTGCAGAGCCAGTGTCCTTTCCAACAAGAGCTGAAGCATCCGGTGGTGGCCCCAAGAATGCAGATATTAGGATTGGAATATGCAGAGGACACTGCACTACATGGGCCTTTAACGGGTCCATCAGTGCATCCATGTCCGGAGGCGCAACCGATGGAAGTGTTATACAGAGGTCCAACACGCATTCTTGTCTGCAGAATAAGCAGCGGAGTACAGGCAAGACGCAGTCTACCGAGACTGATCTGAATGATAGAAACCAGTGCTCACTTAGTTCCTGAAGCCGAGTTGTGCCCAGATGGAGTACCATGCGTTCACGGCAACGTCGCTCCAAGAGCCCTTTTTCCATCTCCTTGGTATTTGGGACGTCCATTGCGTAGCAGAAAAATTGAAACCAGGATACCCACTACAAGTAGCAGGATCAGCGGAACACCTCCAAAAGTGCTTCCAAATACGGAGTGTATCAAAGATGGAATAACTCCGAAAACCGTCTGAAAGGTGCTTAACAGCCCAGAACCTAAGGTCTTAAATAGGTGCCTTATCCCGCTCGTATCAGACATGTTAAAGATACGATGTATAATTTCCCCGAAATGGAGCAGGAAGTTAGTCTGGACTAGGGCCTGTGTCTCAGCCGAGGACCTTGCAACCTGTAGATCAAAAGTCTTGCAGGCCGAGGTTAAGGCCATCTCTTTCTGTAAAAGTATGGCTTTCAGTCTGCTCAGTGAATCAAACCGTATTAGTAAAACATTCACCGAAGGCCATAGCAGCACCTCCCTGACTGTGTGGGTCATTGGAAACAATACTTGCATACAACAAGTAACCCTGGAACTTACTGTGACCAGATATGCGATGCCCGGCAGCATCCCACAGCAACCTTGATCATTCAACATCAAATAACTCCCGTTCGAGAGTAGTTTGAACACCGGATGAATCGCAGCAGCTGGGGACCCTTTCAAGTGACAAGATAGGTTTGCAACCGAAGCGTTGCAAGCTCCGTGAAGCATAATATCCTGACAAATTAATTATCCACTTAACGAATTCTCGCAATCTGAACCACTGAGAAAGACTTCAGTGTCACTATTTCTGCATCTAAATCTGTAAGGTAACTCCCAAGATTCATGGATGTACTCCCTACCCAACGCTTCATACCTTCCTACCTAGTGGTATTGTAGGCAATATTGATATTGAAATTTTGTCACTGGCAATGTGATATGGCCATGGATTAACCATTCTGTGGAAGGGGATTCAGCCACGGTGAAAGGTAATTAGTCTAATTTTTCAATGTGCAACATTGTATATTTTGCATCTCTTTGTGCCATTGTGGTCTGCCTTTTTGTTAAATTATAAGCAGAGAACAGAAACGTACTGTTAATATATCGCCAGGGCGGGGGGGCGTGTCTTGGACAGCCATCATGGCGGACACAGCTTAGACGAGCTCCGGCCTCCCAAGCCCGTTATCCGCCATAATCCAATGCAACCGAGCCCAAACGGACCAGGACACGTCGATTTGGGAAGCGGTGCCCCGGCTGCGGGTTCGACTGTAGTGTGAGGCGGCACCCAGCTTGGGGAGAGAAACTGCGGCCTTGTGGGCCGGGGCCGCATCGGCTGACGGAACCTGGCGTGAGTGGGTGCTCAGGGTTGCGGAGAAGGCCCGCGGCTGCTTGGAGTGCCCGGGGTGGCTCCTAACCTGAGGAATCTGGCCCGTGTCAGGCCGCGGCATCCAAATTTGCCGGGGGCAGGTCCGCGACCTCGCGGCAGGTGCCCATGAGTGCCCAGGCAGATTGAGGGACCCCGCCCGGGCGAAGCACCGGACCCGAGTCATCTGGCCCCAGGTGGGCCGAAGCATCCTGTCCCGTTGAAGGCGGGCCCGCGAGTCCACAGGAAGTGTCTGTGAGTGTCCGGGAGCCCAGAACAGGCGTATACGGGGCCCGGTGCGTGGCCTGTGAGACGGGTGGCGACCTGGTGGTAGCAGTAACGTGGTGGGATCCGTTGAAGCCCCGATTGGAGCGGTGGCCTTCCCTTGGGCCACACCACCCAGATAGTAACCGCCGCCAGGCCTGCTGAAGTGCTAGCGGCTGCCGTCTCTGAAACCCCAGTGGGGGCCCAACCAGCTCGATGAATTCGGCTGTGATGTAAGGCAGGCCCGCAGTGCCGGGGGCCCCCCCCTCTCTCTTGGGACACCAGAGGTGAGGACTGAGCCTAAGCATTTGGTGCAAACCAGGGGGTGGTCCTGCGGCTAGGGGCCACACGTGGACCTGTGCAGGAGCGGCGGGCTCTGGCCTCATCCCCTGGGGCCTCGTGGCGCCTAGAGACAGGGTGCCCCTGGAAGACTGTGATTACGCGGGGCTGCTGTGGGCTAGGGGTCCGGCAAATCGTGTCCCATTAGGGGGCCCCCTTGGCGGGTTGCCCTGGGCTGCGGTAGCGTTCAGGCTAGGCCTGGTGCGGCTTGCGGCCTAGGGCGGCCTGAATCCGTGAGGCCCGGCCCGCGGCGGTCCGTACGGACACTCCTGCAGGACAACACCTAGAGAGGTGGGACACCTCACGAAGAAGCCCGCGAGTCACCTATATTGAGAAGGAGCAGAAAGAGCAGACAGGTGCAGCTCACCCGGGGCCCAGACCCAGTCCACCATCATGACAAAAGATAAGCCGTCGGGCCCCACGACCAAGCAAAGTACGTTGGACCAATTTACTACGACCCCAGGCAGCATTGGTAATGCAGATGGTGGAAGCTCTGTCCCTGACAATGCCGCCCTACTGGCTTCAATCACCCAGACCAGAGACACACTGGATACGAAGATCAGTGCAGTGGGATCGTAGGTCTCTTTCCTACGACAGGACCTCAGGAAGGCTGTCGACCGTATCACAGAGGCGGAAACCCGAGTGTCTTCGGTCAAAGACACAGTAGCAACCCTACAACAAAAAGTGAACAAACTCATGGTGGTAACACAGGAATTGGCCGCCCGGGTTGAGGACACGGAGGGACGCTCCAGGCGAAACAACCTTCACCTTATTGGCTTCCCGGAGGGATGCGAGGTCTCATCCATGGAACGCTTTCTCACGCAATGGCTGCAATCCTTCCTGCCAGAGGATTCCATGTCCCCCTGTTTTGTGGTGGAGAGAGCCCACCGAGCTCTGACAAGGAAGCCCCCACCCGGGAGAGCACCCCAGGCCCGTTATAGCTAAATTGCTGAATTATATGGACCGCGACACCATCCTTCAATTTACGTGAAATCACCAGGACAAACTACTCTACAATTCGAACTCTATCATGATTTTCCTGGACTATACGCGCCTAGTACAACAACAACGGTAGTCCTTTGCCACCGCCAAGCACAGGCTCAGAGAGCTGAACGTCAAATATATACTGCTATATCCAGCCCGTATGCGCATTATTCATAACTCCAAGTCCCTCTTCTTCGACACACCAGAGTGATATTTGCATGGGCTGATGAAGCGGTCCATCTTAGACCACATACTCCGCCACCTCTGGATTCGGACTCTTCACAGAACACCCGCAGGAATCAACCGAAAATGGTCACCTCCAAAAGACGACACAGATCCAGGTCCAATTGGCGCTCTCAGATGCAGTGTGACGAATCGTGAAGTGGCTGTGGCATCGTCAATTCCCCGTCTGTGGCTCTGACCACATACATTCACTCTTGTAAAGGAATATGGCCCGTCTGGGGTGCAAAGCTGGCTTGGGTGTCCAGGCTCGGTGTCCATTGTACGCCCTGAACAATCATGATTAAGTACTTTGGGAAGTTGGGGCACTATCGGTGGAGATGCCTCGGGGTCCCCCGTTGAGGCCTTGGGTAGCCTCTGATCGCAACAGATACTCCCTGTTTGTGGAAGTATTGGGGTGGGGGGGTGTTTGGCACACTAGTGCAAAAGTTAGCTCAGTTAAGGCACAGACACAGTGACTTCATTGCATTTCCTCCTGCATGCGTCTGCCGAGATCCTCCCTAAGCGATAGATGGCTGCAAACAACACTAATTCACTACTGGGTGGGATTACCATCATGACCTGGAATGTCCGGGGGTGCTCGATAAAATCAAAAGGGGTGCGGTCCTTAGGAAGGCCAAACGACTCGAGGCTGACATCCTCCTTCTACAGGAGACCCACCTGTTGGGCAACAAAGCCCCATGCCTGGCCCGCTTCGGCTACGAGAGAGTATACCATGCTGGGTTCGCTCGGGGGTCACGTGGCACAGCCATTCTTATACATCGTAGGATCCCATACATGGTGTCCAAACACTGGTCAGACCCCGGTGGGCGCTACATCTTATTGATGGGCACATTGCTTGGGGAAACATTGACAATAGGCAGCTTCTACGCTCCCCCCCGCTGGGGCACACCTATGTAGATAGAATTACACGACTTTGGGGGGAACTCCCAGACGATCTGACGGTGATGGGCGGCGATTGGAATGGCATCATGGAGCCTAGGGATCGCTGGCGGGAGACCAGCCACAGTCCCGAAGGGGGAAGAGTCAAAACTGCACCACCTGGTGGCTACTCTGGGGTGGACGGATGCATGAAGCGCATACCACCCAGCCGAACTCGGTTTTACCTTCCTCTCTGAGGTACAAGGGCCCTATTCAGGCACGACTATTTCTTTCTTCCACACAATTACATCCACAGTGTTTCGTCGGTCTCTATTCTCCCCAGAGGTCTTTCAGACCATTCCCTGTTCACTCTCAAACTAAGCATTGGGCCAAACAAACCTCCTTTCATATGGCGAATGTCACCATGGCACCTACGCGACCCAGCTTATCAAACTGCCATTCGGCAGGCGATTTTAGATTACTTGACATCCAATGTCGCAACCACTCCCTCCAGTATAACAACACCTTACTAACGAGGTCAGGGATATATGGCTAGCGACCCAACACAGAATTTATCAATGGAGGGACAAGTTGAGCAAGATGCTACACCACCTTTGTCAAGCTACACTGTCCCCCACCCCAGTGCCGGTGATGCGAGACGCAGAGGGAGTCCTATGCACTACCCCCGACACAGTGGCCCAAGCATTTGCTTCTTACTATAAATCCCTATATGCTCAGCAAGATCTTATATTGAGCGAGCTAATAGGAGAATTCTTAAAAGATATACCACCTCAAAGGATATCGGACGATACGCGTAAGCAGCTGGATGCTCCCATCACTGTGGTAGAGCTTGAGACAGCTCTGTCGAACATACATCCCGGCCGTGCACCCTGTCCTAATGGATTTCCCAGCGAATTCCTACGTTCCCACATGCCCCATCTAGGTCCACATCTCCTAGAGGCACTTAACAAAGCCTTAGAACAGCACATTCTACCTCCTGATTGGCGCCACGCCGAAATTGTGGTGTTCCTTAAACCAGGGTGCCTGCCGGAAGAGCCATTATCTTATTGCCCAGTTTCCCTCTTGAATTTTGAATCTAAATTGTTGGGCACGGTCCTTGCTGACCGTCTTCATGCCTGGATTCAGGAGCTGGTTCACCCCGACCAGGGAGGCTTTATGCCACACCGCTCTACCCGGCATATTATTTGGCGAGTCCATAACGCCATTGCAAAAGCCCTGGAATTTGGCCGCCCGCGGCCCTCCTGTTAGCCGACATCGACAAGGCATTCAACTCCTTAAGCTGGACCTACTTATTCCAGCTCCTCCGTGCCCTCAACTTCGGCCCACGCTTTTTGCCCTATGTACAATTATTATACACAGGACTCTCGGCTTCGGTACGGGAGTCGTGGACGCGGTTGGCGCACTTCCCAGTCCATTGCGGTACAAGGCAGGGGTCTCCACTGTCCTCATTATTATTTGTGCTGGCAATTGAGCCCCTGGTGGCGTGGGTGAGGCGGGACGCTGTGATAAGGGGATTTGATTGGTCCGCAGACAGGTCCGACAGGATCGCGTTATATGCGGATGATGTGCTCTTCTTCCTGACAGACCCGGTATTTTCTGGCCTACGAATACTTCAGATACTCTGTGTATTTGGGGAAACCTCGGACCTCAGAGCTAACCCAGCGTAATCGGTGTTTTTCCCAGTGTGCAGCGATCAGGGGCGTGCAACATGGGCATCACAACTGTCCTATGCAAATGAAGGCTTCCAATACCTAGGGGTCTATATATCACCGAATCCAACGATATCCTGGTCACGGAACATCGGCCTTCTCCTGTCCCGGCTTCGGGAGGAGACAAGGGGATGGTCGCCTCTGCCACAGTCTCTGTTTGGGCCGTCAGCTATTTTTAAAATGGTTTCCCTTCTGCGTGTCCTGTACCAGCTCCAAAACTATCCATACCCCATCCCACAGACCTGGTTTACCCAAATAAACAAACTCATGAATGGCTTTCTGTGGGGAGAAGGGGCCGTCCGCGTCGCATTACGAACATGTACTCAGTCGACATATTGTGGTGGGATAGCGGCAACTGATATATTTGCGTACTACGCTGCATCCCACCTGCTGAATATAAACGAGTGGTGGTACGGCTCGCACCTGGACCCAGCGTACACAGTAGACAGACTTGCGATGGGCAATTCCTCCCTCCTAGAGTTTCTTTATAGCCGCTCCAACCTTGGGCATCTACCCCTTGCATGTAGAACTGTCATACAACTTTGGCCCCACACAGTGAAAAGGATGGGTTGGGAGGGACGCCTGACTCAGACAACTCCCCTGTGGCATGCAACGTATCTACGCCCAGTTGCTGCGCTCCCAGGTTTCCGGGCATCGGATCTCATTGGCATTTCAACTTTAGGCGACATAATGCAAGGGTCGACACTCAAATCCTTCCGACAGTTACAAACAGACTACAGTCTCCACCGTGCACAATTCTATAGATATCTCCAGCTAAGACACGACTTGACCCCCTTGATTCACTCGCTGGAGAACATGCCAGAATTCCATCCTCTCGAGGGACGCCTACTAATGGGGGACCTGGGTGCACACAAAATTTGGCAAATTTATCAGACCCTGATCACCCTCAACCAAACTATACTACATGCCACACGAGCCGCATGGGAAGCAGATATCCCAGACCTCACCAACGATGACTGGACCGAGGCTTTAGCTAGTCCCCGGGGGGCCACCGTTGCCACGCGATACCGCCTCATTCAATTTAAGTACCTCCACATGGCGTATTATACACGCTCCCACCTATGGCGGATGGGTGTTATTCCGTCTCCCACCTGTTTGCGATGTGGCAATGCAGTGCAGACATTCTTACATACAGTCTGGAGCTGTGGGGCACTGCAGCTGTTCTGGCGTAATGTTTCCTCCTGTCTAGAGCGAGTCCTGTCCTGAAAGTTGGCACTTGAACCCAAGTTATTCCGTCTACACAGCACAGAAGGGGTCAGGAGGAATCATTATAAGCAACACTTATTATTTTTGGGCCTCACATTGGCTAAGCAGGACATTGCTCAGTCTTGGAAGGGGACGTCCCCGCCACCAATAAGCAGGTGGAAGATGGCCATTGACGATTGCATGGCGGCAGAAGTGGCCGTGTATCGTGCGTGAGGCTGCCTGCAAAAACACAGGTATGGTCTCGATGGGCGGTGTACCGCGGGCTTAATCTGCTACCCCCTGCCATCCCAGAACTCTCCATAGTCAGGCAACATCCTCCATGCTACGACACATAACCACAAGGTTGGACAATCTGGCAGGATACGCACGCATAGCAGATACCTCTTGCTTGGGGGAACACTATGTAGTGAGCCACGTTCCTGGGTTAGTCTGTATGTTGCCAGGCTGTATTGTTGTTTTAGATATTTGGGTACTACTCTGTAATGTATTGTATGCAATATATATGCAACCGGCGCTTGCCGCAACGTATCACAAAAATTCAATAAAGTTTGTTTTAAAAAAATATATATATATATCGCCAGGGCATGTGTCCGGAGTGCAATGAATGTAATGTCCAGCTTAGTAACAGAATTGATCATAGCTGTGATTGCCCATGTTGAAGAATGGACAAATCCTGTTCCAAAATATCTATAGCAGAAGACACAATGTTGCCCAGTGAATACATTCTTGATGTTAGTGTGGTCATGCCATTGTCGACCACTGCCAAAGCCTTTTCTAGGTTAGCCCTATCAATTTCACGAAATCTCCCAGCAGCCTCCTGATGAGAGATCTTCCGTACTTCGTTGTAAACAGCATATAAGAAGCGTTTTTGACGTGGTTTCCGGGGACCTAACAAAAGATCCCTTAGATCCATGTCATTTGAAAGTAAGGATAAGTGTTGTTTCAGCTGGGACATGGCGGCAGAAGTGGCCGTGTATCGTGCGTGAGGCTGCCCGCAAAAACACAGGTATGGTCTCAATGGGCGGTGTACCGCGAGCTTAATCTGCTACCCCCTGCCATCCCAGAACTCTCCATAGTCAGGCAACATCTTCCATGCTACGACACATAACCACAAGGTTGGACAATCTGGCTGGATACGCACGCATAGCAGATACCTCTTGCATGGGGGGAACACTATGTAGTCTGAGCCACGTTTTGGGATTAGTCTGTATGTTGCCAGGCTGTATTGTTGTTTTAGATATTTAGCTACTACTCTGTAATGTACTGTATTCGATATATATGCAACCGGCGCTTGCCGCAGCGTACCACAAAAATTCAATAAAGTTTGTTTTAAAAATATATATATATATATATCGCCAGGGCATGTGTCCGGAGTGCAATGAATGTAATGTACAGCTTAGTAACTGAATTGATCATAGTTGTGATTGCCCATGTTGAAGAATGGACAAATCCTGTTCCAAAATATCTATAGCAGAAGACACAATGTTGCCCAGTGAATAAATTCTTGATGTTAGTGTGGTCATGCCATTGTCGACCACTGCCAAAGCCTTTTCTAGGTTAGCCCTATCAATTTCACGAAATCTCTCAGCAGCCTCCTGATGAGAGATCTTCCGTACTTCGTTGTAAACAGCATATAAGAAGCGTTTTTGACATGGTTTCCGGGGACCTAACAAAAGATCCCTTAGATCCATGTCATTTGAAAGTAAGGATAAGTGTTGTTTCAGCTGGGACAGTGTTGAGGTCTTTAGCCAATCTAGGCATAACTTCCCAACACTGTATGATGTCACTACCCCCGGATGTTCCAGTTGTACATAGCGTTGATCAGGCCTATGGATACTAAATCATTCGGTGGTACCCCTGAATCTTGACTGACACCTATTCGTGTCTGTAGGCCAAACCAACCATCCCTTCCATTTGGGGTCTGATGAATTGTGTGAACCATCATGCATAATGTCATCTAGCTTATCCTCACTATGCTGTGTATAATTTTGCCATCCCTCAAAGTGTGAAAGCGAGTGAATCCGAGGTGTGTTCAAGTCCTTGATTTTGGCTAGTCCAAGACAGGAAGTTTGTTGAACTGTATTGTTCAGGAAGACAATCTGTTGTGGTATGAGCAACGCTCTAAATAACGCCTCAGTCCCCTGAACCTGCCCATCTTTAGTCACCCAGATCGACTTCGTGTGTATTGTGTCCCTCCAAAAGTCGAACCTTTGTAAAGACAGCTGGGAAATAAAGGAAGCAGAGTATATCTGTTTTGTGTTAGTAAGCATATTTTTCCTTGCAGGTATAGGTGCAATCTTGTAATAATATGAGGTCGAGTCTGAAGTGTTAAACCCAGAAAAATAAGCAAACTTGTATGCAAATGTTTGTGAACTACCTTTCGGTGGTGCCGGGCAATGTTCCCATTGATGGTAAGTAAACATGTTACGTGGGATACTTGTTTTGTGCAAAAAATTATGACCATAATATTGGTAGCAATACATGCTGTCAAAATCAGATGTATCATCATACAATTCATTTTTGGAAAAAGCAGCACTTTGTTCTAAATCAGATAGCATGCTATTCACAGTTTCAAAGTCCCAATCATCAGAGAATGTACTGGAGGTGATGTTATCATTCAAAGAAATTTTAAATACATGTGGTATTTTCAAAAGTTCAGTGGGACCAAATATATCATATAAAACCCTATCCCAAACTATCCCCTCAGGAATCGGAATTGCTGTAATGTTCACAAAGGACATGTCTCTTCGTTCACGATGAGATGATGTATGTGGTTTCAGGACCATGTTCACATGTGGTACTGCAGAGCGTTCTGGGAGGTAATGTCCATTCAGAAGCAGGAAAAAGACAGTCACTACACCTATCCAGAGGACTAGGAACAGTAGACCAATTGCAATCCAGAGCTGTAGCCAGGGAGAAACAAAGTAAGTCTTTTTCAGCCAAAGGTAGACATTATCTATTTTTTCTTTTCGGAAAACAGGAGCTGCCGGTGACTCAGGTTCACTCGGATCCAGAGAGAAGGTATCAAAATCAATGAAATAGCCACATGCTGTTCGATCTATCTTTGGTAGCTCAGCAGTTTAGTAGAACTGGCAATTGACTCATTTTGAGGCATATTCATATAGATGTCGGTATTAGGCCAAATTGCGATCTGTGTTTCATTTGAATTATGTTGTTATTTAATTTCAATAGGCATGAGTTCCATTCCATTGTTGGCAACTCCATTACTTCGTAAAGTAGAATCTTCGAATGTTATTAGTCTTTCTGTCTGAACTTCCTGTATGGTAGCGAGAGGATATCGACGGCTACGTGGGAGCCCACGCGGCCTGCTATTCAGTAGCGGCCACATAGTGTGGTTTGATCAGATCAATGGAGACAAATCTCTTTTCTTTCTTGCTGGCAAGGGGCAGAAGAAGTACTGTTCTTGTTCCTTCGACAGTCAGGACAGGTACAGGCGCTCTGTAAGATGGCCCAAATTCTTTTTTGTCCACTATCTTTTCTCTGACCAGGTCCCCTATCTTTGGGACCCAGGTAGGTCTTGCTGGAACAGCTTTGACTTCCCTAGTGGTGGTGCGTTTTACTTGGACGTTGCTTTGTAATGCCCGGAATTCATTGAGTTCCTGTAAAACAGCCAAACGATCAATTATGTCAAATCCTCTTTCATCCACCACTGTGCTGCCACTATCAAGGTCGGATACCCACATTCTCATCCCAAACAGGACCTCATAAGGAGTACAGCCTCCCAGGGAGCTTCTTGGCATGTTATTAAGTGCCCTCTGGACCCCATATAGGTGATTGACCCAACTGCCACCCGAGCCTAATACCCTTGCTTTTAAGGATTGCTTTAAGTCTTCCTTTCCACAATCAAATTTAACTCGGGATAATACGGAGAGGAGTACGGCAATGCTACACCCAAACTTCCCATGGTTTCCTTGTAAGCCCAAGAGCTAAACGTGGGGCCACGGTCAGAATGTAATGTGCCAATTGCGTATGTCCCTATGAAGACTTGCAAATCCTTTATAACAATTCTGGCGTCAGCCGAGTGCTGAGGCCAAACTCACAGGAATCTAGAGCACGAATCCACTCCCACCAAGATGTACTTGTAAGCCCCGTCAGATTGTAAAGGGCCGCAGGGGTCCAAATAGAGACATGCGAGTGGTCTGTCTGATATCAGCAAAGGTGTCTGTGGTGGACGTGCAACGGTGGAACCCTTCATCTGCTGGCAGATGTTGCACTTGAGAACAAAAGCCTTGGTCTGTTTAGTAAGACCTGGCCACCAATGACTTTGTTTCAGCAATTAAACTGTCGCAGTGATACCTGCGTGCGCAGAGCCCAGACCCTCGTGTGCAGCTAGTATTAAACCTAATCTGCGATCCATGTTTGGTATTACTCTATCCCCCACTCCTGGAATTTGAGCAGACAGTATATTTTGTGCATCTAACTTGTAGGAGTACTTGAGTGGAAAACCTTTTGGCAAAGCCTTGCTGCTTTTTCGCGAAACGATGGCAGCTACAATTATCTGTCCGTCTACTCTCGTGCGAGAACGAGTGATTGCAGCAATGGCAGCAGTTTGCACTGTCGCCTTGGCCGCTTCATCAGCCAATGAATTCCCTTCAACGTGCACGCCAACATGTTGATGACTCAGCGTATGAATCACGTGAACCCGCAGCAAGCCTTTTTTTTAGCTCTGCCACTTGTTCCCAAAGCAGTTTATGCTTTATTATGCAACCTTTTGAATCTTTAAACCCATTCTGGCCCCAATAGTGAAGATATTCATTGTATGACTGGACACAGTAAAACTAATCGCACACAATGGGCCCGATTCACAGAACTAACTTAAGACAAAATCCTAAACTTACTACCATTTTGGTATTCACAGAAGGCACTTACTCATTTTGGTATTCACAGAAGGCACTTACTTACTCATTTTGAGTAACTTATTCATTTTGAGTAACTTACTCATTTTGGTATTCACAGAAGGCACTTACTCACTGATGAGTAAGTGCCTTCTGTGAATACCAAATGAGTAAGTTACTCAAAACGAGTAAGTTACTCAAAATGAGTAGTTACTCATTTTGGTATTCACAGAAGGCACTTACTCATCAATGAGTAAGTGCCTTCTGTGAATACCAAAATGAGTAAGTTACTCAAAATGAGTAAGTTACTCAAAATGAGTAAGTAAGTGTCTTCTGTGAATACCAAAATGAGTAAGTGCCTTCTGTGAATACCAAAATGGTAGTAAGTTTAGGATTTTGTCTTAAGTTAGTTCTGTGAATCGGGCCCGAAGAGTGTGAAGAATTCTCGATCCGTATTTCTTAGTGCCAGTACTAGGGCTTTTAGTTCTGCTAGTTGAGCCGTGCAATCTTCTAGAGACTGCGTCTGTGTACTGCTAGGACAAAACTTACCATCCTGCATACGTCCCTTTACAATCGCACAAGTTGCGCTGTATTGCTGTTTATTTCCTACGGCAGGCTGAGCAGAACCGTCAGTGTGAATGATGTATTCATACTGATCTAGAGGCATTATTTCATTTGGGAGAGGATATTCCTGTTCATACTGCAGAAATGCTTGTGTTTTTAATGTAGAGTCAAATTTGTAGTCTACATCTGTTGCAGTGAGAGAATTAGCCCACTGTATCCATCTTGGATGCAGTGCTTTTGCATTTGGAACATTTGCTTTTGTAACAGCCTCTAAGGTTGGTACCAGAGTTACGACAATTATTTGTTTCTCCTCAGCCAGTGCTCTTTCTCTCACTACAGCAGTCTGTACTGCTGTTAAAACTTTTTCAGTTGATGCAAAACGCATTTCGGTGTTCGTGTATAGATGAGATTTGTATGCAATTGGTACAGTTTATCCTTCATTGAAGGTGAGGTAAGTGTACCCGAATTGACCCGCTATTACACGGATCACTAAATTCGTCGTGTTTACACAAGTGTGCAAGTGTTTGGAAGCTATCATGTCAGCTTGTGGGGAACGTAGTATTTCTGTATAATCCTGTGTCCAGTGTTGAACTGAGAAATCAGGTCTGATTAAGTCGTAGAAAGGTTTTACTCTTTCTGCGTAATCCAAAATGTATGTTCTGCCAAAATTGATGGATTGTAAGTTTTTCAGAGTTTTTGGAGGTTGGAGCAGTGCACACTTTTCTAAAAGTTAGCTGCCAGGCTTTTTCCTTCACTTGAGAGTTCATATCCCAAAAACAGGACATTGAGGTGGGCAATTTTAGATTTTTTTTAAAGTTACATTTTTAGCCCTCAGAGGCGAACCCCAAAATTATGTTGTTCACTCTGGTCAAATGATCCAATAATTAATCGTCTGTCAGATAGATATCATCTACCTAGGACAATGCCTCCTCATCAAAATTTTGAAGCAACTCTGTTACTCTTGCTGAGAACAGCCCGGGGCTATTCCTATACCCTTGGGGCAGTCGACAGAATTGACGCCAAGAGCCTAGCACTGAAAATGCTGTCAAATATCTGCTTTCAGGCGCTATATTTTGGCAAAAGAATCCATTTGAGATATCTAGTGTTATTTTTGTATTTTTTCCGCACAATGTTATACATTAATGCGGCACTGTGTGCATTTTGTACTGCAAATGTCTTTGTGTATGTGTTCAAATGCCTGTGGTCTACGGGAAACAAAGGATTATTCATGGAGAAGGTGCAATTTTCTAATACACCTTGATATTCAAGTTGATCTAAGATCTCCCTGACTTGTTTTTTCACGTCATGTTTTATTGGGTACTGTCTCTGTGGAGTTGGAGTGGTTTTGACTGAGATTTCGTGGTGAGGGGACTCAGCATCCCACGCTACATGACTGCGGTATAATGCAGGAGCTAGTGCTACCGCCCACTCCTGTGCGTATGAATGTTTCAGAGATGGCTGGTAAAATTACCATCTCTCCTTTTGGGCAATCCATAACAAACTCAGGCAGCCAATCTTTTTTTGCTAAAAGAATGTCATATCTAAAGGACAGGTTCTCCCAAAGGAGACCTTTAACCTTCCTTGTATGTCCCTTCCCATATGGAGTGTTATTTCGTATAACTGGTGTGGGACACTTACTCTAGTAGGTGTTTCCACCGTGATATGTTCATTCAACACCGCTGTCACCAGAAATTCCATCAGGTTCTGGCGAGCTATTGTTACTTCTGCTGCGCTGTCTAGCATCGTCAGTGCCCATTCCCCGTTTAGAAGCTGAGTCCTCAGTAGCCTGGGCATTTCTTTTTTAAGGCCTGCTACTTTCTTCTTTTTAAATTGAGTTTTTGATTTTGGTTTATCTTCTTTTTTGATATTAAAGTCTGAACTGCGATGCATGTCTCTTGACTTTGTTCGCTCCTCTGATCTGTGTTCTGACCGTACTTCTCTCTTGGAATTTTTTGATGAACCCTGAAAGGAACGAGAGGAATGTGTATCAGTATCCTGATACCTGTCAGGTTTTTTAGTGTTGTCACGATTTCTAAGGTATACCTCCTTTCTGAGGGGTCCTGCAGAGGAGAACCACCCCTCAATTGTGATCTAATCTCTCTATTTTTTGTTTTTTACTATCCCATTTCTTCTTTGAAGAATCAGGTGCTTGCTTGGTGTTATCCTTTTCAGGACTGCCTATTACTTGTGGTTTCATAGCTCTGGCTCCCAAATTATCTCTACCTAATTCGGCGTATGTATCTTCGATAATGTTTGGTAGTTCTTGCTCCTGTTGTGCGGAAGTGCATTCCCTCAAGCGTTGACGTATGGCCACCGCTGCTGCCTCCCCTTTTATGTTTGCCAACATAATTGTAGAGACCTGGGAAAAATTGCCTAATAATTTCATCCCCAAGTTCAGAGCAGGTTCTGCTTCATACTCATTCTGTATTTGTCATAATACTTCTGGTATCACTGCTATTGAAGGGATACCATGAGTTCTGGTATAGATGGCAGCGAAGACTGTACCCCAAGTGGTACAATCCTCTATCGGGGGAGCTATTCCCATTGGAAAGCATATTGTCAGTATTCTGTGTTTTTCTTGTGGGCCTATGTGTGGAAACACTGCCTCTAACTGTGCTATTTTCTGTGCTATCCAGAATGGCATTTGCTCACGTTTAGTGGGCATTCTTCCCATGACTGCGTTCAGTGTTTGTGGGGTAATTTTAGTTGCAGTTCCTTATAGTTGACCTGCTGGGGTAATTTTAGTTGGTTGAAGTGTGAGCGTTCTCATGACGAACAGTGTCAGATTTCTGTAAAGTTTTATTATTTCTTTGTGAAGTGGACGTAGGTCTGCTATTGGCAATGTGTCAACGTCTGGATGCGGTGTATAAGCCGATAGGACCGGCCAAGTTGCTCCGTCTCTGCTGAGCGGACCGAGTCTCACTTTTTCTGTGGTGTGTGGGAGGGCGCCTTTAAACCAGTTTATATGCTCCTGGTAACTGAGCGGAACTTCAATGTCCTCGTATGGATAATATTCTTCCGGTATTTCATCCGGGGTGTAAGAATGAAATGTGTTTGTGCGTGCGTCTGCAGGTGGGAATTTAACCCATGAATAGAATAACTCCGTCCTAAATGAATCGTGTGCCTCAATCACGAATTTTACGGTCCCACCAAATGCAGAGATTCCAAACTCTGCTAGTTTAAAAGTAAGTGCATTTCTGACATTTTCTGAAATGTTTATAGCACCTTCTTGCGCTCCTTCCCCTGCTGCATTCGCATGTAATGCTGCTGCTGCATTCGCTTCGACAGACATTGTTGTAAGAGTTTCAAGGAAATTGAGATAAGGTTTTTATGCACAATTTAGGGAACTATAATCCTTCAAGCTTGAATTTACCTTCAGCCAATACACAGGATATGCCTACTCAGCTGTGGCGGATTTTTCTCTTCCCACTCCAGACGTCTCTGGGTAGATGTGACTAGGGGTCTCTGAGAAAGCACGACTGAACTACTAGATTTGACCGGTAAATAAGAACCAAACCAACGATGGCGGCACCATGTCGTGTAGTTCCTACAACTCTTTATAGGATCTGTGCATTTAGACAACGTAAACTAAGGGATTGGTGTCTAGACTGATCCCAGACACCCCCAAAGGATATGTTAGTCTGAAGACCAGCAAGCTCACAGTGCCACCATGAGCCCCTCTTACCCAGGAGCGAATATTTTCTGGCAACTATCGAACATGACAACCCTGACCCCTCAGGGATCGTGCATACAGGACAGTACTTTTCGCTCAGTCACTCGTGCTCACTTTGTCTCAGAGAGATACACAGAATAAACGGTGGGGACGTTTTCAATAAGTATTTATTGAACCAGCGTCATTCTAGTATAAAATACATGTGCAGCAACAACCATGAGACACAAACAGATATATACAGTTATGAGCACCAATAGAGTAAAGAAAAGGTAAAATTCTACCATAGTGCTAAAACAATGAATATATGCAGGCATATATAAACATAACAGTAATAATGCGTACTCCTACGATGCAAACCCTAACTAGATGTACCTAAATGTACCTAGCATGTATGTAGTTGTGTAGACCAAGAATCCCGTTAGGATAAAGCCAACCCCATTTCCTGATGTGGGAGAGCGAAGGACCCCGTCTTGGTCTTGAGATGGACACCCCGCAAGGGATGTCAGACCACTGTGTGCTGGAGTGTCTTCATTCAGGAACCTCAGCGTCTCGCGTCAGCATGGAAGTCTTTCTCCTCTGGTTTTCCCAGTGAAGATGTAGTGCTTATATACCCAAAAGGTACCCTAAGGGGTTCTACCTAGAAGTGTACTATGGGCATGTCGGTCAAGGATGATGACAGAGGTGACCCTTATACAGAGTTATTATGCAGAAGATGGTAATCCCGCTGTAATACTGAGAATCCTCATGCTTAATACATGAGGCTAGTTTTTGGAGAAAACTACAGGACAGTCATGTAGCACATAACTAGGTAAAAGTTCAGCGCCAAAACCCGTAATGTAGAACAATGGTAGGACAGATGTAGGTAAAAGATTGTGTAAGTACCTCGGCCTATATTGGGGTACATTGGGGTTCATAACAGTTTTGTGTGATTATATCCCAGATTTTGTTCCGTGCCCAAGTTTATCTGGTTTTGCAAGATAGTGATGTTCTCCTTTGATTTGCTTCTAATAGCCTGCTACTTGTTTTAATTTTTGGGTTTTCCAAGTGGCAAATCTGTGAGGGTTGAGGGGTCTTGCAACCATTCCACCAACTCACATAGGTCATGAGTAATTGGTTGTCAGTGTAAATGGGTGAAGCACCCAGTCATTTAAGTTTAAGATGTTTAGTTCCCGAGTCATGTATTACTTACAACTGTGTGCCTGTTCACATGGAAATGTCCCCTGCCAGTACATGGGTGAATACCCCTGACCAAGGTAGCCCAACTTCAGACGAATCTGGTAGTCTGACTTTTTTCTCATCTAGCCAACATGCTAATCTAGGCTTCGGCCTTTCCTTGGCAATGCCAGTGTCCAGAAATGGTTATGTGACCTGGAGGGGTACACAAGGCAAGTCCTTTTTTGTTCAATAGGACTATGGTCAATGCCTTGGGATGTTGACTTGAAGCGGCGGTGGCAACATATTGATTTTTACAAATAGTCGTGAACAGACTTTTTCTGTGTCAGAGAATATGACTTACCGGCCAACTCAGGTACAAGTTTCACTTCAATGTTGCATCCAGACCCTTGCGGTGACATTCAGTGCGAATGTCAAGGACGTGTGTGCACTGTGCATGTGTGGCCTATAAATGACAGCATGAATCTGTGTGCAATGCGAGTATAATTCCTGGGATCATTTGAATCTATTTTGGATGACCTTTGGTATGGCATGATACAAGATGGAGGATGGATACCGCTTCCCGTGAAAGTGGAAGTTTATTTCTTGCTTTTCTGTGGCAGGAGAGTGGAGACGCAGACACTAAAGTGAGGTAGGATAGATACAACGCCATCCACAGAAATTCCATGTGGACCTTTTTTATAGCAAGGAATTGCAGATTAGATTTTCTTGAGCGCTGCCATTTGGTGGATGGTAAAGGAGAGAGGGCGAATCAGCTGATTCTGTTAAGGATGAAGACGTTTCTAGGCAGGGCTTGCCCTTTTCTCTTTCCCTGATTGCTACTGAAGGCTGATGAGAGCCAGGTTCAGAGTCTCCACACTTCCTTGTGCCCATGTTTTGGACACGCCTGGCTAGGACCAAACATCATCACTTCCTGCTGTGAGAGCCATCATCTTGCACAAAGGCTGAGTTTGCACTTGTCAGACCCACTATGGGTAGGTGGGGTGGGTGACAGAGCAGGCAGGGGCTATTGAGCCCTAACCATGGTGATTGAGGTAATTTGCCACTGGTGTCCTGTGGCCCGCCATACTGCGTCTTGGCAAACTTGGCCAAGTGCAGCACTTTCCTCACTTGACTATCAGGGTAGCGAGGGAAGGAAGGAGGTGTGGTGGCCCAGGCTTCAAACTCAGCTACTAACCAACAGACACAATACCTTCAATGCCCAGCCCAGTAGTTGTCTTTTAGTTACAGCAAATACTTTAATTACATAACAGATCTAAATACTACACAAGCATCTCAGCCCTTGTGCTCTGGTCTTGGGGGAAGTCTCATCATTCCTGTGTGCTGTTCCTCGCAGGTTGGACAGCAAGAAGGGCACAGCCTGTGCTTGCGGTACCTCTCTCTGGTGTGAACGTTGTTGGGTGGACACAGTTCGAGTAAGGGCCCAGATGTTGTGGCACCTCCAGTGGAGGTGGAGGGGACCTCTCCCACTGTCAGGTTCACAGCAGTGATGTACAGATGTGGCCTTCCAGGTCGATCATGCTTACAGCGGCAAGGTGCAATGGCAGTCGCAGAGAGTCACAGCTGCAGTGGACACCTAACACAGCCAACCCAAGTTGAAACAGTCTATGGGGCAGTTCTCAGATAGGAACTGCACAGAGAGACCAGGGCACTCCCTCACTATGCTGGTCTCTCCTGGCTCCAGCTCTCTGATTGTGTCTGATTCTCTGGGTGCTCCACACTAGGAATATGTTGAGCTTCTACTCCTTGACAGTATGTCCTTCCATATGGCCAGACACACTCCTTCCCTCTCTCAGCAGTCAAACAGCAAGGTTCTAGGCACTAGTCATACCCTCAGCTCATCCAGCAGAAAGTGCAGAGTTCAATTGATGCCCCGCATTTCTGGGAGATTTATTGTCAGGCAGACAACAGTCCTGGTTACACAGCAGATCTTAGAGTACTTTGCACAACATTCTCTTCCTTGGTCAAGAAGAACTTGTTTCTGGAATAAAGTGTGGTGGTTTTGGTTCATTTTAATACACATTTTGTAGACAGGATGTGGGGATCCACTGTTTCAAACAGTGTCATCAGTCTTTCTAAAGAAGTAATCAGGGACGAACTAAAGGAAAGGCGTGACCTAGAAATTTCCTCACCTTGAACAACAGAAACTGCAGTCCCATCCTTTACCTCTAACATCCACCAAATTGCAGTATTCCATAGCCCCATGCTAGCAAATTCTTCATGGTCCTTCTAAAGGTTGCCTTGTGTCACTCCTCCTCACTTCAGTGTCTGGATCGCTATCCTTCAGTGACAGAAACGCAGGCAGTACACTTCCACTGTCTAGGGCAGATGTCCTCATCATCTATCTTGTGCCACGAAGCACCACAACCATCCAATAGGATCCCACTGGTTTCAGTACTCAGCCTCACACATTCACACAGTTACTACCACACACACACAACAGGCTTACTGTACATGAATGCACATTTGACATATACACATGACATCTTGTGCAAGGTTCTGGGCTAAACATAACCATGAAACTTAACACAAGAGGTGTTTGTTGGCCACACTCTCACTGGCACCGATAAAAAGGTCTGGTCATACAATAAATTGAAAAACAGGGTACACTACCACCACGGTTTTATGTTACACCCAAAACAGGGACAGTAGTCCTCTGCCTATTATGAGTGTACTCTTGGTGCATCCCTCTAGGTCACAGCACAGTTCCTGGACCACTCATTGCCAGGGGGAATAGAGGCTCGAGGGGTCTGCCTAGTGGTCAGAAGCCTGCTGGTCTCCTGAGCAATGGGAAGGAGTGTGCCTGGCCTGCCAGGAGGAGAGAGGGTCAGGGGCGAAAATCCCAGCATGTCCATAGTATGTGGAGGACCCAGAGAATATGGACCTTATCAGAGAGTGAAGAAAGGATATACCCTCATCATCCTCCAGTCTCTCTGTCAAGTTCACACGTGAAAACTGCCCCAAAGACTGTATCAACCAGGTGTGCCAGATCCACTCTCTACTGCGGCCTGCATTCGATGCTGCTGCCATTGCACTTCCCTGCTGTGTACCTGATTAGCCTTGAAGACTGCCACTGCACCTTGCCACTGTAAGCTCGTTCAGCCAGGGAGGCTGCAGCTGCACCTTATCGATGTAAGTTCAATAGGTAGTAGAAGCCGCAACTGCCCAAGGCTGATGTGAACCTGCTCTGCCTGTGAGGCTGCAGTTGCTCCTTGTTTCTGTCAGTACGATTGACCTAGGAGGTCATACCTGCATGTAATCCCTGTGAACCTGACTGGCTGAAGGCCACGAAACCCAGACTTAAACTGCATCCATCCAGTGATGTCATCATCAGAGAATGGCTACAGGAAGCCTTGTGTAAAGTGAATCTTCTTACACCAAGTAGCACTAAGCTGTCTCCAAGCAGGAACACTTATCACATGGGCACAATGAAGCATGCGATCTCTCCACCTGGCTGTCATGAGCCTTTCTAAAGCAGTAATCAGGAGCAGATAAAAGGGTAGGCTTGATCTAGAAACTTTGTCACCTTGAACAACAGAAACTGCCGTCCTACCCTTCACTCATGTCATCCACCAAATTGCAGTACTCAGGAAGAACTGAAGAGCAGCCCCGTACTAACAAAGAGCCTCATTTAGAATATGGTGGGTGGCTCACCATCTGGCAGGGTGGTAGAGGTTGGTATCTCCGCCACCATGGCCAGACTCCCATCCCCAATATTTAGAAATCTTTGACAACCATGCAGATAGCTCTTTGCTTTCAGAGGATCTGTCACCATGGTTGTTCCTGTGAATGTCAGGAAAGCTTGATGAGTGGCCACCATGTTTAAACCAATGTTTTTGTTTTTCAAATACAACCTGCCTCTTGGGATGGAAAAGTCCCTTGCATGGTAGTAGACGTGAACGCCTGCCCTGAGAAGCCCAACTGTGGTGATATGTGGATCCTGGGTAACAATTTCTGGTCATGGGCGAACATGGATCATTTGTGTGCACCATGGCCTAGACCTGTCCCATGGATTGTGGTGTATTATAGAGGCCTGGTGGCACTCTACATTCATACACAATGAGAATTCACGCAATTACAATGGGGTTATAAGTATAGGCTGGGGGTCTATTTCAACATGCATTATGATTGTTACAGGAAGAGTATAGTATACTACATAGATGACATATACATAACCGATGATGAATTCGAAGAGTGCCTTCAACATGTAGAGTGGATTGTCAAAAATAATTGCAGAAGCAGGCTATAAAATTCATTACAGGAAATCAAAATTCTGCTACTTAAATGTTTTTTTCTGGAATATCAACTATCCGGTGAAGTAAAAGGATCCGCACCTGTGTTCTGAGAAAAGGCATTAGAATTCCCGCAAATTACACTTGATAAACTGCAAGCATTAATATTTTATTTTTTATTTTGACAGAACATACCTTCCACATTAATCAAAGAGAGTAAACACATTATACCAATTAAAACTTTCACATTTACTCTTTAGGATTGGAAGGACGAGCACACTTACATACTTAGAGAATTGTACAAAGGAATAATTGTGCCTTGAATATTTACAAACATTGAATAATCAACATAATTTAGTAATTAGACTAATTCCTAGACAGGCTGGATTTACCTACATCCTACAATGTCAGCATCCACCCTGAGGGCCGAGCTCGGCCTGAAGGTATAAATAAAGGGGATGGTGGGTACTCGAGGCCACAGATGAGATACATGCAGTGAGAGTGTGTGGTTTATTAGAACGCTGATACCGCGTGCATTATTGCAGCCCAATATCATACCAGCCAAACAGTGGACATGACACTGGCGACGAGGGCGGTTACGTGCCCCATGAAGATTGGGAGTTTGCCTTGCTGCTAATTCCTTAATGTAGAATTAGTGGTGTGCTAGTCTCTCCTACGTAGAGATAGAACGTGGAGTGGTGCAGTAAAACCACTTGAAAGGGGTTGTGTCAATCCCAAGTACCAGCAGCCAAATCCTTGCTGGCATCTGTGCAAGCCCTCTCTGAATAGCAGAGCTTCCTCCGGCGTGTACGCTGAAGACCTCCTCAGACCTCTTCAGCGTACACGCCGGAGGAAGCTCTGCTATTCAGAGAGGGCTTGCACAAATGCCAGCAAGGATTTGGCTGCTGGTACTTGGGATTGACACAACCCCTTTCGAGTGGTTTTACTGCACCACTCCACCTTCTATCTCTACGTAGGAGAGACTAGCACACCACTAATTCTACATTAAGGAATTACAACTGAGACATACATACACTGAATAGGAGTGATTACTTTCGGACACAATATACCTTACAGTTTTTACTGTGTGCTTAAGACTGGACCTCTTGAATCCCTTTATGGACGGAAATACAACCGGAATTAAGGATCTGCACGAAGAGACTATAGCCCTGAAGAAGTCGCTGCGCACAACCGTAGAGTGTGACGAAACACGTGTTGGCTTAGGCTTTCGAGAATAAACTGGCTAAGGCTTTCGAGAATAAACTGAAGTGACTGTTCCAGCAAAGAATCAAGCATTTTGTTACACTATTATTGAAATACTCCACATACTGTTAGCGTGTGCAGGGGATTGTTGTTCTGCTTCATTCTTATGTTGGCCGATTTCTGTAGGCCTGAAATGTATTTTCCCTGACGGCTCTCATAGTGGGGTGAGGAGATGAATTTCATGTGTACGTTGGAATTGTTCTGTTCTCACGTTTCTGTTGCAGGTGGAGAAAGTCGTCTTTGTTAGTTAGAATAACGTCTTTTGTTTTAGGAGTTAGGCTCAGGGAGGGGAAGATACTTTTATGCAAGAATGCTGATAATTGGGAGCTGTGTTCTTTCTCACTGAAGAAGGCCTGGGAATCAAGGTCACTGAGCCAGGAGCTGGAGTATCGAAGCCAAATGAAAAATTACCTATGAGGAGTGTCCGGCAGGATGAGGTGATCGAGATGCAAGCAGTGGGCGTGTTTTATGTTTTGAATTACGGACAGTGCCCCGGGGGTTGAGTCAGGAGAGGAGGTGAGGAGATCGATGGAGAAAGTGGGAGCATCTTAGAACGAGCTCTGTAGCTTTGGCTACTTGACCCATACAGCGTGAGTGTACTTCTTAGGAAGTCTTCACGAGCTGACACCTTTTCTTGTTCTTGCCCGGAGAATGCCAAGTAGGGATGTCACGGTAGTGGTAGTGTAGGGACAGACTATTGTTTCTCTTCTATTTTCCAAATGAAGACGGATCTTGATGTGGGGGCAATCATTGCCTGTGTTCTGGTTCTGGAACTTGTCATTCTTTTATGGTTCAGCCGTCTTCGTCTCGCCCGTAGATTTGGATTTGGATTAGTTCCAATGTACTTCTACAACCTCGCCTTGAGGTGTCTGTATGTCCAATTATTTTTGGCTTTGAAAAAGACCCACTAATTTGGAATTTGGAGTCTGTGATTCTTAAGAGTCATGGTTCATTAAAGTTGTTGTGTTTGCCATAATGCATTATTTCTCCCCTCTACACTTCTCAGCAGGCAAAAAGATTCATTGACCAAGGGTTCCTGAGTAAATTGGTAGTGAGGAACCCGGCCCTATCAGTTGGTAGCAAGAGGATGGTTGCCTCTGCAGTGAGGGGAGAACATTAGGGAAAGTTAGTCATAGAGCCTCAAAGAGCCCAAAGGATGAAAGCCCAGCGGAATGAGAGCGGTGGACGACGGAGTTTGGCGGAGACCGACGGAGAGTGGCGGTGCAGCGGGAACAGCGGTTCACAGTGGAGTGAGTATGAATAGGGATGTGTGTGTTAGATTGCGGTGATGTTTTGATTGTGTGATGTCTTGCGGAGTTGGGATGAGAGTCGAGTGATTGTGGTTTCGGTCCGAACGCGCGCGGTCCATGTGATTTGTTTTGGTTTTGTGTCAGGCTCGACGAGTAGCCTAAGATCCCGGGATAGATTTGTGGTGTAGAAGATACCACTGCTGTAATTGTCTGATCAAGGTTGTGGGAGTCGTGAAGCACTATCGACAACCCACTAGCGATAGGGAAACATGTGTGAGAGATCTTGGTAGAATCACGTGGGAAGCTAGTGCACAAGGGCGGACCATAGCGATTAGAGTGGCTGACGCAGGTCGTGGGTCACTGTGTGTGAATGATCTTGAGTGTTTGGATCCTATCGATTCGTTTATGACTGTCCGGCCGTTCGTGGGCAGATGGTCGAGGTGACTGTTCAGTCGTTTCGCGGACAGTAAGTTGCCAGTGGTGAGTCAGACAATTACTTGTGAGTCTCTCCGGTGGTTTCGTGGACAGACAGTCGGATATGTGACTGTCCGGTTGTTTGGTGGACAGACAGTTGCTTGTTTCTATGAATGAAGTGCGTGAATGTGTAAGGAAGAGATTGTGAAGGAGGGTGAACTACTGTACGAGGAGGAAGAAGTGACGTCGGAGTGTGCCGCTCTGTGATAGGTCGGTTGGTGTAACGCCGCACTGGGATTGGTGGATTGTCATCAGGAAGTAGAACGAAAATATCTTGTAGGCAAAGAATTTGATTTAATCATGCAATGCTTTAGGGTATTACGAGATCTTTGTAGGGGAGATAGAGGAGTGATAACTCGAGTGGGAGAGGAAGCCCCACCCGAGAATACCCCAGCTCATTACATGGCCACAAATGTAGTACTTCATACCATAGTTTGGCTCCAAAATTGGCATAAGATTACCGAAATGGAGGGAGACTTGGCTTTTCCATGTTATGGTTCATTTAGATTAGACGTCCTGTACCAGTTGAGGGCAGTGATGACTTAATTACGACCTCCACCCAGACCAACACAGTTTGAAGCACTAGATGCATGGATGAGAGCAGCACAGGCAAAGAAGAGAGAGAGAAGTCAAGGAAGGATAAAAAAGGCGATGAAGGCATATCAGGATATGCGTTGGGACGCACAGTTGAAGAGGTGGAGAGTAGACACTATGGAGGGAGAGAGGCTATTCCCAATGTTAGTGAAAGTAGGAGACGCTCAGAAAAGGAAGTAAGAGGACGATAGTGATACCGATGACAGCTTGCTAGAAAGGTTGCTAGCGGAGCGGCCGCCTCCATACAATCCAAGTTTGGAGGAGGGAAGGCAAGCGCTTATGGAGGGAATAGGAGAACCACAGGCGAATCCTAGTGCAAGAGTAATGGGAAAGATCTCAACAGGGATTGTGGGAAGGGGGACACAAGCCCCAAGGACAGCAGAGACGAGTGGAATGCACGCTGCTACACAGTTACTGGATGCCCTTATGGTACCGGTCACCATTGGCCCCATAGTGTCTGTGTATGATCCGAGTCAAGCAGGAAATAGTAGTCAAACACCGTCAGCATTAGGAGAGGGTGCCAATCCAGAAGGAAATGGTGCGGTGAGAGAAGGTGGTCCCTTTATGAGACCTGTAGAGACCAGTACTCCACTGCCAACCACTGCAGACTCTTCTAGAGGGCAAGCAGAACCTAGAAAGGTAAGATCAGTGCCACTAGCAGATTCACGTTCTGACTTGAGGATGTGGGAAGTCCCAGTTAGAGGTCCCATGGGGCGAATGACAGGAGGAGCTGAGCAGGGAACATCGGGGAGTCAAAATGTCTCACGAAATATGGACGAAGGGAGCCACCATGGAAATCAGAGTAGTGGGAGTGGAGAGTTGAGTAGTACATCGAGTCAGGGAACGATTAAGGCTGCTATAAGGGCCAAGGTGCTGGACGTAGTGAGGTTAAAGGCAGAAGCATTTGAGATGATTAACCCCGGGCCGAGTACTTCGCTCCGCCAGCGGAGTTTGCAGAATTTTCCAACTCCGCGCTCCGCTGGGAACGCGAAGTTGCGGCAAAACTCCGACTCCGTGGTGGAGCGGAGTACGCCCCTCAGCCGAGACCAGCACCTTTAAATTTTTTTTTTTTTAAACCCACTTACCTTCTTTGCGGGCCGCCCTCCTCCTCGCGGCGGTGTCTCCTTCTTTCCGTCATCCTCCTCCTCGCGTCCCCGTACGTATTACGTCTTGCGTGATCTGCGCATACCACACAAAAGGAAGTCAGGATGTTTTTGGGAATGGTTGGGTTCTGTCGCCAGTGGATTCCCAACTTTTTATTGAAAGCAAAACCTCTGCAAAGGTTGACACACAAGGATGTGAGTGATCCGGTACCATGGGAGAAGGACTATTTGGTCGCCTTTCTGGAGCTGAGAGAAAGCCTGTGTCGTGCTCCTGCTCTAGGAATGCCTGATTACAGCAAGTCCTTCTCACTTTTTTGTTGTGAGCGAGAGGGTTGTGCACTGTCAGTACTAACACAGACTCATGGAGGTGTCTGTAGACCAGTTGCCTACTTCTCAGCTACCTTAGACCCCGTAGCTTCAGCATTACCCGGATGTCTCAAATCCGTTGCAGCAACAGGTGTCAGCATTGAGAGGTGTGAAAGCATTGTGATGGGTCATCCTCTTACTGTTTATGTCCCATACTCAGTTGAGCTCCTGATGACGCGAACCAAAACACAGCATTTGACGAATAACAGACTCACACGCTATGAGCAGGTCATACTTGCCTCGGAGAATGTGACTCTGAAAAGATGCTCTGTACTGAATCCTGCTACTTTGATGCCTCTTTCAACTGTTGAAGGTGAAGATTGTGAGGACCATGAATGTCTCGATGTGAATGAACTTTGCACCAAACCAAGACCTGACATTGTCGATGAACCTCTACCTGAATCTGATGAAATCTTCTTTGTAGACGGTTCATGCTTAAGGGACAATGTGGGTCACCTGAGAGCAGCGTTTGCTGTATGTACTATTTCTGGAGTTGTGGAAGCTGCTTGTTTACAGGGAGTATTCTCCGCACAAGTGGCTGAGATCTTTGCATTGACACGTGCATGCCTGGTTGCTGATCGAATCCGAGTCACTATCTACACGGATAGCCAGTACGGATTCGGTGTGGTTCATGACTTCGGACAGCTATGGTCACAGAGGGGGTTCCTGACGTCATCAGGATCCCATCAGAAATGGGGAATATGTAAGGCGACTGTTGGATGCGTTACAACGTCCAAAGGAAATTGCTATGGTGAAGTGCAGGGCACATGGGAAGGGAAATGACTTTGTGACTCTTGGCAACAGCTATGCTGATGAGGTTGTACTTTCTGTGCTGAACAGGGATGCATTTTCACTGGAGAGTACACGGGAGAGAGCACAGAAAGAACCGAGCTCAGCATGATGTAGCCATAGCGGACACCTGGGACGAGGTCAAGCGTCTGCAGGGAGAAGTGTCAGGACAGGAAGAAGCTGGTTGGGTCAAAGCAGGTTGTGAGAAAAGAGATGATGACATTTGGGTTTCAGCTGATGGTCGAGCAGTATTACCAGAGGATTTGCTGAGTCCTATGGCAAGACAGATTCATGGAGCAGTTCACATTGGAAGGGACGCCATGGTGCGAGTGTTCAGACAGACGTGGTTTAATCCACGGTTCCCTGCGTTTGCTGAAGCAGTGTGTCACAGACGTGTTACGTGCCAACAAATGAATGCTGGAAAGAAGACTGTGGTTGCATTGAGTCATATTGGGAGATCGGGGGGGCCCTTTAACAGGATCCAACTTGATTTCATCGAGATGCCCAGGTGCAATGGATTGAGGTACATTCTGGTTGTGGTGTGTGTTCTTTCACGATGGGTAGAGGCTTATCCAACCCGAAGGTGCGAAAGTCTTACAGTAGCAAAGTTGTTGCTCAGAGAGCTTATTCCTCGGTTCATATTTCAAACCTCATTGGAGTCGGATAGAGGAACACACTTCCATAGTAAGATTATGAAGTTGCTTTGTGCTGCATTACAAGTTGATCAGAGGCTGCATTGTTGTTACAGGCCCGAAGCATCTGGCATGGTGGAGCAAATCAATGGGACTCTCAAGATGCAAATAGCAAAGGTGTGCTTTTCTACATCTCTAAAATGGCCTGATGCATTGCCCTTGGTGCTGATGAGTATTCGTAGTATCCCCGTTAGGAGGACAGGTCTCTCGCCCCATGACATCCTGATGGGGAGGGCGATGAGTTTGCCAGCAATACCGTCTACAGCTTTGATAAACATCACAGATGATTTGAAACTTGATTATTGCAAAGGACTGGCTGACGTGGTCCGTTCTGTGTCTCACCAGGTTGAAGCTGGACTGCATCGACCTCAAAGGATTTGTGCCACGACTTGTGCCCGGGTGACTGGGTGCTTGTTCGCAAGCACGTGAGGAAGAGCTGTCTTGATGCTTGCTAGAGAGGTCCATATCATGTGATTCTGGTGACAAATACGGCTGTGAAGTGCGGAGGCTTGCCAAACTGAATTCACGCCTTCCATACCCGCAGAGTTTCAGAACCCTCGGAAGAAACAGCTCCTCTCCCAGACGAAAATCCAGCTGTGGTTGCAAGGCCACCGGAGGGGACAAGCCAAGCTGTGAGGGTTGCTGACGAAGCTGGTTGCCCACCAGAGCAAGCTGAGGGGGTCACGCTACACAAGGCCCAGGTATTGACTCTGAGGGAGACGGTAACGTTGTGAGTGTTACGGAATCAGACTCAGCTGAAAGAACTGGTGCGCAAAGAGGTCGGGTGCAACAAAAAAGAGCAGAACCTGCAAGGGAAATGTGGGCTGTGAGACAGAGGAGGCTAATCTTGAGGCTTTCATCTGAAAGAGATCTTGCTATAGTGTCTGAAACTTCTGAATCGGAGCTGAGTGACGCAGAACAAGCACAAGAAAGCCTGAGGAGGTCGAGAAGAGGTACCGTGCCAGAGGTACGCTGCCCCGGAGTGGACTAATCTGATCACAGATGCCGGGGCAGTGGGGACCGGGAGGCTGAGGTGTTCGCGATTGGTCAGCCGAACCCCAGAGCTGAAAATTGATATTGAGCTAGTAGTCCCTGTACTGGAAATAGAGGGGGTGCTGACAGTGACTGTGCCGAGGCCTCCAATCTTAAGCAAAGTGCAAGTTTTGATTCTGCAAGATTTGACTTTTCCAACTTTTGGATATCAACCACCAGCACAGGAAATTGCAGCTGTTTGTTTGGAGATTCTACAGAGTGTCATTATTGAAATCGGATCTGAGCTTATCAGAGACTGTTGATTGAACGGTGAATTGTAAATAAGCTTGCTTTAAAAAGAAGATAACCTAGGCCTGAGTGGAAAAAGAATAAACTTAGGGACTTTCCAGTAGAAGAAGAAAGAGGGTTAAGGAAGTCTTTCTGAACTGTGTAAATAAGGGTGCAACGAATTGTGAATCGATTTCCAGGACTTCAACGAACTGTGTGTCACTTGGTTGAACAGCAATCTGAGGTGAAGGGAAGAGACTTTGTGTTCATCCTCTTGCTGCGCTAGACCGACAATAATAAAAAAAAAAAAATGGAGTCCAGAAATTCGAGCCGTAGGTCTAAGTGTGTGATAGGTACACTCATAGTAGGGGTGATAATAGTGATAGCCGTAGTCATTATTGTGACTGTAAAAATTTCACATGAAGAGGGAAGTTGAAGGGGTGGGAATGCAAGGGACAACCACACCTGTTACTTCTAGCACAAAAGAGGGTGTCATAGGAGCTGGAAAACCTATGCTAGATCAGACTAGTCGTATGTTACACGTAGATTTGTCCAAAGGTGATTACACGCTTAATGCATATGCGAAGCTGCTATATGAGTATGTGAGCACGATGGATGTGAGAGACTGTTATGTGTGTATGCAGTTGCCTGCATCCGTGGAGGAGGGTATTCGTTATCACCATCTTCCTTTAACGTATGGTATTTCTTGTAGTTTGTTGCTTAGTATGTTTTGCGGTAAGGGGCATTATGAATACTATTTCTCAAACTACGATTTAGTGCTTTCAGAAGTTCCAGCCTACAAGCACTTGAACAAGTACAATTATTACAGACAGGAAGATAGGGTGGAAAAGTACTTCATACCTGCAGTTACACTAGATACAGCCTATGCACATCGTCATAATCTAACATGCATACTAACAGACATAGAGAAGAAGTTTATAGATCAAGTGGAAGATAGACATAGACAACTAGTGGCAAGATCTGATAGTAGAGGGGGAAAAGGTGAATGGACCCAGGAAGAGTTGTCACACAAGGAAAGGGGAAGTTCCGGTCCAATAGCTCTAGATTTTGAGCAAAGGGGGAAGCTTTGTATCCGACAAGTACAGACATACTATGATAAGGTTTTTGTGGGATAGAGGGTGTGAGATCACATATTCACAATCGAGGCCACTGCGAAGAAGTTCTTGCCAGATGCAGTGCAAGTAGTGCCAAATGTGTATTTTGTGTGCGGAAGGAATGCCTGTGTGCGGAAGGAATGCCACTGAATTGGTATGGTGCGTGTTATGTGGCTGTTATGTTCCCCAAGATATACCATGTAGAGGATTTGTGGCCTCTAGAGGGTGGATTTCATCATAGAGGAAAGCGAGATGCAAGTGCAGGAGAAATTGTCAGAGATGTGTTTGGAGCAATGATACCAAGCCTGGGAGTAGTTCTGAATGATATAAAGATTAGACAATTGTCTACAATTGTGGATAGGTTGTCAGCAAATACAGCTCAGTCTGTGTCGCTTGTGGATGGAGAGATTATGTCGATAAGGGCTATGGTGATGCAGAACCGTCTTGCTCTAGATGTCCTATTAGCAAAGGATGGCAGTCTGTAAGGTATTGAGGGTTCAACCGTGTTGCACCCGACAACAGCAAGGATCTGAAGAGGTATATAAGTAATATCACTGAGATTCACCATGAGGTGCATGAATTGGCCACAGAGGGTGTTAGGAGTAAGGTTGGGAAAGGGTTTGGAAAGATTGG
The DNA here is from genome assembly GCA_963921515.1 of Calotriton arnoldi. Lineage (NCBI taxonomy): Eukaryota > Metazoa > Chordata > Amphibia > Caudata > Salamandridae > Calotriton > Calotriton arnoldi. Next base: position 442,829 of record CAWUFW010001599.1, on the reverse strand, counting down.
AAGTTGGTTCGCTAACCGTGGGAAAGGAACTTTTGGTTACATCTTGAAGCCCATCATCATAGTGGTGGTTTGTGTGATTATCTTGTTGGGACTATAAAAGCTTACAAGTGGCATAAGGCAGGACAAGCTGAGAGATCTCTTAGGGAACGTGAGAAAAGGATGTAGAGACTGCATGACAGTCACTATGAGAATCTTAAATGCCTGGAAAGGTTACGACAAGGAAGAACGGCTACGACTTCTATTTAGGTCGGTTTTTTCTTCAGGGAGTTGTGCTTGATTGTGATGACACTTGACATCAGAGGGGGACTGATGGAGCGCAATGGTGCTCTTTTAAATTGTAGGGGTGCATCATATTCACGAGTAGTATGCACGTACATTTATTCTTTTGTTGTGTTAACAATTGGTCATTAGGTGAGTACTGTAATAATCTGCGAAAGTGAAGTGTTAGAACTGTTATGTGCCATGTAAAGGAAAACGTGGCAGATGTGTTTTGAATAATGTAATCGTTTTGTGATTATTTAACTAAGTTGCTCATTTATAATGCAATGCATAGAAATAGATGTGTATTAGATGGGAGTTGTACATGAAGGTGGCAACCTGAACTCAAATGTGTAGAAGTTGTGGGTTGCTTATGTGCATTCAAATGTGCTCATGTAATATGATGAATTAGAAACGCATGCAGAAATCCGTACATATATATGTATACTCGTAGGCCCTATGTACTTTATTCTTATGTTCTTCATTCCTATGTTGGCCGATTTCTGTAGGCCTGAAATGTATTTTTTCAGACGGCTCTCATAGTGGGGTGAGGAGATGAATTTCATGTGTACGTTGGAATTGTTCTGTTCTCACGTTTCTGTTGCAGATGGAGAAAGTCGTCTTTGTTAGTTAGAATAACGTCTTTTGTTTTAGGAGTTAGGCTCAAGGAGGAGAAGATACTTTTATGCAAGAATGCTGATAATTGGGAGCCGTGTTCTTTCTCACTGAAGGAGGCCTGGGAATCAAGGTCACTGAGCCAGGAGCTGGAGTATCGAAGCCAAATGAAAAATTACCTATGAGGAGTGTCCGGCAGGATGAGGTGATCGAGATGCAAGCAGTGGGCGTGTTTTATGTTTTGCGTTTTGAATTAGGGACAGTGCCCCGGGGGTTGAGTCAGGAGAGGTGGTGAGGAGATCGATGGGGAAAGTGGGAGCATCTTAGAACGAGCTCTGTAGCTTTGGCTACTTGACCCATACAGCGTGAGTGTACTTCTTAGGAAGTCTTCACGAGCTGACACCTTTTCTTGTTCTTGCCCGGAGAATGCTAAGTAGGGATGTCACGGTAGTGGTAGTGTAGGGACAGACTATTGTTTCTCTTCTATTTTCCAAATGAAGACGGATCTTGATGTGGGAGCAATCATTGCCTGTGTTCTGGTTCTGGAACTTGTCATTCTTTTCATGATTCAGCGTCTTCGTCTCGCCCGTAGATTTGGATTTGTATTAGTTACAATGTACTTCTACAACCTCGTCTTGAGGTGTCTGTATGTCTAATTATTTTTGGCTTTGTAATAAACCCACTAATTTGGAATTCGGAGTCTGTGATTCTTAAGAGTCATGGCTCTTTAAAGTTGTTGTGTTTTCCATAATGCGTTATTTCTCTCCTCTACACTTCTCAGCAGGCAAAAAGATTCATTGACCAAGGGTTCTGGAGTAAATTGGTAGTGAGGAACCCGGCCCTATCACTGTCTCTGCATCCCTGGTGAGTGCGCACCTGCACACCCGGCTCCAACGTTGCGTCCCTGTGCCTCGGTGTTGGTCGGCCGACTGTGTGCCCCCTACTTGTGGCTTGTGTGCACCACAGCGGCGTTGGGCTACTATAGCCAGCCAAAAGAAAGGTGGTGACCAGGCAGGAGGGTGAGACACCAAGTGGCTTTGGCCAGAACACGGCAGCAGCTGGAGAGGGCCAGAAGGCCCGTGGGGAGGAAGTGTGCCTGTATCTGGATAAAAATGAAGAAGAAACGATAAAGGGAACATAATTAACAAACAGAAAGGAAGGAGAAACACATGTTTCTGTCGTGGCCATCTAGAAAGAAAAAAAAAAAGGGAAAATAATAAATATGTAGGTAAGCGACAGCACAGAGACAACACCAACACACACGACAGGAAAAGGGGCAGCAAGAGAAAGCACTCAGTGTCCCAGCTGAGCAAAGTAAGAACTCCAGCGACAAACGTTGTGTGAGAGTTGAAGCACAACCCAGACCCAGTGAGGCAACAAGAGGCAGTAGCAATTACTACAATGCCTGTTGCAATAACAGACCCACAACAAGAGCAAGCTCGGCAACCCCCAGCCCCATATGCACCCACCTCAGTAGCAGCACTACCGCCATCTAGCGAACTAGCTGACCCTGCCGCGGCAGCCCCGAGATTGAGCTCCTGTGTAGGACGCCTACAACACTATTTTTGTGCCACCCATGAAACTGATGGACCAGTCAAAAAGTCACCCCTGATGCACTTCGCGGGGGCAGAGTTCTACGAACTATTAAAAAACCTGCCTAATACAGGAGGAGACGCTGACTTTGACGCTGCAGTTGCAGCTCTGACCAGATATTTTGATCCACAGCCCAACCCCAACTATGAGCATTTCAAACTGCGCCAAGCACAGTAGGAGGAGGGAAAGTCCGTCAACATGTTTTACGCTTGGCTTAGGAAACTGGTGAGCATATGCCTAAACATAAATCAACCAGACGAGATCCGTGCCCAAGTCATTCAAGGTTGCAGATCAGCAGTGCTCAAGCGCCTCATCTTACGATAGCCGGGCATCACCCTAGACAACATCCTAGTCCTAGCCAGTTCCCACGAGTTGTCAAACAGTAGGGCAGATGACATTGAAGTGGCTCTGGGAAGAACACTACCCCTGGGGGAGCTGCGAGAGTCGTGAAAGTGAAGGAGGAACAGGTCAATGCAATCCAAAGGCCGCAGGAGGAATGATGCAGCAACTGTGGCCTGGAACACCGGATGCCAAACGTATGGCCAGCGAAAGGCGAACCTGCTCAAAGTGCGTAAAACTAAACCATTTTGCCAAGGTATGTCGAAGCGAAAGACAGAGGCCTAGGTCAGGGTACCCGAACAGAACAACCGCCACACTACGCCAACTTTCTCTCAACGAGAAGGAAACGGAAGGCTTTCCAACAAACAGCGGGCAGACTACCCTATTGGACGATGATGAGGACAATGATGTGTTTGTGATCTCGTATGCCAGGAAGGAAGGCAACCGATGACAGCCGCCTCCAATGTGTACGGTGGAGATTGAGGGCACATTCGTAACAGCCCCGATAGACACCGGCACCTCTATGAATGTCATGGACGCAGTGGAGTTTGACAAGATCATGCCGCACCCTAAGCTGGCTGCCACCAAGGCACGAATCAATACATATGGGGCACCGATCAAATGCCACTGCAAGGCATGATAGAAGTAGACATCACAAGTGAAAGCCATTTGACAAGAGCACAATTCCATGTCCCCAAAGGAAACACAGACACCTTACTAGGTTGCCATATGGCGAAGACCTAGGGCTAATGTTTTTCACGAAGCAAGTGAACAAATCACATGCGGTGGCCATGATGCAAGAATTCCTGTAACTCTTCAAAGGGCTTGGCCGACTCAGAGGCAAGCAGATTCGCCTGCACACCAACGAGGCAATATGCCCCACTGCACTACACCACCAGAGGGTCCCATTCCACCTGGGGCCGCAAGTGGAAAAAGAACTATGGGACATAGTGCAGAAAGGAGTCATAGAAACAGTCACCAGAATTACGCCTTTGGTATCCCCGCTAGTCATCACACGGAAGCCCAAACAGCCCAGAGCCATCAGGCTGTGTGTCTACATGAGGCTCCGAAATAAGGCAGTCAGAAGGGAGCAACACATCATGCTAATCATGGACGACATTGTGGTGGACCTGAATGGCGGGAAATGATTTTCTAAGCTCCACTTCAACGCTGGCTCTCATCAGCTGGAACCTGCCAGCTGGTACATTACAACTTTCTCCACGCACATAGGCCCCAGAAGGTATCAGAGGCTCAACTTTGTTATCTCATTAGCCACAGAGGTATTCCAAAATACCATCAGGAAGACCATCTCAGGCTTGATTAGGGTGCTGAATAAAAGTGACGATATTGTAATCTTCTCCGACAGCCTCAAAGAACACCACGTACGACTGACAGTTACGTTTAGGCAGCTGGCAGAATGTGGACTAAATCAACACATAACCCCCAGCGATATCCAGGGGAGGGAACTAGAGGCTACGGGGTCTATAGGGTGAGCTGGCCTCCAAATTTACAATATACACACAGAAATAGCTACCCTAAAGTTGTAGTTAATTACATTACGTTACTGTGTCCCTAATAGCACTACTCAATAGGAGTGCTGGGCATGTCAAAAATTGTGAAGGGCTGTCCACACACACCACCAGGTATCATGCTACATCATAGGCAGCCCTCGCTCTCTAAAAACTTGGTTTGATAGAGAGCGGGCCTACACCTGAAGACAGGGAGGCACTTCTAATTATTTAAGTGGGGTCCCGCGTGAGTAGTGAGTTAAAAACCAATGTAATCATCCAAATCGCATTTAATTGTAGGGACCTATTACCCCATCACCACTGTTACCTTCGATGGTAGCCAAAGTATTGAATACTTTGGCTACATTTACTCCAGGCATGGCCTAAGATAGGACCCAAAGAAGTTTGGGGCCATTCGCAGTGCATCCATACCCCAGAACGCAACAGGAGTGAGAAGCATCCTGGGCATGGTGACTTACTGTGTCCTGTTTATACCGAACCTGGCCATCCTGTCTAAACCACTGAGGGCCATGACGAAGGCAGATGCCCCATGGAAGTGGGGACAGAAAGCAGACCAAGCCTTCAGGCAGGTGAAGGAGGCCCCCCTTTACGACGCCATCATGGCATACTTTAACCCACCCTTTAATCTCACCCTTTCAACCCTTGCCCTCCTTTTGGAGGCCCATCCTACCAGCCTTTTTTTGGGCAAGACAGAGGAAGAAGAGGACGAAGGAGAGGCAACAGAGGCCGTACAACAGGGAATCAGCAACAAGTGAGCTGGGATCCGGCATTAGAACAGAGAGTAACAAGGAGCATGACGGCATCTACAAGTGACCTGACAATTTGATTGTCAACCTTAGTACCAAGATACTCACTGAATTGGAACAACGAGTCCTGGCTAAGGGCTTGGGATTTGTCCCCACGAAACAGGGTGATGATTTTATGGTACATAAAGAATTAGCGGAATTTTTTCGGAAAGTGCGCCTTCACTTTTTCTTCGCTAATTTGCAAAAAGAAGTGCCTTCCTCCACCCCCAATACCGGTCTGAGGAATAAATCTACGTTTTTACCCGCTACACAACAAGTACCTTCAGAAGTCTTGACTTTTGAGAAGGCTGTGCTTAAGGAATATGAGTCTCACATGGATCAAGCCACAAGAGTTTTTTGCAACATCTCTAATGAAGAGAAACAATGTATCGATGCACTGGGTAATGATGTGAATATCACTATCAAACCAGCCGATAAAGGTGGAGCAACGGTTATATTGGACACTGAGGTCTATCGCAATGAATGCTTTACGCAACTGAACGACAATAAATTCTATACACGCATTCTACAGGATCCTACAATGAGATTGCAACGCCAGATCAAATCCCTCGTTGATGATGGTAGGGAATCGGATTGGATTACTAAAGGTGAAGCCGAGTTCCTGATTCAGAAACATCCCAGAGTGCCGGCTTTTTACATCCTACCCAAAATCCACAAAGAACAGAGACCCCCCACCTGGCAGACCCATCGTGTCAAGAATTTGGTCCATTTTAGAACCGCTCTCTATATTTGTGGATCATTTCCTTCGACCCATAGTGGCAGATATGCCCTCTTATCTGCAGAATACGAAACATGTCCTCTCTCTCCTGGAAACTGTTCCATTTGATCCTCAGATTAACATGATGGTGACATATGATGTTGAAGAATTGTATACGAATATCCCCCAAGACGACACATTGGATACCATACACCATCTCCTGGAACATTACCCCCGTGAAGATCAAACACCCAATTCCTTTGTTATGCACTGTGCCAGGATGGCATTAAAAGAAATTTTCTTCAGCTTCGAAGGGAATCTGTATTGGCAAACCACCGGAACTTCAATGGGTAGTACCTGTGCCCCGAGCATGGCCAATTTGTATATGCACGGGTTTGAAATGAAATACATATATTTTGTCACTAACCCTTTCCAACACAAATTGAAACTTTGGAGACGATATATAGACGACATCTTGGTCATCTGGGAAGGTGACCATATGTCCCTTGACACCTTTTCCAACTGGCTAAATTCATGTGACGTGAATGTGAGATTCACTGGTGAAGCAAGCACTACAGCTGTCTCGTTTCTAGATCTTTTACTTTATCCTAAAGATGGCAGGATTTATACAGAACTATACCAAAAACCTATGGCACGCAACTCGCTGTTGAGTTATCACAGCTTTCATCTGCGTGCCTTACTTACCAATCTCCCGGTAGGACAATTTCTGAGGTTGCGTAGGAATTGTACAGAGCTAGCCAAATATAAACAACATGCTAAAAATTTGAGTGACGAACTACTAACTAGACAATACCCTGACCATCTTGTACAAGGAGCGGCCAAGAGAGCACGTAATAATAACAGGGAGGTGCTCCTTGAGTCACATGTAAAAACAAAAAGTAACAGAATGGTGTGTGTCACTACTTTTAGTAACCTGACGGACAATATAAAACATTTTTGAATACAGGAACACTTACTCTGGAGAGACCACTATTCGCTCTAAAACATAGCAACAATCTTCGTGATTTGTTGGTACACACTAGACCGAGAGCGAGACAGACACATGAGAGACAACCAACATTATGGGGAGCATCCCCAGTGACAGGGCACTTCCCTTGTGGTTCTTGTTCGGTTTGTCCATTTACCCAACATATTACACAACTTGACATGGGTCTTGAGACGTCTTGGCGACTAAATAACCATACCAATTGCAACATGAGTGGGGTGATCTACATGATTACTTGTCCCTGTTCACTTACGTATATCGGAATGACCACACGGAAAGTGAAACACAGGATTGTTGAACATTGAAGTGCATTTAGATGTAAGAAGTCCAATACACGTATGACGAGACACTACATAGAAATGGCTCATTCAGAAGACGACCTGTCGTGGGTCATAATTGATAAACCCAGATATTATATTAACATGGGTCCTTTAGAAAGAGTCCTCTTCCGGCGCGAACAACGATGGGTGTTCCGCACCAAGAGTCACATTATAGGACTCAATGAAGATATTCCATGGTGCTCGCTTTAACATCTGTAGCACAACATCTGAAATATAGGACAGCATAATAGACACTTCATTACCAATGGTGACCCATTGCATTGAATCTACATAAGGGTAAGATACCCCCTTTTTAGATACAGTGTAATTGAATACTATACCAAACACGTGTCTCACTTTTCCCTTGTTTCTTCCTTTAATATCTATATCAGATCCTTTTTTTTTTTTTAAATAACCCATATTACAACTACCGTGTGTATTTCATTACACCATGAGTCTTTCTTTCAAGTAACTTAGCACTTGTGTACATACTGTACTCAGATTGTGGCTTTTCCATTTTCTTTGTTTGCATGGGCCCGCAAGTGCATTCCAGTGTTTGGACTACAATTCCCTGTAACACTGTGAACCGGATATGGTATTGAACACTTCCGGTGTCACGAAGCGTTTTTAGCCGAGGGGTTGAGAACACTTCTCCCCCTTTGGCCTTTAAGGAAAGAGGCAGGATAGAGGAAATTGAGGTAAGGCGCCTCCGTGCTCTCCGTTTCCTGATTCTGATCTGTGGCACATTACGCGAGCGAACTACGTCGGCTGACGTTAGTTCTAGTGCCGGCATTTGTTAGGGTGATACATTACGCGAGTGAACTACGTCGGTTGACGGTGGTTCTAGTTCCGGTATTTATCAGGCTGGTAGATACGCTGACAGCTCATTAGGAGCGCATATGTTTTGTATAAGATACAAGGTGACATGAACTAGACACCATGGGCACGCTTAAACTGTCACGTGTTACCAAAAGGTACCCCATTATTGATACATAGACAGTCCCATGGGGAGGTTTTTATTCATTGGTCAGTTGATTTGAACACTTTTGAGAAAGTGGTGTTCATAATCGGGAGCAGACACACATATATACTAAGTAGATGGCTATTATATAAGCTGTTATCAGCGTGTTTACATATCGCATTCTCATACAGATGGCATGTATCATTGCCTGTGATGGAGCAAGGACTCACAAATGAGACTTGCTCGAATGCAATCTCCTCACAGTATTAAATTATTAATCTTGTATTGTTATATTAACTTTGCATACACTATATGAATAGCAAGGAAGTTTGCCTATGTGTTCTAACTAACAAGTAACGCTTGTCTTTTTCTAAAATGGCAGCTAAAGCGCGGGAACTTTACTGCGCATGTCTCAACCATATCATGTGGTGTGACGTCTTTCTTTGCTTGGTGGGAAATTTCTGCTTCTGCGCAGTGTGCATTAAAATGGCTGCTTGATGTTTTCACATGCTTCAGCTTGCTCTTGCATTATTATTAAATTGTCGTTTTCTTAACGCTACTAATGCGGGATAGATTTATAAGTAAATGGGGATAGAGTAGAGAGAATGGGTATACAGTGAAACATATTATTTGTGATTTTAATATTTCCTTCTTTGACTTTTATTAGTTCGTAAACTTGGGCCTGGGGTTGGTGAACTGAAAACTTGTATGACGTTGGTTCCGCGCATGCTCTATGAAAGGCTGCCCAGAAGGAAAAGGATGAAGTCAACCTGGACGTCGTCCAAGGCCACGACCTAATGGCCGATATTGATGTATTCATGTGTTCTTGCCAAACTTGCAACTATGTATATGGAAAATGAATAAACTTTGTCGTGAGACGGGTGGGAAATAAAGCCAATGTATTAAATTTGATGGGCGGTAGTTTAAGAACAAAGGTCTTCAGAATTGAAAACCAAATCAATATGGTGTGAGGATCAACCCCCTGTCCCTGTCCAATCAGAAGTAGTGGTCCCATATTTTAGCAACATTAAGGGGAGGTACATGGGCGTAGAAGGGTATAATAGATATAGAATTAGTTAATTAGTTTAGCTCAGTCCGCAGAACGCGTATAGGAGACAAGAGGGACGAGACTAGACGCTGACAAAAAGGAGATGCTGCAAGAGAGCAGAGGACCAGAGAGAACAAGCGTAGAAGCTTCTAGCTCCAGACCGTCAAGCTGATCGATTGCAGACTGAACCGCTGTCCAGAGAGGTCCTGAGGAGGGGGCGGCGGAGTCCATTAGAAGAAAGGCACGGGAGAATCGAGGAGAAGTCGAGTATCAGAGAGGGGAACGACGCAGGCGTCGTTGTAGAGAGGTCACCGGTCCTGTCCTGATCCTGGAGGAGGTCTTTGCTGTTCATCCTTCCTGGGTCTTAATCTTTCCAACTCCTTGGCCAAGGGGTTTGGTTCTCGCATTTAGGTAAATATAAATGCAACCTTTAGTTGCGCTGCTGTCTCTATCTTCTCCTTTCTGAGGGACCGTCATTAATCAATAATTAATTTTCTATGCTTCATCCGTGATATGCGATTAAGTACCATGTGTTTCTGTAATTTACTCTGCTAAATCTTTAGATAAACATTTTAAAACTTCCTGACTCAGTGGTTATTTCAGGATTATCTACTATAATGAATGTCACTCATTTTAAACTTCCCAATTAGCAAAGGATTCATTGGTAAGTCATTACTCTTCAATCGGAAGGTAATTGGTAGCAGGGATTTTGATAAAGAGTAACAACTGATAACCCCAGCGTAAGTATTAGCTTAGTATGAATGTATGGGCCCAAGTGAGTATCTAGTGTATGAATGCTGTTTGCTAATATCGCACTGGATCAGTTTTCTGGTAAGCAGAGGATGGTTACTTTTTGTTAATTGGGTAATGAGAATTTTATTTTTATGAACTAACATCCGTGTATTCAAAGTTTGTTTTATGTTGTCCAGAATCCCCGGGGAAAATTGAATAGCGGATGGTAAGTGGAAGCCATACTGCAGTGAGGTTATCTGTCAGGCAGAAATAGTACTGAAAAGTTAAGCAGGACTATCAGTACTGGTTAGGGAATCTATACGTGTGAGTGATAGCAAAGGAGTACGCTGGTGAAAATTTGATGTTATATCACCTAGAAAGGGTAACATTGGAGAAGTAACAGGTACTTCTGGAGCTCGTGTGAAGAGTAAGCGGAAGGGTTTTACTCGTAGTGTATGTTTAGTAAACGGAAAAGTTTTACTAAGTGAGAGAGAAAATTATCTTTTCTATTTTAGAGAAACTGGCACGATAGCGAATGTTTTATGTTGTTACTGAAATTTAATTAAAGATTTATAAAGTTTGCGTAAGATTTTGTAAAGGGAGGGTCAGCTGCCGGAGAGGGAGCTGACGTCACAAACGCCGCGCTGGGATTGGTTGAATCAGTGGGTGTGGAACGACTCTTGTAAAGGAGGGGTCAGTAGTCAGGAGCAGTACTGACGTCACAGGTACCGCGCTGGGATTGGTTGAAACAGCGAGGGACAGAGAAGAGCAGATTGCAAAGGAGGGGTTGACAAATAAACGTTACCGAAAGGCCGCGTTAGGATTGGTTCAGAAATAGAAGAAAGCAGACACTTGATTGGTTGATATTCTAGAAGCTAAAATCTTAGTGGATAGAGATTGCATGTTAAAACGCGATCCGACTTTAACAGGAACTCGTCCGGATAGGAGATTCCTAGGTTTTGCAGAATATAACTTTACACACCGAAGATTAGATAAAATGTACGGAGAAAAGAGAAAATGTCCTTTCTGCAAAAGATTAAGAACTATTTTAAAAAGGATAAACCAGTCAAAACTAGGGAAGGAATTATCATTCCACCAGCTAAAACACCCGCTTCATTCATGATGATGGAGAGAGGTTATCATACTTGTGTATGGATAGAGAATTGGATAGAGTATACTAAACTTGATGGAATATTAGCATTTCCCGAGAATGGTACCTTCAATGGAAGAATTCTTCAAAATTTGAGATTGAGAATGAATGATTTGGAACCCAGACCTAGATTAACTCAATATGAAGCCTTAGAGGAATGGGAAACCGAGGCATTTGAGCGTGACCGATCCAGGAGTAATAGAGGTTATCGAGGATTTTTCCCCAGATACCAACATAAGTCTAGGGACGGTCAGATGAAACAATGGAGGAGGGCAATGCTTACAGAAGGCTTATATCCATTGTTAACAGCAGAAGAAAAATTGGGAAGCAAATGCACAGAAAAGACAAAGCATTTAATGAGAAATGTAGAGTCCGAAGATGAATTTATAGAAGAAATATTAAGGAACCCCCCACCATATCAGGAAGGGACAAGTGGATGCACCCCAAGTGCCCCACTGTTAAAAACTCCATTAGTACCACAGGTAATGCATGAATTTACTCCCAGTAGGATACTTCACGATAAAGAAAAAGAAGCCCTAGAAAAGACAAGAGCAGAATTAATACAGAAAATAACACAGATAAAGGTACATCCTGATTCTTTGACCATGCCTGTAACGATTGGTCCAGTAGTCCCATTATATGGTAATCAGGGAAACTGTCCTCCATCATTAGTTATGCCTACTCCTGTGAATATTCCTAAACCTGAAGCAACAGTAATGGTTGAGGATCATTTTAGTGATTGTGAATCTACGATATCATTAATGGATACACCAATTCGGGATTCTGTCAATAGTACTCCCAGAAGAACTACACCTGGGTGGTCGAAAGAGGTAAACTTGATAACTTCATCAGGAGCAAAAAGTGTCACTGTAGTTAGTCCAGAAGACTTAGAAAGGTGGGCACAAGGATCAGATCAGCAGTGTACACCTCCAAAAATTTTGGATATTTATAAATTAAAAGTCGAATTAGAAGAAATAATAGCAGGAAATGTAGGGCTAGATCGCCTAAATGCTTACGATGAAGAAATATTTCATGAAAAATTATCAGATTTGGCTTTGCAGATGGGAATTGAAATAGGGAGATCAAAGGTGTTGCAGAAACACTATAGAGCAGATTTTTCAGACAAAGATTTAGAAAATATGAATGCTTCTGGAAGGAAGTTACAAGTAAAAGAGTTAATGACAGTCTTGTAAAAATGGGGTGACCTAGATAAATGGAGAGTTCGATGGGCAAAGAAAAAGGAAGAGGCACGATCCAGTAGAACAGCCTCTGAATATTTAATGAAGGAAACAGGGAAAGCAGACCAAATGTACCCGATGCGAGAAGTACCAGGAGGGGGATATGTACATGTCCCATGGAGCAGACAGGATATTTTGTCATTTACGAATGATTTTCCAAAATTGAGAGAAAAACAAATTGAATGGTACAAGCAGGTTGAGAGGTTTGTGAAGGTGTCAAAGGTATTGTTGAAAGATTTGGATGGGTTGTTTGACATAGTGGTACCTGCCGATTTGTGGACAGATTGTAAAATCACAGTTGATTGGCCTAGTGACGAGTATCCTAGAGATCCAAAAACAGGTGCCCCGTCAAATGATGTAATGAAAAAGTATCAGCAGGTGATAACTTACCTGAAAAGCAAAATACCACCAAAAGAAACAGATTGGGTGAAAATAGACCGAACCACCCAAGAAGCTAGTGAATCGGTACATGCCTATTATGAGCGTTTATTACAGGTATTTAAGCAGTATAGTGGATTTGAAGACATTGGAGACAAGAACATGAGTCAGTTTGTGTATCGATTTGTTTATGGTCTGAAGCCAGAAATTTGTCAGATGATTAAACAGCACATGTTGTGTTGGCAGGGGAAACCCATAGATGAGATTCTGAAATATGCGAAATATTGTGGAGACAATATTGAGGATAGACACAAGAAATTGCAGGAAAAAGTGATGTGGGCACAGGTGAAAATGGCCGAGAAACAGGGAATTAATTTGGAAAATCCAAGTGAAAATCAAGGAAAGGATTCTGGAACAAATGGTGATACTGGGAATGGTGGAAAAGTGAGAGGACGAATGAGTAGAGAAGAAGCTAAAAAGAAATTTCCTTGTCATGGATGCGGAAAATTGGGGCATTGGAAGGATGAATGTAGAAAGATTCGGAATAATAATGGCCCAAATCAAAATTTAAATCCACAGACGCAGAATGACTCACAGCAGGGTGTAAACCCTCAGAGTCAGTTGCCACCTGCACCAATTCAGGGTAATGTAAGCAGAGCAAAACACGGTACAGACGTCGGATATCAAGGAGGAAGTGGAAAGAATGATTATGTAACATCACAGTTTCTTTTACAGGACGATTTCTGTCAATACAGTTCATGACGGTGCCTGGGAGAGGGGAAGAAGGAGTGCGTACTTGGCGCATCCTTATCGGTAGATCAGTCAGGTCCATATGTTGAAGGGAGTGTAAAAGGTAATGATATTACTTTTCTTTTGGACACTGGTGCTACCCGGTCTACTGTGAGAACAGCAGACATTCCAGACCTTCCTCTCAAGTAGTGGGGGTAGCTAATCGAAAGATTAGAACACCTCTTACAGAACCAATGGAAGTTAAAATTGGAAATTTTAGAGAAATGCATCAATTTGTAGTGTGTGATTCCAGTCCAGTAAATTTATTAGGCCGTGATTTGCTATGCAAGATGAATTGCACAATTTTCTGCACACCGGATGATGTGGCAGTTCAGACCCCAGATGAAGATCATGTATATAAGTTTATGATTGCAAAACAAGGTACAGAGGTAGATGAGATGTTTTCGTTATTAACAAAAGATGAGCTGCCAGAAGAATTAAAAACTACAGTAAACCCCATAGTATGGGATTTCACAGGAAAGGAAGTAGGACTTATGGCCAAAATAGACCCAGTTAAAATTACTGTAAAAGAAGGTGCGATTTTCCCAAATACCAGACAGTACAAAATGAGTGCAGAAGTAAAGATAGGAGTCATTGAAGAAATAAATCGAATGGTAGAACAAAACATACTAAGAGAAGTAATGAGTAGCCCATGTAATTCACCAATAATGGGTTTAAAGAAACCTAGCTGAAAATATAGGATTGTGCAAGATCTGCGCAAAATAAATAAGATCGTGGAACCTTGTTGTCCTATAGTGCCAAATCCTGCAGTAATCCTATATCAAATACCTTGGAGTGCAGGATGGTTCACAGTGATTGATTTATGTCAAGCGTTCTTTTCAATACCATTGCATCCAGATAGCCAGTATCTATTTTCATTTAAATTTGAGAACAAAGTCTATGTATGGAATCGTGTTCCTCAGGGGTACACGGAAAGTCCTTCTATTTTTAATCAATTATTGAAAAAGTGCCTAGAGAAGCTAGTGATGCCAGGAAGCTCAGTTTTAGTCCAATATATCGACGACTTACTGGTGGCATCAAACACCAGAGAGGACTGTGTTGTTGATTCCATAGCACTATTAAATCATTTGGCTGAAGAAGGACATAAAGTCTCACCAGAAAAGTTGCAGTTCTGTACAACAGCAGTTTAAGTACCTAGGACACCAAATTGAGAGGGGAAAAAGGAAAATAACATCGGAAAGAGTACAATTGATTAAGAAAATGCAAATGCCTGTAACCCAAAGAGAAGTGAGAATGTTCCTAGGAATAGTAGGTTACTGTCGACAATGGATACTAGGATTTTCCTTGTTAGCGAAGCCCCTAATTCAAATGACAAAAAAGAAAGCCAAGGACCCAGTTGAATGGGATGATGAGAGTGTAGGAGCTTTTGTAAAATTGAGAAATGCTTTGTGCTCAGCACCGGACCTAGGCATGCCTGACTATAAGAGAAGCTTCGCATTGTTCTGTCATGAGAGAGAAAACTGTGCACTTTCCAGTCCTAACCCAGAGACATGGTTTGGACAGACGTCCTATAGCATATTTTTCTGCTACATTGGACCCAGTGGCAGCCGCATTGAACAAAGTGAGTTGATTGTAATGGGACACCCAGTAAAGGTGTTTGTTCCACATGCGGTTGTGATTCTGTTGACAAGAACTCGAACTGAGCATCTTACTCCTAGTCGGCTGACTAAATATGAGAGAATAATAATGGGTGCTGAAAATGTGAACATAGTGAGGTGTACAATAGTAAATCCCGCTACCTTACTACCAGACCCATATCGTGAGGAAATTAAAAATGACGAAGAAGAAGAACATGATTGTTTACAAGTCACAGAATTATGCACGAAACCACGTCCAGACATTGAGGAACAGCCCCTTAGAAAGCCAGACAGGGAGCTGTTTGTTGATGGTTCATGCCAGAGGCATGAAGATGGTAAACTGACTGCAGCATATGCAGTATGTGAATTAACTGGAATAGTCGAAGCATCCTATTTACCAGGAGTAAAATCTGCACAAGTAGCTGAATTGATTGCTTTGATAAAAGCTTGCAAAATTGGGAGGAATCAAAAAGTAACTATATTCACAGATAGTCAATATGGTTACGGGGTTGTGCATGATTTTGGCCAACTATGGATGCAGAGGGATTTCATGACTTCTTCAGGATCCCCCATTAAAAATTGAAAATTTGTAAGGGAATTGCTGGAGGCAATACAATCACCAAAAGAATTGGCTGTGGTGAAATGTGCCGCACACCAGTCAGGAGATGACTGGGTGGTAGTCGGCAATAGATATGCAGATCTTGTGGCTCAACATTGTGCCAGGAATAGATTGTCAGTCAATAAAAGGGTGGAAAGAATGGGAATCAGTTGCCAACTTATGCTGTTTATGCCACCTGAAACATGGAATGAGGTTAGAAGATTACAAGATGGTGCTGATGAAAGTGAGAAGAAATCATGGATCAAAGTGGGTTGTTCCCAAAGGGGAGATGATGAAGTGTGGATTTGTGCTGATGGCAGACCAGTCATGCCTGACTGTCTGCTCTCTCAAATGGCCAGGATGTATCATGGAGACACACACATAGGGAGAGATGCAATGATTAGGCTTTTCAGACAGAACTGGTACAATCCCAAGTTCAGGGCTGTAGCAGAGAGCCTTTGCCAGAGATGTTTGACTTGCCAGATGCATAATCCAGGAAGAAAAACAATAATTGGGTTTGGAAAAATTGGAAAAGCAGAAGGGCCATTTATAAGACTACAGTTCGACTTTATACAGTTACCACCATGCAGAGGGTTGAAATATGTGCTAGTCATAGTATGTCTGTTTTCCAAGTGGGTGGAGGCTTACCCTACCAGGAGGAGTGACAGCATTACAGTTGCAAAGCTGTTACTACGAGAACTCATTCCTAGGTTTGGTTTCCCAGTAACTTTGGAATCAGATAGAGGAAAACATTTTAATAGTGAAGTGATTCAAATAATCTGTGAAGCATTCCAAATTGAACAAAAATTGCATTGTGCATATCGTCCAGAGGCTTCTGGAGTGGTTGAACAATTGAATGGCACTATAAAATCCAGACTGGGAAAAATGTGTGCATCAACATCATTGGAGTGGCCGGATGCATTGCCACTCGTCTTAATGGGACTCAGAAGCATTCCTGATAGAAATACGGGATTGAGCCCACACGAGATAATGATGGGAAGAGCAATGAGACAAGCACATGTTTCCATAAACAAACTGCTGAATATATCTGATGATATGGTTCTGGATTATTGCAAAGGATTGGCTGACCTAGTGCGTTCTGTCTCTCATCAGGTCGGAGAAGACGCAGTTTCGAGGCAGCCTGAACAAGAACATGATCTGAATCCTGGTGACTGGGTGGTAGTGAAGAATCACACCAGAGAGACGTGTCTATCACCTAGATGGGGAAAACCTTGTCAAGTCATACTGACTACCAATACAGCAGTGAAGTGTGCAGGATTTCCTAATGGATTCATGTAAGCCACACCAAGAGAGTACCAGACCCTGAAGAAGAAAATCCTCAGTCAGCATCAATCACTGAGGAAGCTGAAGGTTGCCCAGCTGAAGAATCTCAGGCTCGAGATTCGAGAGAAGCTACAGAAGAACAACCGAGCACAAGTCAGGACTGGATACCGGTGGTAGAAATTCCTGAAGTTTACTACAGAACAAGAAGTCAAACAAAATTTGAAGAAATTGAAGAAGATCAGATAGGTGAAGAAGAAGCAGCTCAGGAAAAAGAAGAACATACAATAAAAGAACCTGAGCAGGACCAGATAGGGAAAGGGAACTGGGCTCAAAATAACAAAGAATCGACAAATTTTGAGCAGGGACAGACAGGTTTAGAAGAATCCGGTCAGGCTGCAGAAGTACAAAGTGCAATAAGCCCTGATCAGAACCAGTTAGATCTAGAAAATCACACAGAAGAAAAGGATCTCGAGAAACATAAAAACGAAGAATTAAAGAAAGAACAAGATCAATTATTGGAAAATCACAGAAGAACTGCAGAAGAAAAACAAATAAAGTCTGGAAAGGAGCAAATAAGAGAAACAGTAATTGCAGAAAACGAAACTGTGCTAAACCCTGAAATTAAGCGAATTTCTGAAAACGAAAATAAAGAAACAGTGCAAACAAAGAAAACAAGAAAAGGTGATCATTGGCCTAGTGTCATTAAAAGAGTAAAATACCACATAACAACCAGAAGTGAAGATCCAGATCAAGTAAATGAAGTAACAAGTCAAACCGAACAAGAAAACAGAACTAAGAAAAGAAAAAGCAAGAGACTGAAACTTGTGAATAACAAATTTAAGGGTCTTGATTGGACTTACATTATTCTTGAAGATTACGAGAGCTCAGAGTCAAGTGAAAGTGGTGACGAAGGAACAAGTGCAGAATTGACGTACGAGAAAGAAACAAGACCACCTTGACTACGCAAAGGAGTCATATAAAGAAAAGCGAAAAATAGATAAGAAGAGCAATCTTCCTTGTCGACATGCCTGATGATAGAGTTGCTGGGAGACCAAAACAGAGATGTTGTGCAATATGCATATGTAGTCTAGTAATGGTGCTTATAGTATGGTTAGTCCTGATTGTAGCAGTTCCTTACCTTATGATAATGGATAAGAAGATTAATAACGAAACTAAAGGAGGGACAGCACACATAAAGGGAAATAGAGTAGAACTAATGGCAGAAAATGAACCAGAATTTCATCATGAAATAACTGATAACGACACTAGTTTAAATGTTTTCACAAAATTATTATTTCAGTATGTAGATACCATGGAAGTTAGTAATTGTTATGTCTGTATGAAATTACCCGAATCAGTAGCAGAAGGATTAACATATCATCACTTACCATTGACATACGGCATATCATGTAGTGTATTAGCTAGTTTATTTTATAGAACAGGGAGACTTCAATATTATTATTCAAACATAGATGTGATATTTTCTGAGGTTCCGATTCGAAAGAGTATGAACCCAATGCTTAGTAGTCAAGACGCACAGTTTATGGGAGAATTTTTCTTAACAATGAAATCGATAGACATAACACATGCACATAGACACAATCTAACATGTTCTTTACACGAAGAAGAAAAGATATTTTTGAATTTAGTAGAAAATAGAAGACAAGATTTTCAAAAGAAAGCTTCTGAGCATAAGGCTCATTTGCCACCTTGGGCTGAGAAAGAAGGAAGTTACACACCTGGCAAGGCTCAAGCTGCTATGGCTCTGGATTTTGTAAGGACGGGGAAAATTTGTCTACATAGACTAAGGACTGATTATAACAATGTTTTCATTGGTACCAGTGAATGTGAACACAATTTCTTAATTCTTGGAGGTTGGGGAATCAAAGGAGGAACAGATTCAGTTTTTCCTGGAATCTATTATGTATGCGGGAATAAGGCTTATTTTAGGCTTCCTGCACGGTGGAATGGAAGTTGTTATTTTGGAATAGTATTTCCAAAGATATACCACGTAAAAAGAAACACTGGGAGCAATGAAAACAATAGCAAATTAACACGTAGTAAAAGAGCTAGTTTTTCTGAAATTGTAGGTGATATATTTGGTGCATTTATACCTTCGGTGGGAATAATTCTAAACTCAAGGAAAATATGTAAATTGTCTACAGTGGTTGATCGTTTATCAACGGACACTGCTGGAGGATTTCTAATGATTAATGCAGAGATGGTTGCGATTAGATCTATGGTAATGCAAAATCGACTTGCTCTTGATATATTATTGGCAAAAGAGGGCGGAGTCTGTAAATTACTGAAGACGAAACATTGTTGCACTTACATTCCTGATAAAAGTGCAGAAATTGGAACGTATATACAGAATATAACTAAACTTGAAAAGGAACTTAAACCACTGGAAGTTGATAGTGTATGGGAAAGATTGACAAGTAGTATTGCGTCAATTGGTACCTGGTTTTCTAATATAGGGAAAGGGCTTATAGGTCAAATACTAGTACCATTAGCAGGAATAGCAATGATAGTACTGACGATAATAATATGGTGCAAATGTTGTAGAAAGAATGAATCGTATAGTGTGACAGGAAGAGGAAAGAAGAGAAAGGTTGATGAAATTGAACTTGAGGATGTGAGAAGTGAATTATACAAGAAATTGAAAGGGGATGTTAAAAATAGAAAATGTAAACATGAGAATGAGACAATTTGCTAGAAGTTGGCACCTGATTGAGGGTAGTATTTTGATGGCTCTTAAACGCCATCGGCGAGGGGATTGATGGAGCAAGGACTCACAAATGAGACTTGCTCGAATGCAATCTCCTCACAGTATTAAATTATTAATCTTGTATTGTTATATTAACTTTGCATACACTATATGAATAGCAAGGAAGCTTGCCTATGTGTTCTAACTAACAAGTAACGCTTGTCTTTTTCTAAAATGGCCGCTAAAGCGCGGGAACTTTACTGCGCATGTCTCAACCATATCACGTGGTGTGACGTCTTTCTTTGCTTGGTGGGAAATTTCTGCTTCTGCGCAGTGTGCATTAAAATGGCTGCTTGATGTTTTCACATGCTTCAGCTTGCTCTTGCATTATTATTAAATTGTCGTTTTCTTACTGCTACTAATGCGGGATAGATTTATAAGTAAATGGGGATAGAGTAGAGAGAATGGGTATACAGTGAAACATATTATTTGTAATTTTAATATTTCCTTCTTTGACTTTTATTAGTTCGTAAACTTGGGCCTGGGGTTGGTGAACTGAAAACTCGTATGACGTTGGTTCCGCGCATGCTCTATGAAAGGCTGCCCAGAAGGAAAAGGATGAAGTCAACCTGGACGTCGTCCAAGGCCACGACCTAATGGCCGATATTGATGTATTCATGTGTTCTTGCCAAACTTGCAACTATGTATATGGAAAATGAATAAACTTTGTCGTGAGACGGGTGGGAAATAAAGCCAATGTATTAAATTTGATGGGCGGTAGTTTAAGAACAAAGGTCTTCAGAATTTAAAACCAAATCAATATGGTGTGAGGATCAACCCCTGTCCCTGTCCAATCAGAAGTAGTGGTCCCATATTTTAGCAACATTAAGGGGAGGTACATGGGCGTAGAAGGGTATAATAGATATAGAATTAGTTAATTAGTTTAGCTCAGTCCGCAGAACGCGTATAGGAGACAAGAGGGACGAGACTAGACGCTGACAAAAAGGAGATGCTGCAAGAGAGCAGAGGACCAGAGAGAACAAGCGTAGAAGCTTCTAGCTCCAGACCGTCAAGCTGATCGATTGCAGACTGAACCGCTGTCCAGAGAGGTCCTGAGGAGGGGGCGGCGGAGTCCATTAGAAGAAAGGCACGGGAGAATCGAGGAGAAGTCGAGTATCAGAGAGGGGAACGACGCAGGCGTCGTTGTAGAGAGGTCACCGGTCCTGTCCTGATCCTGAGGAGGTCTTTGCTCTTCATCCTTCCTGGGTCTTAATCTTTCCAACTCATTGGCCAAGGGCTTTGGTTCTCGCATTTAGGTAAATATCAATGCAACCTTTAGTTGCGCTGCTGTCTCTATCTTCTCCTTTCTGAGGGACCGTCATTAATCAATAATTAATTTTCTATGCTTCATCCGTGATATGCGATTAAGTACCCTTTAGATAAACATTTTAAAACTTCCTGACTCAGTGGTTATTTCAGGATTATGTACTATAATGAATGTCACTCATTTTAAACTTCCCAATTAGCAAAGGATTCATTGGTAAGTCCTTACTGTTCAATCGGAAGGTAATTGGTAGCAGGGATTTTGATAAAGAGTAACAACTGATAACCCCAGCGTATGTATTAGCTTAGTATGAATGTATGGGCCCAAGTGAGTATCTAGTGTATGAATGCTGTTTGCTAATATCGCGCTGAATCACCTGCATAAGACACAATTGACAAGGAATAGACATCTACGATATAGAAGTACTGTTTATTATAACAGGAGTATGTTTAAGATGTTGTCTGCCCCTTGCAGAAGCTGCTGCTCACTACATAGTAGAAAAGAAAGTGACACACACAACACAGTAAGCCAGGCACAATTCTTTGATTTTAATAGGATCCTGTGTGTTTTAATTATGCACTATTGCATCTTTTATACCTTCAGACTCCTGAGACCTGTCATTAAAGGACCTCTTGAAGGAGGAGGTAGACTAGTAGTCCCGATTTGACGGTGGACCGGACTGCAGCTGGTACCACTGATCAATGCCATAAAATTAGAGTATGGTATATTTTTTTATATATATTTTTTTTCACGATAGTAGCAGAGTGACTATAAGTTGGTCCTGAAGAATGCCACAAACCAGATGGTCAAACAGGCAGAAACATGTTGACCTTAGCTCAATAGGGAACATCCATATCCCTATTTTCACTTAGCTAATTTTAGTTCTATCCACTGGGGACACTAATTAAAGTTATCTTTGTCTATCCAGGAGGTAGTTTTAATTCACTTTTTGAATTTAGATTTTTGGCACTCTGCCCCTCACTCCTACCTACATTGGATGACCTAAAACACCTCACGCTCCTCTCCTGAGGGAGAGTTGTAGCCCACACTGTGTACCTTGCGGTCGCAGTGTGTAAGAGGGAACCCAATGATTAAGCATGTCACCTTAGGGTGAGTGAGGGTTCTCGTCTTAACAAATGCATTTGTCCCTTCCCTTACACTTACAACTCATTATGTTAGTTCAGTAAATAGACTATCCGGTTACCTTTTGTGAGTCTAATACTTTAACCCACAGCAGAGGACAGAATCGGTGGTGGACGCCAGCCCCATAGGGCTGGGAGCAGTGTACCTACAAGAGAAAGCAGAAGGAAAATGGTTCCCGTTGTCTATGTGAAAAAGGGCACTCTCTAACAGAGACACGCTACGCTCAGATCAAGCGAGAAGCCCTGGCCATCCAGTGGGCGTGTTGCTATTTCCACTGATACCTGTGTGGGCAGCAGTTAAGGGTGGTCACGGACCACAAGCCACTTGTCCTACTGTTCGAAGGATCCACCCCAACTCGCACCCCGAGGATCAAGAGTTAGGCGGTGCAGCTTCCACTGTACTCCTTCGAGGTGAACTACCGCCCAGGTAGGGACAACCTGGCGGATTACCTGTCCAGACCCAGAAGGGCGTGAGCAAACAGACAAAGATGAAGGAGCCAAAGACTTTGTATGGATAAAGGTGCAAAAGGCATGCCCGAAAGTGCTGTCAATAGAAGAACTCAAAGAAGTGACAGAGGCGGACTAAAGACTCTCGAAGGCCAAAGGGGCGCTAACCAGAAAGAAGTGGAAGAATTTCCTGGACAGATCCAAGTCCTTAACACCCCAAGAACAGATGACGAGAACCCAACTCTGGCGAGTTATAGATGAACTAAGGGCCAGCGAAGAAGGTCTTCTGCTCAAGGGCCGGCAGATTGTGGTACCCTGGAGTCTAAGGGGCCAAAAATTTCGATTTGGCCCACCAAGGCCACCAGGGAGTGGTCAAAACAAAGGCGAGACTGCAGGACGAAGTATAGGGTCCAGGGATGGACGCCCAGGTGGATGAGAAGGGTCGCAACTGCCATTTGTGTGCCATCACCAGTGGGGACATTCTAACAGCTCTGGTGATCACTGAAAAACCAACCCTTAAGCCATGAGCAAAAGTCAGCATGGACTTCGGGGGCTTCGGGAAGGCCACCTCACGACTGTGCTATTTGATTCCCACACCAAATTCCTGATGACTGAGCTGGTATCATTAACGGCGTTTTCAAAAGTCAAGCCTGTTTTGGAGAAGCTATTTGCCCTGGTTGGCCTCCCCAATGAAATTAAGACAGACAATGGCCCACAATTGAAAGAGAATCTGGCATCTCTTGCCATCCGGCATAGGAAGGTAACGCCGCAATGGCACTAAGCAAATGGAGAGGTCGAATGTTTCATGAGGACCTTGAACTGAGGTCTCCGAACTGGGGTGGAACGGTGTGAGGACGCTGAATGCTGCCTTCACTGATTCCTGCGGGCATACAGACAGACCTGGTATTGCACAACCAACTGCGCACCCATGGACCTCCTGCAAGCGAAAAGAAAGGCCACCAACAACCAGGCGTGTTTGGTGAGAGGAGCAGAAACCTCCCAGCTACAAGTGAGAGATCATGTCACCATGCGGGACCACTAACCCAGGGTGGAAGTTCTGCATCACGTTTATGGCCGAAACCTGGCAAGTAGTGAAGATAGGAGAGACAATGGTCACCGTCCAGAGGGGATGCAATACCGTGGCCAACAAATGTGTTGAGGTTCAAAAGGGTGACCAACCCCATGAGAGAACCCAATGATGAATCGAGAGGCGGAGACGATGCCAACTCGGAAGGACCATCCAGTTGGAACTCCCCAGAATAAGACAGCTCTGGGAAGCCCCATGACACCAACGCCCATCCCAGCAGTCGGGGATCACCACAAGCTGTGCCTTGCCAGCAATCCGGCCCTCCAGCTCGAGAGAATCCAAGCAACTCCATCGGGACTAGCAGGAGTGATGAAGGGAACTAAAGTCAGAGGTATGATCTTCGCCCCAACTCTGTGCCGAGTCAGAATTTAAAAGACTATGTTTGTCCTGTGTGATTGACTGAGGATGTAGGCACATCCCAGTAAAAGTTGGAAGGGATGTAGAGTACCACCCGGCCTCTATAGTACATTGTATCAGCATTCACCCTGTGTGCCGGGCTTGGCCCGAAATTATAAATAGAGGGGATGGTGGTCGCTCGTGGCCACTGCAAAGATAAATGCAGTGAGAGTGTGTGGTTTATTAGCGCACTGATACTGTGTGCATTATTGCAGCCTAATATTGTGCCTGCCACACAGTGGACACAACACCAATGCCTTGAGACCCTCACGGGTGAGTAGTTGCGCTTCAGCAACCCTGATTGATTGATTGAATGAATGTGAATGTAGTTAAATAGTATGATTTAGGACCTATGTTTTGAGAGAAATTCATTTGCTATATCTGTGGTGCTTTTGTATTTTTTGTGCAAGCAAGTTGTGTCATTAATTTGTCACTATATGCACTTTCTACTGCATATGGTTGACAGTGTTGATTGAGGCTCTGATAGACCAAAAGTAATCTTCAGGACCTGTTTGGTTTTAAAACCAGAAAAATTGCTGGGTTCATAAACATTGGTTATTGAGTGACAATTCCTCGATTATTTCCTGACATTTCAGTGCACCTAAAATTTGCTTTGAGGCTTTTTTGCTTCTGATTTCAATGAATACTGCTGTTGAAGCTGTGGGTCACCCCTCCAAGGAACTAAAAGTGGACCCACTTCTTTATCACAACCTGCTTGGGTTTTATATAACACCGTGGCCATTTCTATACCCAGGGCACAAGTCCTAAAAAAAGAAGTGGGGGGACTAACCTAATTAATCAGTATGCAAGTGACATCACGGCGCGTGACATCGGGGCGCGTGAGGCGTGTGACTTCACAGCGCGTGACATCACAGGAAGGGGCATCACAAGAAGTGGCATCAGATCTTAAGCCCTCACATATATGTTTAGCAGGTCTATCATGAGTACATTTCGAGTATACTTGCAAATCCTCATGATTTAGGCAGAAGATTCACACTTTTGTAAGCTTCACATAAACCAATGTTGCCTTTTGTCAGCGAAAAGCGTTCTCTACCCATAGTGCTTTAAAAAAAAAAAAAAAAAGTGATATTTAAATTATAACAACCCTTCCTCAGAGGTAGTATGCGCTATATAAATGCTATTTATTTTGTGCAAATACTGGGAAAGATGGACACATCTGACGTTCTTATAGTGCATGCATATCTCCTAAACAGAGCCTGAACATAGTGAAAAGATGCCTCTCTTAAGTATGTGTGAAGTGCTAACAGGTGTGAGCCTTTGTTTCCCAGCTTCTAGGTGTGAGGCTCCTGACTGCTGCCAGCCCGGAGACTCGAACCGAAGGAGGCCTGATGACCCCTCAGAATAGGACATTGTTATGGGCCCAGCAGGAGTCAGAACTAAGAGAGCCCCGTCCCCGCCTGCACGTTGTTGCTTGTTGCGATCGAAAGCAAATAACAACGTGCAGGCGCTGCTGAAAGTGTCCCGGTGTTTGGAAATTACACCGGGACGAATTCAGCATCTTTTTCACTGGGGCCATCTTCTTGGCAGGGTGGACGGCGTCCACCCTGTGAAATAAGTGGGTGGACGCCGTCCACCCGCGTGTACCCCTGACTCGTGCCCTGTCTATACCCATTTATTACCAAACCGGACTTGGAGACTGATGTCTGTTATAATTCCAAGTAAAATAGGGATTGAAACAGGCAGACTGTTGTGAATGAAGCACACCAGGCAGAGCAAGAAGCTCTGTTTTACTTACTTTGTCATAACTGTGAAGCCACAACCTGACAGATACCAAGATGTTTGCAGAGAACTGGAAAACAAGGGAAACATGTACTGCTGGCAGAGCAGCATATAGTGAGGCTGACAGACCTGTGCGCCCAAAGTGAAAGTCGGATTTATGATTACCTAACTTTAAAAATGCCAGTTTTAAAAAGTGGTCAACATGCAGCAAGTGATAGAATGCACTCCAGTTCTTGAATTAAAGTTTCTTTTGACTCCCTCGTTATGTTATGGCGTGCGATCTGATGGTGGAAAGGGGAAAAATAAGGGTAGTTGTTGATGTCGATATAATTTGTGAGTCGGATGATTTCTGTATTTGCGTAGGGGGTGGGTTTAGGTATCATAATTGTTTAATCATGATCGGTTAAAGATCCTTTTCGCCACGATTGATTATTAGTTTTGTTAACAAGTGGTATATCAAACAGTGTGTTAATTTGTTTGTCAATGGCATGTTTTGTTGCATGTGTTTCACCACCGGAGATACAGGACAGTTGAACATCTCTGTTTTATTTATGTTTCCAGCTACCCCCGACGAAGGGCAAAATAGCCCGAAATGCATTGGGTTCAAATGGATGGGCACACCCAGAACGAACATTTAATTCTCACGTGCTTCTAATAAGGCCTGGATGGGCATGTTTTTGGCAGTTGAAAATAATGTGAATTAATGCTACCTCTCGAGAGAATGAAATTTAAAGCTTGGAATCATGGTTGAATAAATTTGGTTTCACATAAGGAACTTGGATGAATTTTGGATTATTGTGAAAAAACTGAGGGGCATATTAGCAAGACCGGCGATAAAATTATCGCCGTTTTAGCGGCAGGAAACTGCCGCTAAAACGGCGATAATGGGCTTGCTAATATGCGTTATAGAATTCAATAGAAGCCCAGGTTAGATGTGCAGGACATCTAACCTGGGCTTCTATTGAATTCTATAACGCATATTAGCAAGCCCATTATCGCTGCTTTAGCGGCAGTTTCCTGCCGCTAAAACGGCGATAATTTTATCGCCGGTCTTGCTAATATGCCCCAGAGTTCTTTTTCTAGGCAGTGCGACTGAGTGGCACAAGTTTAAGTGCCACATTACTCGCTTTATAAGTTTTAAAAAGTTGGAATTTTTCTGCTCTTAAGCACTGTGTGCCTGCTACCTGTGTCCAATTCACGTCTGGGTTGGGTGACAGCTGGGCTTTGTACCTTTCCTCTAGACTGTCACACACAAAGGGAGCTTAGGTGTGCTTGATAGGCCATTCACATTCTGATGGGCCATCATGGACAGGATGGGAGGGAGGAGCTGATACTTACACCTGAATGGCCTATGCCCCACACAAAAAGCTGCATACCCCCCAGTAGTGTGTCTGGAGCCAGGGCAGGAAAGGGAGGACCTCTGTGCATTTCAAAGCCCCTCTTTGCAGTCACCCCCACTTCAAAGAACTGGACTTCTGACCGACCAAATCAGTACACTTCTGCCTGTGGATACTCTGCCAGGAAGAAGGACTGCTGTACTGCTGAAGGACTGCCACTCTGCTGGACCGCTGCTCTGGAAGAGCGGCTTTTCTGCTGTGCTGACCTGCCTGCTGCCTTCTCTGCCTGAGTGAGAAGGACTGGACCTACACCACTTGAACCCAAAGTGACTCCAATGGCTTGTCTGCTTGCCTCCTGTTCTGCAGTCTCAGGGACATCAAAGACTGCCTGCACCTCTCCAACCAGTCCTACCCTGCTAAGTGGTGCTATTCCTGTCCTGAGCCCTTGGAAGTGGGGTTTCATGTGCTGCAGTACCAAAATCCATGCATTGCTGACTTTGCGCAATTCGGAACCAACGCAATACCTTCTGTGCCAACCCATCTCCGCTTGGAGGACACCACATCGCCGGCAGCGCGGCTCAACGGCGATGCATTGCCTGCCTCACAAGGGCTTCGACAGCGACACATCTCCCAACTGCATTACTCAGAACCGACGCATCGGCTACATTGCTAAAGATCGACACCGCTCCTTGCATCCTGCTCCTCGCCGTTGAGGCTTCCTCCTTGAAGGTACTGTTTGCAGTGGGCCCTGCGTGGCTATTGTATCTGACTCTTGCTCCGTCTTAGTCGGCCTGACTTTTCAGATTTGGCCCAGTCAAGAACAACCAGATAGCCCCGGTTGGCGCTTTATGTTTCTAAGCACTATATTTCAAGATATTCTTTATAAATTCATAACTCCGGTTCTACTTATTGGATTTTTTTCATTTGGGTATTTTTGTGTTCATTAGATTAAGCTCTACCTTCTAACCTGGTGTGGGTTATTTTTGTGTGGTGTTTTCACTGTTGTACTGTATAAGTGTTTCACAGATACTCTACACATTGCCCCTTAAGTTAAGCCTGCCTGCTCTGTGTCAAGATACCAAAGGGTGAGCTCAGGTTAATTTAGGGCGTGTATCTGACTAACCCTGACTAGGAGTGTGGTCCCTACATGGACATGGTGTATACCTCTGCTAACTAGAGACCCAATTCTAACATTGGTGATCAGCGGTGAGGATAGGACTTGTGTTTGTGCAGTACCTTACAGTAATTTGGTGTACACTACCATCCACATTTAAGACCAATTCGAATCAATTGTCTCTGATCCTAATTGGCATTTTTTTCCTACTCTCCTTGATTGGCATTTTTAATTATTCAATTCTTGCTCTTTACTCAAGTCATGTCTCTAACTGGAGGTCCTACATCTGCACCTGCAGCGATAGAGTGTGAGCTGGCCCAGCTGGAGAGTTACACTGTGGCCGAGCTCAAAGCTTTCTGCAAAGGGTTTTGGCTTTCTATGAAGGTTTTAACCAAGAAGGTGGAGCTGCAAAAGGTGCTGAGGGTCTGGATGGAAGCCCGGGATGCACCTGTGACCCCAGAGGAGCAGGATGTGATAATAGATGAGGATGATGTAGAGCTGGATTCACTGGATGATCTGGGACTCCCTGTGGGCAGGAAGCCAATGGCGTGGAGGTTCATTCCAGTGCAGGGAGCAGCATCCCATCTAGAGGCCTGTACCCAGATGGGCTGGGGAGGTCAGGAGGGAGGAGAGAAAGCTAAAATTGGTGCTGTCAAAGCTCAGGTTGGAGAAAGAGAGAGCCTTATAGGAGAAAGGTATGGCAATAGAGGAGCAAGAGAAGAAAAAGAAAAAGAGATTGGCACTGGAAGCAGAGGAAAAGCAAAGGGCCTTTGATGAGAAAAAACGTCTGGCTCATGAACTTAGTCTGAGGAAGCTGGCCATTAGAGCCAGGGAGGCTGGGTCCAGCAGTGATGGTGACAGCATACCTACAGTGTCTACTGGTGAAGAAAGGGTCCGCATCCCAAAAGATTTGGTGTCCAGTTATGTGGCAGGGGATGACATAACCAAATGGTTATAATTATAATGTATCAAAAATGAGAGAGAGGATAAGAGTACTAGTCCTGATCCCCTGGGGTAATGTATCCAATCAAAAAGAACTATTCTACCTAGACGTGGTAAGGGTCACAAATGTGTATGTTTGATGATGTTTGTATTTAAAGAAAAAGTCTTATTTCTTTTTATAAAGCCCTCATCCACCAACCTAGTTGGTGGCATGCTTCATCATCGGGCCCACCCGATGACACCGAATGTGACCCGGGTGTGCTACAACGCCTGTGTTACAGCGGAGCAGGTGTGTTACTAAGTGTGCAGTGTAGGTGACGTGAAAAGTGATAGGTTAAAAAACTGTCCAGTGGTCCCAATCCCCGAAGGTTTTACTTTAATGTTTGGGCCCCTGGTAGTAAATAAAAAACAAGGCGTTGGATGTAGGTGGAGTGGTATTTAGGACACTCCTGCATCAAGTGAGTGGTCTACATGTTTCAGCCAGGCCTTATTATGTAAACTGGCTTTCCTCAGGACCTTAGTGATGTGTGAAGTTGGTAACTAAGTTACTACTTGTGTCCTAGATCGAAATGTGTTGCACGCGCTAAGGTGCATTATGTGTGAGAGGGGGTTTCCCTCTCAAAGCATTAGCTAGCGAGTTGCTGCGAATGCCCCATGAGTATCCGGCAGGGGTGCTGGCTTGCGTATCAGCTCAGGACCCTCCTATCAACCTGTTGTTGCTGCTACGGAACTCCGACGGAAACCCCCTCTCACACATAATGCACCTTAGCGCGTGCAACACATTTCGATCTAGGACACAAGTAGTAGCTTAGTTACCAACTTCACACATCACTAAGGTCCTGAGGAAAGCCAGTTTACATAATAAGGCCTGGCTGAAACATGTAGACCAGTCACTGGATGCAGGAGTGTCCTAAATACCACTCCACCTACATCCAACGCCTTGTTTTTTATTTACTGCCAGGGGCCCAAACATTAAAGTAAAACCTTCGGGGATTGGGACCACTGGACAGTTGTTTAACCTATCACTTTTCACGTCACCTACACTGCACACTTAGTAACACACCTGCTCCGCTGTAACACAGGCGTTGTAGCACACCCGGGACACATTCGGTGTCATCGGGTGGGGCCGATGATGAAGCATGCCACCAACTAGGTTGGTGGGTGAGGGCTTTATAAAAAGAAATAAGACTTTTTCTTTAAATACAAACATCATCAAACATACACATTTGTGACCCTTACCACGTCTAGGTAGACTAGTTCTTTTTGATTGGATACATAACCAAATGGTTCCCAGCCTATGAGGGGGCTGTAAGGGTTCACAAGGTTCTGATAACTCCTGGGTGGAGGGGGGGTAGGAGGTATATGCCAACGGTGGGGAGGGACACGCTCTTAACACTAGAGGCAGAAGACCAGACATGCTACACTGTAATGAAGGCCATACTTGTCTCAAATTTGAGTTGACCCCTGAAAAGTACAGACAGAGGTTTAGGGGCAGCCACAAGATCTCATCACAGACCTGTGTGGATTTCCTAGATTATGCCAGTAAGGCACTGAAGGGCTGGGTGAGGGGCAGCAAGGTTTATGATTATACTGGACTGTACAACATAATTTTGAAGGAGCACATACTAGATAATTGTTCTCCAGAGCTGTGCAAACACCTGATTGATAGCAAGGTTGCAGACGAAGGGGGGGGGGGGCTCCCAAAAGGGTGGTCAGGGTTCCCACCATTAAGTGCTATAAATGCATTGAGTATGGGCATGTCGGGGGGATCCAAAATGCACCAAAAGGGCACAGCCTCCCACTGGAGGTAAGACACCAGAGGTGGCAAGTGAAGTTCTTGGGGAGGAGCTTGTCCCCATTAGTGGAGGGGAGCTCAGTGAGGTTACCCTAGTCTCCCTGAGTGACGTGGAGATGGTCCCAAAGACCCATCTGCAAAGTATGGGCAATGGTTTACCATCAATGGGCATGGTGTTGAGGCTCTGAGGGACAGAGGCACCACTATGGTAAGGAGTCAGCTGGTGCCCCTAGAGCAGATATTACCCAATGTATTCCACCAGGTTGTGGTATCAGACAACCGGGAGTGTCACTACCCGTGGCCCTTGTTCCATTTGAGTGGGGTGGGGTCGCAGGTCTTCTAAAGGTAGCTGTGAACCCTGCCATGCTTGTGGAAAGTTTGCTAGGGAATAACCTAGAGCACACTGCCTGGAAGGAAGTGGAGCTCAGGTCACACCTGGAAATGTTGGGGGTACCTTAGTTAGCTTGCGCTACCACCAGGTCCATGGCTGCCTGGGAAGGAAGTCAACAAGGTATGGAGCCTGGAAGAATTGCCCAGATAGCTGCCAAGAAGGGGAAGGGCAAGGGGCTCCAGCCCCTGAGTGTCTCCCAACTGAGATGGATGGGGTGACGGAGAAGAACGCCCCGGAGTCCAGTGAAATGGACACTGTCTTACTGTGGTGACCTGCCTACACTTGCTGGATGGCAAATAGAAAGAGGACTCACAGGGAGGACCTCTGCAGAGCTCAGTAGGAGTGCCCAGCCTTGGAGTGCATGAGGCAACAGGCCAAAGGCCAGGCAGCAGGTGGTGCCTCTGGCAGTCACCGAATTTACTGGGAAGACAACCTCCTGTACAGTGAGCCTAAGGTACCTGTGCATGGGTCAACAAGGGCCCTGGTGGTCCCCCAATGCTACAGGTCCTTCATACTGTGGCTGGCTCATAATATTCCCCTGGCAGGACATCTGGGCCATGAAAATACCTTTGCCAGGCTTGTCCCCCACTTTTACTGGCCCTGGGTGAAGGTCTCTTCAGATACCTACTGTAGAACCTGTCTGACCTGCCAGGCCAGTGGGTAGACTGGGCAGAAGCTGAAAGCACCCCAGTCTCTATGACCTGTTGTTGGCATTCCCTTTGAGAGGGTGGGCATAGACATTGTAGGGCCATGGATCCCCAGACCACCTCTGGTTACAGGTTTATGCTGGTTCTGGTGGATCATGCCCCTTGGTACCTAGAGGCCATACCTCTGGGGTCTACAACTGCACCCTCTGATGGGGATTTTTACCCAAGTGGGTTTCCCCAAAAAAGTAGTGTCTGACAGGGGCACCAACTTCATGTCTGCTTATATGCAGTCAATGTGGAAGGAGGGTGGAGTTACACAAGTTCTCCACCCCCTACCATCCACAAACCAATGGGCTTGTTGAAAGATTCAACAAGACCCTGAAAGGCATGATCAGGAGCCTGCCTGAGGCTCTGAGGCATAAGTGGGATGTCCTCTTGCCATGACTACTCTTTTCTTATAGGGAGGTGACACAGAAGGGGGTTGGGTTTCGACCGTTTGAGCTTCTGTACAAGTACCCTGTATGGGGACCTCTTAGGCTGGTGAAGGAAGATTGTGAGCAATCTCCCAGAAATCTCCCACAGGATGTAGTGAAATACATGCTGGCCTTCTGAAGCCAGGTGGCCAAGTTGTGGAAGCAAGCTTCAGACAACTTAGAGGCCAGCCAGGAAGTGATGAAGCAGTGGTACGACCAGACGGCTGCCCCAGTGGAATTGCAGCCTGAGCAGAAAGTGTGGGTGATGGAGCCCATGGAGCCTGGGGCCCTCGAGGCATTGGAACTGGGCCCCATGAGATTGTTGAGCGGACGGGGGAGGCCACATACTTGGGTGGACCTCAAGACCTCCAGACACCCCCTAAGGGTTGTCCACCTCAACCGTCTCAAACCCTACTATGAGAAGTATGAGGTCACCATGTTGTTGGTAACAGATGGAGGGGAGGAAGCGGAGAGAGAACCTCTCCCTGACCTCTTAGCCTCCCAAGAGAAGAATGGGTCAGTGGAAGGTGTGAACCTTTCCCCTACCCTGACTTCTGAACAGTAGCAGGATTTTCACCAGTTGCTCGGACAATTCTCCTTACTGTTTTCCTTTACTCCTGGGGTTACACATTTGTGTACCCACAACATTGACAGCCTCCCTGTCAAGAATAAAATCTACAGGCTGTCAGATAAAGTGAGGGCCAGCATTAAGGAAGAGGTTTCCAAAATGCTGGAATTAGGGGTGATTGAACCTTCCAGTAACCTCTGGCCCTGTGGTGGTAGTACCAAAAGCTTCCCCAAATGGCACTACACCAGAACTCAGGTTCTGTGTAGACTACAGGGGGTGAAATTCAGTGACCAAGACTGATGCTCATCCCAACCCACGGGTGGATGAGATGATTGACAGATTAGGGGCTGCTCAGTTCCTGAGTACTTTTGACCTTACTTCAGGATACTGGCTGATTGCCCTAACTGAAGGTGCAAAGGAGAGGTCAGCCTTCTCCACCCCAGAGGGCCACTGTCAGTTTAGGGCAAGGCCCTTTGGTCTCAAAAACTCCCCTGCCACCTTCCAGAAGTTGGCAAACAAAGTTTTGTCTTGGATGGAGGCCTTCAGCACTGTCTACCTGGATGACATAGCAGTTTTCAGCAGCAGCTATAAGGACCACCTTTTCCACCTCCAGGAAGTGCTTCAGGCCCTGCGAGATGCAGGCCTGACTATCAATGCCAATAAGTGCCAGATAGGGCAGGGGACTGTGGTGTACTTAGGACACCTGGTGGGCCGGGGTAAGTTGCAGCCCCTCAATGCCAAGATAGAGACCATCATGGCCTGGGAGCCCCCAAAGACTCAGATAGAGGTGAGAGTCTTACTAGGCCTCACCGGATACTACAGGAGGTTTGTCAAACGGTATGGCACCATTGTGACCTCTTTGACTGAACTGACATCAACGAAACAACCCAGAAATGTGATCTGGACAGAGGCATGCCAAAAAGCATCTGAATCCCTGAAACAAGCCACGTATGTAATGATAGACTCCGTGGTCTTTAATGAAATCAAGGTTCTCTCTGCATGTTAATTGGAGAATCATCATTTCATTACAAGACCGGATGCTATCATTATGCATGTTTAAAAATTTCTACAACTAAGTTGCGTACATGTTTCCTGGTCTCAAATAGAAATTAGCAAAGGTGCTGGCATTCAACCAATCTGCTGCTTTGAAGTTCTCAGAAAGAGTACCGCCGGCCCATAATACTGTACTGGCCATTTCTAGGTCTATGCCTGCCTCACTCATATATTGTCTAACCCACTGGTAGATACTGCTTTGTGCAGTTTCACATAGGATATTAAAAGTTGATTATCACCATCATGTCTAAATTCTAGCATTCTATGCTCATAAACTTTCATGCAAATTACCACACAAAGTTTTGGGCAATCCTGGTATGAAGGATAGAAAACAGGACCAGACATATTCTTTGTTCTTTTCCAGATATCAAAATGTACAGCATCTGATGAATCAATCCTGTTGCAAATCTCTAAAATGTTAACATCAGAAACCCTTCTGAAAGATATTAAACAGAGAAGAGTTTCCAATTTCTGGGAAATCTGTCTTCAAGAGAGGTAACAATTTTCTGACTATGAGTCAAAAAGTTTTAATACCAAATTAACATCCTATAAGGAAGTGTAACTAAGAGACTTAGGTGGTCTCTCAAGTCTTATTCCCTTCATCATTCTACATATTAGTGGGTCGCTTCCAACAGCGATGTCTCCTACCAAGGCATAGTTAGCTGAAATGTCTGACCTATGGCAATTAATAGTCCTATAAGATAAACCTGTTCGAAATAGTTTGGCTAGATAATTGGCCAAATCCGTCACAAGAGCCTCCACCGGAACCAGACCCCTTTCCATGCCCCAACAGCACCATCTACACCACGGGTACTCATAGTACGGCCCGCGGGCCGGCGGCGGCCCGGCAAGCCTTCCTTGGCGGCCCGCGGACCTTGCAGATACCTACCTGTGTTTTTTCTTCTTTTTTTTTTTTAGGTGCCAGCAAACACCGCCGGTTGCAGCAGCGCTCTATGGGGGCCGGGCGATTCTTTAAAAAACCATTCACTTGTTAATGAGGCTTTGTTGTATTTCACCTCTTTTTAGCGCCCCTGCATCTCCATGCAGGGGCGCTAAGAAGAGGTGAAATTCAACAAAGCCTCATTAACAAGTGAATGGTCTTTTAAAGACCTGAGGCTGTGAAGTACTCGGGTGTGGCTGTGTGTGCGCCCGGGAAGCTGTCTCAGCCCGGGCTGACACACACGCGGGGTGACGTGACAGAACGAGGGAGACAGACAGACAGAGGAAGGGAGACAGAGAGAGGGAGACAGACAGAGGGAGGGAGACAGAGAGAGGGAGACAGAGAGAGAGGGAGACAGAGGGAGGCAGAGGGAGACAGAGGGAGGGAGTCAGGGGGAGACAGAGGGAGGGAGAGGGAGACAGACAGAGGGAGACAGACAGAGGGAGACAGAGGGAAGGAGACAGAGAGAGGGAGACAGAGAGAGGGAGACAGAGAGGGAGACAGAGAGAGGGAGACAGAGAGGGGGAGACAGAGGGAGGGAAGACAGAGAGGGAGACAGAGGGAGAGAGAGAGAGAGAGGAGACAGAGGGAGGGAGACAGAGAGGGAAACAGAGGGAGACAGAGGGAGACAGACAGAGGGAGACAGACAGAGGGAGGGAGACAGAGGGAGGGAGGGAGACAGACAGAGGGAGACAGAGAGAGAGGGAGACAGAGGGAGACAGAGAGAGAGGGAGACAGAGGGAGGGAGTCAGGGGGAGGGAGAGGGAGACAGACAGAGGGAGACAGACGGAGGGAGATAGAGGGAGGGAGACAGAGGGAGATAGACAGAGGGAGATAGACAGAGGGAGATAGAGGGAGGGAGACAGAGAGAGAGGGAGGGAGACAGACAGAGAGAGAGGGAGGGAGACAGAGCTAGAGGGAGGGAGACAGAGAGAGAGGGAGGGAGGGAGACAGAGGGAGGGAGACAGAGGGAGGGAGACAGAGGGAGGGAGACAGAGAGAGGGAGACAGAGAGGGAGACAGAGGGAGGGAGACAGAGACAGAGAGAGGGAGACAGAGAGAGGGAGACAGAGAGGGGGAGACAGAGGGAGGGAGACAGAGAGGGAGACAGAGGGAGAGAGAGAGAGAGAGAGAGGGAGACAGAGGGAGGGAGACACAGAGGGAAACAGAGGGAGACAGGGAGGGAGACAGAGAGAGGGAGACAGAGAGAGGGAGACAGAGAGAGGGAGACAGAGGGAAGGGAGACAGAGAGAGGGAGACAGAGAGAGGGAGACAGAGAGAGGGAGACAGAGAGGGAGACAGAGAGAGGGAGACAGAGAGGGGGAGACAGAGGGAGGGAGACAGAGAGGGAGACAGAGGGAGAGAGAGAGAGAGAGAGAGAGAGGGAGACAGAGGGAGGGAGACAGAGAGGGAAACAGAGGGAGACAGAGGGAGACAGACAGAGGGAGACAGAGGGAGGGAGACAGAGGGAGGGAGACAGACAGAGGGAGACAGACAGAGGGAGACCGAGAGAGAGGGAGACAGAGGGAGACAGAGAGAGAGGGAGACAGAGGGAGGGAGTCAGGGGGAGGGAAAGGGAGACAGACAGAGGGAGACAGACAGAGGGAGACAGACAGAGGGAGACAGACGGAGGGAGATAGAGGGAGGGAGACAGACAGAGGGAGACAGACATAGGGAGATAGACAGAGGGAGAGAGAGGGAGGGAGACAGAGCTAGAGGGAGGGAGACAGAGAGAGAGGGAGGGAGACAGAGGGAGGGAGACAGAGGGAGGGAGACAGACAGAGGGAGGGAGAGAGAGAGGGAGACAGAGAGAGAGGGAGACAGAGAGAGAGGGAGACAGAGAGAGAGGGAGACAGAGGGAGGGAGACAGAGAGAGGGAGACAGAGAGAGGGAGGAGGGCGACAGACAGAGGGAGACAGACAGGGAGGAGGGCGACAGACAGAGGGAGGGAGACAGATAGAGGGAGACAGAAGGAGGGAGAGAGAGAGAGGGAGGGGGAGAGAGGGAGGGAGACAGAGAGAGGGAGGGAGACAGAGAGAGGGAGACAGAAAGAGAGAGAGGGAGACAAACAGAGTGAGTGAGACAGAGAGAGGGAGAGAGAGGGAGGGAGAGAGAGAGGGAGAGAGAGAGAGAGAGAGAGAGAGGGAGGGAGAGAGAGAGAGAGGGAGGGAGACGGAGAGAGAGGGAGGGAGACGGAGAGAGAGAGAGGGAGGGAGAGATAGAGAGAGGGAAGGAGACAGAGCGAGAGAGAGAGATAGATAGATAGAGAGAGAGATGTGTGTATGCTGGGTCTGGTGGCTCAGTGGACGAAGGCGTCCGCTGCAGGGGCCTGTGTTCAACCTCATGGTCATAGTTATTTTTTTTTGCTCTAGCCCCGCCCCCTCCCCCACTGACCCCGCCCCCACCGGTGCGGCCCTCGGCCACAAACCACACTGTAAATTTGGCCCCCGAGAGAAAGTTTGTGAGTACCCATGATCTACACCAAACACCAAACCCCTTTGGATTTCTACCTAGGACCTGGTGCCCATGATTCATCCAGTAAATCCTTAGCCTTTTCTGAAAGGCCTGAGAATCTTGCAGAGCCCCTGATATCTTCCGAACAAGAAGGTTCAGCCTTTCTTCCACGACCAAAGGATTCTCTTCTTCATCTGAGCCTACCAGCAAACACTGATGTACCAGCAGATAACGGTGTTCCTCTACTGCAAGTTCCATTACCCCTGGGAACCAAACTTGTGAATTCCAATAGGGGGAAACTAGCATATCTCGCACCCCTCAGACCCAACCTTCCAAAGTACCCTCTGGGTCATAGCAAATGGTGGGATGACATAAGCCCTCCCAGCGAACCAATCCTGAACAAAGGCATCCACTGCTAAGGCTTCTGGGTCCGGTCTCCTACTGAAATACCTTGCCACCGGACATGTGAGTCTGCTGGCAAAAAGATCTAAATCTACTGGACCCCAAAGAGCTTGAACAATCCTGAAAATCTCTGGGTTCAACTGCCAATCGCTGAAATCTCTGAGGTGACGAGAATTCCAATCTGCTCTCTGATTCTGCTCGCCTGCAATGTGACCTTCCCATAAAATAATCTTGTGTTCCCAACAGAAATGCCAAATCTCCTTTGCTAGTTCTGCCAACTGTTTTGACTTTGAGCCCCCCAGCTGATTGATAGAGGAAACCACAGAAACATTGTCTATGTGAATCAGCACCATAGTGTTCGCCAAATGAACCTTGAAGCTCTTCAAACCATTTAGCCCTGCCATCAACTCTAAGTAATTTATGTGTAATAAACTCTCTTAGTTTGATCATCTTCCCCCTTTCTTTAGATTGTTCAGGCGGGCCCCACCAACCCAAAGACCTGGCATCTGTCTCTAATATAAATTCTGGCACATTTCCAAAAATAGCTTTGCCATTCCAACACTCTAGGCAGTTTAACCACCACTCCAGATCTGTTTGAGCTTCCAGGGATAAACTTATCAAATTAGCCTTTGCGCAACCCAACTGTCTTTAATCTCTCAAGGGCCCTATAATGCAGGGGGCCTGGAGAAATAGCTTGGATGGATGAGGACAGGAGGCCACTAATCCCTGAGTGTTTCAACCTCCTTTCCTAAAATATATCTCACCTCTTTCCTCATGTTTTAAATCTTTTTCTGAGGCAAAAGTAACT
The DNA here is from genome assembly GCA_963921515.1 of Calotriton arnoldi. NCBI lineage: Eukaryota > Metazoa > Chordata > Amphibia > Caudata > Salamandridae > Calotriton > Calotriton arnoldi. The sequence goes on along the minus strand of CAWUFW010001599.1, from coordinate 404,124 downwards.
GGGATCATAGAGTACCCACCTGAAAGCCTAGAAACCCCAAAAACTGACTCAGTACCAATACTGATTTTTCTACACTGACAATGAATCCCAGGTTCTCCGGGAGTTCCCTTGTCATACATACATGAACAAGTAACTCTGTTTTTACCTGACTCATCAACAGAATGTTGTCCAAATATATTATTAACCAAATTCCTCTCTCCCTGAGAAAGGCTACTACAGGTCTTGGAACTTTGGTAAATCACCACGGAGAGGAGGAATGCCAAAAGGGAAGGCAGCAAAACTGGTACACTATGCCTATCCATTTGAACTGGAGATACTTCTGCAAATTCTCTTCCATAGGGATCGTGAAATATGCATCTTTTAAGTCCAGTTTTACTAACAAATCTTTTTCCTGCAGGATATCCCGTAAAAGATGGATTCCCTCTATCTTGAAGTGACGGTTAACCAAATATTTGTTCAGGTCTCTTAGATTTAATACTGGGCGCCACCTCTTGTCTTTCTTTTTCACCAGATAAATTGCTCTCACAGACCCATCGTTTGAGTCTACCATTTTTATTATTGCACCTTTCTGCAACTTTTGAGAAACCTCCATATCCACCAAATCAATTCTCACTTTGTTGAAGACAGTCTCTCGGGGTTGAGAAGCCTGAATAGGTTTTTGTCAGAAATCTATCCTGAAAACAGATACAGGTTCCAAAATCCAGGGGTCGTTTGTCACCTCTCTCCATTTGTGAATAAAACGTTTTAGCCTTCTGGCAACCTTTACTAGATCTTCCCCTCTGTAGGTAGAAAACTGATGAGGTTTAGAAACCTCTGCCATAACCCCTCAAACTTTGGGTGTACTGGTTTTGAATATAAAATGGGGCCTTCTAACTCCTCGGCCGGCAGCCAGTCCCCTCCTGTCGGCCCTTCAAAAAACTTGTGTTCTGAATACACATCTCAAGTTATATTGGGCTTTACTTAACGATGTACAGGTGGACACGTATTTGTCCAATGACTTAATAAAATTGTGTCCGAAGACAAGGCCTCCATCGCCGCCTTCTGATTCTTTACTGGCTAACTCAGCAAGTTTAGGACTCATTCTCATAAGAATAGATTTCTTTCTTTCAGACATCAGCCCTGTGTTGGCATTACCCAACATGCAGATCGCTCTTTAGCTCCAACCTCTTAGGAGCTCTAGGTCTACTTCAGTGTCATTAATATGTGCTTCTTCAGCCATGTCCAGTATTCAAGCCCAAAGGTCCTAGACATCCAAGAGACATACCTGTCATTGTTTCAGGCACCGTTCTAGGCCCTTTTATGGGTCTGGGTCCAGGTTCGGTGTCTGATATGTCTTGTTGTCTATCACTGGCCTGGGGCATTCAGCCCGCATCAGATTTAGATGTTGCCGCTCAGGAGATCTTCTCACCCACTGCTTTATAAATTTTGCCATATGAATAAGTGGCCACCACTCAGAACTGCGTGGGTGTTTTATGGCGTCTGGGCTGAACATCTCTTTCCCCAAAGGGTCCTTAATTGGCCTAGTGGACGAAGTGCACTGTAAATCATTGTCTAGACTCCCAAAGGTGTAATCTCAGCCCTCATCAGGGTCAAAGATAAATTCATCAAACCCTTTAACATCACTATTGACATTGAACATATCGTCCAGGCTAAGTGAGGCCTGGTTGTCTATTGTGCCGCTGAGGACACCAGTCCCTCTTTGCTACGGTGGACACCATTGCATCTTGTAGCGCTAAGACTACTATTCATGGAGGGCAAGGATTGGTCCCTCTTTGTCCTTGACCCGGTGTTCCTGGGTTTGTTCAGATGTCTTGTTTTCCTTTGGGCCTTTCCGCCCATTTGGTTAGTGGGTCTGTCTTCGGCAAAGACAGAGAAGTACTCCTCCTCTGAAAGAGCGTTCCAATTCCTCTTAGACATAGCGGCCTCAACCGCTTCTCAGAGGTCTTTAAACCCTCATCAAAGTATTTCCTAAACATTTACTCACTTACCTCCAACTGAGGCGAATCCTTCTCCTCAGCCATAATGTCTAAATAGTAGTAATATGTACTAGGCTTAACAACTAAAAACTAAAATTGTTAATATTACTTCAATTACAATATTTCGATCTAAAAGTTATTAGTTACAATTCTACAATAACGAACTAATCTAGAATTCTAAAACCAATAGTAAACTGTTGTGTTTTAACACTTATATAGTTTCTCCATTTTTTATTTCTTTTTTCAATGCAATCTTTGTTACCCTCCTGGAATGGTCTCTCCTTCGGCCCCCCCCCCGCCCAGTTTCATTACCTTGTGTTCCAATCTTTTAAGAACGTTCGTGCCAGCTGTGTGAAGACGGTTGGCTCAGCAGTAGAACTACTTAAACAACAAAGGCCTGGCTTCTAAAGGGGCAATCTTACATTTTTATAAAGGAAAGGCGTTTCTAGTGAGGATATCTACCTCCATCCAGCAGCTGGCAATTTGTCCAGTCCCAGAAACCCCAAATTTTCTAATTTCAAAAAATGAATGTTACCAAGACAATCCGCAAACATATACCCTTAACCACAATATGCAAGTATAGGACACTTCAAAAATAAGTGGAAGAGTGAGAAAGCACCTCACGTACGCAACACCAGGGAGGCTACCAGCAGGTTCTCACCGGCAAGCCCACCTATATCATCATCGGTTGCTTACTCACTGAAAAAACAGAATTTTGTGTCCAGTAAGAAGACAGAAAGAGTGAAGGAGTAAAAGTGTGTATCTCCAAACAGAAAAAACCCATGAAGAATTCAGGACAATGTGTCCCACAATTAAAATTGAGATAAGACTCACAGTTAGCTTTGCCCTCTTTATTCACATCCGTGAGCTTACTCAAATTAAAAACACTGCATGATGCAAACCTTTTCAAAGTAGGCCAACATGTTTCATTGCCTATGCTTCGTCGTGGCAATTTCGTCAGGGCGCGAGGTTTGATAGTCGCCTCACTGGACAAATCACTTTGTTATGCGGATTGGGGATTGGGAGCCGAGGGCACACGTACCAGCTTCCACCTTGCCAACAGGGTCTGTGTTTATCACAGATCCCCCTACTTCAAAGCACTTCCGTTACTTTTATAATATTGCAATAGGGCGTCTCACAAGCGTTATCTCATCCCGGTAGAACTGCCAGCTGATTAAAGGCTATCTACTTACCGTATAATCTTCGTTATTTCATTAACCACTTTTTTTTTTTTAGGACACTCACAGGGCAAAGTAGTGTCTGAAACTTCAAGGAACAAACAGCTGATCATATCGTGAGGCATAGCCAAAGCAGTTAAATTAACCGGCATTCACCTTTGAACAAGGTGTAGTGTGGAAACTAGCCTTAAAATGCTGCCCCAAACCAAAATGGCAGCTAGATTTCAGTCTGCTCTTGCCTATAATGGCTCTTTCCAAAATGCACCATGCATACAAGAGATGGCTCACTGCCGGGCTTGTCAAATTTATGTGGGAGTTCACTGCCACGGCAGGGCGGCCAAATGCTCACGGTTTGAGTCACTGCTGCAACCTGGACCTGAAGAAAAGGACGCGGCCCGCGTGAGAGTGGCTCAGCAGTTTCCCCCTCTCCCGGCCGAGACTCCGAGCACCTGAGGTCGGCCGGGAGAGGGGGAGGCCGCGCAGAGGCGAGAGCGAGCCGGAATGACTCCTCGCTAAGATCAGTATCACTGATGAAACAGTGCAGTTACCAGTAAGTGCATTTTATGAAAAAGATATAAAAACATACATGGAAGAACAATTGAGGTTAACAATATTGGCCTACCTCTAGCACGAAAATACAATCAAGTATTACAAACTAGATTAAATAAAACACAAGATGTACAAACCTAATAAAATACAGTATGATAACATCTAGTAAATACAAGAAACAAAAGGCTAAGAGCTTATTCCATACATTAAGATAGCGCCAAAGAAAAGTAAGAGCCCATGTATATAGTAGTATATACAACCAAGGCAAGAAATAAAAAAAATATCAGTAATAGTGCAAAGTACTTATCTGTTGAGGGAGCAGCTAATAAAACAGGAAGATAGTTGTTGCCATGGTTATATATACTGTACCAAAATTCCAGAATGGAATAGTTTTACTTTATGATGTGTGTACTTTCTTTAAAGGGCTGCATGCGGGGGCAGCACTAAGGTTAATGCATAATAATAGCCTCTAGTCTTGTAATGAAATCTAAAATTGCTGAGGTGGTCCATCTCCCTACAGGGAAAGGACTTTACAGTGGAACACAGACCATGCCACTGCTGATGGTCTCTCTAGGTTCTTCCACCTTAGTGATGAGATCTCCCGAGAGGTTGGGTAGCTCTCTCCATTTTCAGCTGGGGGACACGTGTTAGACCTGTCAGCCTTAGGGTGGTCTTCCCCAAAATGTTTTGGTTGTTTGCCTCACTTTTTGCTGATTTGTTTTCGTTGGCCCTTTACCACTGCTAACCAGTGCTAAAGTGCATGTGCTCACACCCCTAAAACATGGTACCATTAGTGTATCCACGATTTGCATATTTAATTTACTCATAAGACCCTAGTAAAGTGCACTATAGGTCCCCTGGGCCTGTAAATGAAATGCTACTAGTGGGCCTCCAGCGCTGATTGTGGCACCCACTTAAGTAGCCTCTAAACATGTCTCAGACCTCCCACTGCAGAGCGTGTATGTGTATGTTGTGATGTACTTAGGTTGTCTCAGCTAGGCTGGGACTGCTTACCTTTATGATGTACTTTGGTTCCATCGTGATGTCACGATGCTTGGGGGACGGTTTGGCAGTTGATCCAGCTGTGTCTGGCGAAGCTGTGGTGTGGGGTTTCATCTCTGCTGAATAAACCTACTTCAATTGAAAAGCTGCATCTGTGTTGTGCTCTTCAACATAACAATTTTGGTGACGATTTAGCCAGACACACGGCTGCGGCAGAGCAGGAAACCCCAACCACGAACTCATGTGTGGATTGGAGCAGCTGTCAGTCCGAGCGTCGGGTCTGTGTCGAGTGAACACGCTTTTGAAAAGAAGATCCCTGGCTCTGATTACTGTGTGCTAGCGTGTCACAGCAAGAGGCAGAACGAAGCTATGTGGGAGCAGGGAACAGCTGCGTCAAGTGCGTAGTGAGGAGTGAGGCTGCGGCTCACACAACGGATGGCGGTCGCATTCGGTGTATGGTGAGCGCCAAGGCTGAAGCGAGAGCTGATGCAGTGAGAAAGCGGCAGTGGTGAAGAGAGACTGCGACGTAGCGGCGCTCTCCGACGGTCCATGTGCAGACGTACTGGTGGCAAGGAGCGGCTGTCGACTGCTGCTCAAGAAAGGAACGGGGGAGGTGAGGCGAACTTCCACGCATATCAGCGGAAGCAGAGAGGTAGGCCAGCGGGGGGCAGTGACCAGCGCAGGAGTTAACCAGGTGGCATACTAGCCACTCTGAGCGCTCAGCATGCTCCTCACTGGACGTGAAGGGTGGACACATTTTTTGTACTGTGCAGTAGTGAGGGAGAAGTTAAGACTTGAAGACATTTACTCACTCTTCACTCAATCAGTTTCGGCAGACTCGTTGGCTTTGCAATGTCCCAGGCTACAGATTGAATTTGGGAGGAGATATTAGTCCTACGCTCATTCGCTGCTCTTATACACTCTCCCATTGGTCTAGGTCTGACACACTCAACTAATCCTTCTGTTCGAGAAGTGTGTTTTACTGGTGTTTGCTGCCATCTGGTGGTTGAAGTGAATCTTTGGGAAAAAGGAAAGGAAATTAGTTAACATGGATCTCAGTACTGCCATAGTAACGCCACCTCAGTTTCTCATGTTAGCAGGAGAACCCCCAATTGAATGGGAAGACTGGATTGGCTGCTTTGAGAACTATCTCTTAGCTTTAGATGGTGCAGAGTTCCCTCCCATAAGGAAGATGGCTTTACTTTTGGGCTCATTAGGCAAGGAGGGGCAACATATTTTCAAATATCTGCCACCTGTGGGTAATGCACAAGTGGGTGCTATGGAAGACGTTTAGAAGGAGGCTGTTTTATGACTGCAGACAAGGTTCTCTAAGCAAGTCAATGTAGTCATGCGGCATCATAAGTTTTATACTCAACCACAACGTTCAAATGAGACCATTGATGATTTTGTTGCCAGATTAAGGGAGCTTTCAGCTAAATGTCAATTTGGCGTCATGCAGGAGGAAATGATCTGGGACCAGTTAATAGTGCAGTGTAGCAGCAAGAATATACAAGAGAGGTTGTGGGCCTCCAGCAATCCCACGCTTAAAGATGCTATAGCAATTGCAAAAGTGGTTGAAGAATCAAAAAGGTGCATGCGTCAGATGAAGATCACGACAAGTAGCAACAAAGAAAATGAGGTGGCATTCTTAAGTGATGAGTAGGAAGGAGTCAATGTTGTCAGAACCAAGTCTTAAACACTGGCTGGTGGCAGCAACAGGAACAAATATCCTAATGGGTCTGGCAACTTGCAAGGCAAAATTGCAGGTCATCATTGCCTCAGGTGTGGAAGTAACTACCATATGGCAGATTCAAAACAATGCTACGCTGTTGGAAAAGACTGTCTTAAGTGTGGCAAGAAGGGGCATCTAGTATGCATGTGCAAACAAGTGGAGAAGAAAGTGGCTCTAGTCGAGGAAGAACAGACAGGCTACAGGGTTTTAGTTGTACAGGAGGAAAGTGCCATTGGGGATGTGGAAGTAGATGATAGAAGAAGAACACGTCCCAAAGCAGACTTTGAGATTAATGGCCGCATGGTGTCCTTGATGGTGGACGCGGGTTCTCTTTATACAATTGTTCCACAAGACATATTTGAAGCGACATGGGCTGGGGAAATTTTGAGCTCTTCTGTTGTGGTCCTAAAAGGATACCAAGGCAGCGACATAAGTGTTGTGGGGTACATGACAGCCAAGATCACATTTGCTGGAAGGCACACAGTTGGCAAGGTATATGTGGCCAGGGAAGGACCATCCATTCTGGGTTGTTTACATCAATATGACCTCAAGATCGTGGTCAAACCCCGGGGTGCTGTTTCAGTAAAGGTTGTTGATGCTTTGGGTTTGAAGAAATTGCTACAGATGCACAAAGAGGTATTAGAGACAAGGTTGGGTTAAGCCCTGAACTATGAGCACGTGATTAGATTCAAGAAGAATTCTATACAAGTTAAGCATGTTGCAAGAAGGTGCTCTTGGCAGCCAGAGAGAAAGTGAAGGAAATAATCCAACAACTTTTGAACGACAAGGTGATAGAACCAATGGAAGCGGCTGAGTGGTTGTCTCCGGTCGTTATAACCAAGAAGGCTGATGGGACCCTCAGATTTTGTGTGGACTTACGCAGCTTGAACAAGAATGTTATAATGGACAGCTTTCCCTTACCCAATATAAATGAGTTGATTCTAATGATGTCTGGTGCCCAAGTATTCTCAAAATTAGACCTGAGAAGTGCATACTACCAAGTCAAACTTAGTGCACAGTCCAAACATCTTACCTCGTTCATCACTAATGAAGGGACCTTGCAGTTTTGCTGACTTCCTTGCATCTCTGTCGTGCTCTTCTACATAACTCCCCTTTATTACACATAAGTCACCCCTAAGGTAGGCCCTAGGTAGCCCATAGGGCAGGGTGTTGTTTAAGTAAAAGGCAGGACATATACATTTTAGTATGACATGTCCTGGTAGTGAAAAACTCAGAAAATCTGTTTTGCACTACTGTGAGGCCTACCCCTCTCATAGGTTAGCATTGGGGAATCCTTAATACATTTATTAAGTGTAATTCCTGATTGAAAAGGAGTAAAGTCCTCATGTTTGGTACCTACGGACATGTAATAATACATCCTCTTTAATGGTAAAGTTGGGTTTATGATTACAACTTAAATAATACCACTTCTAGAAAGTTGGCATTTTCCTGCTCTTAAGCCCTGTGTGCCTGCTGCCTATCTCCAAATACACATCTGGGTTGGGTAATAGCTGGGCTTTGTATATTCCCTCTAGACAGTCACACACAAAGGGAGGTTAGGTGTGCCTGATGGGTCATTCACATCCTGATGGGCCATTCTGGGCAGGATGGGAGGGAGGAGCTGACACTTACACCTGAATGGGCTGTGCCTGTCCCGACACAATGAGCTGCATTCCTCCCTGTAGTATGTCTGGAGCCAGGGCAGGAAAGGGAGGACCTCTGTGCACTTCAACGCCCCTCTTTGGAGCTACCCCCTCTTCAAAGGCACCACTGGGTATAAGAATTGGACCTCTGACCCTACCAAATCAGTACACTTCTGGAACTGTTTATCCTCTGCCAGGAGAAGTACTGCTGTGCTACTGAAGGACTGCCACTCTAATGGACCGCTGCTCTGGAAGAACTGTTTTTCTGCTGTGCTGACCTGCCTGCTACCCTCTCTGCCTGGGTGAGAAGGACTGTACATACACCACTTTAACCCAAAGTGACTCAAAGGGCTTGTCTGCTTGCCCCCTGTTCGGCAATCTTAGGGACATCAAAATCTGCCACCTGCACCTCTCCAACCAGCACTTAGACTCTGCCATCTGTGAGTCATACCCTGCCAAGTGGTGCCAGTCCAGTCCTGGGCCCTTGGAAGTTGGTTTTCCTGTGCTGGAGCACCAAAATCCACGCATTGCTGACTTGCGCCAGTCGAAACCGACACATTCCCTTCAACAGGGACACATCGCAGCTTCGAGGACACCAAATCGCCGGCAGCACCACGAGACGCATCAACTGCCTCACAAGGGGTTCGACAACGACACATCTACCAACTGCGCGGCTCAGAACCGACACACCACCTACAAACCTAAGGATCGATGCCGACACATCGCCTCCGACCACTCCCCGCATCCTGCTTCTCACCATCGACGCCTCGTCTGTGAAGCTACTGTTTGCAGCGGGCCCTGCGTGGCTTGTGTATCCGACCTGCAATCCATCATGGTTGGCCTGACTTTTCAGATTTGACCCGGTCAAGTGAAACCAGATTGCCCTGGTTGGCGCTTTATGTTTCTAAGCACTATATTTCAAGATTTTCTTTAAATATTCATAACTCCAGTTCCACGTATTGGATTTTTGTCATTTTGGTCTTGTTTTGTTAATTAAATTAAGCTCTATTTTAATAATCTGGTGTGGATTATTTTTGTATGGTGTTTTCACTGTTTTACTGTATTAAGTGTTGCACAAATCATTTCCACATTTCCCCTTAAGTTAAGCCTGCCTGCTCTGTGCCAAGCTACCACAGGGTGAGCACAGGAATTTAGGGTTTGTATCTGACTTACCCTGACTAGGATTGTGGTCTCTACTTGGACAGGGAGCATACTTCTTCCAGCAAGAGACCCAATTTCTAACAGATGCACACCCCACATCAACATTCCCTAAGGTTTTTTTGTTAGACCCTCACCCACTCTATTAATGGCATACATCATCATTGGGTCTCATCCTGGTTCGTAAAAACCAGGATGGGCTCAGCCATATTCCAGAGAGCACTTTGGAAATGTTCCCTGCCGGGGTCTTATAGAAGATAAAAATAACTTGAACACCCCAGGTATCCTTTTAGCAGTGGGCATTCAGGTACTCATAAAAATGTGTATGAGGGGTATAATCAACCTACACCCTCTTGCTTTAGTCAACATGTTTCAGCCCCATTACCAAAAGCTCACTGAGTCCAGGGCTTTCATCAGGACTAGAAAGAGTGCCCCTGAATCGCTGCTGTATAATGTAAAGGGTAGTTAGTCAACCTGTCTAACACTGTCGGGACAAACGAACGTATAACATAGAACAATCATATATAGGATCTACTCGCCCATAAACTGCAACACTTTGTCTTTATTCCTAAAAAACAGAATCTTATCTGCCAGATGTGGGGTTAAGACTTCTAAAATTTCATGTGAAACCACATTATTGTTCTCAGCACCTTGAAGGTATTTCATACATAGTCATGCAATTTTCAAAATGGGACATGAATGCTGCTGTACGCAACATGCACAAGCCAACACATAACAAGCATTAGCATGGCCAATAGGTCTCGCCTTTGGGACCTTATAAGTATTTAGTTATGCAGCACAATATCCTTGGTGCAACAACATCAACTGTTGCATGGCTAAACACTTATAAGGTCCCAAAGGCGAGACCTATTGGCTATGCCCATCCTAAGTTCATACAACTCCCGGACGAGGCGCAAAATGTAGGCAAACTATTAGGTCTGCATTTCGCAGACTCCCCTTTCGAGGGGGTGTATGGATGATTTTGGGCTGCCCTCATGGGCTGCTCACTGTATTGCTTCTCTGATATCAATAAACAATAAGAGAGAGAGGGAATTTTTAAAGGAGCACTCTTGGTCCCCCAAATTATATAGTCCAAACAACAAAAGAGTGTGCCTTCTTAAGAGAAGAGCTAGCATGAAGGATCAAATTTGATTCTTTAGAAAGCCCTTACTCACCAACCTGGTTGGTGACATGCTTCATCATCGGGCCCCACCAGGAAGGTCGAGTACCTCCCCGGTGTGCTTCAACGCCAGAATTACTGCGGAGCAGGTTAAAGTGACAAGTGCAAGTGATTGTGGAGTGAATTAAAAGTGGCTAGGTTGTATCCGAAAATGATTTTATTCGTCGGTCAGCCAGGCACAGATAAAAACAAAGTGAGTGGTATATGTGCTGAATAAATTGATCAGCTATGTCTCACTGTGTGTGGTCAACATGTTTCTGCCTCTATGATGCTACTAGCTAGGCATTCTTCAGGACCAAGGTGAAGACCCCGGCGGTATGAGCGCGCTAAGGCTCACCCTAACCAGGAGGTCAAATATGTGAAAAAAACAGGAAAATATCTTTAAAAACCTGCTATTACTGCGGGATCCTTCTTAATTATTGGAACCCAGCAGATCTATGTAGGGTGATCAATAATCACCGACGGGGTCCGGTGTTTTAAGGGCTCGATCAGGTACCAAGCGGGTGCCTGGCTTTGCCGGCGGTGTGCCAACTAGCCACCACCCCCCTCCCGAGACCCATGGTGCTACACTCAGATGGGGCATAATGTCCTTGTTCAACAATACATTAGTGCCCTTAACCACTGTGTCAAGGGCATCACCCCATCCCAAATCTACTCACTCTTTCTTGGAGAGAAAGTAACAGCAACATTTTGATTAGGTTTCTAAACATTTCAATACCCTAGGAAACAGTTTTGAAAACATTAAGGTAACGGACTTTTTCACGTTCTGCTCACCTTACCCTCCACTAGATGTCAAACCTGAAAAAAGTAATGAGGCAGAGCAGATGGTGTAGGTGACAGTCTAACACCTAATGTCAGGATGTGAGGTATCCACAACTTGTCTGTACTCTAACAGCACCAAGAAGACCGGACTGATACATTACAGTGTGCGTCAGGGACTCTACATTTATCTCAGAACTGGGAGCCCGATCACCAGACAGAGAAATAAAGAGCAGGATGAAATCAAGATCAGATGGGAGATCCATAGCAACTGATTCAAATGGTCATTGCTAAGAACTAGACAAGTAAGGGAAAGAAGAACAAGGCAAAGCAATTGCTAAAATCATGTTGGCCCTCCATGATTATCGGAAAGTATTGCGTACATGGAGAGTAATCTCTGCAGAGCGACCAGAAACAGAAGAAGCACTGTCAAGTGGTAGAATAAGCAGTGCCCATCCACTCTGGCAAACTCTGCATGTGCGATGGTCCATTGGTGGGGCTTCTAGAAGGCAGGCAGGGGCTGGGGCCACTGGGAAATTGGGCCCTGAGCAATTGTCCACTCTGTCCATGCCTTGAAATGGCTCTGCAGTTGAGCCAACCCCCCACCAATGACCTGGCTCATCCTTAAATGACAAAGAACATGAGAATCGTCAGACTATTTGAGATGTAAATTACACAACAACAAAATATAAGAACATGATAAAGACTTTAAAATCTAGAAAGTCTTTCTTTAACACATGGAAGTGTTTCAATTTAGTATATTAGATCACAACGTTGCATTGATATTTATTTGAAGTGGAAGTTTCTAAATATGAACTTTAAAAACATTTATTAATCCTCCCTACTGACAAAGCCAAGAGTAAACAAAATGAACCAACTTTCTGGTGTCCCTTATATCATGGATAATAATATTTGTATGGTTGGTGGAACGTTGTTAATATTGAAATCGATGCATTCATCCATGAAATTGAAATCTTGTCTGTTGGACCTGGCCCTTTTTGCAGGGTTGTTCCCAAACCTTTTGCCTTCCTTCTGTATTTTATCTGACCTATTTTTGTTGGTTCTATGGCTCTGGGCACTTTACCACTGCTCATCAGTGCTAAAGTGCATGTGCTCTCTCCTGTAAACTTGGTAAGATTGGTCTACACCTGTTTGGCATATTTAATTTACCTGTAAGTCCCTTGTACAGTGGTATCCTATATACCCAGGGCCTGTAAATTAAATGCTACTAGTGGGCCTGCAGGGCTGCTTGCTCCACCCACGGAAGTAGCCTTTCAAACCTGTCTCAGACCTCTGCCATAGTCGGGCCTGCATGCGTAGTGTACTGCCGCAGAAACTTAACATTTAAAGTGCTTGCCAAGTCTGAGACTCGCCTTTTACTACATATAAGTCACCCCTAAGGAAGGCCCTAGGTAGCCCTATGACCAGGGTGCTGTGTAGGTAAAATATAGGACATGTGCCGTTGTTGTGTGGCATGTCCTGGTAGTGACAAACAGCCTATCTGGTTTCTCACTGCTGTGAGGCTGCTCTTCTCATAGGTGTGCATTGGGAATTCCCTGATATATGTTTCAGTGGTAATTTCTAATTTGGAAGGAGTAGCGTTGCCTTGTTTGGAATAGGTGATAAATCCTGCTTATTGGTGAAAGCAGATTTTTTATTACTATTTTAGAAATGCCACTTTTAGAAGTCGGCATTTCTGTGTGCTTATGACTCTTTGTGGTTTGCAGCCTGACGCCAATCAACGTCTGGTTCAGACTGACAGGGGTATGTTTTGCGCATTCACTCTAGACAGAGGGACCTGAGGTGTGCCCTGCATATCCTAATGAGTCTCCCTGGGCTAGAGTGGTGGGAGGAGTTGTCACCTGCACCTGCCTTTGACAATGCTGTATGCCCCCCTGCAGTGTGTTTGGAGCCAGGACTGAGGATTGAATACGGGTGTGGTGCACTTCTAAAGTTGTTTTGAAGTAACCTCCAGATCAAAGACATTTTGGGTATGAGTAAAGGGGCTCTGACCCCATGATTTTAGACACTGCATGGGATTGTAACCAGACGCTGCTGGCTCTACAGACTGTCCCTTGCCAGAAGGAACTGTTATGCTGCCAGGAGAAACCACCATTGAACTCTTTTTGTGTTGTCCTGACCTGTGCCTGCTGTGCTGCTACAAGGACTCTCTGTTCTGGCCTGCTGCATTTATTCCTGCTGGGTGCCCCCAGTGATCTCCCAGGTCTTGGTGGCCTGCCCCAGTGTTTGTGAAAACCCAGCGCGTGTTGGGCGTTATTTGCTCCCTGATTGCCTTTCCTCACGATTACATGTGGAACACTTCATGTTGGAGCCTGCCATGTGTTGAGCCTATGCACTCTGGCGGGTGAGGGCCTCGCCTTTAGGGGAAGAGCTGTCCCGGATCGGCGTGACTTTTTGGTAACATGCGCCACATCAGCAGTGCAGACGGGAGCTGAAGAGCCAGCAAGAGGACGAACCTGTCAGCACAGGTCTCAGCAAAGGAAGCTGCACCCACCTACAGTTTGGGAGTCCCAGATCCTGCGAACGGCTGCATGCTGGCTAAAGCTGCCTCTGTCTTTCTAACCCAGAGAGGTACTACGGGGGCTGAGCCGGAGGCGCCATTGCCTCGCGTTGCTTTGCGGGCAGCTCGGCCTCAGCTGAGAAGGCCAATGCAGCTCCATGGGCATTAGTCATTCCTTCACACAAGTCCGCGAGGTACCGGAGGGATCCGGACTCACTGCAATATTGCCCTCAATATTTTCGTAAGGCCGCTTTGTTCAGCAGCTGCACCGCATCTTCGCTGGAAGCTGCACTTTGCTCAGTTTTCACACGGGGCGAATCAAGTGAGGTCTCCCGCTCTCATCTACTGTGTGTGCCCCCTCCCCCCCCCACTTCGTGTTGGTTCATACCTTTGGGGGGGTAGGGGCACGGGGTGAACCTCGATGGAGGCCCCTGGTCCCCGGAGTGAGGGAGAATTTCACTGGAATTACCGTATTCACTATAGCAGGCCCGCAGCTGCTTCTGCTCTCTGCACGGCGAACAGACAGTACCGTATAAAGATTAATAGGAGTGCATATGGGCTGCACCCCATACTCCTATGGGGAGATGTCATGACCCCAGTTGGTATTGCTACATGTGGCTTTCTTTTTCCATTACAGGCAGCATGTCATGTATCATGGTAATTGGTGTTTTCTATGTTTGTGTGCATAACTTATATTATATATATTATATTATATTATATTGCTCATATTCGTGCCCTGATGTGGTTTATGTCATTTTATGGCTTGCAATGATAGGATAATGAGTCTGGGAAAGGCAGATCTATTTGATTACCCAGAAGGCAAATGTAAGAGGGACCATACCTGGGTTAAAGAGTGTTTTTTCAGACTGCGCTGCGGTGATAGAGAAGAAACAGAGTTGTGCAAGCCCAGCGTGCGTAGGTACATCACACTCAAAACAGTACCAACCATTGAACCAAATCTCCTAGGGATCAAAAGCATTCATGATCGCTTCCTATTGACCAGATTCCGGCTCGATCTTTTTCATTATCTTATAGCCCAACCACTCGTGGTGTTCATAGAGGGCAGTGTCTCATGCCCTGTGGCTGCGACGGTCAGTCTCCTCAGGACATGATGCCCTTTTTAATGCTTGCAGCTTTTATGAGGTTCCCCGAAAGCATTTTATTATCCCGATTCTGAAAAAAGCTTGTTTTAGGAGGGTGAGACCCGCTTTTATCTTTTTACAACTTCTCTCTAATGACACTGTATTGTACACGCTTAGTTTCTTAAGAGCCACCATTAGGCTTAGGTCAAGCTGTGATTAATTCTGGTAATGAGATTTATACTTTTTTAGCCTGTAAATAGGTCACATTGCTTTTATGGTGTATTTTGTACTCATGTGCTATTTTGTCTATATGCAATGTTTTATTGAAGTTTGCACAACTTGTATGGTTTTATTGGAAAAAAACTAATAAAGTTTAATAATTGAAATTGATAGGATAAGGAGTATCATTTCAGGACCTGCGTAATATGTACAGTGATAGTGTATAGTGTTTTTATGAGGTGTGCAACATATAAGTATTTACTTTATGGCATTAACTCTGATTGATGTGATGACAGTTGCCTAGTTGGCAAAGTGATTTATGGTTTATGTCATTGTGGTCTATGTGTTACATACAATACAAAAGGTGTACATACAATACATGAGATAATTTTATATAATCCTGTGTGGAGTCTCTTTTGTGGTTTATTTATTGTGCCACTGGTTTGTGTGGGTGTGTGTTACACAAACGCTTGACACATTGCCTCTGGGATAAGCCTGACTGCTCGTGCCAAGCTGCCAAGGGGGTGAGCAGGGGTTATCTTGGGTGTGCAACTCCCTTACCCTGACTAGAGTGGTGGGTTCTGCCTGGCTTAGGTGCATACCCTAGCCAACTAGAACCCCCATTTCTAACATCGTCCTTATTTATTTATTTATTTATTATGAGTTTTATATAGCACTGGCTAGACCCGGTGGTATCAGAGCGCTTTACATGAGGATCAGCGAGTTACATGTTACATGCTTATACTCTGTATGTATAATCTTCCAGGCTTTTGGCAATAACATCTATACTTGAATAGGAGTTAGTGAACTCTTCTTGTATTTTTATACATACTAAACTAGCGTTTTGGTACTTTTATTGCAGGAAGAACATTTAAAAATTTATTTTGTACCATACTCAAGATGGTCTCAGTTACAGGAGCCAAGAATAAACAAAAGGAGAAAAACAGTGATTAGATAATAACATGAGATATTAACGCATAAGCTGGAGAGGGGAGGTAGCCACAGGATCGCGGAGGGAGGAGGCGGGGGAGGGAAGGAAACACAACGGGGAGACTAGGAAAAACTATGTCCAATGTCAGGCTGGGTAGGTGACGGCCGAGGGGGTGAACCAAAGCCTAACTCCTCTATAGCTGCCTAAACAGCTCCACCAGGCATCGGCCATGTTGTTTGGTCTCCGCGGTGAGTCCAATCTTCATGGTTTCCGCCCGGGGGCATCTTCATAGGTCCATCTGCAGCACCATTCCCGGTGACCCTGAGCGTAGTTCAAACATCAAGGCAGTACTTGTTCCGTGGCGCTTGTCCAGCTGGTTCCTCAGACCGTGCTGCAGCTCGTTCCGTGCCTGCCTCAGTAGTTCCTGTACTCCAATGCGGACCATCAATGAGGTGGGGAGATGTTTAGCAGCCATCTTAAGGTCAGGCAGACAGAATGGGTACAAAGGAAGGTACCCCCTATTTGATTTTGGGTTGTAGAGGAGGGGGAAAAACTGAAACTATGAAAGGACCTCTAAACGAACCCACTTAATTTTACTACTGGCTAGAAGCTCTCCTAAAAGACATATCCCTAAGAATACAAATTCCTTACAATCTGATTAATTCATAAAAAAGTATTTTATTGTTTACAAAAGATATTTTTTTTAAATTCTTTATCTTTTTTTTGTACCTTTTATCACATTTATATTTGTTTTATCATATTAAATAAACATTCATATATTTACAATTTTAATGTAGACATAAACATAAAACACAATTTGAACAATTGTTCATAACCCCATATAGCACCCATCAAACCTACATTCACACCTCTCAATAATCCTACAATCACACCAACATTCACACAACATAAACAATATAAATTTTTTTTTTAAAAACATGTGTGGGATCCTATTTCCTTCTGACAGAGACAATTGAAGATATAATTCCTTTCTGCAATTGCTTCCCATCCAGTTCTTTTCTTGTTAATGTCTCTGGTAGGATTCCCTTGTGTCTAGGAAAAGGTCTACGCACGTTTCGGTGGATATCATGTTAAACCACCTTCATCAGGACCAATTATATATTCGGTCAATATAAACAGACACGTGGACATGGGGTTATCTGTAAGAATCAATATTAAAAAAGTTTACCTGGGGGAATGTCAAAATACAAAACCTAGTGAGAAAAATTTGTTTTTACCAAAGTAGCGTCCACAATGCTAAAAGTATTTGTAGATATGTTGCTTCATGCTATACATTACATTAAGATCAAATCACCCATGGTGTATATAATTTCACAACACAAGAGTTACTCAAGAGTGATTCAAGGATTTAAGAAAACTAAAACGTGATCGTGATTAGAAAATTCATGAAACTTAAAAGACTTAAACACCTAATAGAAGAGGAGACCTCCACCAAAGAGCCAAATCTATAAATCATAAAGTGGGTCATATAGAAACGAGTAAAGTCCAAAGTTGCAAAGCCAAAAATCCGAAAGAAGTAAGAAGATATATCACTATTTTACATCAAAACAATATGCACCTGAACGATTCTTTATGGTCTTCTCCAATGGGTGCAAATGTACCACATGTAGCACAAAGTGCACAACAGGACCATGTATTTATATTTGCTTCCAAATGTTAGGCCGGTTATCCATTGTTAAAGAGAGTAAGCAATAATAATGGATAAATTTCCCTAGATATTGTCAAAGTCATATTAAAATTACATAGGGGTAATGTCTCTCACCGGATTAGATAATGAGGGGTTTTGCCTCTGGAATTAGTTTATCATTCTCACCCTAATTTGGGTGGATGGTAATGACTCAATTATCAAACGAATTTGATCTTTGCCACTTAGACCATCTTGAGTATGCTACAAAATACATTTTTAAATGTTCTTCCTGCAATAAAAGTACCAAAACGCTAGTTTAGTATGTATAAAAATACAAGAAGAGTTCACTAACTCCTATTCAAGTATAGATGTTATTGCCAAAAGCCTGGAAGATTATACATACAGAGTATAAGCAATCCAATTGATAAACGGGGATTTCAGTGCGCGCGCCACTCTGCCTATTAGCTTGTAACTACCCAGTGTTGCACATAGTACTTACCGTATGAGTCAGAATAATACTTATTGCTTGATCTTATCTCCTAAACATAGTTATACTAGATGCCTAGGAGATTATGCTATAAAGTCTAAACTATTAGCAGGGGTGCGCTGTGCACTCGCATGCTTGCCAAGTGCCTGGTGATTTATAGATGCAAGGTGCTACATAAAGTACCTGCCATTTGGAGGTACTGGCTAACAGTGAGGGGAAGAATAAATTAAGCTAAATAATGTTCGGGGTGCGGACGCGCTCGTAAGCCTGCTATGCTAGATACTTACATTGTGGCTTGCAGTAATATTTTCTTATCCGTCCGTGACCTCCGCCGGTGTTATCCCAGGGATCGTTTGCCTGTGTGCCATACTCCCTCATTTATAGCGCATGCGCCAATTGAGCAATCTAATCTCGCGGTACTACGTTACCAGAAAAGCTATTTCCGTTAAGCTATAAGAGGTCTGGATAGTCGCCATCTTTAAGTGTGAATGGTACTTAGGGAAACCCTCAGACATTATCAGTCTGTGGTACATGAAATGAATTGTGAGAAGCGTAAAGCATTCCTCTCGACAGATAATCAATTTAAAATAAACGTTGGCCAAGAGATCCTATGTATATAATTGGTACTTACTCATTTGTAGCGAAAACGCCCAATGAGAGAACAAATATCGCGATACTACGTAGCCAGGATTGCCATCTACGTTAGGCTTTAAGAGATCTAAATAGTCGCCATCTTGCAGTGTTAAAGGTGACTGGAGAAACCTAAAACATAATTGGTGTTTGGCACATAAGTTGAAATATAACAAGACTTTCACAATTACCTCGACATGTGATCAGTTTAGTTGTAGATTAATAATGAGAATAACCAAATGTGTAATTTTGAAAAAAATGTTTTGTAGGCATCTCATTATTATATTTTCTAAGCCAATGGCTAAAATGTCATATGTGCATGACTATGCATAAGGGGTGCAAGAAAGTCTAAGTAATTTAAATTCTTGGAGGGGGTGTGCGAGGCGTTCGCATCCCCGCTAAATCCCTCGTGGTATATGCATACAAATTGCTGCAGAATTAGAGTCTGGTATTATAGACCTGTGTGACATCACTGTGTTAGGATGGTGGTTTTAATTAAAGAAGATCCTCAATCCATTATAACCACGTCAGATGAAGTACCTAACCCCTTTTGTGTGCACATAAGATAAAGTGCAAAGCAACTAATCTTCCGTTTTGCGACTTGGCTGATATATATCTAGGTGCCCAAAGGATAAGAAAGAATGTGAAAAAATGGTAATAGTCAGCATAGAAACATAGTGTCATAAGTAACACTCAACTGCATATTTCAGCATCATTATGTATATTACTCTCAGAGTTGAATCATCCATGGTGGGGAAGAACCACAGGATTATCGGTCGGCATAAGTTACGAAACTGAAGAATAAACGGAGATATTTGGGTGTTCAGGTAACTACCCATATAATTTCTTCGTTTAATCCATGACGTACCGTGTCAAGAAAGATAATCCAAAAAATGTCTCGCTCTTTTCTCAGTTTTTCTGTGTCTTTACCTGGTATAAATTTCACACGTTCCAATATCAGCCATTTCAGTTCTTTTTCAGTATGCTTTAAGTCTAGGCAATGTCTCACCATCGGTACCTGCAACTTCTGTGTCCGTATAGCTGATTTATGCTCCGAAAACCTGACACGAAATTCCCTAGAGGTTTCACCTCTATACCCTAACCCGCATGGGCAAAGGATGAGGTAAACGATGTTCGTGCTCTTGCAGTTAGTCATCTGTCGCAAATTGCCTGATTTACCGCCATATGTCCATAGTTGGGTAGAGATAGCAGCATCACAGGCGTGACACTGGCCACACCTGTGATTACCCAGAACTGGTGGTAACCCATCTATTGTGGTTTGCTTTGATTATTTTTTAGACCTTAGTCTGGTATGTACCAGTTTATCCTTCAAATTGGGATTTCTTCTAATTGCCACAATAGGTTTCTGTAAGTGTGTCTTCTCTTCATTGGCCGTGAGTATTCTCCAGTTCTTATCAAGTATCTGTTTGATCTTATAGTTTATACTGGAGTGGTCAACTGCACAGACCATTTTGTCTAAAGGCTGTTTGGAGTTGCCCATGATAAGGGCATCTCTGTTGTAATATTTCGCCCGTTTCATCGATTGTCGCACGCGTCTACGGGGATAACCTCTGAGTATCAGGCATTTCTGAAGTTGTTCAGCATGCTCACAAAATTCTTTAATGTTGGTACAATTTCTCCTGATTCTCAGGAACTCCCCAAAGGGGATAGAGTCCTTTTGACATGACGGGTGGTAGCTACTATGTTCCAATATTTTGTTTTTAGCTGTGTGTTTTCTATATAGACTGACTTCCAGCTGTCCATGTCTACCCATAATCCATATGTCCAAAAATTCAACTTTATCCGCTGAATATTTACAAGTGAACTTTAGATTATTATCGCTCAGATTAAGCCATGCAATAAAATCCAACAGACCTGATTCTTCTCCTGTCCAGATGAAAAAAATATCATCTATAAATCTGTGCCAGTGAGCTACATTCTCATAGAAAGGGGCTACCTCATTAAAAATATGTTTGATTTCATACTCTCCCATGAAAATATTAGCCACACTTGAAGCACAAGAAGCCCCCATACTGGTCCCCTTGATTTGCTGATACAAAGTATCATTAAATTCAAAGTAATTCTGATGCAAAACAATATTGAGACATTCCAGAATGAAATTATCAGGTCTCACCCCAGAAACTCTGGCCAATAGAGTTGCCACAGACTCCATG
Organism: Calotriton arnoldi; assembly: GCA_963921515.1. NCBI lineage: Eukaryota > Metazoa > Chordata > Amphibia > Caudata > Salamandridae > Calotriton > Calotriton arnoldi. The sequence continues at coordinate 383,255 of CAWUFW010001599.1, read as the reverse complement.
GCCAGGTCCTGGGGTATATTGGTGTACAGAGATTCTATATCAAGGGTGACCAGCAACTGAGTTTCTGGGTTGAAGGGCATGTGCTCCAGTGTGGCTATCATGTGTCCAGTGTCTTTAATGTATGACACATACTGAGTAAGTAAGTAAGTAAGTAAGTAAGTAATAGTTTATTGTCCGGTCAATTAAAACCTTTACAATTTCTCTTTAAAAGAAAGTGGCAAAAATTACAGCAACAAAGTTCATGATTTAAAAACTTCTCAAAATATCATTTCATAAAACATCAGTGCATTGTATTTACATCTTTGTGCAAATATCCGTGATTGTGTCCATTACAGTACATTGATAAGAGTTTTGATCGTTCTGTATCTTGACGGGTTTTCGGATCCTGAGCATTTTTAAGAAGGAGATAAGATTCTAAAAGATTAAAATTTGATAAAACACATGCTCAGTTTGGTTAGAGGAGTAATTATACAATAAACCAGTTGCTTTCTGACTGTGGTAGAAGTAGGTTGCAGTTGAAAGTCGTACTGAGGCAACTATTGTCCATAAGAGGGGCAATCTTTATTTGCTGTGAAAGCAAAAACTGAAAAGTGATGCAATAATGAATGATACTAATGGTTTATCGGCCGAGTTTCACCGCTGCCGCTTCCATGAATTGTACGAAGCGACACGCCAGCTGGACGTTCCCTCCTCCGAGGCATACCATTACTGCTTGCCTACATGTTCTTATCCCCTCGCTTTTGAAGTGTGGCTTCAGTAATTGGCGTCGTTCTGCTTGTAATTCTCTGCAGATGCACAAAAGGTGTATTATACTTTTGTTTGCTTCCTTGCATAAACGGCATGTTGTCTGGCCCGGCGATCATTTCCAAGGGGGAAGGTGCTGCACTGATGGTAAAATGCCCATTCGGAGATGGAGATATTTTTCTTTCTTCCTCCGGTTGAAGCTTATGCCTAGGTAAGATTGCGCAGAGGGCTTAACGTAGCTTTGCACAACAAACCATCCATGGGTTCTTTCTGTGAGGGCCGCCTTGTCTTCTAATAGTGATAGTTTTTTCACTGTCTTATTTACAATTTGTTTAAAACACTGGTAAGACCCTGATGCTGCCCAAAGTTCCTCCAGTCCTAGGCGGTCTTTTGATTCGGTCAGATAGCTCATGGCTGCACAGTCCCTCTTTTGTTGTATTCGGTCCATAGGTAAGAATTCAGTGTTCCTGCTTCAGCTCTTTTGATTCTGTACCAACTCTTGGCGTAGGCTCCTTTACGAGCTAATTCCTGGCTTTGCAGGCCGAATTCCAGCCTTATTTGTGCCGGTGAAACGTACTTAGGTAGACTGAAAATCATTCTGGCCGCTCTTGAGACGGTACTGTCTAATGTGACTGTGTCTCTTCCCCTCATGCACTCGCTCCCATAAGTGATTGCCGGAATGAGCTTTGCTCGCCAGACTTGTAATAGCGGAATAAGATTTGGACCGGTAATTATGTGCTTAATGGATTTTATTGCTGCGGCGATAGAGTTGCCTCTTCTTTTGATGACATCTTTTTGTGCGTTAAATGTGCCTCTATTGTCTAAAATCACTCCTAAATATTTGTATTGGTCTACCGCTGCGATTGTCGAATTGGCCAGATGCCAGCGGAACTTGGAGGTTTCCTTTCTTGGATGAATCCTCATTACTTTTGTTTTGTCATAGTTGATGGATAGACCATTGTTTGCTGAATAACTGCTAGTTGTATCTAGTAAATGTTGAAGGCCAATGGGGGTTCGACTCAGCAGCACTAGATCGTCTGCGTACAGGAGATTGGAAAGTGGCAGCCCTCCTATATTTGGCGCATGCGAATTACATATGTCTAGTTCCGACGATAAATCAGACATGTATAAGTTGAAAAGTGTCGGCGCCAGTACGCACCCCTGTTTGAGCCCCATGGTTGTTGGAATTTTCCAGGACACGAACCTGCCATCTCCTAGTTTGACTTGAACCCACGTTTTTGTATGGAGGATTATTAGCTGGTTTAGGAGAGCAGATGGTATTTTGTTTTCCATTAGCTTATGCCAGAGTATGCTCCTATCAATTTTGTCAAATGCTGACGAATAGTCAATAAAACATATGAATAGAGGTTGTTTTGCTAATTTCATTCTATCTATCAATAGTGACAGGGCAAGTATGTTTGTGGTACACATACTGAGTAGTTAAGGGACACAAAAAGGCATCCACATATTGGGACAAAGGTTCCGTGTAAGAGTTAATAGATGATATAATTGGTCTTAATGGTGGATCGGATACATTTTTATCAGTTTTTGGAACTCCATATATTGCTGGTGTAACTGCATTAATGTTGTTTAGGAAGTCAAACTCTTTCTGACAGATGAAACCATCTGTGAAGGCTTTAGATGTAACAATTTCTATCTGTGTCTTTAACTGTGTTAGAGCCATTCTATTCGTTTTTTGATAATGCTCTGGTATTTGTAACATAGATTCTATCTTTTCAGTATAGTTAACTGTATCCATCACCACAATTCCACCAGCTTTATCGCATGGCTTAATGGTTATAAGAGGATTGCTTTGCAAAGACTTTAAAGCTTCTCTTTCTTGGACAGTTAAATTAGGAGTTGTTTTAGGAACAAACTTTGTGATTTTCTGCAACTCTTTAATAACCACCTTTTCAAAAATCTCTACTTCGGGGCCTACCATATCCAGAGTAGGAGTAAATTTTGAAGGAGGCTTACATCCAGAGAGATTTTCATCTTGTGTATCTGAGATACTAAGGGACATGTACTTTTTCAATCTCACCTTCCGAAAGAAGGAGAACATGTCCTTGTTAAGTCGAAAAAGATTTAATTGCGTACTAGGAACAAAGGAAAGTCCCTTGCTAAGGAGACTTATTTCTTCTGTGGAAAGTTTATACTTAGAGAGATTAAAAATGGGAATTAAATCTGTCATGCTGTTACTACTATCTAGGTTTTCCAATACTGTTGATTTCTCGTAAGGCTGCGGATGTGGTGGGTCCATCTGTTGATAGAAATTCCTCTCCTGTCTTTGGAATTTGATCCTGCCCCTGCCTCTGCCCCTCTGTAAAAAAGGGGAGGGTGACTGAGCATGTTGATACTGATCTGGATATTGGCCTCTCTGATTCCTCAGATTAAATAGAGGTCCTTCACTCATTCCTTGGCCTTCGTAATCTGAATCTGATGAATTGGTGTCTGAGAAAGTCAAAGTTTTGTTTCTCTTGCTCACACGATGGTTATACTGGCCGCCTTCCTGTTGGCCTTCCTGGAAAAACTTGCTACTCAGGTAGGGATAGATTTTTTCTTGTGTAAACCAATCGTTCAGGTGCATATTGTTTTGATGTAAAATTGTGATATATTACCATTAGTGGTAGACCTGGGAATGCATCAAAATGCTATGCCTTCCCGGGGGACGGGGGACGGGGGGTGGAGGGGGTGTAACAAGGAGAAATATGTTTATTTCCCCAAGTTTTTTCCTCTTTCTATGTGTGCTGCATTCTGCAAGATGAAAATGCCCTTCAGGATTGTTTTGTGCTGGAAGGTGTTCCTTCCTGCTCAAAAAAAATCCTGCTTACAATGCAGGCACCCTTGTACCATAGTGCGAGGGTTCCTGTGTTAACTCTAGGCAGCCAAAAGTGCACCAGCGCATGGAAAGGACAGGAATGCTCCATATATTGTTCAATATGGCACATTCTTGCTCTTTCACGCAGCGCAGTAGAGCAAGGTGGCTTGCTGCATTGTGCTGCATCAAACTATGATAAATATGGCCCATAGTGTATTTAAGCAACTGACTGGATTACTTTCTTTTTCTCAATCTTCTTTAGTACCAGATGACAGTAGCTTTGTACAATTCTGTCAGATGAATAGTAGACAATATCTATAAAGAAAAAAGGTACATAGTGAAGTAAAGGGATCACGAGAAACCATATTCTAACTTCACTGGCTTTCTCAGGCTTTACATAGCTAGTCAACACAGCAGTCGAAGTGCATTAAAAAAAGTATGGATACTGTGATCCAGAGTGCAATGGGACCGGGTCAGTGAGCGTGGAGGCAGAATCATAGTTGTGGCTAAAAGGAACAAAATATTCAGTGACTATGATATTGATCTTTATTTATGATTAATGTGATCACTGCAGATATATGTGTGGGCAACCAGAGGCACATGGAATTTAATCTTGTTTGGATAGCAGGGCATAGTGACTTGTGTATTTTTGGTGCTACTAGGACCCTGCCCCTCACAGAAAGCACTGTGAGTGTATAAGTCACTATTTTAAATTTGCTTACACACAGTATAAGATTGGCTGCCAAAAAATGTGGAAATAAATTTAGGTTAAAGACAAAAAAGCGATTTCAAAGTGTACATTTTAGTAATGTGAAGATTGCATCTAGTGCAAACAGTTTTACAACAGTCCATTAAAAGCTCACTCTCCACAACTCAGCTTGGAACACCCTAACAATACCTCACAAAAAGAAGAAATCTTTCACTTTAGGCAGCCTAAAGTGACCTCTATCAATTAACACCTATACCAGTATTAAGGCACCCCCCCCTCAAAAACCACTCCGTATTCTGCCCACCCAGCCCCACCCACCCTTTCCAACACCTAGTACAATCATGCATAAACTGACCTGGGGGATAGGTCCCGTGCTGGCCCTCCTCCCCAGCTTACCAGCAAATAATCTGTTATCCTCATGGAGGTGCTAGACAATGAAAATTTGGCTTCCAATGCTTCTTTCATCTTTTGGTGCAATATTGCATCAGTTTGTGAGACTTTCTTTATCACTTCTTTCACTTCATCACCAGCAAGCTTTTCAAGTATTTAACAATTTTCTTATTGTCTTCTTCTTCTAGCGCATCTATGAAATCGCTGAATGTTTCTATCCAAGCAGGCCTTCTAGCACCGATATTCTGTTTCTTTGCGGTGTCAAACGGAGATGATGGCTTCAGGAATGTGACCACGTTATATTTCACTGTCCCTTCTGCTGTAATTGGGAGTATATGCCGTTCAGACAGCATCTGTTGCACAGGATGCCACCTACAATTGCTGCACACATCGGCCTCTCACATGAGCCTAGGTTGTCACGTTCTATTCGAGGTCATGTGGCATTTTAATCACCTGTGCTGCTAAGTTTGTGTTTTCGTACCTGATCATCACTGCTTTCAGCATTTGCTTAGTATGTATGATGGCTCTGTGTTATAGCACGGTGCAGTATCTCTTCTTTCGGCCTTACCAGCAAATATTGGTAGGCTTTTCGAACATGCATCTCTGCAGGGCCACTGACTTCTTCGACGGCTGTGTATGGACTAGAACGGAGCTTCAACTCCACATACGCCAACCCGCAGGTTGCTTTGCATCTATTTGGGGCGCACATGGCACGCGTGAGCAGTTTGCTGTACCTTTGTAACTCTAGGGAAAGCAGTCTAGATTCTTCAGGGCACGTATACCCTACTCGTCACCACATGTAGTATCCCTCCCAGCTCGGGAGCATGCAAATTAAATACACCGCACACGGAGCTCTGCAATACTCGTCCAGATTTTTCAACATACAGCCGCACACTGCACGCATTGCATCATAACTTTTATTACCACACCTTAACACCTCCCGGCAAATTACATAATTCCAGTTTAAAATCAACCCAGATCCGCAAGGGTCCTAGTGCGCATAATCTCAAGACACTACACCTGACACCCCAGTGACTGCATCTGTTGAGGGGCAACCCTCATCTGCCTTCACTATATAGAGGCAATTGAAGCTATACATGACAGACTCCCTTCCATATAGACTGTTAACACAGAAAAGGGAAGAGGTTATTGATGCAAAGCACAGATGTGTATAGAGATGCTCATTTCCGACCTCAATTCTGAAAGGAGAAAACTAAGAGCAAAAGAAAGAAAGTGGAGAAACAACCCTACCTCCATCCTCCGTGATCAACTCAAATCAGCCCGTAGGAAGTACAACAATCACATCAAAAACAAGAAATCCAGCTTTTTCCGTTCGGCGCTGGACAGTGCAAAAAACAGACCCAAGGAGCTCTATAGCATCATCAGACAACAAACCTCCAAGCCCGTGTCCTCCTCTATACAGGCGTCCAAAGAACTCTGCGACAACTTCGCCAACTTCTTCAATGATAAGATCACTAAAATCGAACTCTCACTGGACGTCAACAACACGCACCCCATGGGACGCTTGATCTTTCTCCTGGTACCTCTTCCAATTCCTGGCTAAGTTTCCGCCCCATTCAAGAAACTGAGATAGTCACGTTGATCTCCACCTCCAAACCCTCAGCTCATGTCCTAGACCCCATTCCTCCCCTACTGACCAAAAAACTGAAGCGCGCCTTAGCTCCGCTCTGGTGCACGATCATAAATAGCTCCCTGAAAAATGGAGTCGTTCCAGACTGCCTTAAAATGGGACAAGTCACACCCCTGTTGAAAAACCCGGCCTAGACGTTACGGAGCTGAACAACTTTAGACCTGTGTCGAACCTCCCCTTCTATCAAAAACCCTAGAAAGATGCGTATTACAACAACTAACCCAACACCTGGACAACATCAACCTCCTGGACCCCCACCAGTCTGGCTTCAGAAAAGGCTGTAGCACAGAAAATGCGATCCTCAACATCATCGACGATATCCACGGATCACTAGACTCAGACCAATGCTGCCTCCTTATTCTCCTTGACCTCTCGGCAGCATTTGATACGGTAGATCACAAACTCCTCATAAGGGCTCTCCAAGAAAGAGCTGGTCTTGGCGAGGTAGTCCTCCAATGGTTCTCCTCCTTTCTACACAATCGCACACAAAAAATAAAGATCAAAAACTTCACTTCCGACCTCCAACAAGTCAACAAGGGCGTCCCTCAAGGCTCGGTGCTATCACCGCAACTCTTTAACATCTACATGGAACCTCTCTCCAAACTACTCAGAAAAGCCAACATCCGCTTCCATCTCTACGCTGATGATACTCAGATTTATTTGGAAACTACCTCTCTCAAAGACATTCAAAGGCTCAATGAGGTACTGAGAGATGTCCAACACTGGTTGACATGCAACCACCTTAAACTAAATCCTGACAAGACTGAGACACTCCTCATCTCGAATAAGGAAGATAACCCCCAAATTGCCGAATGGTTAAAGGCCGTCGATGCGCTCAACGGGAATCTCACTCTAGCAGACTCTGTCAAATCACTAGGCATCACTCTAGACCCAAAACTGAACATGACGAGACACATTAAGAATTCGGCCAAAAGTGCTTTCCTTAACCTCAGACTACTGAACAAAATAAAACCCTTCATTCTGCCCAGTGATCTCAAACAGGCCACCCAATCTCTGGTACTGTCAAGACTGGACTATGGGAACGCAGTCCTCTCAGGAATTCCAAAATCGCATCTGGCTCCCATCAAAACAACGCTGCATGCGGCTGCCAGAATGATCACCGGTATCAAGAAATTCGATCATATCTCCCCTGCACTCAGGGAACTTAAGTGGCTTCCAGTCGAAATGCGGATCAGCTTCAGAACAGCCTGCCTCACGCATAAAGCCCTTCACACCGGCGAACCCGAATATCTGGCGAAAAAACTCAAAAAAGCAGGCCAGACCAGGAACCTGAGAAGCTCAATCTCCCTCCTACTCATCCCACCAAAAACTAGAAGAAAAAAAACTGCGGACCGATCCTTCGCCGGAAGCGCTCCTAAACTCTGGAACTCTATTCCCCCTCACATCAGAACCATTCCCTCCTTTGCAGAATTCAAAAGCCAACTCAAAACCCTGTTCCTCAACCGCTCCCTAGGGAGTGGATAGGATCACTCGGGGCAGCTAGCGGACATCGCGCTTTGCTCCAGCTCTAAGACTCCGAAGAATCCTGAAGACTAACACTGTCCTGCACTATAATGTGTTGCTCTTTTATTTTGCGTTCTTCTGTTAATATGTCGCTCCTCCATTTTGTATCTGGTGATTATCTGCTATGTACCTGCTGTAAAGCGCTCCGATACCCTAGGGTCAGGCCAGCGCTATAGAAAACTTCTTAAATAAATTTATTAACTAGTGTAGAGGGGTCCAACATAGATCCAGGATTTCAGATCCATATCAGAATTTCAAGATAATGATAAACCTGTTGCACTAGTCACTGCAATTTTACAAAAACATAGATTACACGTATAAGCTGTGTACTGCACTAAACTTTATCGACTATGCTTGAAAGATATTTGGAAATGCAGATGTATTCAAGTTATGCATTGGGACTGCACATTTAGCAGTTAATAAGAAATATGCATGCATGCACATAGATTTAACAGAAATTTGCAAGATGACTACAGACAAGGGTTTATTAAAACATAATGGTGACTACACCTATATGGGTTTATTTTAAGATTACATCATGACTATACACAAACCCAACTGGATTAGTTCTGTGACAACTGGCTTTTTTTTTTTACATTTAATGTTTCATGAAAAATTTAACAGATATGAATCTCATTTGCACGAGACAGTACCTTGGCTATCCTTGTCGTTGCCACGAAACTGCTGCACAACGGTAGAAGTGGCTTCTCAGCACTACACTGTCTGTCCTACCTACCCCACTACTTCAAGCTAGAATGTTGTCCTCCTATTCTATACATATAATTGATGAGGTTGGAAAAGTGTGCACATTCTAGTTAGTGCTGCTGCATGCAAGTGGTGTAGACTTGAAATCAAGTTTTTTAATGGGTGTCTGTGACACTCGATAGAACACGTGGTGGGTTGAAGGTTTTTCATTAGGGGAAGTAGTGAATATTCTTTCTTTTTTTAACTTTATTTATTTCTTTTCTCATTTAACATCATGCAGTGCAATTGATACATATCAGGGTGTAGAGCATACTGATGTCAACAACAAAAAAATCAATGCTGTGTGTGACATGACTTAATGGAAAACGTTATAGCTGTTACCCCACTACGGGGTGGCATATATAAAAAAAGTTCCTTTAAGTAAGAGCCGATGACACAGTCAGACATAAAAAGGAGTAAGATTGTGCTGCAGTAATGTCGCGTTTTACCTTTGTGGTGTTGTCGTAAGTTTTCAAAGCTAGATATATCCTGAAGGGTTCCCATATATCATGTGGGCGGGCTTGGGGGTGTTGTACCTCTGTATAGATGTCAGCTCGCGTCTGAGAGAGGGCGTCATCTTTTAGCCAGTTTGCAGTCTTAGGGGGGGGGCCTTGATCCAGCAGCAAGGCAGTTGCTTCTTGGCCAGCAACAACAGCACCCCCACCAGTCGTCTGGTTGGGCTCAGGGCATGCTTGGTGTTTCCCAGCAAAACCGTCAGCGGGGTGTAGTCAATTTCCGCCTCCACAAAATATGCTATGGTGCGGCAGACCTCCCCCCAACACTGCCGTAGAGGTGGACATTCCCACCCCAGGTGAAGAAACCCACAGGGATAGCGGGGGCACCATGCAGTCTTCTCTAGGTCTAGTCTGTGTAAATATTGTGGGGTGCAGCACAGTCTTTTAATGAACTTGAAGTGAAATAGTTTGTGTTTATAGCTAATTGAGACAAGTTTATTTGGGTGCAGCAGTATTTCCAACTTTCTAAACATTTGTCTTGGGCTAGATCCATTTTCCATTTCTCAGCACCCTGAAGTCCGTGTCTGCGCATGTCTCTGTGTACATTATGTATAGTGCAGAGATCTAGCAATGCCTGTCCGGCCTCTGCTGGAGCTGGATGAGTGGTGGGAACTCGTTAGGGCCAGGCGGGGGATGCTGCCTGTCTCTGGTGCATGTAGTTAAATATGTCGAGAGGGGTGATGGTTCTATCTGCCCGGAATTGATCTAGAGTAAGGAACAAGCACTTTATGAAGAGCTGTCCAGTCTCAGCAGACCGGTCCACTGGAGTCTGTTCTTCACCCCCACATCCTAGACTAGTAAAGGAAGGAGGGGAAGTAAGGGTACTCAAGACCTTCTCTTACATTCATGTGCCAGATGGATCAGGTAGTGCAGTGCACTGTTTGTATATCCTGAGTCGGTCTCAGGCGTCTGGTGGCCACAGAGGTCTGAAGATCCTCTGGGAGCACCTGAACGAGCGCAATGAAAACGTGTGAGGCATCTTGTGTCTGTCAGTACCAGCAGGCAACATAGTCTGACTGGGTAGCATGACAGTGTCTTTCCAAGTCTGATACCATGAAGTCCCTAGTCATATGGCAGGTTGAGTGTTTCCCAGAGGAGTCTTTGATTACCTCCCCCTACACCAGCCGAACTAGCACTGACTTTAGTTTAGTGAAAAAGCTTTGATTGAGTGGTGTGAGGATATTTTGAAAGAGATATAGAAACTTTGGAATAACCAACATTATTATCAGTGCAATTTGTCCTGCCATGGACAGAGGAAGCGTTATCCATCTCTCTATTTGTTCAGTTGGTTTGGCGAGCATAGGGCCATATTTCGCTAATATTATCTGGTGTTTATCCCTGTGAAGTATAATCACAAAGTATCGGACCAAGCCATCACACCATCGTATGTGGTAGTCTATTGTTGGCCTGCTGGTGGTTGCAATCAGCAGAAGCATCTCAGATTTGGATCAATTAATGCATACGCATGATAAATCTCCAAATATCCTATCTCATCTATAATCGATGCAAGGATCACACCTGGGTCTATAATGAAGAGAAGTATATCATCAGTGTACATTGATAATAGTACACGTTTATTTGGAAATGTGATCCAAGGATGTGTATGCGCAGCCTGCAGTCTGGCGGCCAGGGTCTCCATGGCAAGCGCAAAAGAAAAGTGGCAAAAGGGGGCCCCCCCGCCTCTGCAGATTGAAAAGGAGGCTGAATAACAGCCATTCATACTGATCCTAGCTAGGGGATTGATATATAGCAATTTAATTAAATTTAGGATTTTGTGAGGTATGCCTAGGACAGGGAACAGGAAGGGCCAGTCAAGGAAATCGAATGCCTATTCGGTGTGAAGAGGATCACTGTTGCAGTCACTTCTGGATGGATCTGCAACATGACTACAAAGAAGGTACATAGATTATGTGTGGCTCTGCCTGATATAAATACTGATTGTTCCCATAGAACCAGGCTGGACATCAATGGAACCAACCTATTTGTGACGATCTGTGCAAGTATTTTGTTATCTAAGTTCAGGAGAGACCGTGATCTGTAGGACTGACAGAGTTATCCATCTTTGTCATGTTCAGTATAGCTTCCCTCGTGGTAGGAGGGAGCTAGTAGTGAATATTCATCCTTGCACAATTATATGTTGCTAGCTCCTTATTAGGTTATTAGGGGCTTACATCCTGCCTTCCTTTCTTATTGGTCAGTGTGCTTGTCAATTTACTTTTCTTCTTTTGTATTGGTCGAAGGCGTTCTTTTCCTGTTGTTCCATGTGTCTTATCAGTCTCCCGTGGCCCAAGTATTCCCTCTCATCCTCTGCTTGTCGCTTTGATGGGTGGAACTTCTTTAATTTGCTTGCTGCACAGCGTTTATTGTTTAGCTTTCATTATCTTCTTTTGCCTGAACATATTAAAAGCGTGCTTTCAAACATCATTTTTGGACGGCTGCACACATTTAAAACGTGGCTTCTTGCAGTATTTTGATGGCTTTCTCTGACGACTGCACACATTTAAAGCATGCTTTATCACAACATTTTGTTGCATGTAAAGCATACTTTCACACCGATGTTTTTTTTTTGTATTCGAAGAAGTCTATTTTTTAAAAAAAATAATTCATTGTTTTCTTTGAGCAGACTCCTTTGTTTCACCCTTTGCCTGCTTTCTTCTGAAGCTGAGTCCTTGTAAATAATGTTTGCATGGCTGCATGCATTTAAAGTAGGCTTTTGTTTGAGCAACAATTTCTTCTATCTAATCTTAACCTCAACACACATTGTGAATGTTTTTGAGAACTCCATGGTTTATTCATTTTTGGGGTGCACTGACTTGTTTTAACCCCTTCCAAGCTCATGACGGAATGGTTCCGTCATGAGCACAAGTTCAAGTGTGCTCATGACTGAACCATTCCGTCATGAGCACACTTTCAAAAAATCCCTCTGCTGTAAACAGCAGAGGGATTTCCCTTTTTTATTTTTTGCTTTGGGAGGTGGGGAAGAGCTTCTCCAACCTCCTAAAGTATGGTTAGGGTTTTCATTGCAATGACGATCGCGTGCATGGCGCGCTGTGGTCATTACAATGAAAACGAAACTGAAGCTTAGTTTCAGTTTCACTGTTTCGGTGCTTGTGGGGCTATCTCAGCCCCCGAGCACCGAAAAACATGGGAGAGGTATCGTTGGAAAAGGGAGAATCTCCACTTTCCAATGGTACCCTTCCCTAGTGGATCCCTGCTTTGGGATCGCCCCAGGAGGGCGATCCCCAAGCAGGGATCCACCCACTAGCCACCAGGGAGGGGGGAGCGGCCCCTTGGGCAAGGGTCTTTGCTCCCCCCATACAATTTTGCCAGACAGCCTTTCTGCCCCCCCAGGGGGGGCAGAAAGCACCCTAGATGCCAGGGATTTTTTTTATAGGCCAGGGGTGGGGGCTGCCCAGAATGGGCATGCCACTGCCCCCACCCTACCCCCAAAGAAGGAATAAGACTTTCTGCCCCCCCCCTGGGAGGCAGATGGGGCAATAGCCCCTTATCTGCCCCCGGGGGGGCAGAAAGCCCACTAGGCCCCAGGGATTTTTTTAAATCTGTATGTAGGGATGGGGGCTGCTCAGAATGGGCATGCCAATGCCCCCACCCTACACTCCAAAGAAGGAATAAGACTTTCTGCCCCCCCCTGGGAGGCAGATGGGGCAATAGCCCCTTATCTGCCCCCGGGGGGGCAGAAAGCCCACTAGGCACCAGGGATTTTTTTCCTCCAAAGTTCGGGGCGGGTGCTGCCTAGCATAGGCATGCCAATGCCCCCCCAAAAAATGCCAGTCTTTCTGCCCCCCCAGGAGGCAGATGGGGGCAGTAGCCCCTGATCTGCCCCCGGGGGGGCAGAAAGCCTACTAGGCACCAGGGATTTTTTTTATATACTTAGGGGTGGGGCTGCCCAGAATGGGCATGCCAATGCTCCCACCCTCAAAATATTACCACAGTCTTTCTGCCCCCCCCGGTAGGCAGATGGGGATAATAGCCCCTTATCCGCCCCCTCGGGGGGCAGAATCCCACTAGGCACCAGGGGTATATTTTTTTCAAAATTCAGGGGTGGGGTTGCCCAGAATGGGTATGCCAAGTCCCCCACCCCAAAAAATAATGCCACAGTCTTTCTACCCCCCAGGAGGCAGATGGGGGCAGTAGCCCCTGATCTACCCCCGGGGGCAGAGAGTCACTAGGCGCCAGCGATTATGCTGGCTTTTTTATACGCAGGGGTGGGGGCTGCCCAGAATGGGCATCCCAATGTTCCCATCCACCCAAACAAATAGCCACAGTCTTTCTTCCCCCCTTGGGGGCATTTTGGGGCAATAGCCCCAGATTTCCCCTACTCCCCAGGGCGGCAGAAAGCCCACTAGGCACAGACTTTTTTTCGGAATGTGCCTACCTGTGGATTTTGGGTCCTAGCGCAGCTGGTACCCAAGGAAACCTAGCAAACCTATACATTTTTGAAAACTAGACACCCAGGGGAATCCAGGATGTGGTGACTTGTCTGGCTCTCACTCGGTTCTTTTACCCAGAATCCCTTGCAAACCTCAAACTTTGTAAAACAAAAACAAATTTTCCTCACATTTCTGTGATGGAAAGTTCTGGAATCTGCGTGGATCCACAAAATTCCACCCACCCCGCATCCCCCAAAGTCTTCAGAGAAAAATGGTACCTCACTTGTGTGGGTAGGCCTAGTGCCCGCGACAGGAAACGGCCCAAAACGCATCATGGACACACCACATTTTCACAGTGAAAACTGACCCTTTTTTTGCAAAGTGCATAGCTGTAGATTTTGAACCCTAGCTCTGCAGGCACCTAGGGAAACCTAGCAAACCTATACATTTATGAAAACTAGACACCCAGGGGAATACAGGATGGGGTGACGTGTCTGGCTTTCACCAGGTTCTGTTACCCAGAATCCCTTGCAAACCTCAAACTTTGTAAAAAAAAAAAATACATTTTCCTCACATTTCTGTGGTGGAAAGTTCTGGAATCTGCGTGGATCCACAAAATTCCACCCATCCCGCATTCCCCAAAGTCTTCCGAGAAAAATGGTACCTCACTTGTGTGGGTAGGCCTAGTGCCCGCCACAGGAAATGGCCCAAAACGCAACGTGGACACACCACATTTTCACAGTGAAAACTGACCCTTTTTTTGCAAAGTGCCTAGCTGTAGATTTTGAACCCTAGCTCTGCCAGCACCTAGTGAAACCTAGGAAACATATACATTTTTTAATACTAGCCACCCAGGGGAATCCAGGATAGGGTGACTTGTCTGGCTCTCACCAGGTTATGTTACCCAGAGTCCCTTGCAAACCTCAAACTTTGTAGAAAAAAAATAAATTTCCTCACTTTTCTGTGATGGAAAGTTCTGGAATCTGTGGGGATCCACAAATTTCCTACCACCCAGCGTTTCCCCAGGTCTCCCAATAAAGATGGTACCTCACTCTTGTGGGTGGGTCAAGTACCCGCGACAGGCAAGGGCCCAAAACATATTGTGGAGACATCAAAATTACCTATCACAAAACGATCTGCTTTTGCAAAGGGGGTCACATGAGTTTTTGGTCCCGGGCTTGGCGGCCATCTAGGGAAACCTACCAAACCCACACATTTCTGAAAACTAGAGAACCAGGAGAGTCCAGGGAGGTATGTATTGCGTGGATCCCCCAACGTTTCCCTACCCAAAATCCCCTGCAAACCTCAAATTTTGATGAAAAAATCAAATTTTTCTCAAATTTCTGTGTGGGAAAGTTCTGGAATCTGCATGGGTCCACAAATTTCCTACTACCCAGCGTTCCCCAGGTCTACCGATAAAAATGGTACCTCACTCGCTTGGGTGGGTCAAGTACCAGCGACAGGCAAGGGCCCAAAACGTATTGAGGCGACATCAAAATTACCTATCAGAAAAAAACCTGGTTTTGCAAGGGGGTCACCTGGGGTTTTGGCCCCGGGCTCGGGGGCCATCTTGGGAAATTACCAAACCCACACATTTCTGAAAACTAGACACCTGGGGGAGTCCAGCGAGGTATGGCTTGCATGGATCCCTCAACGTTTTCCTACCCAGAATCCCCTGCAAACCTCAAATTTAGCTGATAAAAACCACATTTTCCACATATTTATGTGTGGAATCACCGTGCTGGCACGAATGTTCTACCCCACAGCGTTCTCCTCAGTCTCCCGAGTAAAATGATACTTCAATGATACATACGTTTTAGGCCCTTGCCTGTCGCGGGTACTTGACCCACCCACGCGAGTGAGGTACCATTTTTCTCAGAAGACTTTGGGGAATGCGGGGTGGGTGGAATATTGTGGATCCACGCAGATTCCACAACTTTCCACCACAGAAATGTGAGAAACATTTGGCGGCATATTCACAAGGACTTATCGCCGAGTTAGCGACACTTTATCGCAGCCAAAGTGGCGATAGAGTTATCGCCCCATTCACAAGCTGGTGCTAACAGCCGATACCGAGCGATACCAAAGGGGATGATGGACGGAGCGTTAGAGCAAATCAAACACTCACCCCCAGTCAACTGATCTGGGTTTAATCCATCATCATTCTTTAGCTCACTCCACCACCCCAGTTCAGACATGGCCATATGCAAATCAGTCTGACCCTGTGCCTCATGGGAACAGTCCAGCCCGAACTGCCAAGCCATGTCTTCCCTGGACCGGAAACAAGCATCCTGGGACCGGTTTCGGGTTCAAAACCCTCATCAGCCAGACTATCTTGAATCCAGTGGCAAAGTGAGCAAGGGACCCACGTCTGGGCATATCCTGCCAACTTAGGGCGAACAAAGCGATACCAAAGAGGAGGATGGACGGAGCGTTAGAGCAAATCAAACACTCACCCCCAGTCAACTGATCTGGGTTTAATCCATCATCATTCTTTAGCTCACTCCACCACCCCAGTTCAGACATGGCCATATGCAAATCAGTCTGACCCTGTGCCTCATGGGAACAGTCCAGCCCGAACTGCCAAGCCATGTCTTCCCTGGACCGGAAACAAGCATCCTGGGACCGGTTTCGGGTTCAAAACCCTCATCAGCCAGACTATCTTGAATCCAGTGGCAAAGTGAGCAAGGGACCCACGTCTGGGCATACCCTGCCAACTTGGATCGAACAAAGCGATACCAAAGGGGATGATGGACGGAGCGTTAGAGCAAATCAAACACTCACCCCCAGTCAACTGATCTGGGTTTAATCCATCATCATTCTTTAGCTCACTCCACCACCCCAGTTCAGACATGGCCATATGCAAATCAGTCTGACCCTGTGCCTCATGGGAACAGTCCAGCCCGAACTGCCAAGCCATGTCTTCCCTGGACCGGAAACAAGCATCCTGGGACCGGTTTCGGGTTCAAAACCCTCATCAGCCAGACTATCTTGAATCCAGTGGCAAAGTGAGCAAGGGACCCACGTCTGGGCATACCCTGCCAACTTAGGGCGAACAAAGCGATACCAAAGGGGATGATGGACGGAGCGTTAGAGCAAATCAAACACTCACCCCCAGTCAACTGATCTGGGTTTAATCCATCATCATTCTTTAGCTCACTCCACCACCCCAGTTCAGACATGGCCATGTGCAAATCAGTCTGACCCTGTGCCTCATGGGAACAGTCCAGACCGAACTGCCAAGCCATGTCTTCCCTGGACCGGAAACAAGCATCCTGGGACCGGTTTCGGGTTCAAAACCCTCATCAGCCAGACTATCTTGAATCCAGTGGCAAAGTGAGCAAGGGACCCACGTCTGGGCATACCCTGCCAACTTAGGGCGAACAAAGCGATACCAAAGGGGATGATGGACGGAGCGTTAGAGCAAATCAAACACTCACCCCCAGTCAACTGATCTGGGTTTAATCCATCATCATTCTTTAGCTCACTCCACCACCCCAGTTCAGACATGGCCATATGCAAATCAGTCTGACCCTGTGCCTCATGGGAACAGTCCAGCCCGAACTGCCAAGCCATGTCTTCCCTGGACCGGAAACAAGCATCCTGGGACCGGTTTCGGGTTCAAATCCCTCATCAGCCAGACTATCTTGAATCCAGTGGCAAAGTGAGCAAGGGACCCACGTCTGGGCATACCCTGCCAACTTAGGGCGAACAAAGCGATACCAAAGGGGATGATGGACGGAGCGTTAGAGCAAATCAAACACTCACCCCCAGTCAACTGATCTGGGTTTAATCCATCATCATTCTTTAGCTCACTCCACCACCCCAGTTCAGACATGGCCATATGCAAATCAGTCTGACTCTGTGCCTCATGGGAACAGTCCAGCCCGAACTGCCAAGCCATGTCTTCCTGGACCGAAACAAGCATCCTGGGACCAGTTTCGGGTTCAAAACCCTCATCAGCCAGACTATCTTGAATCCAGTGGCAAAGTGAGCAAGGGACCCACGTCTGGGCATACCCTGCCAACTTAGGGCGAACAAAGCGATACCAAAGGGGATGATGGACGGAGCGTTAGAGCAAATCAAACACTCACCCCCAGTCAACTGATCTGGGTTTAATCCATCATCATTCTTTAGCTCACTCCACCACCCCAGTTCAGACATGGCCATATGCAAATCAGTCTGACCCTGTGCCTCATGGGAACAGTCCAGCCCGAACTGCCAAGCCATGTCTTCCCTGGACCGGAAACAAGCATCCTGGGACTGGTTTCGGGTTCAAAACCCTCATCAGCCAGACTATCTTGAATCCAGTGGCAAAGTGAGCAAGGGACCCACGTCTGGGCATACCCTGCCAACTTAGGGCGCACAAAGCGATACCAAAGGGGATGATGGACGGAGAGTTAGAGCAAATCAAACACTCACCCCCAGTCAACTGATCTGGGTTTAATCCATCATCATTCTTTAGCTCACTCCACCACCCCAGTTCAGACATGGCCATATGCAAATCAGTCTGACCCTGTGCCTCATGGGAACAGTCCAGACCGAACTGCCAAGCCATGTCTTCCCTGGACCGGAAACAAGCATCCTGGGACCGGTTTCAGGTTCAAAACCCTCATCAGCCAGACTATCTTGAATCCAGTGGCAAAGTGAGCAAGGGACCCACGTCTGGGCATACCCTGCCAACTTAGGGCGAACAAAGCGATACCAAAGGGGATGATGGACGGAGCGTTAGAGCAAATCAAACACTCACCCCCAGTCAACTCATCTGGGTTTAATCCATCATCATTCTTTAGCTCACTCCACCACCCAGTTCAGACATGGCCATATGCAAATCAGTCTGACCCTGTGCCTCATGGGAACAGTCCAGCCCGAACTGCCAAGCCATGTCTTCCCTGGACCGGAAACAAGCATCCTGGGACCGGTCTCGGGTTCAAAACCCTCATCAGCCAGACTATCTTGAATCCAGTGGCAAAGTGAGCAAGGGACCCACGTCTGGGCATACCCTGCCAACTTAGGGCGAACAAAGCGATACCAAAGGGGATGATGGACGGAGCGTTAGAGCAAATCAAACACTCACCCCCAGTCAACTGATCTGGGTTTAATCCATCATCATTCTTTAGCTCACTCCACCACCCCAGTTCAGACATGGCCATATGCAAATCAGTCTGACCCTGTGCCTCATGGGAACAGTCCAGCCCGAACTGCCAAGCCATGTCTTCCCTGGACCTGAAACACGCATCCTGGGACCGGTTTCGGGTTCAAAACCCTCATCAGCCAGACTATCTTGAATCCAGTGGCAAAGTGAGCAAGGGACCCACGTCTGGGCATACCCTGCCAACTTAGGGCGAACAAAGTGATACCAAGGGGATGATGGACGGAGCGTTAGAGCAAATCAAACACTCACCCCCAGTCAACTGATCTGGGTTTAATCCATCATCATTCTTTAGCTCACTCCACCACCCCAGTTCAGACATGGCCGTATGCAAATCAGTCTGACCCTGTGCCTCATGGGAACAGTCCAGCCCGAACTGCCAAGCCATGTCTTCCCTGGACCGGAAACAAGCATCCTGGGACCGGCTTCGGGTTCAAAACCCTCATCAGCCAGACTATCTTGAATTCAGTGGCAAAGTGAGCAAGGGACCCACGTCTGGGCATACCCTGCCAACTTAGGGCGAACAAAGCGATACCAAAGGGGATGATGGACGGAGCGTTAGAGCAAATCAAACACTCACCCCCAGTCAACTGATCTGGGTTTAATCCATCATCATTCTTTAGCTCACTCCACCACCCCAGTTCAGACATGGCCATATGCAAATCAGTCTGACCCTGTGCCTCATGGGAACAGTCCAGCCCGAACTGCCAAGCCATGTCTTCCCTGGACCGGAAACAAGCATCCTGGGACCGGTTTCGGGTTCAAAACCCTCATCAGCCAGACTATCTTGAATCCAGTGGCAAAGTGAGCAAGGGACCCACGTCTGGGCATACCCTGCCAACTTAGGCGAACAAAGCGATACCAGATCAGTTGACTGGGGGTGAGTGTTTGATTAGCTCAAGCGCTCCGTCCATCATCCCCTTTGGTATCGCTTTGTTCGCCCTAAGTTGGCAGGGTATGCCCAGACGTGGGTCCCTTGCTCACTTTGCCACTGGATTCAAGCTAGCCTGGCTGATGACGGCTGAATGGCCAGAAACCGGTCCCAGGATGCTTGTTTCCGGTCCAGGGAAGACATGGCTTGGCAGTTTGGGCTGGACTGTTTCCATGAGGCACAGGGTCAGACTGATTTGCATATGGCCATGTCTGAACTGGGGTGGTGGAGTGAGCTAAAGAATGATGATGGATTAAACCCAGATCAGTTGAGTAGGGGTGAGTGTTTGATTAGCTCAAGCGCTCCGTCCATCATCCCCTTTGGTATCGCTTTGTTCGCCCTAAGTTGGCAGGGTATGCCCAGACGTGGGTCCCTTGCTCACTTTGCCACTGGATTCAAGCTAGCCTGGCTGATGACGGCTGAATGGCCAGAAACCGGTCCCAGGATGCTTGTTTCCGGTCCAGGGAAGACATGGCTTGGCAGTTTGGGCTGGACTGTTTCCATGAGGCACAGGGTCAGACTGATTTGCATATGGCCATGTCTGAACTGGGGTGGTGGAGTGAGCTAAAGAATGATGATGGATTAAACCCAGATCAGTTGAGTAGGGGTGAGTGTTTGATTAGCTCAAGCGCTCCGTCCATCATCCCCTTTGGAATCGCTTTGTTCGCCCTAAGTTGGCAGGGTATGCCCAGACGTGGGTCCCTTGCTCACTTTGCCACTGGATTCAAGCTAGCCTGGCTGATGACGGCTGAATGGCCAGAAACCGGTCTTGGGATGCTTGTTTCCGGTCCAGGGAAGACATGGCTTGGCAGTTCGGGCTGGACTGTTCCCATGAGGCACAGGGTCAGACTGATTTGCATATGGCCATGTCTGAACTGGGGTGGTGGAGTGAGCTAAAGAATGATGATGGATTAAACCCAGATCAGTTGACTGGGGGTGAGTGTTTGATTAGCTCAAGCGCTCCGTCCATCATCCCCTTTGGTATCGCTTTGTTCGCCCTAAGTTGGCAGGGTATGCCCAGACGTGGGTCCCTTGCTCACTTTGCCACTGGATTCAAGCTAGCCTGGCTGATGATGGCTGAATGGCCAGAAACCGGTCCCAGGATGCTTGTTTCCGGTCCAGGGAAGACATGGCTTGGCAGTTCGGGCTGGACTGTTCCCATGAGGCACAGGGTCAGACTGATTTGCATATGGCCATGTCTGAACTGGTGTGGTGGAGTGAGCTAAAGAATGATGATGGATTAAACCCAGATCAGTTGACTGGGGGTGAGTGTTTGATTAGCTCAAGCGCTCCGTCCATCATCCCCTTGGTATCGCTTGTTCGCCCTAAGTTGGCAGGGTATGCCCAGACGTGGGTCCCTTGCTCACTTTGCCACTGGATTCAAGCTAGCCTGGCTGATGACGGCTGAATGGCCAGAAACCGGTCCCAGGATGCTTGTTTCCGGTCCAGGGAAGACATGGCTTGGCAGTTCGGGCTGGACTGTTCCCATGAGGCACAGGGTCAGACTGATTTGCATATGGCCATGTCTGACCTGGGGTGGTGGAGTGAGCTAAAGAATGATGATGGATTAAACCCAGATCAGTTGACTGGGGGTGAATGTTTGATTAGCTCAAGCGCTCCGTCCATCATCCCCTTTGGTATCGCTTTGTTCGCCCTAAGTTGGCAGGGTATGCCCAGACGTGGGTCCCTTGCTCACTTTGCCACTGGATTCAAGCTAGCCTGGCTGATGACAGCTGAATGGCCAGAAACCGGTCCCAGGATGCTTGTTTCCGGTCCAGGGAAGACATGGCTTGGCAGTTCGGGCTGGACTGTTCCCATGAGGCACAGGGTCCGACTGATTTGCATATGGCCATGTCTGAACTGGGGTGGTGGAGTGAGCTAAAGAATGATGATGGATTAAACCCAGATCAGTTGACTGGGGGTGAGTGTTTGATTAGCTCAAGCGCTCCGTCCATCATCCCCTTTGGTATCGCTTGTTCGCCCTAAGTTGGCAGGGTATGCCCAGACGTGGATCCCTTGCTCACTTTGCCACTGGATTCAAGCTAGCCTGGCTGATGACGGCTGAATGGCCAGAAACCGGTCCCAGGATGCTTGTTTCCGGTCCAGGGAAGACATGGCTTGGCAGTTCGGGCTGGACTGTTCCCATGAGGCACAGGGTCAGACTGATTTGCATATGGCCATGTCTGAACTGGGGTGGTGGAGTGAGCTAAAGAATGATGATGGATTAAACCCAGATCAGTTGACTGGGGTGAGTGTTTGATTAGCTCAAGCGCTCCGTCCATCATCCCCTTTGGTATCGCTTTGTTCGCCCTAAGTTGGCAGGGTATGCCCAGACGTGGGTCCCTTGCTCACTTTACCACTGGATTCAAGCTAGCCTGGCTGATGACGGCTGAATGGCCAGAAACCGGTCCCAGGATGCTTGTTTCCGGTCCAGGGAAGACATGGCTTGGCAGTTCGGTCTGGACTGTTCCCATGAGGCACAGGGTCAGACTGATTTGCATATGGCCATGTCTGAACTGGGGTGGTGGAGTGAGCTAAAGAATGATGATGGATTAAACCCAGATCAGTTGACTGGGGGTGAGTGTTTGATTAGCTCAAGCGCTCCGTCCATCATCCCCTTTGGTATCGCTAACAGCCGATACCGCCAGTTACCCTGCGATAGCAGCCGCAAAAAACATCGCCACGGATGACACTGGCAACTATCGCTGATGAGATGCAGAGTAGGCATTACTGTGCAAAAAGCCGCGCAAACACCACTTCGAAATATTCTCAACGACCAGCCAGATCGGCGATAAGAACCCAAAACAGGCGATAAGGCGCATTAGCAGCAGGGATTTAACACCTGCTCTTACCTGGTGTTAAGTCGGACGACAACCTGCACCACAAAAGGGAGCCCAGACCAGAGCCACACCTGAAGAACAACAGATGCCATGGAGCTACTGATCATGCAGCTAGGAGCCCCAAGAGGGCCACAACACCCACCGCCACCACACCCAGGCCCGCCACCCCCCCCAGACCCCGCGGCCCCCCCCCGGACTACCACAGAGGCAGCGCAGACAAAGACAGCGGACCTATAGAAAACGCACCAGCCTCACAGACTTAAAGCCAGAGGAAGTCATTGCCCACTACAGGCTCAAAAGGACAACCATCGTCCGCATACTGACCCACATTGCCCACAGGCTGACGGTACCAACACAGCGGACAACCAACATCCCTCCGCAGACAAAGCTGCTGGCTGTGGTGCACCTGTTGGCCTCTGGTACATTCCAACCAACAACTGCCAGAGTCGGAGGAGTCTCACAGCCAGCCCTATCCAAGTTCATCACACCTGTCTTGAATGCCATCATCAGCTTGGTACCCCAGTACCTTCACTTCCCCCACACTGTGCAGGAACAGCTGGAGACCAAGCAAGGCTTCTACGCCATAGCTGGCTTCCCACACATGTTGGGGGCAATCGACTGCACACATGTACTCCTCGTGCCCCCTGCCGACACAGCACACAATTACCGCAACAGGAAGCACACGCATTCCATCAATGTGCAGGCAATAGTGGACCACCGGGGACTTCTTCAACTATGTCGTCGCCAACTACCCAGGCAGTGTGCATGATTCCTTCATCTTCCAACAGTCCATCATCCACCAGCGCTTTGAGGCTGGCACCTATGGGAATGCATTGCTCGTTGGTAAGTACCAAATGAACACACCACACACCTCAACTCCACAGTCATGCAAGTCACGACTCTGGGAATGCTCACGTCACAAACTCACATACAACATGCCAAACAACATCCCCACCTACCACACACGACAGCACAACTTACCGTAGTAACCTGGGCTAGCCATGTACACAAGCCATCAACGGCATGGCACCTCAGCCACACAATAGCAGAATGTGGGGAGAGGTGGGAACCAGGCATGTGCGAAGGAGGCATGTAACCCATGAATGAGAATGCACACAATGCCAAGTGTGGCGTTGATGTGCTGGCCAGACTGCAGTATGCAGACCACAGACATGGCCATGTCGACACATACTGCTGGAGTGTAGTGGACAGTGGACGCAACCATGTCACCCCAGGCAGTGGGGAAGATCGCGGAAATGTAGCTTGTTACGTCCCCCTGTAAGCGTGAGCGGAGTGGGCTGGCCCGGCGTACGCCAGGCCAGCGTAGGGGTGTGAATAAAAAGCCTGTTGCTCTGGGCGTGGTTCTCTTCCGGAATGGCCAACGTGTCTGCCAGGGTGGCGCCTCTCAGCCCACCACTAGGCCGACGCCGTGAGCGGCGGTGCCTGCGATCCTGTGCGCCTGCTGCACCCCAGGCCGCTGGTCCCCAGACCCGTCTTGGCCGCCCCTGCGCAACCAGGCCTCACTGCTCACCTGCCGACACCGGCGTGTGTCAAAGAGGGCCCACCACGTGCCGGTGCAAGCTCCAAGCCCGAGGCCCGCGACCATGGCAGCCTCCTCAGACCATCACGGCCTCCGCGACACAGGCCCATAGCACTCCTTTCTCGTTGACATACTCCACCGCTGCCTCCGGCCTACACTACGGTCCAGTAGGTCACACATTTGGAACTGAGTCTTGATTTCATTATGGCCGAGTTCATATGTTTATGGCAGCGTTTATATCACTGTACTCCCTTCGATCTGGTGCCACCAACTCTGTGCATCGCAAGCCAACGACACGTGTCTGTGGGCCCTTTCTGACTACTGCCTTCGGCCTACACTGTGGTCCAGTAGGTCACACATCTGGAACTGAGTCTTGATTTCATTATGACCGAGTTCATATGTTTATGGCAGCGTTTATATCACTGTACTCCCTTCGATCTGGTGCCACCAACTCTGTGCATCGCAAGCCAACGACTCGTGTCTGTGGGCCCTTTCTGACTACTGCCTTCGGCCTACACTGCGCTCAAGTAGGTCACACATTTGGAACTGAGTCTTGATTATGCAATGGCTGAGTCCATATCATTGTACGCAAGGAGAGGAGTAAGAGGAAGACGCGGTTCAGTCCGGAGGAAAAAAGGATCATCGTCATGGAGGTGATCGAACACTACCAACAACTGCTCTGGTGCCACTAACTCTGTGCATCGCAAGCCAACGACACATGGCTGTGGGCCCCTGCTGACCGCTGCCTCCGGCCTACACACTCGCCCAAGTAGGTCACACATTTGGAACTGAGTCTTGCTATTATCATGGCAGGGTTTATACCATTGTACAGGCCTCATCGCAGACTGCATCCCCTTTCAGCTCTGGTGCCACTAACTCTGTGCCACGAAATTCATGGACACTCTCTGGTTGAACTTTGGTGGCATCTGAGTCTATGGCCTGGGGGTTGTCTTCATCATCATGTAGCTGATACTGACTTGGTGTAAAAATGAGTCTGTAGCATTCATCTCCTCCATATTGCCTGTTTCTGCTTGGTTCTGCCCTCTGCATCATGCCCTGGAAGAACACCTTCCACTGTCCCCCGAAACACTGCGCGACATTCACCTTCGACACCGACGAGGACCCGCTCAGCTCCCGTGGCCCTACCTCAGTGCACCGCAAGTCACCGTCCCGTGGCGGTGTGCCTGTGCCGGCCGCAGTGCATCCGGGGCCACTAACTCTGTGCAGCTCAAGTCATGGACCCTTGCTGTTTGAACTTTGAAGTTCTGATTGTCTGATCACTGTTGTAGTTGTTGCCAGCACCAACAACTCCCTGAGGGCTGGCTTACACTCACCCTACACCCATCCAGCACAGGCGTCACTGGACATGTGGCCCTGGCAGTGAAAGGGGCCGGGCGCATGTGCCTGTAGCTAGTTCCACAAACTATCTAAGTGTGTCCGTGTGGTCATTATGTATGCATGAGGGCCCCGGGCCCTACCACATGACATTGTGCTGTGTACAGTGGACGCAACCATGTCACCTCAGGCAGTGGGGAAGACCTGGGACATGTAGCTGTGTCGTACCCCCCTGTAAGCGTAAGCGTGGTGGGCTGGCGTATGACAGTCCAGCGTAGGGGTGTAGATAATCAGCCCTGGGCTCTGGGCGTTGCTAAGTGTTGGCCTTGCCAAGGAAGTGACTAATGCGTGTGTTTCTGTTGTAGTGTCGGCGCCACCCGTCCCGCAATGGACAATGTTGCGATGTAGCATGCCCCCGGAGTGCGGGCTCGGCCGAAGGGATAAATGAAGGAGCGCAAGCCCGCTCGGGGTCCGGGATCATACATGCCAACTGTTGTGTGTGTCGCTATTACCGCAGCATAGGCCAAAGGTCTACCCTCAACCGCATCGCGAGTTCAGCCAGCCATGAACTCTACATCTGTGTTCGCCCTATCCTTACCATAGGCCCACACACACGTGGCTGCCCACCTTCAACGCACAACATCACAGTGTCGTTGTCAGGCTTGTGGACATGCGCCGACAGGCATGACAATGGTGTGCCGTAGAAGTGTAAGTGATGCAACCGCGCTGCGCACACTAGTAAATAGGCTCGGGGGGAGGGAGGAGCAGCAGTGAGGCTACGTAATACACATTGATGCCGCTCATTTGCTACAAGCAGTACCTGTCAAACAGGAATCACTAAGTCACACATATCACACACCGATGAACTAGTGAGCCTGCCAACACATCATGCAGAACCAACTTTTGACTCATGTCTCTATGCACTGTCACAGGTGATCAAGGATATGCACTCTGCCCTTGGATGATGACACCCCTCCGAGCCCCGCACACAGGCCCAGAGGCAGTACAATGCGGACCACAAACGCACCAGGGGCATTGTGGAACGCATATTTGGCGTGTTGAAGTCACGTTTCAGGTGCCTGGACATCACAGGTGGAAGGCTCCTGTACAGCCCAGGCATCATGGGCAAGATGATCGTTGCATGTTGTGTGTTGCACAACATATGTGTGCGCACCAATGCCCCATGGCTACAAGTGCCAGATGCACCGGACGATGATGAGGAAGATGAGGCAGGTGGACCACACCCCACTGCAGCAGCAGCAAGACTAGCCCGTAGGAACACCATCATTGACAATTTCTTCACATGAGCACGTCACATTGTCACAGTCCTTAGCAATCATGGGACAGTGCAAAATTACCACAGGCACAGCATGTGCAAATAAACTCATTACAACACACATTCCCTGTGTGCAGGTTACTCCTCTGTACAAGCACATCACTCCGACAAGTGTAAGTGCAACATGAGGTGCTAACTATCTCACTAATTGGAAATAGATGGTGAGTGTGTCACCTCTGTACAGAGAGGCTGTTTGGGTGTCACGTATTCGAAATGCCATTTCTGTGTATCAAAGATAGTACGGAATCCCACTCATCAGCGTTTCACATGTGTCCCAAATCATTACATATAGGCTGTCATTTGTGACCTACAATTGACAACAGGGCTACTTTTGGGGTCAAATATGTACCACCATGATGCAGGGATGCACCCTGTGGCTCGAGTCCCACAACATGAGCTACATGGACGTAAGGGGGAATCACTGCCCCTACATTCGTCCATGCTTTCATACTTGATTAATCATAGACATGACACATCTGTGTGTATCAGAATGTATTATTCACGTTCAGTGGAGTGTTGAGGCTGTCTCAGTACTGGGCCATGAAGACAACACTTTACAATGTTGCCCCGTGGAGGGCCAGCCTGAGTCCTTTAGGGATTGACAAGTTACTCGGAAGGGGAAGAGTCCAGTCCGGAGGCTGATTGCTGTGTCATTGTTGAGCATACAAGATATGGCAGTCCATGTCGAGGTCCAAGGTTAGTGTCGCAGAGTGTGTCGGGGGACAGTGGAAGGTGTTATTCCAGGGCATGATGCAGAGGGAAGACCCAAGCAGTCACAAGCCATATGGCGGAGATGAATGCTACTGCTTCCTCCTTACCACTAAGGCAGATTCATCCTCATTTTCGTCCTCTGACGTTTCATGTGCCTCACATGTGGGTGGTGGTGTTTGGTTTGCAGCACTGTGTGACACTGACACATCAGGGCACGGAGATGTGGATGTAGGATTAGCAGCAGCATTCATCTGCGCAATGTCTTGTGGCATCACTCCCATGATGAGGATCTGTAGGGCATGGCAGATCCCATCTACAGCTTTCTCGTGTGCAGCCGTGGTAGCCATTCTTTGCGCCTGCATCCGCTCCAAGTTCTCCATGACCCTCCTTATGTTTCCCAAATCACAGATGACATCGCTGTAGCCACTCCGACTAGACAGTTGGAGGGCATGGGGTGGACTGTGGGTGTCCGTTAGGCACTGTGAGTGGTCCCTGATGGGACTTAGACACCCACGTATGGCATCTAGTTTGGCTGCCATGAGGTCGAACCCCACCCGCACCTGTTCAGCCAGCACCTTCTGGCAGTCTAACACACGGCGTTGGAACGCCATGTGTTC
Source organism: Calotriton arnoldi (assembly GCA_963921515.1). Taxonomy (NCBI): domain Eukaryota; kingdom Metazoa; phylum Chordata; class Amphibia; order Caudata; family Salamandridae; genus Calotriton; species Calotriton arnoldi. Next base: position 355,307 of record CAWUFW010001599.1, on the reverse strand, counting down.
TTCGGTGAGGTGCTGGGAGCCAGAAGTGGTGGTGGGTGCTTCCTGCTGTGTGGTCTGTGCAGGGGGTGGGATCACCTCGAGGTGCTGGGCTGCCCTGCTACTGGAGGTGGGGTGCGGAGGTTGTCCATGAACCGTTGTAGTTCATCGTAGTCGATGTCCTGGGGGTCGTCTCCATCATCACTGACGTGTTGTAGGGTCTGCTCTGCAGGAGGTGTTGATTGTCCCTCTGCAATGTGAAGGGGAGATGCAGTTTCACAGTGTGCTCCATGTTTCTTGACGCATTGGCGGAGTTTACATACAGACTGCATGACAATGTACATCGTGACTGTTTGTGAGGAGATGCCTATTTGATGCGGGACAGTGGACATTTGTACTACATCACGGATGTGAGGTTGTTCTCGTACATTGTCATCTCACAGTTTCCTGCTATGCCAGGTGTGATTGGCCATTTTGTACACACATGCGGCACCAGTTGTGTCCTGTGTTCTGTTGTGAAAGTGTTGCAGTTTGTACCACATTGTTATTGGTGTTGAGGTGCTCTTATTCTTATGTGTGTGTGCTGCATTGTGGGTGAGTCGCCCCTGCAGCTCTGATTTGGCTGCCCCTTCTCCCTTTCAGGCGGTGTGCCTTTGACTTCTGTGCTTCTACAGTGCTGAGATGTTGCGGGCTTGGGTAAATTGGGCTCTTGGTCGAGTTGTGACTCTTGGGCATGGTTTGTCCGCAGATGTGTTGTTGACGTCAGGGGTTGTTTGTGCACGTGGTTGTGTCAGAGTGTGACCTGCTCCTTTCCGGATGTGGTCCACATTCAGTCACCTCAGTGTCGTGGCGTGCACCATGTCATGGTAATTGGACTGCAGCCATGCTAATAGTCATGCAGTGTCACTTGCATTGTCAGTGTGGCTCACAGCCCGCTGCTTTGCTGGGTTCAGCACATGTGCATGGGTTTGTTGTGAGATTGGTGATGTGTGGGGAGGGCCCCCTCTGGGCACATTGTCGACGGGGGCCTACTTGCTGTTTCTATGTGTGCTGCAGTATGCCAAGGAGATCAGGGACATGATCCAGAGTCATTGTGGGTGTGCAGTGTGCTCTACTTAATTGTGCATGTGTGCCATTGTGCCCATCTCCCCCCGTCGCCCCAGTCCCTGGTCGGTACTCACCCTGTTGATGTTGTGTCAGGTCATGTTGAGCAGTGTCCGGATCCACGACTCCTGGCACCGTATCCCGACTGATGACTGTAGCCACCATTTTCTCCATGTCATCCAGCTCCTGGTGTGCCGCTGGGCCCCACATCCAATCTGCGTTGCTGCTTTCATGTTGGCATCGAGTTTCTTCTTGGTTTTGCCCTTCACATCATTCCAGCGCCTCTTGACCTCTTCCATTGTCCTCCTCAACTCTGCAACTGCATTCACATGGTCCAAGATAGTCTGCCATGTTTGCGTCTTTGTTGCCAATGACACGTTGGAGGTGACGTACAGTTGTTGGTAGTGTTCTGTCACCTCCGTAACGATGATCCTGTTTTCCTGCGGACTGAACCGCGTCTTCCTCTTCCTCTTCTCCTTGGCCTTCCCCGACCCCGAGGTTCCTTGCTGGTCGTCTGTGGGGCTTGTGGGGTCCGCGTTGTCCTCTGCAGTCCGTCCGGGTGCATCCATGGTGCTACGGAGTTTGAATTGTTTTGTGTGTGTTTTTCGGTGCTTTTATAGTGCATTTTCCTGCATGATGCGTGGGAATTGCAGGCCTGTCGCTGGTTATCGCTGATTTTTGTATCGCGATTTGGGGCATCGCAACTTTTTTCGCGTTCGTGTTTCGCATTGTTTCGGCGTCGCGTTAATTTTAACACGGTCATTTGGCGCGCTATCATGAGGCTATCGCATGGTGCCGCCGGGTTGAGAATACATTAACACAGTGTTATTTTCCTGCGATGGGCTGCGATGTGCAAAGTTGCGTTAAGCTAATTTTGCGATGATTATCACACGTTCTTGTGAATATCCCCCTAGGTTTTTTTGACAAAGTTTGAGGTTTGCAAGGGATTCTGGGTAACAGAACCTGGTGAGAGCCAGACAAGTCACCCCATCCTGGATTCCCCTAGGTGTCTAGTTTTCAAAAATGTATAGCTTTGCTAGGTTTCCCTAGGTGACGGCAGAGCTAGGGTTCAAAATCTACAGCTAGGCACTTTGCAAAAAAAGGGTCAGTTTTCACTGTGAAAATGTGGTGTGTCCACGTTGCGTTTTGGGCCGTTTCCTGTCGCGGGCACTAGGCTTACCCACACAAGTGAGGTACCATTTTTCGCGGAAGACTTTGGGGAATGCGGGGTGGGTGGAATTTCGTGGATCCACGCAGATTCCACAACTTTCCACCACAGAAATGTGAGGAAAATATGGGTTTTTTTTTTCAAAGTTTGAGGTTTGCAAGGGATTCTGGGTAACAGAACCTGGTGAGAGCCAGACAAGTCACCTGATCCTGGATTCCCCTGGGTGTCTAGTTTTTGAAAATGTATAGGTTTGCTAGGATTCCCTAGGTGCCGGCAGAGCTAGGGTTCAAAATCTACAGCTAGGCACTTTGCAAGAAAAGAGTCAGTTTTCACTGTAAAAATGAAGTGAGGGGGGGCGCTAGAGGGCACGCTGCGAGATGGCCGCACGATAGTGCAGCTCCGCTGGCCGGAATCAATATCCGACGAACAACAGCGTAGAAGGCGAGCATGGACCTGATAAAGGCGCAAAATCAGACTTCGGAATACTGCTGCTATCAATAATCGCAGTCGGAGATCACTAATATTGAGCAAATCAGCCGGAAACTCCAGTTGAAAGATGCGCGCTCCGCGATCGGAGCCAGCGACAAAATGGCGGCACGGTACAGTGTATGAACTGGGGCGGAGAGATCATCTGTCTCATGGGCACCCCAACGTAGCAAACACCAGCGGGCACTGCATAGTCGAGACTATTGAACGCTCCGGCTATATCCTACAAGACCGCGGTGTTAATTGCCCATGACTATACCGCCACACCGCACAACACGCGCAACGAGCTGAAGTGAAGGCGGCAACGGCAAATGGCGGAGACGGGCGGAATCAGGACCCCCGAGGCAGTGAGGTCAATGACGTAAAAACGCTACTGGATGGAATATGGCCACCGCCTGCAAAGACAAGTGACTCCGGCAAAAACATATAGAGAATCACACTGGTGGAACACACACCTATTTTAAGGCAAGTGCGGTGAAAGTGACGAATATGGGGGACTGGCGACAGACAGCGCGCTGAGTATTCAAGTTCACTGGGAGGCGGCCTACTGCCCACACTGCGCACGGAGAATGCATGCCCCCACAGCTCAAATATTCTGGTGTCCACGATATTGCTAACGCAATTGCCAAACGTATGAGCCCCATCCTTGAGCGATACGCTGTGACAGAGATCGTAGTGTGGAAAGCGGCCCAGGCAGACATATTACGCACGCGTGGCAGCAGAGGCCCGGCCACACCATAATCGCAACGACACCAGGATTGCCGCTTGCTGCGATCACACTATTGCAGTAAGGCAACCCCTTTTCTTCATTAGATTAAAACTGCCACATTACATGAACAATTTCAACCTCCTGCTTAAGAATACGCGCAAGCTATCTGCACTGCTGCAATACGGCTGACGCTATTACAGTGACAGTACTTAATCTCATCCCGTATATTGAAGCACGCCGTAACAAAAAAATGGGCAAAACGGACAAACAACAGCCAAAATTATCGTTTGACGCCCGCCGCACACCCAAGACGACGCTAGCGCACTCTGATACGGAATTGGATATGGAGCAAGCAAGGGACTCAAACATGGAAGCTGCATTACATGCTATTCAGCAAAGTTTGCAAGCCATAGATGGCAAAATCGATACCCTCACTCTACGAGTCGATAACATGGCGGCCAAACTAGATATGCAAGGTGAACGCTTAGACGCCGCGGAACTGCGGATCTCCGCAGTCGAAGACGAATCGGGTGCCACGGCCAAAAAATGCAATGACATGGAAAAGCTTCTGGAAGTAATTAAAAGCAAAAACGAAGATCTAGAAGCGAGATCTCGCCAGAATAACATAAGAATTATGGGTATACCGGAAAGCGCAAACACCGGGCGCTTAGAAACCTTTGTCAAAGATATGCTGCATGAGGTGTTTGGAGCAGCCAGTTTTTCTCCCATGCTCATTATCGAACGGGCACATAGATCATTGGTGCCAAATCCGCCACCAGGAGCCCCACCCCGGCCCATTATATCCCGAATCCTAAACTACAGGGATAGAGACACGATACTGCGATTGGCGCGCGAGAAACAACAAATCATTTATCAAAACTACCACATCTCCTTCTATCCCGATTTTACACTAGCGGTTCAAGCAGCACGCAAGGAATTTGCACCTGTGAAGAAAAAACTACAAGACACGGGCATAGTATATGCCATGCTATACCCTGCGAGACTCCGGGTCACTCATGAGGGACAAATGAAAATATTGTCTACACCGAAAGCAGTAAAGGATTTTATAAAACACGTATCCACCACAAGGAAAACTGCAGAACGTACATTCTCCTCCTCGCAATCAGACTGAAGACGAAGGTAGCTTGTTGAAATGTGTGCACCTAACGGTAAGACTAAGCTGATATAAGCAAGAAGCTCATGGCTGACGGGCGACATCCAGATCAGGACTGTTCAAGGTAGGCCACACACCCTGCAAAAGACACTGGGCTGTACTAAATATGATACACGGACACTGGGACAATGCACACAGCCTTGTGTAAAGACTGCGCAGTACCATGTACTTAGACACAATAATGCGGGGTGGTAGAGGGTTTGGTGGCGTAATGCATTAATGATTGTCTAAATATAAATTGCCATGTACACCCTTACGGATGGGTTAGGACATGAAACGAATGAGGCAAAAGAAGTGCCGGTACTAAGTAAGGCTGGCAGAGATGGCAAGATAACAATATGTCCCAACTGTATTAAAGTGCCTTCAATATTTACTTTGAATATATGCCATCTACTCTACGAATGTCCCGCCTGCATCCGCTCCGCGGATGAAACTACGGGCACCTAGCGGCCCCCCTGAGGGTGCTCCCCGACACAGTGGAAATGTTGTTTATTCTGTTTGGCTGGGCATGTCTTTGGCATGATTGGGATGCTAAAGTGGGTGGGGGGATCAGGGGGATGTTTTTTGACTCAGGCAAAAATACTCGAAGTACAATGCTATCTATTATGGAGAGATGTACCAAATGTTGGAGCAATAGCTGTAGACAAACACTGCACGTTAATTACACAAAAAGGAGCATGATATATTATTTACAAATATGCTACACACTAGGAAATGAATAGCAGAAAGGGATCACCAGTGATCCGGTTATTAACCTGGAATGTTCGGGGCTTAAATAACCCCAGGAAAATAAGGCAGGTGTTCTCATACTTAGACAGGCACCATATTGACGTAGCAATGCTACAAGAGACTCATCTGGCGAAAACTGACAAATGCACTATGGGTGGCAAATGGGCTGAAACTATAATAACATCGTCATATTCGTCCTATTCCAGAGGCGTCATAATACTTGTTAAAAAAGGGATACAACTCACCATAGACCATACTATTACAGATGACCAAGGTAGATATATCATTGCTACCGGACACCTACGGGGAATCCGTGTAGTACTAGTCAACGTTTACGGCCCAAACTTAGACGATCCCGATTTTTCACGAATATCTGGAGAAAATTAAGAGAACTACCAGATATGGAAATATTGTGGGGCGGAGATCTTAATATTTCACTTAATGATGACCAGGATAGATCGGGAACAACAAAAGAACCCCACAAGCGAGCAGTTAAAGTAGTAAAGGATGGCATGACTGACTTTAAATAGTGGATATATGGCGTTTGAGACATCCACACCATTTAGAAAGTACACATACGTCCACGGTGCATAACAGCTGGTCCCGTATTGATTACTGGCTGTCAACGGAGGTAGCCAGCACGTGGGCACGAGATATTCAACACCTCCCGAAGATATTATCGGACCACAAGCCGGTATTGCTTTCCTTAGAACTCCCTAATTACACGCCCCCGCCTTACATATGGCGATTCAATGCCAAAGCACTTCTGGATCCACTCTACAACACCACAATTAGAAATGCAATAGAAGAATACTTTCACCTCAATGAAAACTCAGTCGATGACACAAGTTTGTTGTGGGAAGCTTTTAAAGCCAACATACGTGGCATCTGCATAAGTACAAATGAGGCATACGCGCTCAGCTAACTAAATGTGAGAGCAAGTTCAGACAATTAGAAGAGGAATATGAACATACACACAACACTGCTACACTAGGACGCATTAGAGAAGTGTTGACTGAGTACCAGGAATTTGCTGATAATTAAATTAAATATACAACACAGCGGCAGACAGCTAGAGCATACGGCGAGGGGGGCAGATCAGGACAAATATTGGCACAAAATATATGCAATGCTCGCAAAACGGACACAGTCATTAAAATCAAGGATGCACAGGGAATCACATTACAACACCGCAGATATATTAGAGGCCTTCATGGCAACATACGATCTATATGCGACACGAAACACAGCCAAGGCATCAGAAGTTCTAGCCTACCTAGAAGACGTAACAATAGCATGGCTATCTGATAACCAGAGGGAATATCTAGGGCAACCAATCACGTCCGAGGACGTTAAAGAAGCCATCAAAACACTACCCAATGGAAAAGCCCCTGGACCTGAAGGTTCACTGGGGAAGTCTATAGAGAATATGCAGAGTTACTGAGTCCCTATTTAGTGGCAATGTATGGTGATGCCCATGATAAACAAACACTCCTGCCTACGCTACGGGAAGCATTAATAATAGCCCTTTTAAAAACCTGACAAAGATCCGGAAATCTGCGAATCATATCGTCCCTTATCCCTAATTAATACGGACACAAAAATTCTAGCCAAAATTATAGCCACAAGACTCCAGCCACTAATGCAGAATCTTATATTGCCCGATCAAGCTGGATTCATACCTAATAGATCTACGGGACACAACATACGCACCCTATTCGCATTATCCCATCAACTTAATCCGGAACTAGAAGCGGCGGCAGTACTCTTAGACGCTGCCAAAGCGTTCGATTCTGTTGAATGGGTGTACTTATTCACAGTATTGCAAAAAATGGGAATGCCTCCCAGTCTATTGACATGGATCAAGATTTTATATACCAAACCTGTGGCGCGCATAAAAGTAAATAAGCATGTATCAGGAATGATACAAATGCAGCGAGGAATGAGACAGGAGTGTCCATTGTCACCCTTGCTGTTCGCCATTGCGCTGGAACCATTGGCGTGCAAAATTAGGCAACAACACGCGGCTACAGCACTGAAATTTATCCAACGCCCCGTCAATATTTCATTATATGCCGACGACATGGTACTATACGTACTCGAACCCAGAGTCAATTTATCTCCCTTATTACAGGAATATATTAAATTTGGTAGACAATCTGGCCTCCAAATCAATTGGAGTAAATCCACGATACTCCCGCTAACGGAAATCACTAAACCGCACCCAGTAGAATTTCCTCTCGAGTGGCAAATAGACCCTGTCAAGTACTTAGGAATATGGTACCATAGACCCTGAGACGGTAATCAGGGAGAACTATTGGACAGCGTTAGTTAAGATAGAAGAGCAGATCGAACGATGGATCCACCTACCTTTATCTTTAGCAGACAGAATGGCCATCGTTAAAATGGTCATTCTCCCCAAATTTCTTTATTTCTTTAATAACATCCCCATACCACCACCAAAGTCAGTTTTTAAGAGACTAACTACAAATATAACAAGGCTCATATGGGCAGGGAAACAAGCACGCATTGAACTACGAACACTAACGCTTCTGTACACAAAAGGGGGGTTCGCAGTCCCAGATTTTCTACTTTACTATCTATGCGCACAGGCGCAGTACGCGCACTACTGGTTCCACCCAATACGATATATGCCGCATGTAGCGGTGGAAGATGGTGATGCGCATCCCATTTCATTGCGTTGCATATTGCCACATCAGCGCACACACATAGCCAAGAACGAAATAAACACCATCAAAACAACAAATTTAGCATGGCAACACATGGGAAAATTAGCACATAAGCTGCCACTATATGCGCCAGCGCTGCGCCTACAACACCCCTCCATATCCGTAACACAAGCTGGAGACGGAATGGCAATGCTGCAGCAAGTCGGTATAGATACCATGGGGGATCTATATAATGAAGGCAAATTTATTGATCATGATGACCTCAGCTATATTAGCAACCAAACACTGCTATTTAAATTTGCATATCATAGACTACGAGGAGCGATTAAAACTCTCTATCCCACCTTTCCACATGAACCACCAGCGCTGGCGGCATTACAAATGATCATCACTAACCCAAACAATACCAATATGGTGATAAAACTATACAAGTTGTTACAAGAAGATATAGCGGGTGACACTGGTAAAGCTCGAGAGAGAGGTGGAATGTGCAACTTGAATCGCCTCTAACTGAAGAAGAATGGCACACTTGCTGTGCGCTGTCAGAAATGCTTACCTCCAATGGAAACTTACGCATAATCCATTAGAAATATATACACCAAACCTACCACACCCCACTCAAATTACAAAAATGTGGTCTCCGCGCAGACGCCTGCTGTCGAAGATGTGGGGAGGAAAACGCAGACTTTATACATTTAGCATGGCAACGCGCTAAAGTCAGGGAGTACTGGGAGGAAATAACTATAATACTAGGCTGTGTACTAGAATCCAAAATAGAATGTACAATACAAGTATGTCTGTTGGGCCTAGTGAAACATTTGCGCTCTGTAAAGCTAAAACTATGTACTATAGCATTACTGTTGGCAAAAAGGAGGATATGAATGCACTGGGATGGTAAACAATCCCCAAGCAGTAAACATTGGATAATGGACATGGTGTACTGTAGAGACACTATGAAAACATACCAAGAAGAGCTCCCACCGAAATCAAAGCCTAAAGAATACTGGACGCCCCTAACGGAATATTTACGGTCTAATCCAGATATGCTAATAACTCCTGCTGTATAACCAACTATGCTCCGAGTGGTGGAAATAGGGAAAAATGCTGTATTGTACTACTTCTTACTGCTATGTAAGCCATTCGCACTGTTGCGATGAACACGACTGTAGCCTGAGATGTTTGTTGTATGTGTTTTCTAAAATACAATAAAAAACTTTAATAAAAAAAAAAATGAAGTGTGTCCACGTTGCGTTTTGAGCCGTTTCCTGTCGCGGGCAATAGGCCTACCCACACAAGTGAGGTACCATTTTTATTGGGAGACTTAGGGTAACACAGAATTGTAGAGCAACTGTTATTACCTATTGACTTTCGATGCATTTCTGCCTTCCAAATGAAAGACAATGTGTAAAAAAAGAAGTCACTTTGAAAAATGTCCTATAATTCTCATGCTAGTATGGGTCCTCACAATTTCGGAAATGTGCAAATAGCTACTGTTTCTAAACTCTATATTTTGTTCCAATTTCAGAAATACATAGGTGTCTTTCATCCCGATTTTTCACTATATATATTTTCCCAAATTAATTGCTATATACCCGGTACATAATAAAAAACCATTGCAAGACGCTGCTCAGTTATTGGCTCTGGGTTCGTCGGGTTCTTGGTGAACCTACAAGTCCTATATATCCCCACAACCAGAGAGGTCCCGCGGATGTAACGGTATATTGCTTTCAAACATCTGTCATAATTAGAAGAAGTTACAGGTGAAAACGTTGGCACAAATGGCTGTTTTTTTCAACTCATTTTCAATTTTTCCTATTTTCAACTGTTAGTTTCTATAAAGAAACCTTGAAGGATCTACACAAATGACCCCTTGCTAAATTCAGAATTTTGTCTACTTTTCTAAAATGTATAGTTTTCCAGGATCCATTATTGCTTTCATACCCATTTCTACCATCAACTGGAAGAAGGTTAGCACAAAAAATAGCAAAAATAGGATATGTCCCAGTAAAATGCCAAAACTGTGTAAAAAATGTTGGTTTTCTGACAAAAGTCTGTCAGTCCCTGAAAGCTGGGAAAATTGTGATTTCAGCCCCACAAACCCTTTGTTGATACTATTTGCAGGGAAAAAACCAGACGCTTTCATTTGCAGCACTTTTTTCCCATTTTTCAAAAGAAAAAAGAAAAAAGCTGTATTTTGGCTAATTTCTGGGTCCCCTCCAGGGGAATCCACAAACCCTGGGTATCTTTAGAATCCCCATGATGTTGGAAGAAAAGGACGCAAATTTGGCGTGGATACCTTATGTGGTCAAAAAGTTACAGGGGACTAAGCACGAACTACCCCAAATTGCCAAAAAAAGGCTTAGCACAGGGGGGGAAAAGGCCTAGCAGCGAAGGGGTTAATTAACGTAAGCGTTATTTTTTAACACGTTTTATGAAATATATTTGGGAGAGAAGCGTGGTTTTTTACAGCATGTGGTTGACTTTTCCGGATGACTGCATGCATTTAAAGTGTGCTTTATCACAGCATTTTGTTGCCGGTGTCCGACGACGATGTGGCGTTGCTGCTGTCAAGAGAGAAAGATAATGAGTGTGAATTGAAACTAATTGCTTCCACTTCAGATCAGTGGGCTGCATGGTAAACAGCTTGTAATTAGGCCTGTGTTTGTTAACCTCGTTATTCGGTGGCCCGGTTAAACACAGCTTTCATTTAAAAATGAGAAAAAAAGGATTAGCCTCAACCACAAAAATCCACATTCAGATAATTAAGTAGGTCCTTGCTAACACTAACAGGATGCCGCCTTCAAATATGTTTTGCTGTTCTGTGTCTTTTCTGTAAATTAATTTAAGGACAGTTTTCTCTCTTGGTTGTCTGGGCAGAGAGAGAAATAACATAATATTCATTGAAACCTGATCCACCTTGATCTAACATTTTTGCCCATCAACTACATCAGACATCTCCAACAGGTCGGGTGCTACAAATAGATTGCAGGCTCCCTTCCTGGTAGTAGGATTCCAGGATTTGCAAATTCTCTGCCTTCCAAGGCTAAATGTTTAAATATAATGCGCCGGGTTCTGTGAGGCCTGTAATCTCACAGTACAGGAGCAGCAAGCAGTGCACCCTTTTCTGAAAAATGTCCTCTATAGTAAGAAGCCTGAAAAACTAATAAATGCATCAGCTTAGACTACACCATTTAAAAACATTTATCATGAAGAACACTGCTTCCATGAACGTCTGATTTCACATAGTACTTTTGACAGCAGCACTAAATTACATTTCTTTGTTCTTTTTTCTCTCCATTTCTCTCGCCTCCTTTCTTTTCATTTTGTTTCTTCTTGCTCTCTATTTGTCTTTCTTTGCTCTTTAATCTCACTTTCTCCACCCTTTATCTCATTTTTCTTCTTTCTCTCTTTTATCTCATCTGCTTCCTCTCACTCCTTCCTTTATCTCAACTCCTTTTCTTATTTCTTTCTTTCCATTTTTCTTGAGTTCCATTTTCCTTTTGCTTTACTTCTTACTCACTTTCTATTTTTTGCTTCTTCCTTATTTAATGTTTCATTCTTTACTACGTCTTCACTTTGTATCTTTCTTTCTTCACTCACTTACCTTTTAATCCTTCCTCTGTCTTTCTTTATCTTTCCTCCACTTTTCTTTTTTTTCTCTCTCACTACTTTTCTTTCTTCTTACCGGTCTGTCTTTCTCCCTCCCTGTCTCTTTCTCTAATGCCATTCCCTTCTCCCTTTTTTTCTCTCCCTCCCTATCGTCACAGCGACTGGAATTAAGCGGCAGGAGAAGGCCAAATTATGTGGCAGGGTTAAGTAAATTATGCGGCAAGAAAAAGCAAATTATGCTGCATAATGCGGCACATTTTGAAGAAGTATTACCTCATTATTTCGTAATTTTTAGGTCGAGCCTCGAGTAGCGCGCAACGCTGCTCTGCGAGACTTATAGTTAGGGAGTTTGAAAAGCTGACCAGACGCTCGTGCGTCATGGCCTTTTCCCTGCGGTTACGCGTGCGGCAGACATGTGTTTCCAATTATTGTGCCCAGACGCGGGCGCGATAATTGGAAACACATGCCGGCCGTGCGGGGGAAAAGGCCATGACGCACGAGCGTCTGGTCAGCTCAGCAGGCTGCCGCGCTCGCTCGCGCCCGCTCTCTCTGACGCTGCCGTCTCTTGTCACGCACGGCCCTGGAACGCGCTGATGCTGTCACTACTCGTTTTTTTTTTTCCAGGCAGCAGAACTGTCATTTTGTTGGGAACTCGCCAGGGTCCCTTCCGAGACGATCCCTCAGCTGAGGCACAACAGACGGCCCAAAAAACATGTTTTGACTGCTGAAGATCTCAGCGGAACTCCGTGCCTCAGCCCTCTCCATCAGGGTGCTGTGCTGCCACCTGCCGGGCATTGTGAGCAGGCTTCTTGGCACAGAAAGCATTACGTGAGAACAACTTGTTAAAAGTAATTACTGAACGTAGCAGTATGGGAAATGCGGGGCCGGCTTTAGAGTAGTTGGACTGGTGCGGCCGCACTGGGCGCTGACCTGGGGGAGGGGGCGCCAACAGCACTAAAGCCGGCCCTGGGGAAATGCTATTCTGAACCCAACCCTTCAATCCTTGGAGCCCTTTGAATGAAACTGTGTCCTGCAGCCGTTTCCTACATGAGTCACATCCCGGACACTAACTGGTCCTTTGTAAGGAGTGAAGGCACCAGTTTTTCGCACGTAGGAGAGGGTCAGTGCTGGGGATTTCTTTAAATATTGGTTACGGGGAATGTGGCAGCGGCGCACTCTCCCCTTACCGGCAGACATGATCAAGGGGTTGGTTTTAGCATTCACGGAACATCTGCACTGACAGTGAAGCTCCTTGTCTTGCTTAGTTTTGGCACCTCTAGGATGATGCACTGGAAACAGCACTGAATGAAACACACTGTTTCCACGCATGCGCAGCTTCTCAAGAGTAAAGCTTGTGTTTTTTACGGTATTATGTGCAGGTCTATAACTGTAAAACCCTTCACGCGAAGGTACTGGATTGCTAATGATCATCAAAACTTGCCTAAAGCTATTTTTTGAAATGCTGCTCACATGTTCCTCATTGTAGGATGTGAAACTGCCTCGTAAATGCGCTGCAGGATCTGAAAGAGGATACAGTTAAATCTCTGCATACCCTGGTAGCTTGTAACTGTTTCGAACTCTCCTACAGCAGACTGTCTCTTAGGAACAGGATCGTGTCCTACACGTCGGTGGCTGAGACAAAAGCAGTCTTTAGAAGACTAACTTCACAAGCCAGGCATTCTATGCATGAATCCGTATTTTATGGTACCATCCATTTAAGATGGGTAGAAATGTAAAATAAATGCATAAGTAAAACCAAAATCATTTTATACAATTCAGAAGAGAAACCATTCCGTGTTCTCAATTGTTGCATTTACTTGCTGTCTGCTCTGACTTTTATAGTCTGTAACTCTGACAGGTTCTGCTTGCTCTCGGGACTTACACTCATTCCAGCCATCGATCAGCTGATTGCCCACAACCATTACTTCCAATACACGCGCTGGCTCCTTCACTGACACTTGCTGCATAGCCGATCTCTTGCTGTCTCGCATTCACGCGCTGTTGAATTTCAAACCAGTCTCCGTCACCATGTGTAAAGTGATGAGAAGAATTGGGAGTTGCACTTAATGCTAAAATAAACATGCGGCCTTAAGGAAAATAAATCATTGGTAACTTATCCTTAAATGTAACCATTTGCTTTTCTCTATTTTGGCAAATTTAGTTTTCTTAAGTTTGTATAGCGCTTTTCACTGTCCAGTTGAGCACGCTGAAAAGAATACATTAGACACTTTGTGCATTTACATTGCGAAAGCATTGGACAGCCAATTACAGAACCAGTCTTTGCAACATAGACATTAAATACTAGAGCAGTCCGTCCGAGGGGCAAGTAAAGTTAGGCACAATTAATCACTTGTTTCGGCTCTGTCATTCTTCGAACTCTCTGTCCAACCACACTCTTACATTTCACCTCTCAACTTTACATTTTTTTAAATTGATGCACTGTTAATTTTCTGAATAGGACACCATCAAGCAATTTCTCCTTTTGCTACCGATTAAAGCATGGGACTAAACAAAAGAAGTCACTTGTTTTGTTAGGAGCATTGGCTTCAACGGGTGATTGGAATCTGGAAAATTCTCCTCCTGTGAGATCCTCAAGCAGTCTAAAGCACCACAGAACATCACAGCCCAGAAAACATCTTCACCCACTCAATAAATCATCTTCGGTAATTGTATAAATCATGTCTCAAGCTATACACCTTACCTACCAAGATCTTTTAGCCATCAAATCCTGAGCACAAACTGACTGATTAATTTATAAAATTACTAAAATATGTAACCCCATTAAAAAAGAACAAGCATTGGCATAGCCAATAGGCTCGCCTTTGGGACCTTATAAGTGTTTAGTTATCCAGCACAATATCCTTGGTGCAACAACATCAACTGTTGCGTGGCTAAACACTTATAAGGTCCCAAAGGCGAGACCTATTGGCAATGCCAATGCTTGTTAAACTTGGCAACCAGTCCATCTTTGCCAAGGGCCTGACACTGCGTCGAAATGTGTTGCTGCATTTTTAGTAACTTTTGAACCGTTTGAGCTAGAAACAAAATGTTTTTTTGTTAAAATCAGAATATGCGGCAGATGATGGATTATGTGGCAAATGCGGCCAATCTAAAATCGCTGCAGCTGCACAATCGCATAATTCCAGTGGCCTTGCCTATCGTTCTATGCCTCCCTTTTCTCTCTATTTTCTTTCTCCCTTTCTTTTTTACTCCCTCTCTTCCTTCCACCCCTCTTTTTATACCTCCCCTACTTCTCTTTTATTCTTTCTACTGCCCCTTCTCTTCTCTTCTCTTCTCCCTAACTCGCATCGTCCCTCACTTACTTGATTCTTCCCAACCTTCTTCCCTTTCTCTCTCCCATCTTCTGTCCCGTTCCTTGACTTCTTCCTTTCTTTGAATGTTTAGCCTCTTTAATCAATCAAACAGCATTTGTAAAGCGCAACACTGTCACCCCTAGGGGTATCTGGGTGCTGTGTCGCCGTCAAAGAGCCAGGTCATGAGTCTCTTTCTGAAGTCTGCCAGCGAGGGGGCTGTGCGGAGCTGAAGGGGAAGGTTGTTGGAGGTCTTGGTAGCGATGTAGGAGAAGGAGGTGTGTGCAAGGGTGAGTGAAGAGGAGCACAGGTGTCTAGCAGGTTGGTGCAAGTTCAGTCGATGATTGAGGTAGGCAGGTCCTAGGTCATGGAGGGCTTTGTAGGTGTGTGTGAGGAACTTGAACTGGCATCTTTTCTGGATGGGGAGCCAGTGGAGGTCTCTCAGGTGGGGGGCAATGTGGGTTCATTTGGGGAGGTTCAGGATGAGTCTGGCTGCAGCGTTCTGTATGGTCTGGAGCCTTCTGAGGACATTGGTGGAGATGCCAGTGTAGAGGGCATTGCCGTTGTCGAGGCGGCTGGTGACGAGGGCCTAAGTGACGGTCTTTCTGGTGTTGGTTGGGATCCATCTGAAGATTCTATGGAGCATGCGAAGTGTGTGGAAGCAGGAGGAGGCGACTGGGTTAACTTGTCGTTTCATGGTCAGTTGGCTGTCAAGGATGATGCCGAGGTTGCGTGTGTTGTCGGTCGGTGTGGGTCCGAGTTCTGCAGGCCACCAGCTGTGGTTCCATGTGGAGGTGTTCATCCCGAAGACCAGTACTTTAGTTTTGTCAGAGTTGAGCTGGAGGCAGTTGTCTGTCATCCATTCGAGTACGCTGGTCATGGCATTGCAGAAGTTGGTTTCAGCGTTGGAAGGGTCCTCGGTGAGTGAGAGGATCAGATGAGTGTGAACTGCGTAGGAGATTATGTTGAGTCCTTGGGATCTGAGGACGTCTGCGAGAGGGGGTCATATAGACGTTGAACAGGGTGGGGCTGAGGGGTGATCTTTTCGGTACGCTGCATATGATGTCTTTGGATGCTCGGTGTGCGTCCTGTAAGGAAGGAGGAGATCCACTTGAGGGTGTCATGCTGTATGCCTATTTTGTGGAGTCTGTTGATGAGGGTATTGTGAGAGACTGTGTTGAATGCCGTGGAGAGGTCAAGGAGGATCAGGTCCGCGGTTTCTCCACGGTCGAGGAGTGTTCTGATGATGTCGGTCTCTTAAAACATCGCTCTATGGTTCCAGAGACCAATTTCTTTTAGAAATGTATGAAGCCTTTTGACTTGTCAAATATATATTGGTAATGATCCTAGTTATGGGTGCAATGAATGCTTGGTTTTTCATCCACATTTTACCTATTCTTCCTATAGCAGCACCAATTTCAACCCTATATATCAGGTACATGTATTTCTATCATAGTACTACCCCATTTACCTAATCTCCCCACTTTATAATACAACCAGTAACAACACAATATATTGCCATTCTAAAAAACAAGCCATAACACTTCAACAGGCTTTCAATAACTTAGATTGCACAACTATTCACCACACTACAACTTACATCAAAAAACAAATTATTTTTAATCACATGGGCAAAACCTAATGCATTTACCAATGCTTGTTTCCAGTTGGCTTTTCTTCGTGTCTGGCTCTTGTTCCTCTTCATTCAGGTCGGTTAAGGTGATCTGTGGCTATCTAGCACTGTTATTTGTTTACTGAGGTTGATTTCGGTTTTCCTGAACTATATTAAAAGTGTTCTTAATCATAAGTGAATGGCCACTTTTGTACTTGTGTAATCACAGTTTTAAACCCATACTTTAGCTGTAATGTAGATATAATAACTCATGATCGGAGTTAACCACACTCAAAAACCTCTGGGCATTTTCATACAAATTTTATTCCACATGCTCCTTTACTGTTGTATGAACCTCAAAAATCCGATCCTTGTATGAACTTGTCACAACATACACTATTGCACCTGGGATAATATTTAATGCTATTTCAAGAAGACCCCTTCAGAATTCTATTTCAAACTTATAGCTTTTAAACCATTTTTTATTGATTTTTTTTTGTAAAATGCATAATTTTCCCCTCTATTTGTCAAAAGGTTCTTTTTCGTAGTAGCCACCCAAATCCCTCATGAAGTAGGGTACGCTTTCTTCATGCAATTCTACACTGACTTTTATGCCCCACCACTTTTAAATTTCATTGCCCATCACTGCACAGTCAGACACTAAAAGCAGCTGTACACTCCCGCACAAAATGCATGGAACATTTCTGTCCCAAAACTGGTGATCCAGCGCCAATACCAATAATTGATCAGGGATCGATACTCCACAATTCACTTTAATGGCCCATACACATTCACCCAGTATCCCTGATGCGCTGGGGTCAATTTGTTTTCGTTCATCTCTTATTTCTTATAAAGTCCTAAACATCTGTTTAAAGAACATTTATTGATATCAACTCTTCCTCTATTTGGTCGATGGACCAATTAGTTAAGTAGTTGATGGTAATGATAAGACACTAACCCACCCAACATTATCAAATTAATCACAGACTCTCGGTAAGATTAATAAGTGAATTTATCTCAAAATTCAAAGTAAATGCTCATCTGCATCAGGTCACAATTACAAACATCGAATCACACGATCAGAGAAATAATGCAATTTACACAGACTCTTTCTACAACGACATTGTGCAATGAAGGAGTGGATAGGGTAAGAGACAAAAGAGTTCAGTAGAATGATTATGCCAAACAATATAATACCTAATGGAAGGATAGATGAAGAGACAACAGGTTCATCTAAAAATAATGCATATCAATATTTTTGTTGATGGAGTGGATAGTTGGAGAGACAAAAGATTCAGAGACAAATACATTAATGCTGAGAACACAGGCTAGATACAAACCTATTGGTCTGTAGGCAATACCACCCCCTGAGCCCAGGAGATGATGGAGGTTCCCCAAAAGGTATTCAGGAAACGCAAGAAAAATTGGTCAGGGGAAAGGACAGGATGGTAACAGCTAGGCCTCTCTGCAACCCGACGGACAGCGACGCATCTCCCCTCTTCTCTCGTGTCAGCCTAAGCCCTAAAAACACACCCCTAAAGGTACCCTAATTATAGTCTAAATTGACATGTCCATCCCTCTAATGTTACAATTTACTCTCCATCTTGCACAGGGATTGGTGGGTTGGGGAGGAGGCATTGTCACACCACCGTGACTTCGCATTTATTCAACAACTTTATTGTGTAAGATGGTTCCCATGGTCCAAACTTTATTTTATTAATTCGTTTCACATATATCGATACATTTAGTACATTCTTCTTTATTCAGTTCATATTTCCGCAGAGCACATCCCCGGTCTTACGTTTGGGTACGGGAATTGGCAGTCAACTGATGCTCTGGCCTTCACTCCTTCATGTCATTTCGTAATGCTCAGCACAACTTGCTGGTCTCATGTCAGAGCAGACTTGCTCCGATGAAACTTCCCCTTCCCTTTCACGTCACTTTTTTAAAATGGAGGCTTCATTCAGCATGCTGAAGTAAATGAAAACGAACAAATATTAATTGTATGATAATGAAACCCTCACTGTTCCCCACCCACCTTGCACTACTTCCCCATTATGGTTACCTAGCATAAGCTTAGTGCAAAAGCGGCATTAATAATTAACCTTTTTAAAGCAGAATGCAACGTGCAAAACACTGATGTACACGCGGCCTACTCGTGCAACTTCTTTGTTTATTTTTCAAAACTCAAGATTAATACCAATTATTCATTAACGTGTTAATTCAGGCATGCGCAAAGCAATTCCCATATGTTTATGTGGGTGCATGTTAGATTTTAATCACATCTACTTACTGTTAGTATGTATTATGAAGGTACTTGGTCCGAGCAGGTTTCATTTTTGCGAAACCCTGCTCCATCAATTCCCCCCTCTGATGGCTTTTAGGAGCCATCATAAATACCTACCATACCGAGTACCATCTTCATTCCATTTTTAAAACTCAGTATTTTTCTCTATTTTTATGGTACCCTCATTTAAACCTTTCATTAAATCATAGTATTCTTCTTTCATCTCTTCTAACTCTATTTCTTCTCTTTTTCTCTTTCTTGCTCTTTTATTCTTTATTTCTGTTATTTCTTTTCTTTCTCCTCCCCACTTACAACATTTATATGCCGTTATTATCACCAAAGCTATTATTACTATTGAAACTATTGGCATTATTATTTTTCCTAATAGGCTACTTCCAAATGTAGAAAACCAATTACTTATTGAGGAGAAACTCTTACCAAGTCTCTCCCAAACACCGTCAACCTCCAGTTGGGTCAAATCTGTATGTAATTTAGTAATATTCTTTATATATCCCTCAATTCCTTTACTTTTATCAGGGATATAAGTGCAGCAATGTTGAACTTTCAACATTCCACAGACTCCACCCTCTTTTGTCAATAAGATATCAAGGGCAAGTCGATTTTGCAAAACCATCGATCTGATTGCAACCATTTCCGTGTCAATCATTAAAAACCCACCAGCATTATCTGTAGATAATCGATCAACCACTGTGGACAATTTTCGAATTTTGTGAGAATTCAGAACTACTCCAACTGAGGGTATCAGTGCACCAAAAATATCACCTACTATTTCTGAGAAACTTGCTCTTTTGTTACTTGTTAGTCCTTGCTCTATTTCATTCAGTTTGTGTTTGCTTTGGTCCATGTGATACACTTTTGGAAAGACAATAGAAAAATAGCAACTTCCATACCAATGTGCAGGCAATCTAAAATATGCTTTCTTGCCACACACATAATATACTCCGGGATAGACAGGATCGGTCCCACCCTTCAATCCCCAACCCTCAGTAATTTGGAAGGTATGCTCACATTCACTTGAACCAATAAAGTAATTATTATAATTAGTCTTAGTTCTAAACAGACAAATCTTCCCTTTCTGTGACCAGTCCAGAGACATTGCAGCGTTTCCTTCGCCCTTTTCATAATTCCCTTCCCTAAAGTCCCATGGTGGTATTCGGGACTTTTGTTCAGCAGCTTTCTTTTGGAAACTTTCTCTTCTATTTTCTACCATTTCTACAAACACTTTTTCTTCAACCCTTAAAACGCATGTTAAATTGTTCTTATAGGCATATTCTATGTCTAAAGTTTTAGTAATATGAAAAAATTCCCCCATGTATCGTGCATTCTTGGCACTAGACACCTTATCAATTCTTTAATAACAGGAATTTCAGAAAATACTAAGTCTATATTAGAATAATGATATTCCAGTTTCCCCGTTACATAGAATAGGCTAGTAATTATACTACAAGACACACCATAGGTTAATGGAAGGTGGTGATAAGTCACTCCTTCAGAAACAGACGAAGGCAGTTTCATGCACACATAACAGTCACTCACATTCATAGTTTCTACATATTCGTAGAGTAACTTGGTAAAGACATTTAATGAGAAATCACTAATTGATTTATCATGATGGAGAATGCTTCCATCGAAGGGTACTAATTTAGTATTTGGGGTTTCGTTAGTGTCATCATTCATCCTTTCTTTTGTTACATCATTAGTATTGTTTCTTTTGTCAGTTATCATTAGTATGGGTATAAGGACAGTTAATATTATCCACATAAATGTTAATAATAAGACACTACATAAGCAAGCTTTAATACACCTACGTTTAAAACTAGGTTTTGGAAGTTCAGTCACTTCTACTTCAGCCATTTTTTTTCTATATAAAAGAAAAATGAAAAAAATCTATCTATGCCTTTAAATTTCTAAATCAAAAGTAGTGGAAAAAGGAAAAAATAGTAGTGTAAATCCTTCCCTTCAAGGCTTTCTTCTTCAACCCCTTTTCTTTTTTATTCTTTGTCTTTAGTCAGTTTTGAATCTTCATTTTATTTGAATCACCAAGGTTGCACCTTACTTTGTCATAGTTCTTTAAGGAGGTCTTAGTTTGCTTTCATCAACTTGCTCAGCGTCAGAATTTTCTTTTTCTTTTCTTGGATCTGGACTTTCAAGTTCTTCCAAAATCATGTACGTCCACTCGGGTGCTCTGTATTTTCTACTTGGGATTCTCACTCTTCGAGTCTTTCGTACTGATTCTTTTCCTGACTCTTCTCGATCGGTTTGACTGGATATTTCATTACTTTGCTCTGGTCTTTTTCTTAATCTTCTTTTCACAAGAGTGTACTTCAGTCTTTTCACTCCCTTTGGCCAATTATGACCTCTTCTTGGTTTCTTTACTTTGACTACGTTTTCACCTTCTTCATCTTGTTCACATGTTCTCTTCTTTGCCCTTTCCACTGGCTGCTTCTCCTCTTGATTTTCAGTTTCTTCCTGTTCGTCTGATTCTATAATAACCTCCCTTTCAACTGTGAACTCACTGTCTTCTGGTTCGAGTACAGTTTCACCTGGTTCTGGTTCAACTTGAAATTCACTTTCTTCTGCATCATCAGTGAACTTACTTTCTTCTGGTTCAACGACAGTTTCGCCTGTTTCAGGTTCGGCCGGAAGCTCACTTTTTCCTGGATCTTCAGTGAACTTACTTTCTTCTGGTTCAACAACAGTCTTTGGAACCCTAGAATCTTTCGTCCACTTTACTTGACTTGTGCTTGGCTGTTCACCATCCGTAGGTTCATTAGAATCTGTCACTCTAGATTCATTAGCCTCACACACTTCAGCCACTGACCTTTGTCTTTGATTTACCGGTTGTGGCTCTTTCGGTCTTTCAGGTGGGTCTAAGGTTCGTTTGGTGTGGCTCGCGTGAATCCAATTTGGCAAGCCAGCACACTTCACTGCCGTTGTCGTCACCAGGATGATTTGATGAGGTCCATGCCACCTGGGGTCTAAACATGATTTTCTTACGTGTTTCTTGATGTAGACCCATTCACCAGGACTCAGATCATGAACTTGATTTCGATGTATTGTTCTTGCGTCTTCTCCAACCTGGTGGGACACAGAACGTACCAGTTCAGCCAATCCTCTGCAATAGTCAAGCACCAGATCATCAGATATACTCATCAATTTGTTCGCTGGTACATATGCCTGTCTCATTGCTCTTCCCATGAGGATTTCATGAGGACTCAATCCAGTCTTTTTGTCAGGGATGCTTCTCAGACTCATTAGCACAAGGGGTAAAGCGTCAGGCCATTTCAGTGAAGTGGATGCACACACTTTCCCTAACCTGGATTTTATAGTGCCATTAAGTTGCTCGACCACTCCAGAGGCTTCTGATCTATAGGCACAATGCAGCTTCTGTTCAATTTTAAATGCTGCACAAATTAGCCGAATTACTTCATTATTAAAATGAGTTCCTCTATCTGTCTCCAAAGTGACTGGAATTCCAAATCTAGGGATCAGTTCTCTCAACAATAGTTTGGCTACAGTGAGGCTATCATTTCTTCTCGTAGGATAGGCTTCCACACAGCGAGAGAACAAGCATACAATGACTAGGACATACTTCAGCCCATTGCAAGGGGGAAGCTCAATGAAATCGAGCTGGAGTCGAGTAAATGGACCTCCTGCTCTCCCAATCTGCCCCCAACTTACAACTGTCTTTCTCCCTGGATTTCGCTGCTGACATATGATGCACCTCTGGCAGAGGCTCTCTGCAATGACCCAGAACTTCGGATTATACCATGTCTGCTTGAAGAGTCTGATCATTGCGTCTCTTCCAATATGTGCATGTCCATGGTACACCCTGGCCATGTGAGAAAGCAAAGTCTGGCAAAACTGGTCTCTCATCCTGATAAACCCACAGCTCATCATCTGCTCTCCTTTTACAGCCTGCAAATTTCCAATTTTCTTTTTCCTCATCACTTGCCTCTTCCTGCATTTGCCTCCCCTCATCCCAAGTTTCTAACATTGTTGAAGTTATAAACATAAGATGGCATTCGGTATTTCCTTTTTCAATTGTTCTGTTTAAGGCCATTGTATTTTGGGCACAATATCGTGCAATTTGATCTGCGTATCTATTGCCTTTTGTCACATAATCGACTCCCGATTGATGTGCGACACATTTAACTACTGCAATTCTTTTGGACAATTGTAAAGCATCCAATAATTCTTTTACAATTTTACCATTTCGAATGGGGGAACCTGAAGATGTCAGAAATCCCCTTTGCATCCATAGCTGGCCAAAATCGTGCACTATTCCAAATCCATATTGGCTGTCTGTGAATATGGTTACTTTCAAACTTTTGGCAAATTTACATGCTCTAATCAGAGCTATCAGCTCAGCTATCTGGGCGGAGTTTACTCCTTTCAGACAGGATGCTTCAATGACTCCTTCTAGGGTGCTGTTATGTTTCGTATATAGGCCCTAATGTAGACCCGTTCATATATGCCATAATGTAGAAATACTCGTATATGCCCTATTATGGTCATACTCGTATATGCCCTATTATGGTCATACTCGTATATGCCCTATTTTGGTCATACTCTTATATACCCTATTATAGTCATGGTTCCTAATATAGGCATGATCTTTCACCTACATTAGCTCCTTACAGTACACAACGAGCTCTGAGGGATGAACGTTATCTAGTCTGTGGTTAGAACACTGCAAGGTCGTTCCAGAACACAGGCCTACAATGTACTCATAAATTATGCATGAGTATTCACCAGCCACATCTCCCGCATAATATGTATGTACAAAGTTCACCCCTGACGTCTTCCTCATGTCCAACAAAGACCAATACAAACCATACTGAGGGACAAGACACTTTAGGGTATAAATACACCACATCTTGCCACGATAAGACAGAGGGAACCGAGACTTCCATGCTGACACACTGACCAGAGACGCTGAGGCTCCTGCATGCAGTCGCTCCAGCTGACAGCGGTCTAACACAGCCCTTGCGGGGTGTCCAACTCTAGACCAGGACGGTGTCCCACACTTTCTCTATTCAGGTATGGGGGTTTGACTAAATCCTAGAGGGATTCTAGGCTCTTAGGCTTTTAGACCTACACATATGCTAGGTACACTCAGGTACATCTAGTTAGGCATCGTAGGAGTACGCGCACTTGCATAATGCTTTTTATATTCATGTATGTATTCATGATTATTGCACTATGGTAGAACTGTTCTATCCTTTCACTTTGATCGTACTGCTGATAATATATCTCTGCTATTGTCTGCTGATTGCTGCAGCACATATATTTTACACTAGAATAACAACTGTTCAATAAATACTTATTGAAACGCCCAGACTGTTTATTCTGTGTAACTCTCTGAGACAAACCGAATAAGTAAGCACGAGTGACTGAGCGAAAGGTAGTACATTGTTTCCATGATTCTGAGGAATTTGGGTTGTCATGATCTAAGGTTGCCAGAAACTAATCTCTCCCCGATAAGAGGAGATTCTAGTGGCACTGGAGCTAGCTAATGCAAATCCGGCTAACATATGCGGTGGGGGTGTACAGAGTCAGTCTAACACCAAGCCCACGGTTTATGTTATCCAAACGCGCAGGTCCTGCAGGGGTTCTATAGGAACTACACAACATGGCGCCGCCAACGTTGGTTGGGTACTTATTTAACAGTAGAATCTGAGTAGTTCAGTCGTGCTAATCTCAGAGAACCTACTCACAAAACCCCAGAGACTTCTGGAGTGGGTGGGCACAAACTCCGCCACAGCTGAGTAGGCGAGATATCCTATTTATCGGCTGATGGTTAATCAAGCTTGAAGGACATTTAGTTCCTAAATTGTGCATAAAAACCTTAACTAAGTTCTCTTGGAAAAGCTTTTCTTTTCAAAATGACTCAGAGCGATGAAGAAAGAGTAGATCTGCATCTCTCAGCCAGAGAACAACCCGAAAATTCAATTGAAATTGCACCTAAATTCAGACATACGCTCACCATGAAACTATTGAAAAATGGTTTACCACCAAGGGGTGGCGTAGTAGCTCTCGTGATTGAGGCACACAAATCAAATAAAACAGAGGTATTCTATTCATGGGTTACATTCCCAGCAGCAGTTGCTGTAACAAAGACATTTCACTACTACATAGAAGGAGATGCACCAGAGGAATACTGTCCATTCGATGACATAGAGATTCCACTCACGTACCAGGAACACTATACTGGTTTAAAGGCGGCCTACCCCACTTAAGAGCAAGAGTAAGACTTGGCCCGCTCGGAGGAGACGGGGCCACATGGCCAATACTAGCGGCTTACACACCGCACCCTGACATTGGAACAATTACTCGTACAACACAGAGATTTAATTAAAATCTACAGAAACCTGACACAATTCGTCATGAGGACCCTCACAGTTCAACCAACAACAGTCGCAACAAACGGGACCCAATTCCAGGGTACAGCAACTAAAATTACTCCTCAAACATTACACGCGGTAATGGGCAAAATGCCCGCAAAACTCGAACAAATACCATTCTGGATAGCTCAGAAAATAACTCAGCTTGAGGCAGTATTCCCGAATACTACCACCTATGATAAACACAGAATTCTAACAATCTGCTTGCCCATGGGGATCACACCACAAGTAGAGGACTGCACCTCTTGGGGTTCAGTCTTTGCTGCCATATATACCAGAACACATGGTATCCCGTCCTTAGCAGTAGTGCCAGACGTATTGAGACAGATACAAAATGAGTACGGAGCAGAGCCTGCCCTTAACTTAGGGATGAAGTTACTAAACAACTTCGAGCAGGTATCAGCCATAATACTAGCTAACATTAAGGGGGAAGCAGCTTCAGTGGCGATCCGCCAACGCCTAAGGGAGATCAACAACACGAACTACCCAAAATCATTGAAACTGCATATGCAGAATTAGGCAGAGACAGTCTAGGTGGGAAGGCATTAAAACCACAACTGGTGGGCAGTCCTGAAAAGGACACTACAAAGCACACACCTACTTCTTCCAAAAAGAAGTGGGAAAAAAAAAAGCAACAAAAGTCTAAAGACAGTAGATCTCAATCCCGAGGCAGGTCTCCTCAACAGGAGCCCTCTGAAAGGAGGTATAACCTCAGGAATAGGGATAATATTAAAAAACCTGACAGGTATCAGGATACTGATACACGTTCCTCTCGTTCCTTTCAGGGTTCGTCAAGAAACTCCGAGAGGGAAGGACGGTCAGAACACAGACAAGAGGAGCGTACAAAGTCCAGAGACACGCAACGCGCTGCGGACTACGCACCTAAAAAAGAAGATAAAAAAACAGAAACCTCAGTTCAAAAAGAAAAAGGTAGCAGGTCTCAAGATCAGGCATGCCCAGAATTCTGAGGACACAGCTTCTGAACGGGGAATGGGCTCTGACGATGCTAGACAGCGCGGCAGAAGTAACGATAGCTCGCCAGAACCTGAAGGAATTTCTGGTGACAGCAGAGTTGAGTGAGTATATCACGGTGGAAACACCTGATACTCGGGTAAGTGTCTCACATAAGTTACATGAGATAACACTCCGGATGGAGGGGGACAAGCCCAGAAAAGTTAAAGGTCTATTTTGGGAAAATGTGTCATCTGGATATGACATCCTATTAGCAGAGCAAGACTGGCCGCCAGCATTCGTCATGGAGTGCCCAAAGGGAGAAAAGGTAATTTTTCCAGCATTTTCCGACCTCGTTCCCATACATTTAAAACATGCATATGCGCAGGAGTGGGCGGTTGCCCTAGCTCCAGCATTGTCCAAAAATCATGCTGGTTGGGATGAGGATTCAACCCACCACGTGATCCCGTTAAAAGTTTCCCCAAATACTCAAAGGCAATATCCTATAAAGCAGGAAGCTAAAAAACAAGTCAGGGAGATCCTAGATCAACTTGAATACCAGGGGGTGTTAGGAAATTGCACCTCACCAATGAACAATACTTTGTTTCCCGTAGCCAAACCTGACAACACATATCGTCTAGTTTTAGATTACAGACATTTAAACACTTGCACAAAGACATTTGCAGTTCAAAATGCACATAGTACCGCATTAATGAATAACATTGTGTGACACAAATACAAAACAACACTTGATATCTCAAATGGATTTTTCTGCCAAAATATAGCGCCTGAAAGCAGGTATCTGACCGCATTCTCAGCGCTGGGGTCCCAACGGCAATTTTGCCGACTCCCCCAAGGGTATAAGAATAGCCCGGGGTTGTTTTCAGCATGGGTAACAGAGTTACTCCAAAATTTGGATGAAGAAGCATTGTCCTATGTGGATGATATTTATCTGACGGACGATGACTTACTGAGGCACTTGACCAGGGTGAGCACCATTATTATGGGATTCGCCTCTGAGGGCTACAAATTTAACTTTAAAAAATCAAAGATTGCCCACCTCAGTGTCCTGTTTTTAGGATACGAGCTATCAAGTGAGGGGAAAAGCCTAGCAGCTAACTTTTTAGAAAAGTGTGCGCTGCTCCAACCTCCAAAATCATTAAAGAATTTACAATCAATTCTAGGATTCCTAAATTTTGGTCGAACATACATTTTGGATTACGCAGAAAGAGTAAAACCTTTCTACGACTTAATAAAACCTGATTTTTCAGTCAGACAATGGACACAGGAACATACAAATATCCTGCGTTCCCTACTGGAAGACATGATAGCTTCAAAACATTTACAGACACGCGTAAACGCACAGAATTTAGTGATCCGAGTAATAGCGGGTCAATGCGGGTACACTTATTTGACTTTCAATGAAGGCGAAACGGTACCAATCGCATACAAATCACACCTGTACACAAACGCAGAAATGTGTTTCACTTCAACAGAAAAAATCCTGACAGCAGTGCAGATCGCTGTAGTAAGAGAAAGAGCTCTGGCTCAGGGTAAACGCATAATTGTCATGACCCCAGTACCAGCTTTAGAGGCTGTTACAAAAGCTAGCATTCCAAATGCGAAAGCCTTACATCCCAGATGGATACAATGGGCTAATTCTCTTACTGCAACGGATGTTGAATACAGATTTGATCCAAATTTAAAAACACAAGCATTCCTGCAATACGAACAAGAATATCCTCTACCAAATTAGATTTTGCCTCTAGATCAGTATGAATACATTATTTACACTGACGGTTCTGCTCAACCGGCCATAGGGAGTAAGCAAGCTTACAGCGCGGCATGTGCAATCGTTAAAGGTCGCATGCGTGATGGCAAGTTCCATCCAAGCTGTACTAAAACGCAATCTCTAGGAGACTGCACGGCTCAGTTGCTAAAAGCACTGATACTGGCACTAATAAATACGGATCACGAATTCCCCACACTAATTGTGTGTGATTCCTTTTACTGTGTACAGTCGTACAATATATCTACATCATTGGGAACAAAACGGGTTCAAAGATGCAGAAAGGTGGCACAATTAAGCATAAAATGCTATGGGAACAGGTAGTGGAGTTGAGAAACGAACTACCAAGGGCTCACGTGATACACACACTGAGTCATCAGCGTGATGGCGTTCACGTTGAAGGGAATTCATTGGCTGATGAAGCCGCAAAGGGGGCTGTACGCACAGCGTCCGTAGTTGCAATCACTCGTTCAAGAACGAGAATAGATGGCGAGATTATGGTAGCTGTCAATGCTTCATGCAAAGGCAGCACAGCAGTACCTAAAAAATTTCCACTCAAGTACTCCTACAAGTTAGATGCACAAAACATTCCATATGCTCAGATTCCTGGAGTGGGGGATAGAGTAATACCAAATATGGATCGTAGGTTAGGCTTAATTCTAGCAGCACACGAGGGTTTGGGTTCTGCGCATACAGGCGTTACAGCGACTATTTCTTTACTGAAACAGCGCTACTGGTGACCAGGGTTAACAAAGCAGACCAAAGACTATGGGGCCGATTCCGATCTCGGCCGGTAGTGCTCCGAATCGGATTTGGATTCACCGGATCCGATTCGGAGCCCTGTTTCCCGACCGAATCGTACGTGGGTCCGGCCGAGCGAGTACGATGCAAGCACCCGCGAAATCGCCGACCGACTCGAACGCGGCTTCAACACGCTCCGACCGACTCGCATGGACACGACTCGCACCGCGCTATGGAGACGTTTCCCGGCCGGGTAAGTACGATGCGCGCCGCGAGCAGTCCGACCGACTCGCGGCGTCCGGCTCGAAAAAGCTGTCGGAGCCAGAATTTGGGGGTCCGCGTCGGACCCCCCTGTACGCGTATGCGCGCGAGTCGCACACAGGGGGGACCCATGGGTCCCCCCTACCTGTGCATGTACGCCGCGATGCGCTTGGACGCGTACACGCTGTAGGGGGCGCCCTTGTCCGCCTCGCACCCATTGAGTCAATGGGAGTCCGCGGACACGTTGTACGACAGGCTCCCATTGACTTCAATGGGAGTCCGACCGACTCGAGTCCGATGGCATGCGTGCGCATCGTACTCTTTCGGTCGGACTGCTAGGGTCCGATTCGGTCGGAATTCTCTCCGGGTCCGGCTCGGTCGGAGAGATTTCCGGCCGGAATCGGAATCGGCCCCTATGTCTTGAAATGCGACATCTGCCAGCAGATGAAAGGTTCCACCGTAACACGCCCAGCGCAGACACCATTACTGAAATCAGACAAACCTCTTGCATGTGTATATTTGGACCACTGCGGACCCCTACAATCTGATGGGTCCAAGAAATATATCATGGTTGCAGTGGATTCCTGCTCTAGATTCCTATCGGTTTGGCCTCAGCGCTCAGCTGACACTCAAACTGTTATAAAAGATTTGCGAGTCTTTATCGGCACATACGCAGTTGGCACGTTACATTCTGACCGTGGTCTGGCGTTCAGCTCTCGGGCTTCTATTCGAGGCCATGGAAGGAATGAGCGTAGCATTGCGGTACTCCTCTCAGTACCATACCGAGGGAAATTCTGTTGTGGAGAGGAAAAACCGGGACTTAAAGCAATCTTTAACAGCTAGGGTATTAGGCAAGGGCGGTAGATGGGTCGATCACCTTTATGGGGTCCAACGAGCGATCAACAATCAGCCAAGAAGCTCTCTAAGGGGTGTCACTCCTTACGAGGTCCTATTTGGGACAAGAATGTGGGTACCTGATCTTGATTGTGAAGGCACAGTGGCGGATGAAAAACCATTTGATATCCATGATCGTTTGGCTGTTTTATAGGATCTAAATGAATCCAGAACACAACAAAGTAACGTGCTCCAGAAACAGACCGCCACTGAGGAAGTCAAGGCAAGAACAGCAAGACCTGTCTGGATCCCAAAAGTCGGGGATCTAGTCAGAGAGAAGATTGCTGACAAGAAAGAATTCGGGCCATCCTACAGAAAGCCTGTACCAGTCCTAGCAATCCAAGGCACAAGAACTGTACTTCTGCCGCCTCTTGCCGGGAAAAAGGAGAAAAGATTTGTCTCAATCGACTTAATCAAACCACACTATGTGGCCGATACTAAACAGTAGGCCTCGTGGACTCCACAGTAGCAGACGCCCTCCTCTCGATACAATCCAAGAAGTTCAAACAGAAAGACTCATCACATTTGAAGAACCACCTGTACGGAATGAAGGATTAAGCAACAATGCTATGGAACTCGTTCCACTTCAACAAGAAATTCATCTTCAAAATGAAAATCAACTTAACAACCAAGTTGCAATCAGACCGACTACAGACATCTACGTCAACATGCCTCGTCAAGAGCAAAATCCGATTTCAACAAATCCCGATGCAATTCCAACAATTGATCGAACTGCTTCTGGCTATTTCATGAACTTTGATACGTTTTCACTGGACCCAAGAGAGCCGGAAACGACGCCAGCCAAAAAATCACTCAAACAGAAACTCACTGACTTTTTGAACTTTTTTTTAGAAAGACTTACCAGGTATCACCTTGGATTGAACTATGGTATATCACTGGGATTTTCTTTTTTCTTTTCTGGGTAGGCTTAATAATAACTTTTAGTATGCTTATTAATGGACGATACCTCCAACAAAGCTCTACAGCCCAAAGAGTCAATTTGATTTTAAAACCACACCAGTCTTCACATCGTGAACCAAGAGACTTGTCTTCAGTGAACATCACAGCAGTTCCTATACCGGATGGTATAGTATGGGACAAGATTGATTATGATGTATTCGGTCCGACTGAACTTTTAAAGCTTAAACATGTATTTAAAATTTCTTTAAGTGATATCATTACCTCCAGTACATTTTCTGATTGGGACACTGAAACTGTAAACAATTTAATGTCTGATTTAGAAAAAACTGCAGCATTTCCGAACAATGAAATGTTAGAAGGTACTTCAGACTATGATACATTGTACTGTTACCAACATTATGGTCATCATTTCTTGCACAAATCTATAACACCTAGAAATGTATTTGAATACCACCAGTGGGAACACTGCCCAACTCCTCCAAAAGGTTGCTCGCAAACTTTTGCAGCACAGAAATTCACATACTTTTCAGGGTTCAACACATCTGACCCAAAGTCATTTTATTACAAAGTGGCAACAACATCAGAACAGAAAATTATGTTGACTAACACCAAACAGATTTACTCTGCTTCCTTTATGGCCCAGTTGTCTACACAGGGTTTCGACCTATGGAAGGACACTATAGATTCAAAATCAATCTGGGGTTCTAGGGACTGGCAAGTCCAGGGAACAGAAGTGCTTTTTAGAGCATGCCTCATTCCACAGCAGATAATATTTCTGAATGAAACTGTGCAACAGACATCCTGTCTTGGACTAGCCAAGAACAAGGAAATGAACACACCGGGGTTTCCAACACCATCACAGATGGGTGGGGGCAGAATTCAACTACAAATGGGGTAAGATTAGATGACATTCTCCAGTACAACAGGTCAGATCCCAATTGGACAGGGTGGCTGATTTGGCCAATTGACACGAACACATGTCAACAGAGATTACTAGGTACACCCGAGGGATTTAGTATCCAAAGGCCAGATCCTCGCTATGTACAGAGACAACACCCAGGGGTAGTGACATCCTATAGTGTTGGGAAGTTGTGCCTTGATTGGCTAGAAACCTCAACACTCACAGAAGTGAAAAATCATTTGACCTTACTCACACCTGATGTAGACCTTAGGGATTTTTACAAGGCCCAAGGAAAACACGTCTGAAGCGTTTCATATATGCAGGCCTTTATGCCTATTATAATGAAAACTGGAAAATATCCCAACAGGAGGCCGCAGAAAGAATACAGGAAATAGACCGTATTAACTTAGAGAAGGCATTAGCTGTAGTGGATAATGGGTTAACAACTTTGACCTCCAGGATTTACTCCTTAGGCAACATTGTGTCTTCGGCAATCGACATATTAGAACAAGATCTGGCCTTGTTACAACACGGGCAATCTCAGCTACGTTCTATTATGATGTTAAGCTGGACGCTGCAATCTTTGCATGCAGGCTACGTGCCCTGGCGTTTTATAAACACCACGTCTCTGTTTTCAGAATACAATCTAACTGATAAACAGACAGAAATGGCCCAAAGGGGAGCCAAATATACAATGCTGCGTATTGAGAAACTGGAAAGGTTACCATTCACTGTAGCTGAATTACCATCAACCGAATGGCCAATTCATGGCCAAATCACTCTGCCGGTCACTACGTTTCAGTTTCAATATTGCCTTGAGCAGAGGCAGGCAGGCAAATATGAAAAAATGGGTAAGGGATACATCAAGGAAACTTGGGAGGTCCCATATAGATATCGATGCCGGAATGGGGATCGGGAAGTGTATCTGAGTGGTACAAACTGCAAGAATGCTTTAAGCGGTTCTCTCATGTGTCAGGATATTTCTCTATGTAGTGGTTCGGTAGCGAACTTATCTTGTCACATGTCAGGGACCCCAGTGGCCATGATAACGGCGGTTTTCCAGCTGCTCTCGAATGGGAGTTACTTAATGCTAAATGATCAAGGTTGCTGTGGGATGCTTCCGGGCGTTGCCTATCTGGTCACTGTTAACTTCAGGGTTACTTGCTGTATGCAAGTATTGTTTCCACCACTGAACACAGTCAGGGAGGTGCCGTTATGGCCTTCGTTGAATGTTTCCTTTATACAATTTGATACTCTGAGCAGATTGAAAGCCATGCTTTTACAGCAACCCGTGCCCTTAACCTCCGCACGAGAAATCTTTGAACTTCAAGTTGCACGGACCTCGACCGAGATACAAACGCTTATACGTACAAACTGCCCCTTTCATTTTGCAGAAATGGTGGTTCGTATCGTTAACATGTCTGATACGAGCGGTATTGTACACCTATTTAAGAACATAGGGTCAGGACTATTAAGCACCTTTCAGACAATCCTCGGAGTAATCCCAAATTTTATACACTCCGTATTGGGAAGCGTCTTTGGAGGTCTCCCGCTTATGTTATGTTATGTTATGGTATGTTAAAATAGCTTGTAGAGCGCACAGCTGCCCCAGCAACGGGGCGTCTCGGCGCTGAGCAAAATAGAGGCTAAGCAGCGAGTATCCCTCCTAAGAGAAGACAAGATGGACCAGGGAAGACATAAGGGTCAGAGGAAGGGAGACCTAATGAGGGAACAGATGGGTCTTTAACGCTTTTCGAAAGGTCAGGTCGTTGTCCATGCTCCTGATGTGAGGCGGAAGATCATTCCAGAGCTTGGCAGCCAGAACGCGGAACGACCGACCACCAGCACGAGCCCTCTTCACACGTGGTATAGAGACCAAGTGTTTGCCTGCAGAGCGCAGATGACGCGAGGGAGTGTAGGTCGAGAGCAGGCCAGATATTATGCCAGAGGTGGGGATATATCCTAATTGCAGGAGCCCTGATTGTAATATTACTGCTACGCAATGGACGGCCCCATTTCCGAGGAAATGGCGAACACGCTCATGGAACGGAAATATCGTGAACGCATGGTGCAGCTTCTGGGCATTTCTTGCCTAAGAGAACTGAACGCCTCTTGGTTTCTATCATTTAGACCAGTCTGGGTGGACTGCATCTTACCTGTTCTTTGATGCCTGTTCTGCGGAGAAGAATGCACGTTGGATCTCTGTCTAACGTTTCCATCGGATACGCCACTGGACCTAGATGCTATGCTGGACCCCCTAATGGCCCATGCTCTGCGTTGTCCCCAGCGTCTTCCAATTCTGATGAATGCATTCCTTGAGAATCCACAGGTACCGTTTGCTCCTGCTGGGTTAGGTGGCTCATCCACAGGCACCGAGGTAACAACTGCCGCACAAGCTGCCGCAGCAACGACTGTTGGCAGTGCCGAATTTCATCTATGTGCGATTGACGTTCTCTGTGAAGCGTTGGATTTGTCGTCTGCAGTAGCTAACGACGATAATGCTGTATCTCCCAGCCAGGACACTTAATCTTGAATTGGCTCATCGCGTCCTGGGAAAGAATTCGGCTTCTCCACTTCGTTTCATAAATAAACAAACAAAATTTGGAACATTTCCTAAATTGACACTTTCGCTTGAAAAAGCATGGCCTTCCTCAGCTTATAGTGATGCAACTTTTATAGATGGGACATAATTGATTTTTTCAAGTGGTAACTGAAAAATAGTTTTAAAACATTTTTTAAAGTCCTTTTATTATCAATGTTTTTAGCAGTTTTAAGTAAATATTTTTAAATTGCCCAGATTTTAAGTATGGTCATTGTCATCCAATTCGGAAGTGGAGTGGGTGTTATGTTTCGTATATAGGCCCTAATGTAGACCCGTTCATATATGCCATAATGTAGAAATACTCGTATATGCCCTATTATGGTCATACTCGTATATGCCCTATTATGGTCATACTCGTATATGCCCTATTTTGGTCATACTCGTATATGCCCTATTATAGTCATGGTTCCTAATATAGGCATGATCTTTCACCTACATTAGCTCCTTACAGTACACAACGAGCTCTGAGGGATGAACGTTATCTAGTCTGTGGTTAGAACACTGCAAGGTCGTTCCAGAACACAGGCCTACATGTACTCATAAATTATGCATGAGTATTCACCAGCCACATCTCCCGCATAATATGTATGTACAAAGTTCACCCCTGACGTCTTCCTCATGTCCAACAAAGACCAATAGAAACCATACTGAGGGACAAGACACTTTAGGGTATAAATACACCACATCTTGCCACGGTAAGACAGAGGGAACCGAGACTTCCATGCTGACACACTGACCAGAGACGCTGAGGCTCCTGCATGCAGTCGCTCCAGGTGACAGCGGTCTAACACAGCCCTTGCGGGGTGTCCAACTCGAGACCAGGACGGTGTCCCACACTCTCTCTATTCAGGTATGGGGGTTCGACTAAATCCTAGAGGGATTCTTGGCTCTTAGGCTTTTAGACCTACACATATGCTAGGTACACTCAGGTACATCTAGTTAGGCATCGTAGGAGTACGCACACTTGCATAATGCTTTTTATATTCTTGTATGTATTCATGATGATTGCGCTATGGCAGAACTGTTCTATCCTTTCACTTTGATCGTACTGCTGATAATATATCTCTGCTATTGTCTGCTGATTGCTGCAGCACATATATTTTACACTAGAATAACAACTGTTCAATAAATACTTATTGAAACACCCAGACTGTTTATTCTGTGTAACTCTCTGAGACAAACCGAATAAGTAAGCACGAGTGACTGAGCGAAAGGTAGTACATTGTTTCCACGATTCTGAGGAATTTGGGTTGTCATGATCTAAGGTTGCCAGAAAGTAATCTCTCCCCGATAAGAGGAGATTCTAGTGGCACTGTGAGCTAGCTAATGCAAATCCGGCTAACATATGCGGTGGGGGTACACAGAGTCAGTCTAACACCAAGCCCACGGTTTATGTTATCCAAATGCACAGGTCCTGCAGGGGTACTATAGGGACTACACGACAGTGCAAACAGCATAGGCAGTGCGTAATTTACCTCTTTCATTTCTTAAACACGACCCATCAACAAACAACTCGCAATCTGAATCTTCCAAAGGACTATCCTCTATATCTGGCCGGGGCTTGGTGCATAACCCTGTCACATCCAGACAATCAAGATCTGCTTCCTCTTTCACTTCTTCACTGCGAGAATTTGGCAATAGAGTTGCTGGATTTACAGTCGTGCACCTGACTACAGTCACATTTTCAGCTCCCAGAATTATTCTTTCATACTTAGTCAGCCGACTAGAAGTGAGATACTGGGTTCTAGTGCGATTCAAAAGAATCTCAACAGAATGTGGCACATGTACCTTGACAGGATATCCCATCACAATCGGTTCACTCTGTTCCAGACTCATGCAAGTAGCTGCTACTGCTTTCAGACATCCTGGCAATGCTGTAGCCACCGTATCCAGGGTAGCAGAAAAATATGCTACTGGACGTCGTGCCATTCCATGTTTCTGAGTTAGGACTGAGAGTGCACATCCATCTCTCTCACAACAGTAAAATGCAAATTCTTTCGTATAGTCTGGCATTCCCAAGGCAGGTGCTCTACAGAGACTACCTCTCAATTTTATGAAAGCATCCATAGCTTCATCATCCAAAACAATCGGATCTCTCACATCCTTTCATGTTAATTTCTGTAGGGTTTTTGCAATCATTGAGAAACTACATATCCACTGGTGACAATATCCAACCATTCCCAAAAACATTCGCACCTCTTTCTGAGTTTTGGGTGGACTCATCTGTTTGATCACACGGATTCTTTCTGGGGTTACTTTTCTAACTCCCTTTTCTATTTTGTGTCCAAGGTACTGTACTTCCTGTTTGCAAAATTGTAATTTTGCTGGGGACACCTTGTGTCCTCCGTCTGCCAGATGGTTCAATAGAGCAATTGTGTCTGTAACACATGCCTCTCGTGTCTTTGATGCCACCAGTAGGTCATCAATGTACTGAACCAAAACCGAATTTCCTGGCATGACTAAAGTCTCTAGGCATTTTTTCAAGATTTGATTAAAGATTGAGGGACTCTCGGTGTAACCTTGAGGGACTAGACACCATGCCAAAACACGGTTTCCGAACCGAAAAGCAAATAAATATTGGCTTTCCGGATGCAAAGGAATCAAAAAGAATGCTTGGCACAAATCAATCACTGTGTACCATTCTGCATCACAAGGAATTTGGTAAAGAGTCACTGCTGGATTCAGTACTACTGGGCAACAGGGCACTACAATTTTATTTATTTTACGCAAATCCTGCACTATCCGGTACTTCCCACTAGGCTTTTTGATACCTATGATAGGCGAGTTACAAGGACTGCTCATTATTTCCTTTAGGATTCCCTGTTCAATCATTTGATCAATTACCGGAGCAACACCTGCAATCACTTCTGGGCTCATTTTGTATTGTGGTGTGTTTGGGTATACAGCACCATTCTTCACGGTTATTTGAATTGGATCTACTCTTGTCATTAAACCAATTTCTTTTCCTGAAAAATTCCACACATCCTGTTTCACTGTACTTTTTAATTCTTCAGGCAGATTATTTTCAGTGAGAAGCGAAAACAACTCATTCAGTTCTGTCCCTTGCTTCGCTTACATCATCTTAAACTCCACATCCTCATCTGGGGTCTGAAATGCAATTCCATCTGGGGTACAATAGATGGTGCAGTTCATTTTGCACAGCAAATCTCTTCCCACGAGATTTACCGGGCTTGAGTCGCATACCACAAACCGATGCATGTCTCTGAAGTTTCCAATATGAACTTCTATAGGGTTTGTGACTGGCGTTTGAATATGCTTATTTGAGACTCCTACAACTTGGATAGTTTCTCCCGAGAGGGGTAGGTTCGGAATTTCTGCTGCTCTCACAGTAGACCGGGTAGCACCAGTGTCCACTAGGAATGTAATATAATTTCCTTCCACCTTTCCGTCAACAAATGGACCTGACTGATCTACCGCTAAAGATGCGCCAAGTACACACTCTTCCTCCCCCCTCAGGCACCGTCATTGAGATGAGTCTGAATCAATTCCATTGCATTGCATCCAATACTGCTGACTCACACCTTGATTCTTACCAAGCGGGTCTCATCCGTGATATCCGGTGTTCACATTGTACCTTTGCACCTGAGCATTCACATTACTTGAAATGGGAGCTTGTGGCACCTGTAACTGCTGCGTAACTATCTGCGGCTGCTGCTGTAGACTTACACCCTCCTCATTCCGCATCTGATTTCCCCATTATTCTTCTTAGCAGTTCTACACTCATTCCTCCAATGTGCAAACTTTCCACACGCATGACAAGGAAATTTCTTCATAGCTTCTTCCTTACTCATTTTCCCCTTTCCCTTACCTCCATTATAATTCTGCCCATTCTGACTCTGTCCACTTGTTTGATTATTGCTGTTTTCTTGTTGCTCTGCTACCTTCACTTGTGCCCACATCATTTTCTCCTTTAACTTTTTATGCTTACTGTCAATTTCATCACTACAATACTTTGCATACCGTAGGATTTTATCCACTGTCTTGCTCTGCCAGCAAATGAAATGCTGTTGAATCATGTTGCTAATCCCAGGCCTCAATCTGAACACAAAACGATACACAAAATGTCCCATATCTTTATCTCCAATAGTTTCAAAACCACTATATTGTTTAAATATCTGTAGTAAATGCTCATAATAGGCGTGTACTGACTCTTTTGGCTCCTGAGTAGTTCTGTCAATCTTAACCCAATCGGTTTCTTTTGGGGAAATCTTTCCCTTTAAGAAGGTGATTACCTGATTATACTTTTTTATTACGTCTTCTGATGGTGCACCTGTTTTAGGATCCCTTGGGTATTCCTCTTTTGGCCAATCAACAGTAATCTTACACTCTGTCCATAAGTCAGCGGGAACAAAAATGTCAAATAAACCATCCAAATCTTTTAACAAAACTTTCGACACCTTTACAAACCTATCTACCTGTTTGTACCATTCAACCAGTTTTTCTACCAATCTGGGAAAATCATTTGTAAAAGACAATATACCCTGTCTCGACCATGGAACATGTACATATCCACCACCTGGTACTTCTCTCATTGGACACGCCCTTTCAACCTGTTCGGTTTCTTTCATGGGAAACATAGTCGCTCCTTTATTTGCTGCATCTTCCTTCCTTTTAGACCATCTAACTTTCCAACGATCTACATCTCCCCATTTCTTCAGAATATTCATTATCTCTTTTATCTGTAACCTTTTTCCCGAAGCATTCAAACTTTCCAAGTCCTTGTCAGTAAAAGCCAATCTGTATGATTTTTGTAACACCTTTGATTTTTCTATGTCTATTCCATACTCACTGGCAGCTTCAGATATTTTTTCATGTAAGTTCTTTGCTCTCCAGGTAATACTTTTACATAAAAACAACAATTCTTCATCATGATAAGTTCCTAATCTGTCGGGCTTAATGTTCCAATAATCATCTCTTCCAAGTCAACCTTCAATTGACTTACATTTATACTCTGAGGTTGTTGTTTTGGCTTTGTCATTTCTTTTATCCAATTGTTTAATTCTTCTGGTGAGGGACCTGCAGAATTCCCTGCTACTGGAGTATCATTTGGTCCTATTCTTCTAGGCTCAAATTGAACATTTCTCTGTGGGGTCTCAGTTATCAACTCGTTCATCGGGAGATCTAACAATGTATTGTTCGCATTTGCCTGACCCTCCCCACTTGCACTGCTCCTGATGCTGCTACCTGGCACCACTAATGCAATTTGTATTCAATTCAAAGAGCTTTATTCGGTATGTACAACAACCATAAAAGCAAAAACAAAATTTAAAACACATATATAAGACATCCAATGCGTACGACAGTCCAATTAATTATCAAGTATAATACATTTCCTAACAGCAAATGTTGAGTAAAAATATCCAATGCATAAAACAGTCCAATTAATGATCAAATATGATAGATTTCCTAGCAGCAATTGTATTTTTAAAAAAAAAAGAACATCCAGTGCATAAAACAGTCCAGTTAATTAATAAGTATGATAGATTTTCTAGCAGCAATTGTTTTTAGAATAAAAGAAGCAACATAAAAGCATATTCCGGGATCATTAAGGGTAACCAATAAGTTCATAGCAGCATGGGTTGTTCTCACATTGAATTTTAAAAAACAGGGTTTAAAATAAAAACGTCTTAGAGATTAATAAAACTTACAGAGAAGCATAAAATGTGTGGTGCTTTGTTTTGATAGCCCATCACAGGGGCATAAGGTTGGCGGACACATTTTCATGGTAGGGAAGGAGACTAGGTGATGTACTATACCTAATCTCAAGACTTTTGTTACCTTGGATTGTGCCCGAGCGGGGAGGCTTTGCTGCCCTGGAGTGTGCCCGATTTTGACCTGCAGCCGGAGGACGCCTTACTGTGGGGACTTCAGCCCCCAGGAGCACCAGTCACTGCCCAGCTGCCACGAGTGAGGGGGAGGCGGGGTCATCGCGCATATAGCGCTGCCTCTACCCCCGCGGCGTGGAGACTTCTGTTACCTTGGATTGTGCCCGAGCGGGGAGGCTTTGCTGCCCTGTATTGTGCCCGATTTTGACCTGCAGCCGGAGGACGCCTTACTGTGGGGACTTCAGCCCCCAGGGAGCACCAGTCACTGCCCAGCTGCCGCGAGTGAGGGGGAGGCGGGGTCATCGCGCATATAGCGCTGCCTCTAACCCCGCTGCGTGGGACGCGCGCGGGACGACGCCCGGACGAAGGGCGGGCCCGTCTGAGCCCGTCCGAGACTGGCAGAGGCTGGGCTGGGCTACTTTATGTTTAACTGTCCCCTTTATTGTATGGTTCTGTCTAGGCTCTCTGTTGTAGTGTTATAATGCCTCCTGTGGGGGCCCGCACACTGAGTAAACGTAAGATAGGAGTGGGAGGGGGGGTAGTGGGCACCCTTGATGCCTTCCTGAATAGGGCAGAATCCACGCTGATGCACCAGATTCAACTAACTGAGCGTAGGCTATCTTTAGAACCTCCAATGTCGCTCAATAATGGTAGTCTGGCTCTTTTAACCGGTTCTACACATACAGATTTACCCTCTGCCCTATCTCCTTTGTCCTCAAATCAGTCCACCGTAGGAACTATTGCCCCCTCACCATCAACCCCATCTAGCCCGGATTCCCGTACAGGCA
The DNA here is from genome assembly GCA_963921515.1 of Calotriton arnoldi. Classification (NCBI taxonomy): domain Eukaryota; kingdom Metazoa; phylum Chordata; class Amphibia; order Caudata; family Salamandridae; genus Calotriton; species Calotriton arnoldi. The sequence continues at coordinate 314,330 of CAWUFW010001599.1, read as the reverse complement.
CTACAATGGTTACAACTAGGGGTAAGAAGGCAACTCGGGTTGGAAACGTGGAACCTCCATCCAGGAAAAGGAAAGCCCGAGGCCCACCGATGGTGATCACCCGGCCAGCGGGGGGTGTCAAACGGAAGGCAGCCCTTGGGGGGTGTGGTGGGTGCTGTGAAACATCATCGGCTACCACTAGCGAAAGCCTATCCAGCCGTGCTACTGTCAGCTCACCAATACTTAATGAGGAAATATTCTACACTCGGATAGTGCAGGGAGTCTCCAACCTAATTGATCCTTTGATGCAAAAACTATGTTTGATAGAAGATAGACTCAATAAATTAGAGCAGGGATTATCCCACAGCACTTTAAGCAACTCCAGTGTTCAGCAGGGTGGGGGGGGCACTTCCTCTAAGAGGGGCGGGGTGGGTGTTAATTCCAGAGGGTCTGCAACGATTGCATCCAACTCCATTGAAGCTGCCCCTGCAGATAACCATCATATCTCCTTGCAACAGGGTGGTAGCAGCTCAGTGGATGTGCAGCCCATCCCGAGAGAAACCTGTGTTCGCTCTCCCCAACAACGCCCCGCAGTTGCTCGGCCTGCTTTTAATTTCTTACATCTTCCCCCGGAAGCTACTCCTTACACTATAGTTCTAGGAAATGTTCCAGAATTACCATCGCAAGCACAGGAGGATTGGTCTATTCTGAGAAACAAGGCATTACATCTGCTGTGCTCAAGGACAGGGATCAAAAATCACTTGTTTACCGAATTTAAAATGGCCCGTAGAGTACCATGGGTAGGGAAGTCCCGAAAGTCACTTAGGGGTGACTGTGTGGTTCTAAGTTTTAGGTCCCCCGACTTGGTCAGGCTTATTCTGGAGAGGGCTGGGGATTTTGTAGTTAGGGATGATATTTCTGTTCTTCCTCTGGGGTACTTTTACCGGCCTGTAGCAAACAATAGATGTTCCATCATGGAGAGGATCAGGACAATTGGTTGGCCAAAACAACTACTCGGTCCCTCTCAACAATCGTTTTGAGGTTTTTTCTTCACTAGAAGATATTGACTGACTTGCTCCAGATGTCTGCTTTGCATCCCCAGGGATAGGTACACCAAGGGGTTATATGGTCATTGGTAACGGCCGCCCAATATGTGACCCACTTGAATCTATTAAATCTGGGGATACCTCATCTGAAGATGAAGTAAATGGTAACAACTCCGGCCATCTAGGAGGCCACCTAGGAGGTACTTGTAGCGCTTGTAGTTCTAGAGTGGAAGCGAGCATGGTGGAGAGGACGGAAGATAGGGATATTGGCTTTTTAGCTGGACCTCTACTACAAGATAACCCTCATGGCCTGGAAGTGAGGCCGGCTGTGAGCGCACCTTTCTGCCAACCTTCCCCTGCAGGTTTGTCTCAAGGGCATACAAAGTCCGTTATGGTAGCTGGTTCTTGGAATATAGCAGGGCTCCGGTCCAAAATAGCATCCAGTGACTGGGCAGCTTATATTGAACAGTATGATCTTTGGGCATTCCAGGAGACTTGGTCTATTGACCCAGTCCACTTTCCTGGGTTTTTAAATTTTTCTAAACCTGCTCAAGGGGCTCGGAAAGGAAGGCCCATTGGTGGTCTTGCATTTTGGGTAAGACAGCAAATGGGCTATAAGGTGGAGGTGGTCTCTATAGACAGCCAATATATTCTGGCCCTACGGCTTCGTATGCCTCTCGTACGAGATATTTTAATTATTAATATTTATGCTAGAGGGCTTCCGGGAGGGAGGCGTTCTGACACAGTTGCTCTTCTTGATAGTTTTCTGGACATCCAACGGGGAGGGTCTGACCTGATAATTATGGGTGATTTTAATTGCACCTTTGAACCGCTTGATTTAGAGGATGGTAATTTAAGTATTTACGAAGATTCTCAGTGGAATATCCCGTCCCTTGAATTGAGTCCAATTAAAAATGGACAGAAGCTGCTTTGCAGCTTAAGGGGCTGTGCCTGGAAAGGGAGTGCGAGCGGTAAATGGGAGGTCCCAGTCGGACCGGAAGGGAGTGCACACCTTTAACAATGGTATAAGGAGTAGTCGTATTGATTTTATTCTCCTTAATGTAGAATCCTGGCCCGCCCTCCACGATATGATGGTCCAGGAACACATAGAAAGTGATCATGATCCATTAATCTTGACAATTAAGGTCCCAGGTTTATTAAATAGTTCTACAATGGTTACTGTGGATACTGCACCGGAAGTGTTACTTTCTAATGACACCAGGAGAGTAAGATGGTCCAGGTATATTGAGAATGAAGAGGACCTGGGCAAGATGAAAACTATACTGGCCCATTCAATATCCTGTCTTCAGAGTTGTGATTCTCAGGAGGATATTAACCTTACTGTCCCCCATGTTCACAGAGATCTATTCTCAAATTTAAAAACATTTTTTATAAGGATCAGTAAAAAGAAGGGGAAGACAGGGATAAAACCAGAAACCTGGTATAATAAAAGCTGTAGAGAGGCATACCGATCGCTGACTAGGGCTATTAGATCTAAAGACATGGGAGAGGTTAAACTTGCCAGGGCAAGGTATAAAGCAACTCAAGCAGCAGCTAAAAAGGAATGGGATGACACTCGCTGGGCTGAGTTGCTTACTGCCAGCCGTGAGAAAGATATGGTAAAATTCTGGCAGTTAGTAAAGTGGGGGAGTGGTCGTGCACCCCAGACACCTGTTAACTATGTCCCGTCTGAACATTGGGCCTCTTATTATAAGGCCCAGTTCTCTGCTTCTAACAGCATATCGGCCCATTTTCAAATCCCGTCATTGATACCCACCCTTTTATTTAATAAATCTGAGGTTGAGTCTGTCCTCTCCTTAATTCCGAGAGGAAGGGCCCCGGGTCCTGATTGTGTCCCAGCGGATCTGTATGTCTATGATAAGGCTAATTGGGTTGTTTATATTACTTATCTCGCTAATGCCATTGCCAGTGGTGCTTGTATTCCTGACACCTGGTCTGGGGCAGTCATAATACCTGTATATAAAAAGGGGATCGCGCCCTACCTGGCAACTATAGACCAATTAGTCTTATTGATTCCATCCAAAAAATAGTTGCCAGGTTGGTTTTGCGCCGTATCCAGCTGTGGATAGAGGAGTTCGAGATTCTATCACCACTGCAGGCAGGTTTCCGCCCCCATACTAGCACTATAGACCAGGTGCTCAGGTTTGTGATGATATATTGGCGAGTAGTAATCATAGGAGGGGGCACACTATATGCAGCTTTCATTGACCTAAAGTCCGCTTTCGACTTGGTTCCCCGCAATAAAATGTGGAGAGCATTCATGGACATGGGGATGCCTTTGGAGTTATTGGCAATGATAGTTAAACTACATGCCTCAAATTATGCACAAGTGCGTTGGGGCACACTAGGTGAAGTTACAGATAGATTTCCCGTTCTAAAGGGTGTGCGCCAAGGATGTGTCCTAGCTCCTACCCTGCTTTCCTTATTTATTAACAGGGTTGTCCAGTATTATTCCACATGTCCCACTGATGCTCCGACCTTGGCGGGCTTGAAGATCCCCCTACTCATGTTCGCGGACGATACCTTGATTTTATCTAAGACTCGAGCGGGGTTACAGGCCGCCCTGTCGCGGTTCGAGGAGTTCTGTCGCGACCAAGAGTTGGAGGTCAATGTAGACAAGACAAAGTTCATGGTTCTTCATAAGTATAAAGATATAAAGGGCAAAGTGACCATGAACAGTGTCCTCTTAGAACAGACCGAAATATTTACTTACTTGGGGATAACCCTAAATAGGAAGTTAAATTGGAAGCCACAGATTGATATGCTAGCTTTAAAACACGCCCAGTTGGCAGGGGCGCTTATAAAAGAGCATAGGCTCTCCTTCACTAAGCCAATTGCCCCAGCCCTCCAGATATATAATTCCAAAGTTGCTAGTGCAATTCTGTATGGCGCCGAACTTTGGGGTAACGAGGATATTTCCCCCTTGGTGATTGCCCAGAACAAATTTGTCAGGGCCTTAACGGGTCTGCCACAATCCACTCCATTGCTGCCCTTATTCCTGGACCTAGGCTGTCTATGCATAGAGGACTTGGCGCGATTTAGGCCTATAGCTCTTTGGAGAAGACTCTGGGTTACTCCCGAGCTCTCCCTGTATGCCAAAGCCCTGCTGGATTTCAGGAAGGTAGGGTGCCTAGGTAAGATCAAATGGCTTCAGCACATAAAACATACTTTGACCGAAATGGGGATGTGCACCCTGTGGGATAATCCAGAAGTCAACCCCTTTCCGTCAAAAAAGGAATTTAAGGCAGTTTATCTGGACCTGGTGAAAATGAAGCGTTTTTCTTCTATTACAAGGCCTACTCCTGTCTAGGAACTTCCTGACGATTAAACACGAGAGTGGTTTTGAACCCTATTGGGATATCATTTCGAAACCACTTGACAGGAAGTTATACCATCAGTTTAGGGTAGGATCCCTCCCGATTAAAACTTTTACTAGTAGATGGCATTCGCCAACGTCAGAAATGTGTCCCCTATGTTTAGTACAGTCTGAATCAATCGCTCATATTTTATTTGTATGGCCGGCCTATAGGTCACCTAGGAAGAAATGGCTCAAGCCAATCAGTGCAAATTTGGGTACAAAATCGGCCATGGTGGCCCTAAGGATTCTGCAGACATGCACTCAGGATTACATTGTTGTTGCCATGGCAAAATTCTTGAGCTGGGCATGGGCCATTCGGGCTAAAAATTAAGGGAACTATAATCTGAGCCAACCCTATTTTTTATCAACCTGAGGGATGTGTGTGAGGCGATTATGCCCCTCTGCTGATGTTTACCTAGGGTCTAGCAACTTTGTTGTAGACCGGGGCAGTTGTATGCCCAAAACACTGGTTAGGTGTTTTGATACCTTAAATCTTATTGTATCCACAAACCACCGCTGGGTCGACTGATGTATCAGTGCATAATTTCCTGTACCTTCCCTTGTGGTCTTTTTATATTATGGTAGTGTTCTGTTGATCTTAGTCTTTTTTAAATTTGCATTTTTATATTGTTTTAATTTTTAACTGACTGTATTGTCTTTTATGATTTTATAATCGAAATAAAGACTAACTGAACTGAACTGAACTAATCTCAAGCGGGTCAGAACAAAGTGATGTGATGGCCTAGTCACTACTGTCAAGTAATCTTGAAATCCTCCTCTGACCTCAAGCTGTTGATAAAATACGAGAGTAGGTTGCTTCCCTATCACTCTCCTGCGAGTCTCTATTTGGTGGGCTAAAAAGGTATCCTTAATCTCCTGTTTGGATATGATTGTCATACAGCCTGGGTCACCCTGGGTCGGAAGATTAAATAAATTACTAAACCAATCACGAATATATTTGAGCCAGGGGATACTGTAACTTTTATCCAGAAGTAAGCAGTCTTTAATGATGGTTTGAGTAAATTTAGTCTCCTCTTTGGCCCAAATGGATCTCCATAGCAATAATGGAAGCAAAGCAATGAGATCCGATAGGTAATTAATACCTACTTCACGGTGTATAATTTCAGTAGATGCTGATGGGGGTAGACACAAGAGGCGTTTTAAAAAAGAGTTTTCTTCAAGCTGTAGCGTCTGGCTAGGATTTTGGTCCCAAACCCCTGCGCCGTAAAGGCCTTTGGCAACACATCTGGCCTTGTATATGTCTACCATATCCTTAATACGACGGTTGCCTAGCTTGGCTGCAAATCTAAAAATCCCATTGACACTCTTGACCATCTTAGAGCGTACATTAGCAAGTTAATTCGTCCATTTCCCATTTCCTGAGAAAGTTACACCCAAATAGCAAAATGTATTAACCGATTCCACAGGGAAATTCTCTATGTAAAAAGTTTTACATTTCTTGATTTTCTGACCACAGGCCATGACAAAAGTTTTGGTCTTGTTAATGAATAGTTTCCTATTCTTGATAAAAAGGCTAAAATTATCCATTAATCGCTGTAGGCCAACTGGTGTTCTGGAGAGTAGCACCGCATCGTCTGCATAAAGTAAGACAGGTACGGGGTTACCAGCTATTTGTGGTGCGTCTGCCTGTAACGACCTAAGGGCTTTGTCGACTTCATTTATAAATAGGGAAAAAAGTAACGGTGCCAAAACGCAGCCCTGGCGGATGCCTCTTTTGACCTCAAAATGTGGAGTACACTCACCCCGTTGACCATATCGCACCTTACACGAAAGTTTCTCATACAGCCTTGCAAGGAAGAAAATTATTTCTTTGGGGGCACCTAGATTGAGCAAGGTTGGCCACAAAATAGAGTGGTCAACAAGGTCAAATGCACTGCTGAGATCTGCAAAGCACAGGTATAGTCTTCCCTGTTTAGCGTGCGTATATTTGCCAATCAGGAGTTCTAAGTTAACGCATTGCTCTAGGGTTCCTAGTCCTTTTCTGAAACCATATTGAACTGGTGAGAGTATTTCATTTTCGGTAACCCAGTTTTCAAGTCTTACCAATAATATTCTGCTCATCACTTTAACTGATGAATCCAGAAGCAAAATGGGGCGGTAATTTTTAGCTTCGATTTTGATGCCTTTTTTAAAAATAGGGATTATCACAGATTGACCCCATGCGGCGGTATGAACTCCGTCACTGCTAAGTTAAAAACTCTAGTTAAAATGGGGCTCCATAAATCTATTTCGGTTTTGTAAACATCAATGGGGACCCCATCTGGGCCTGGTGCTTTGCCACCCTACTGCCAGCCAATCCATCATGGACTTCGTCAATGGTAATATCTAGGGGCATCACCGGCCACTGACTTCCTACTATACCTGGCAACCGAAGTACATCGGGATCAGGTGGATTAAAAATAGTAGAAAAGTGTCTCACTCATGCGTCACAATTAACATGGGAGAATAGTTCTGGGAATGAATCATTCTTTAAAACCGGTGAATTAACAGTTTCCCAGAATAGCTTACTATTCGCTGTATCCGCTGCCATGGATAACTTATCCCACGCTGACTCTTGAAGCTTGTTTCTCCTTGCCTTAAGGACCAATTTATAATTAAGGCGTGAATTTCTAATGGTCTCAGTATTTCTAGGTTTACAACCCAAGGCTTGTTTGAGTTGGCTTAGGGCCTGTATACAGGTATGATCAAACCAGCCTCTGTTTTGTCTGCTTTTTTCCCGATAGGGTGCAGTCAATATCCCCTCGATTACGACATTAATTTTTCCGAAGTTGGCTAGCAGCAAAGAGGGATTAACATCCTCATTGAGGCAATAAGAAATTTCTGTATCACATTTGATAACAATTTCTTTTAAAACTTTTGCAGGGTCAACACCAACCCATTTAATACGTGTCCCATTAGGCCTGATAGGAGTAATACTAGTTATGAAATCTTGGTTTACTACCGTTTTTAATCCCCAAACTAAGGTTGACATAGAAATACAATTATGGTCACTCAATACTTGCTCAGCGATCCATGGAGTAGAAGACAAATGGCTGCTGCTAGCTGAAATAAGCATATGATCAATAATAGAAGCAGCATTTCTGCCAGTAAATGTTGGTATAGGGCCACCATTGGTATCCCATGCACATTGTAACAATTCAAGATCATATTTGGCCATCAATAAATTAAGAGCTCCACCATAGTCATTATGTATAAAATGCATACTTTCGTCATCCTCCCCATGAGTGTTCCCGCAGACCTTAGTCATTGACAGTGGACAAGGTTGAATATTAAAATCCCCCACCCAGATAACATTAGTCTTGATAGTGCTTAGCAAATTGTCAAGCCCATTATCTAATTCGAATACAACATTACTACGGGTTGAATCAAACACATTATTGTAGTAATTGACCATGACCACATCCCTACCATCTTTACAATGTAACCATAAAATCTGGGAATGTGTTCCTATAGTGATAGTTCTTTTAACAATAAAAGCAGATGGTTTATTTGAAATAAGGGTCAGGAGCCCCCCTTTGGCTCTACCAGCTGGCGAAGGCACAGCCTGGAGCCAATATGAAGTAAACCCTTCTACATATATCGGTTCGGTACACCAGGTCTCTTGCAGGCAGATTATATCACGATCGGTAGTAATAAAATCATGCCAAGCTGGTGAATCCTGTTTTCCCCTTAAGCCTGCGACATTCCAAGTGGTAATAATGTAGCCATTCGCAAGTATTTTCCCAGGATTGACTCGATTGCACTTGCCATTACTTCCTTTATCTGGACTTACAGATGGAGCCTCTATAAATATACGCTCTGTGTCTGTAATGACAGTCGGCTCAATCTGAGGTAGATCAATTAAAGGCAAGCCCCCTGCATCTTTATCATTAACCCAGTCTCCAATAGGATATGGCTCTGCTCTAGGATGGTTAGTACCCTTATGTCAATCATTTTCTTGGAGAGAACTCAGGGCCTGATATCTTTTTGAAACTGGTAAATCTTGGTGAGGTTGGATTGATAAAGTTAGGTTCGTACTCCGGGGATTTTGGTCATCGTCCCTATGTTGTCTAAACCTTAGGTGCCTATAAAAGAAACCAAGTGGTAACAATGTCATAGTCGAATCAAATTGAGACAATGGAGGTGCTCTAGCTAAGGTGTTTCTAGCCCAACTAGGAGTTCGAAAATTGATAATTATACAGTCTCCTCTGAGATACTTCTGTAAGGGGCCAATCCATCCCACTCTTCGTGTCAGGAGGATCAGATTAGCTCCTGTCACTGGAAAGCCACAATTCTTGTCAAGCCAGTGTACTATTCTGTTCTTTAGAGTATCATGGCTCTCCATTTGCCCTGGTTGCAGGGGAGGCACGTTCACCAGAACGGCGACATATGGGCAGCATTCAGGGGGCAGGTTGATGGGAGCATCTACTCTCCTCTCTTGAGTTATATTGTGACCTGGCTTATTTAAGATAATAGTTGGATGTTCCATGTCCATCCCATCCAACCTAGCCCCTCGGACTGGTCGGGGTTGGTTAATCAGGACCTGCTGTCTTGGTGGTTTATGGGTTGTTAATTCATTAGTTCTACTGGTGAACCCTGCGCTTGCCATGTCATTTCGGCCCACAGGAGGTTCTCTGCCTGTTCCTTTGTTTGTTCCATTAACACTAGGGGTAGTTATCTTGGACACAGGCTCATCTGTCCCTCCCCTAGTTACATCCCTCTTTGTCCCGGCACTGATGCAAGTGTCCCTCAGTATGCCGCAGATCTTGGTCACCTCGCTAGACAGTTTATCAATTTTCTCGTGGACCGGTCTAAGCAACTCCTCGAACTTAGATAAAATTGTGGCTATGATTAATGTTGTTTGGGAATTGGCAGTGGTACCTTGGCCATCTAAGCTATCACATATCGGGTCTTTAGGGGTCTGCATAGAACCTTTCTTTCCTTTAGAGTTGCCCACCACTGTTTGTCTCTTCTTGCAACCTCTCTTCCTCTTCGGGGATGGCGATCTATCAGATATACGCAAGAGGGGGGAATCAGGTTGGATGATCAAGTCATGTTCAGATTCTAATGCATTTCCATGGGGCCTGGGTGTTCCATGGGGCGCAGTGGGGGCAGCTTCTACAGATTGCGTAGGCTCACCCAATTGGAGTCCGCTACTGTTACCTAACTGTTCCCCAACCATTGTGCCAGGGCCCAGGGATAGGCGACGTTCTGTCCTATCAATTTCATCAGTGATTGCACTAACTGCTCGCACTAAAAAAGAGTCGATTGTAGTGCGTGGGTTATCAATTATAGCTTTTTGAATCTTGCGTTTGGGCATGGTGACTTCCCAAGCGGTATTTTTATATAAACTAGTATGATCTATGATCTAATACACACTTGGATTCAATATAAAGTGCCAGGTGCAAAAGTACAATGTGCTAGGGTCAAAGTGCTAAGTGCTAGGGCGTTTATGGGAAGTACAGTACACAGTACAATCTGCTATAAGCAAGGGAGCGCAAAACTATGATCGAAGTGCAAAGTGCAAGGTAAAAAAAAACAAAAAAAACGTATATCATTATAAAAACACACAAATATAAAACAAAACCGAGCCCTTTAGAATTGTTCTCTTCCGTTAAAAGGAAAAGATAAAAGATTATCAAAGAAAACCCTCCAAACCATGGTGGCGATTATATGGGTTGAACAGTGTAGGCGGTGACTGCTCGTCTGCTTCGAAGCTCCTGCCTGGTTGAGAGCGCGAAGAGAAAGAACACTAATGCATGTACCTTAGTTACATTCTGTCTATCTCCATACAATGGTACTACAGGACCAATCGTTACCGGTACCGTCAAGGCTTCTGCATTCAAATTCAACTGATTTATTTTCTGAACCTGTTCTAATCTGGCCTTATTCAACATCTTTGCTTCATTCTCCTTCATCACTTTCGCTATATCTGTAATTTGTGGAGTCAACGGGGTTCCCAATTGCGGGGCACTTGGAGTCACAGCTCCTAAATTTTCTTCATACGGTGGAGGTTTTTTGTTAATGATAACTTCTATCAATTCATCATCATCCGACTCATTCATATCACCTCCTACACTTGGAGTCTCTAAATGATTTATTTTCTCCTTACATTTACTTCCAGTCTACTCATCAACCGTTAAAACTGGATACAACCCTTCCGTTACTACGGCTCTTCTCCATCTTTTCAACTTTTCGTCCCTGCTTTCAAAGGGGTATCTAAACATCATACTCCTGTAACCTGTTACCAACTCTATATTTTTCTCTCTCAAATGCTTCCACTTCCCATTCTTCCAATGCTTCGTACTGAGTCAATCTAGGATTTGGGACTAATGAATTCATTCGGTTTCTCAAATTTTTCAATATCCTCACATTAAAGGTACCATGTTGTGGAAAAGCTAAAACACCATCGCCTTTCGTATACTCAATCCAATTTTCCAACCACATACATGTATGATATCCTCGTTCTAACATCATAAAGGAATCAGGCGTCTTTGGAGGCGGAATCGGAATTCCCTCTAGTCACAATTGGTTTGTCCTTCTTGAAAAAATTCTTTATTTTCTGCATTAACTTCATTTTCTGACTTCCTCCACTAATGGGTCTTATCATGTACAACAAAAACAATTCTTCCGTAATTCTACACTCTATTGGTTAACTTTCGTCCTATACCAGCGCGTCTCACACCAACCAACCAATCACAGCACTGCTACGTAAGCAAAGTCTTAACCAATACTAGCGCGGCTCACAGCAACCAACCAATCACAGTCCAGTGCACGTCCACTGCCTGTCCAATGTCAGCGCGGCTTTTTCTGACGTCAGTATTACTCCTTCTACTGACCCTCCCTTTACAAAATTTTACGGCAGTATTTTTCTGAGTTTTTCTTAATCAAATTCTATTAGTAACAACATAAAACAATGCTTCCCTGTCTGCTCCACTAAATAAAGAGACAGTCTTCACCTTTCAAAAGAGATTTTCTTACACTGCAAGTAATAACGACCAGCGTTCTCACTTCTCTAACAAGCTCCGGGAGGACCTGGTACTCCTCTAGGGATAAAACCAGAGTTTCGCAAGAGGACTTTTTGGTGTGAAAAGGAGCCTTGGTACTCCCCTGGAAATAAGGCCAAAGTTTCACAGGTGAACCCTTTGCTATTTCAAACACACTACTCACATACGAAATTCCCTAAATATAACACCTACAGCCCTCCATAGCTATTAGGTATTATTTTAACAGACAAAGTACTTCTGCAGTGGGGTTTTCTTTACCACACTCTTGTTCTGCCTACTTCCAGCAGATTCCTTCCGGGATTCCTCAGGTATCTCTGTACCTGGAGTTCTAGATAACATAGAACATGACACTATCTCTGCATGTTAGAAACATATAATCAATAATCATTACCAAACTTATCAATAATAAACCGTCCTCTGCTACCAAGAAACTGATCCAGCGCCAATACCAATAATTGATCAGGGATTGATACTCCACAATTCACTTTAATGGCCCATACACATTCACCCAGTATCCCTGATGCGCTGGGGTCAATTTGTTTTCGTTCATCTCTTATTTCTTATAAAATCCTAAACATCTGTTTAAAGAACATTTATTGATATCAACTCTTCCTCTATTTGGTCGATGGACCAATTAGTTGAGTAGTTGATGGTAATGATAAGACACTAACCCACCCAACGGTAAATAGACATAATATCGAAAAAAATATATAGAATGGACAGAATATCGAATTCAAAATATAGAATGGACATAATATCGAATGGACATAATATAGTGGTTAATAATATCGAAATGAAGGTAAGTAATATCGATTTTCAAAATATATTAGTACATAATATAGGCATTAAAAAATATCGAATTTTTAATAATATCGAATTTTTGTAAGTGTTTAGTATGTTAGTATATGAGTTAAAAATGTATATTATTTTTGTAATGTATGTTTAATATTTTTTAAAGTTACGAAATTTATGTAAAATTATTTTTGCGTAATTTAATTCTGTAGCGGGTTGTGGGTTTATAGGGGAATAGGGTGGGAAGTAATTTAATTATAGTAAATTAAATATTAATTTTTAGGAATTATTAATTATTTTTAATTTAATTTTGCGTTTTAGTTCTGTAGCGGGTTGTGGGTTTATAGGGGAATAGGGTGGGAAGTAATTTAATTGTAATTAAGAAAATATTTATTTTTATTTATTGGTATTGATAATTAATTTATTGTTAATTAATTATTAATTGGTTAATTAATTTTTATTAATTGGTAATTACATTTTTATTAATTGATTAATTGATAATTATGTTAATTGTATTAATTTATTATTCGGAGCGGGTTGTGGGTTTATAGGGGAATAGGGTGGGAAGTAATTTAATTGTAATTAAGTAATTATTGAAATTCTTTTTGTGTATTGATTAATTTATTGTTAATTAATTATTAATTGGTAATTTTTTTATTACTTATTACATTTTTGGTATTGAAAATTAATTGGTTGTTGATTAATTATTAATAGGTAATTAATTTTTAATAAATAATATTTATTGGTATTTATAATTAATTAATTATTAAATATTTTGTAATTGGTAATTAATTTTAATTAATTTTTTATTGGTATTGATAATTAATGTATTTTTATTTAAATATTAAATCATTACTTTCCCTACTGTTGCACTCACTGGAGTGGGAATAGTAATTTTTACCCCTACGCTATCCAACGCTTTCCCTACTGTTGCAGTCACTGGAGTGGGAATAGTAATTTTTACCCCTACGCTATCCAACGCTTTCCTTACTGTTGCACTCTCTGGAGTGGGAATAGTAATTTTTACCCCTACGCTATCCAACGCTTTCCCTACTGTTGCACTCACTGGAGTCGGAATAGTAATTTTTACCCCTACGCTATCCAACGCTTTCCCTACTGTTGCACTCTCTGGAGTGGGAATAGTAATTTTTACCCCTACGCTATCCAATGCTTTCCCTACTGTTGCACTTACTGGAGTGGGAATAGTCATTTTTACCCTCCCGCTATCCAACGCTTTCCCTACTGTTGCACTCACTGTAGTGGGAATAGTAATTTTTACCCTCCCGCTATCCAACGCTTTCCCTACTGTTGCACTCACTGGAGTGGGAATAGTAATTTTTACCCTCCCGCTATCCAACGCTTTCCCTACTGTTGCACTCTCTGGAGTGGGAAAAGTAATTTTTACCCCTACGCTATCCAACGCTTTCCCTACTGTTGCACTCACTGGAGTGGGAATAGTAATTTTTACCCCTCCGCTATCCAACGCTTTCCTTACTGTTGCACTCTCTGGAGTGGGAATAGTAATTTTTACCCCTACGCTATCCAACGCTTTCCCTACTGTTGCACTCACTGGAGTGGAAATAGTAATTTTACCCCTACGCTATCCAACGCTTTCCTTACTGTTGCACTCTCTGGAGTGATAATAGTAAATTTTACCCTCCCGCTATCCTACGCTAAAAATATTGAATATTTTTTATTAATATTAAGTTAATATATATATGTATTAAAAAATAAAAATGTATGTTTATTTTTTTATAACTTACATTAATTATTTATTAATTTTAAGGTTATTTAAGTATTTTTAAGTATGTTTCAGTTAATTATATTTATTATTTTATTAATTTTACATTACTTTTAATACATTTAAAAAATTCGATATTTTAACAAACTATGGGGCACATTACGATACCCGGCGTAAATAATTCCGCCAGGCATGGAAGCGGCAAAAATCCGCCCGCACACACCGCCTGAACACCGACCACGCCATTACGATTACACAAACCGAATACCGCCATCGGCGGAAAAAGCACACAAAATACCGCCCGCCAACGTCCGAGTCGGAGACAAACCGCCCGCCACGGACGGAAACACGCACGACAACACAAAACCGCCCGCCCTCACGGCGGACACACCGCACGTGAGATTACGATCGCACCGACATGAGCGCGGAAAAACCACAAATATACCGCCCGCCAGCGCAAACAACGCCGATGAGAATCGACACGGCAGAAGCCATGGCGCCCACGTACCTGCACAGAAACCATCCGCACACAAAACCAATAGCACACAACATGGCCAACAAGTCCACACAGCAAGGCACGCACAAATACACAAGCACAGTACATATCCCGAAAACACCCCCCGGACAAACAAAAAATACAAAGGCCAGAACCCCAGACACAACACACCTGAAAACAACAGACCATGAGGACACACCCACATAGGTGAGTACAAAAGCAGCACTCCCACAGACCACAACCCCTTGCTACATTGCAAACCAGAGAGGAGAGGAGAGGACACAGTGACACAGCAAGGACAGCAGCACACCACAGAAACGCACACATCACTACCACCACCACCACCACCACCACCACCAAACACCACCACCACCACCACCACCACCACCACCACCAAACACCGGCACCACAAACCCCCTGCACATTACACAACACACACCGCACCAGCACCACAAACACCATGGCACCACAAAGGATGCCCAAGTTCACGCCCATGGAGCTGACGGTCATGGTCGACGAGATCATCAAGGTGTACCCACAAATCTATGGGAACATGGTCCAGCACACACCACTAGCCACCAGAAACAGAATGTGGAACCGGATCGTAGACCAGGTCAATGCAGTCGGGACCCTGCCCAGGAACAGAGTCGAGATTAACAAACGTTGGAATGACGTCAAGAGCCTGGTCAAGAAGAAGGAGGGCAAAAACAGAGAGCTGGCTGCCGTCACTGGCGGAGGGAATCCCGCGCTCTTTAAGACCTTCAAAGCGTGGGAGGAGAAGGTGCGAGTCGTAATCCATCCGGAGATCCTCGCCGGATTAGCAGGGGGAGTGGAGGCTGGTAAGTACAAACTAATGTATACCAGCACACCGCTATGTACTCACATGCACTACCACCATGCCACAGCTCCCAGGGACAAACACCCCCATGTCCAGCACACAATACACAACACATCACACACACATGCAACAGACACCACCACACACAGCCCAAACCGAACAACTGCAAGATGCGTGGGGACATGTGTACACTAAGCCAGCCACGTAACCACCAACAGGTCCCCAAATATGCCAGAAGCGCCACAACGAGCACCCACCACACCCATGTGTCCGCCACAGCTGCACCAACCGACAAGTAACAGGTAAGTGGCAGGAACACAAAGTGCAGTGGGTGGGACGGTGGACAGCCCAAGTACAACACACACCAGGCCCCAGTCCCACAGCACAGCAAGGAGGAGCATCCCCCACACCCCACACCCACGTGTCAGCCACCGCAGTGCACAACGACAGCCGAAGGGCAGACATCACGGTCCACAGCAATCGGTGTCAGTGGGTATCCAGCCACCCCCACGACCCACAACACCCTCCCACCCCCACAGACCTGCAACATGGAGCACCCCCGCGTAGAGCCATGTGGCATCCAGTACAGTGCACGCACGAACAACTTGCAGGTGGGAAACTGGACAGGGCCGGATTACTGGAGGCATGAGGACCGTAACACGACCAACACATGGGACATGTCACGTAGCAGACGAACACGCAGCACCGCCCACCGTCACGAACAAGTGAACAATGTGCACACGGACATGAACAACAGACTCACACCCCACATGACCCATCACAGACATAGCAACACCCAAGGAGCCACGTCTGCATGCACAAGCCACACTGAATATAGTACCACACGGCAGCCACTGTGCAACTCATCACACACAACCGAAACACCATTGAAGTCCTGTCCATGTAGGCCCAACTGCCTGTCAACCACACACCCCACAACTACGCCTATGTAAGACAAACAACACTAGACGCAACAGAGCGGAACAACATAAATGCACACGAACACCACTGAACCCATCAAACACACAGACACACCATGCACAAACAACATACCATCCATCCCATCCGTCAGCCCCAGTCTCATGAAAGGCATGTCATCCGCACAGCTGCCACACATACAGCAGTCACGCTAAGATACATGCCCATTACCAACCATGTGCCAGAAGTCAATGAAGTGCACGACACACTGTGAGCAACAACACACAACATGGGCCACACCCCCCCGAGCACTGCAGTGATGCACATGGCACAGGGCAGCACGCACACCAAGGAGATGGGACAACTGCAATACGTTGGCTGGCACACAACCATCACTCACTCATAACGATGCGTCCAATGCCATGTCCAGTAATCACAACAGACAGCAAATATGCAGGCCATGTCAAGCATGCACACACCTCAAACCATGCACTGTCATGCTGCCACAACACATGTCACGTTCGGCACCCATGGCTCACAGCATGTACCCCAAAAGCATATCCCCACCCAAATGCGAATCTGGGGCATGGCCCCCATGTTGCCATATGCGTTCCTAAGCGTTCCATTTGAACCCCAAAAGCATATCCCCACCCAAATGCGAATCTGGGGCATGGCCCCCATGTTGCCATATGCGTTCCTAAGCGTTCCATTTGAACCCCAAAAGCATATCCCCACCCAAATGCGAATCTGGGGCATGGCCCCCATGTTGCCATATGCGTTCCTAAGCGTTCCATTTGAACCCCAAAAGCATATCCCCACCCAAATGCGAATCTGGGGCATGGCCCCCATGTTGCCATATGCGTTCCTAAGCGTTCCATTTGAACCCCAAAAGCATATCCCCACCCAAATGCGAATCTGGGGCATGGCCCCCATGTTGCCATATGCGTTCCTAAGCGTTCCATTTGAACCCCAAAAGCAAAGTACAAACCAGACCCAGGATGGGCCAGGAGCCCGCATACACCAGAGTCACAATAAGTAGGGGCACAGCAACACACCCATCGGCATGGCCAATCCGTCCCATGCCACATGTGCACAGCACACAGTCCCATTGCCAAGCACACACAACTACAGATGCTACAGCCACACACACGCCTCCGGGAAACCCATGTACGAGATTGCACGAACTGTCAATGTCAGACGACAAATACATACTTCGCCAGGTGCAACACAATAACTAATCTCATTCTCTCCACAGGTGACGAACTGCTGGATGCTGGGGATGGAGCCAGCAGCCAGCACAGCCAGCCTACAAGCCCCCAACGAGGACACACGGATCTGGAGGATCTGTCCTCCTCTTCGGACACGGACAACCAAGCAGGCCCATCTGGTGTGGCAGGGCCCAGCCGCTCCCCAGGACCCCTCCTACCCACCAACCCATCATCCAGGGCTGCTGAACATTCACAGCCCCCTGCTGCCACTGTCGTTGCGGCCACACCCACGGTCATTGTGGCCACTACCACTGCCGCAACCGCCACCATCGCCGCACCGACCACCACCGCCGCCACCACCGCCACGTCTCCGCTGGCACCAGCCCCAGCGCAGGTGGTGGCCCGGACGACTGGATCCACCCTGGGAGCCACAGCGAGGACCGTGGTGAGCAATGTGGCTAGTGGGCAGGCCGGTGGCAGCAGGACTGGTAGGAGGAGCAGGGTCAGGGAAACGCCAGCCTCCCCTGGGAGCCATGCCCTGCCTCACATGGCCAGAGTCCTTGGGGCCTATGAAGAGGCCCAAGGACAATGGGTCCGGTCTGCCTCAGACACGCGTGAGGTGCTGGGGGTGTTGAGGTCCATGGACGCCCGTATGGGCCAAATCGTGGACCTCATGGGACAGCTGGTGGTGGCGGTGAGGTCACAGCCAGGGACAGCAGCTCCCCTCCGCCACCACCTGCCGGGGCGCAGGGTGGAGCAGCAGTGTCCAGTTCCCCTGCGTCCACAGCCAGTGATCACACCTCAACCACCAGCATGTCGCAAGCAGGCACCCGCCCTCGCAAACGTGGAAGGGGCCGTCCGAAGAGGAAACAGATCTCCCGGGAGGACTTCGCACGCTCCAGTCGCAAGTGAGGCAGCCAGCCAGCCTTCCGCCAGCCTTCCTTGACCAGCCACTGCATTGACTTGGACTACGATCCCACTCCACACAGCCATCTGGATGGCATGTGTGTGTTGGACTATGGACATAGAACCAGTGGGTACACCCTGATCATCACGCAGCCATGACCGACAGCTCATTGTCACTGCACGCACCACTTTTGTCATCACCTTACACACAATCACATGTCACAGTTTGTAATAAATGCACCTTTTTCACTAACTGCTGTTTGTGCCCTGTGTCTTATTTGTACGGAATACAACGGCCACCTTGGGCGGAAAGGCACCTGATGCGTGGCATGGCATTTGAATCCGGAGGGCCTGTAGGGACCTAGGGGTGGGAGACAGAACAGGAGCACATTCAATGAGTGTGTCACACACCCATCACACAGTACATGTCAACAACTACAAGCAATGTACACACATCGCACAGAGCTATAGGGCACAATGCCACAGCCACCAACAGTGGCATACTACCCTGGCCATGGAGCGTTGACACACAGCACGCAGTGAACAAACGGCCACCCTGACACAGCACACACACACCTGCACAGATACTGCCACATCAGCCGTCGTACATGGACACTCACCGTCAAGTGAAGTAGCGGGCGATGAGCTGCTGCCGCACATTACCAGCTTCCTCCTCTCCGCTGTCCTCCTCACTCGAGCTGTCCTGGTCTGCGGGCTGGGGCCCTGGTTGGTCTCCGTCATCCACGATGAGGGGGATCTGCTTCCGAATGGCCAGATTGTGCAGCATGCAGCACGCCACCACTATCCGGCACACCTTCTGTGGGGAGTACGCCAGCGCACCCCCGGTGCGGTCCAGGCACCTGAACCTGGACTTGAGGAGGCCAAAGGTACGCTCGACCACACGTCTGGTCCTCCCATGTGCCTCATTGTAGCGATCGTCTGCTGGGGTGCGAGGATTCCTCAATGGACTGAGCAGCCATGCCCCATTCGGATACGCAGAGTCACCTGGGTGTGAGGGACACAGAGAACCGTTGCTAATCCAACTGGACAGGGGACAGCATCGCACAGCCAGCACGCTACACCACTCCACATACTCACCGACAATACAGGCACGATCCTGTTGCATATTGGACATCAGTCGTGGCAAGATGCTGTTGCGCATTATGTGTGCGTCATGGGCCGAGCCTGGGAACTTTGCACACACGTGGGTGATCACCATGTCCGCAAGGCACACCACTTGCACATTCAGGGAGTGCGTGTGCTTCCTGTTGCGGTACAGGTGCTCAGTGGCCTGTGGTGGAACAAGGCCGACATGTGTGCAGTCAATGGCTCCAACGACGTGTGGGATTCTGCCAAGGGCATAGAATGCACCCTTCACTGCCGCCAATTCACGAGCCCTGGGGAAGCGGATGTACCTGTTCCGGTACAGCATCATGGCTGCCAGTACATCCCTCAGCACCTTGCTGAACATGGGCTGGGACATCCCTCCTCCAATGCCCACTGTGTGCTGGAATGACCCAGTGGCGAAGAAATGCATGGCGGCCATCACCTTAGCCGTGGGGGTGACAGCAGTCGGATACACCCTGCGGGGACGGAGATGGGGTTCTAACATGGCACACAGTCGATGCAGGGTTGGCCTGTCCAGCCGAAACTTCCTAATGACCTCCGTATCCTCCATGTCTGCCAGCAATTGGCATGGGCGGTCAATGTTCGGTCTCCGCCTAGGGACAATGGCAGAGGACACATGTCAAAGCAACACGACACATAGCAATTTCGCATACACATCACTGACATGACTGAGCAAGCACATGAGCCACAGCCCAGCTGTCAAGCTGGGACGGCACGGCCACAATACACTTACACAGGTCTCCCACCAATGGCAATGGCTAGTGATACAAACCACTGCCATGTGCATGCACATGGGGATCTAGGCCCCAATGACTTGCGGGGCGTGCTGATGGGGACTGACTGCATATCCGTCAAGCGGCAACGCCACGGCAACATGAATGTCTGCTGAGCATGGAACTGCTTCCGCGGCTGGATGAGTATGGCACACGACGACGACGATGTGGGCACAGGCTGAGCGGCCAAAACAAGTGGGACCTGTGGCACGAGGGGATATGAGACAGTAGTAGGTGTCAGCACTGCACCCTATGTACAGCACTGTACGGATCACACCTCCCGAAACATTGACAGGTGTCCACATTGACAGCCCCATGCCAAGACGGCTGTGTGCTTGCAGTCACACGTCACAGGTGAGAGGTTACATTGCACGTGCCAGGTGGCAGACGTACACAGTGGGAGCTGGCATGTGTGTGCATGTGTCTCCTGTTCAGGATCCACCACATGGGCGCTGACTCTGTACTGACCATTGGACACAGCATGTTCCGTGGAAGGCTTGTGTGTGTGGGATGGTGGCACTGGATGTGCCTCCGTTGGGTGGGGGGCCATGCACAGGGCGGGTACGTCGATGATTGCGCATTGTTGGTCACGGTGGGTGCACCAACTGAAGATGTGTTGCCCTGTGTTCAATTCCTATGTCCGCATGATGATGGACTGTAGATGTGGGCAGACTACACATTGGTCGATGTGCTGTCTATATGCATGTGCCTTCACACCAGGCACAGCTGCCCCTGCACATGTGACCCCTGCTGGACTCGCTGCTGGGTCTGTGGAGCTGATGCACCTTCTGCGCGTGGGGCGGACAGCTCTCCTCACTTCCCTCATTGCGCATGTCATGACTTTGCCGCAGGTGACATGGATCATGGAGGGCCCACATGTACGCGTGGGTAGGCTACACATGATTGTACACTGGTCGCCACCCCCAGTCAGTGTTTCGAATGGGAAGGTTGTCGTGCTGGTGGTATGTTCGATGTGGCGGATGGGCGGGCCTAGGTGCGGGCTTACATTCCGGACATGGGGGGGTAGTTGGATTGGCGACTAGTTGCAGTACACACGGGACACGTCTCTTCCTTTCCACATCTGGGTCATCCCTTGTACTAACTGACAGTGATACAGTCATCTTCGCCCCAGCCCTCATGTCCTCCCCTCGCTCCCCCAATATGCATGCTCACCTGCGAGGCTAGCGCTTGCACAGGCAGCCCCAAGCTCGCACCAGAGAGGGCAAGGAGTGTATGTGTGGGTCCAGTTGCACGAGTGGGCTGTCTCAGGGTATGATGTGTCGCGGGACGCCGTCCACCTGCGTGGTGCCCCAAATGGAGACCCGGCCTGCATGGACTATGCATCACAGTCTTCGCCTTCCGGATCCGCCACCTGCGACACCCAGTGGCTGTGGCTGCCCTTGCGGCCAGGCCGCGTCCGTCTGTGGCTGATGGCCCACACATTCACTCTTTGGCCTCTCTGGGGAGGGCTCGGGGGTGGTGGCGCACGCGCTTGCACTTAGTCGCAATGGCATGTGGCGTGGTTGGTATGATGGGCAATGGATGGGATGGTGCGAGCCACCTCCCGTGACGTCAGTGCTGCTCGTGCTGTGGTGCGTCCCCCTACACTTCCATCTGACTTGTGCCATGCTAGACGTTGAGGTTCTATTGCCTGCGTGATATGACCAGGAGGAGCGCGAGGAGACCTCTCACACACCATGCTCCACTGCCATCCCGTGCCCTGTATCGCCTGTGCGGATTGACTATGTTGGGGTTACACCTGGTCGACTGGGGCTGTGTGTGCCTTGTCAGGGGCATGGCGGGCGCACAACAGGATCCAGCTTGTCCACAGAGGGTGGGCTGAGGTGCGCCTGGTACCGCTTTGTACGTGTGCCCGGCTGCTGTGCACACACGTGTTCACTCCCCCCGACAGGTGTCCTCTCACAATGCCCAGGGAAGCGGTGGTGTACTGTTCATGACCCCTCCCAACACGGCGTGCTCCAACTTGGCATGTGCGCATCTACCCGTCGCACCCACCCACCTGAGCACTGCGTCCATACGACTTCACACGACACATGTGTGTCTTCCACAGTAGTGCTACTCATTTGCGTTGACATCCAATACCAGTGGACTACATGGTCATGTCACGACTGCCGTGTACTTCACATACTCTCATCCTCTCTCATTCGTACTTGTGAAATGAGTCAGCGGAGACAGTTTTGGTTTCAAACATTATATTGAGTCTTCTGTCCTCTGTGATGCAGTATAGTGGACACTACTGGCAGCGGGATACATGTTGAGGATATACTGAGCATGATTGCAAATGGGATAGGGTGTGGGGTTACATGTGATTGGCTGTTGCATGTGGGATGTGGGCTTCAGAGTGACATCTGCTTGGCCAAGGCTGTGCTAATGTACATTTACGTATAGCTGCGGAGCTGCGGACTTTGACACAGACGGTATACATGTAGCCTACCAGACCGCTTGGCATCATGGGCACAGTCCATCTCAGTTCCATGTGACAGGTTTGCTGCGGTTGTTCCTCATGCACGCGTGCATGTGAGATGACATCAGGGCATGTGCTTGCGTGCATGCAGCGGCGTGCCACTTGTTGTTGCACTGTGGTGGTTACTGGACATGTCACAGTCACTGGGGTCGTGTTGTTGTTGTATGCACTTGTCGTCCATGCAAAGGTCCTGGTATGGGATTCCCGGGGCGGGGGTGGGAGGGGTGCAGCACCCACAGACTCCAGGCGACCTATTCATGTCCACTGAGCGGTGTGTGTGTCCATGGGCGCTGGATCCATGTCGTGTCCTGGTTGTTCGTGCAGTTCCGTCCATGTGGGTGCGATACACAGACCCCATGCCACTGCCTCCCACGATGCATGCGGTGTTCCTGGATGTGATGGGGAACAGTGTGCATGTCCCGGTCATATCCGATGTCATGGCGATGTCGTTGATGGTGTGGTTACAGTTGCCGGTCGTTTGGTATGGCTGTTGTGGTGGTGACTGGCCAGTCCGTGCGGAAGCTAAGCATGGGTGCGGGGTTGGACATCATAGGTCACTCGGGGAACCTGCGTTGTGGTCCGACGTATTTACAGGTTGTCAGGTATGCGATGCCGTCCAGCAGGGCTTCCATGTCATTGGTGGTGTACATGTTTGCCAGCCAATGAAGCGGATGGTGGCTGTCAAGGTGTTGTTCGTAGGTTGTCCCTTGGAGGACCATGATGGGGCATGCTGGGTGACATTCGATGTAGCTGTTATCGATGATCCGTCGTGTGGAGGCACAGTGGTCCCATTTCAGTGCGGGTGCGATGTTGGCCACATACGCCATGCCCCCATAGGCAGAGCAGGCCCTGTCGTGTGCGTCCAGAGGGAGGAGTAGTGGTAGCAGGTCCGCCTTCAGACATGCCGGGTTGGAGAGGCATATCTCGACGGGATGCTGGTAGGGACACCTCCGACAGTAGAAGACGGGCATGACGCAGCTGAACAATGTGATGCGGTAAGTCAGTCGGTAACTTACGTTCAGCAGGGACAGGAGATCGCATCCCAATGTATGGCACAGGTTGGTTTTGTACAGCTTGAGCTGTTCGGCGTAGTTGGGTAGGTGTGTTGCGGTTGCCATTTCGCAGCGGTTCGTTGAGGTGGCGTGCTCCGGCTGTGTGTGCAGTCTGCAATGTGCACGCTCCGGGGTTGCTGTGAGCTCTGTGTAGTCGTAGGGAGACAGGACTTGTGTTCTGTTGGCTTGTTTGGAGGACACGGGCCCTCTTCCCACATGCTTCTCAGACAGTTCAAGGTCAGTGCTGTGTGACTCCTTCCAATTAACTTGCATGTGGCCGACATGGGGAGTATTTTCTTCTTTCTTCCCCGTCCGTTGTGTGCTTCTGTGATATGCGCTATCTGCCCTGTGGTCGGTCTCCTCGGCATGCCTGTGTTGGTCTATTCTTGGACAATGGCTGTATTCACCGGCTTCTGTCGTAGGGCTGTGGTTTCGGAGTTGGAATGGAAGGTCATTCAGTGCTGTCTGCTCTCCCTTGTGTGGGCGGCAGGCTGCCTTTCCGCTCTGCGTTGGGCCTTGTGTGTGGATGTTATTCTTGGGCCACCTGTTGTCGGTCCCCGGGCTCTTTGGTGTTCCGTTTTATATGTCTTGTTCATATGTGCAGGGTGGTATGGGTGTTTCTGTGTGGTACTGGCGTTCCTCTTCCCGAAGGGGCCCTGCTTCTCCTAGTTGGTGTTGCCGCCGCTGTGTGCTACGCCATGTTTGTTACACTGGGGTGTGTCCTGCTGTTGCGTGTCTTCACTGACATGTGTGCGTCGGTTGTGTGGCGTTGGGTGTTGTCCGTGAATTGGGCGTTGGGGACATGTCTGTGGCCGGCCTGTCACGTGTCATGTGCGTTCGGGGTGGGGCTGATGTGTGTGCTGCTTGGTTGTGTCCCTGTGTCTGTGTGCGACGCATGCATGGCGCTGCGGTTGGCCTCTGCGTTGTGCGCATGTGTGGCGGCGTCATCGCCGCTTTGGGGCCGTGACGGGGTGGTTGGTTCCTAGTCCCAGGTGGTGTGTACACATGTGTTCTGCGATGTTACGATTTGGCCTGTGTGTCATATGTGGATGCGATGGTGGATGTGTTGTGTACACGCGCTGGTGGGGGGTTGTCCGCTTTTCCGCCCTTGCACTGTGTGCGCTGTTTGCGTGCACTTGTTGTGTGTGTGCCTACCTGCGTCTCCGCGGTACGTTGCGTCCTTGGTGGTGCATCAGCAGGAGCATGGGGAGGGCCTGCAGTGCTGGATTCATGCTCGGGGGAGCCGCTTCTTCGTTGTCCGTGCTCGGCGTCCGTGTTACCGCTTCGGTTTGTCGTACGGTATCTCTTGGCCGTGGGAGCCGTTTGTTTGCGGCATCGTAATTTATGCGCCGGGCGGGACGTGTTTCGTCGGACGGTGTGTGTCAGTTGGGCTGCGCCGCTACGTGTACGGGCGCACTTTGATGGCGGACGGTGTTGCTGGCTTGCCGGCGGTGTTTGGCCTACTTTTCGCATCGTAATTGGGCGGGCGTGTGGACTGCTGCGTGCCGGCGGTAACTGGTGCTTTTTGCATCCGCCAGCACGGCGGTTGTGCTTCCGCCCGACATCGTAATGGGCCCCTATATTATTTACAACAATATTTTGGATTCGATATTTTTGTACTTACCTGTTTGTAGATAGGAATTCGATATTTTGGCATTCTATATTTTATCCACTATATTTTTGCAGGTCGATATTTTGGCATTCTATATTCTGTCAGTGATCCCCACCCAACATTATCAAATTAATCACAGACTCTCGGTAAGATTAATAAGTGAGTTTATCTCAAAATTCAAAGTAAATGCTCATCTGCATCAGGTCACAATTACAAACATCGAATCACACGATCAGAGAAATAATGCAATTTACACAGACTCTTTCTACAACGACATTTTGCAATGAAGGAGTGGATAGGGTAAGAGACAAAAGAGTTCAGTAGAATGATTATGCCAAACAATATTATACCTAATGGAAGGATAGATGAAGAGAACAGGTTCATCTAAAAATAATGCATATCAATATTTTTGTTGACGGAGTGGATAGGTGGAGAGACTAAAGATTCAGAGACAAATACATTAATGCTGAGAACACAGGCTAGATACAAACCTATTGGTCTGTAGGGAATACCACCCCCTGAGCCCAGGAGATGATGGAGGTTCCCCAAAAGGTATTCATGAAATGCAAGAAAAATTGGTCAGGGGAAAGGACAGGATGGTAACAGCTAGGCCTCTCTGCAACCCGACGGACAGCGACGCATCTCCCCTCTTCTCTCGTGTCAGCCTAAGCCCTAAAAACACACCTCTAAAGACACCCTAATTATAGTCTAAATTGACATGTCCATCCCTCTAATGTTGCAATTTACTCTCCATCTTGCACAGGGATTGGTGGGTTGGGGAGGTGGCATTGTCACACCACCGTGACTTCGCATTTATTCAACAATTATATTGTGTAAGATGGTTCCCATGGTCCAAACTTTATTTTATTCATTTGTTTCACATATATCGATACATTTAGTACATTCTTCTTTATTCAGTTCATATTTCCGGAGAGCACATCCCCGGTCTCACGCTTGGGTACGGGAATTGGAAGTCAATTGATGCTCTGGCCTTCACTCCTTCATGTCATTTTGTAATGCTCATCACAACTTGCTGGTCTCATGTCAGAGCAGACTCGCTCCGAGGAAACTTCCCCCTCCCTTTCACGTCACTTTTTAAAATGGAGGCTTCATTCAGCATGCTGAAATAAATGAAAACGAACAAATATTAATTGTTTGATAATGAAACCCTCACTGTTCCCCACCCACCTTGCACTACTTCCCCATTATGGTTACCTAGCATAAGCTTAGTGCAAAAGCGGCATTAATAATTAACCTTTTTAAAGCGGAATGCAACATGTAAAATACTGATGTACATGCGGCCTACTCGTGCAACTTCTTTGTTTATTTTTCAAAACTCAAGATTAATACCAATTATTCATCAACGTGTTAATTCAGGCATGCGCAAAGCAATTCCCATATGTTTATGTGGGTGCCTGTTAGATTTTAATCACATCTACTTACTGTTAGTATACATTATGTGCCATGAGGAGGAAAGTGCCCACAGGCCCTGAGAGCTACTCTCTCGTATCGCTCCCTTGTATCTCTCCTAAAGAGATGGAAGCACTGTTTGTCAAGATAAAATCAGGGTCCCCAGATGACCCTCTGAGACCTGACGTTTTTCGAAAATTTCAACAGGGTCTCCTGCCTACGTGCTTGGAGTCGATTCATTTATCTCTATCCTCAGCGGTGGTTCCAAAGTCTTGGAAGCACGCCAAAGTGTTCCCCCTACTGAAGAAGCCATCACTAGATGTGTCCAAACCAGAAGATTTCCGTCCAATCTCGCTTCTTCTGTTCCTATCTAAAGTCACGGAATCTCATGTTAATTTGATCTTAACCCACTATTTGGAAGCTAATTTAATACTGGACACATCCCAGAACGGGTTCCGACCACGGCATAGTACTGAGTCGGCTTTGCTGACAGTCGTAGAACAGCTGCGGACCGCATCAGATGCCGGCAGAACTACAGCGTTAGTTCTGCTGGATTTGAGTGTGGCCTTCGACACGGTCTCCCATGAAATCTTGCTCCATCGTTTGGAGGAGATCGGGGTCAACAATAAAGCCCTTTCTTGGTTTTCGTCTTTTTTGGCGGATCGGACATTCCAAGTTACTGCTCCTCCTTTTTCCTCCTGTACTCACCCACTTCGCTGCGGTGTTCCTCTGGGGTCAGCTTTGAGCCCTACGTTATTCAATATCTACATGAGACCACTGGCGCTGATGGCCAAAGCCCGGGGCATGTCCCTGGTGTCATATGCAGATGACACCCAGCTGGTGATCACCCTTTCCAATAATCCCAGCCAGGATGCGGCAAAATTCAAAGCATATTTAATGGCCGTCTCGGAATGGATGATGGTTAATTTCCTGCAGTTGAATTCGGACAAATCCGAGATCCTTCTGGTGGGCAAGGACTTCCATCTTTGGGTCAATGAATGGTGGCCTCCTGCTCTCGGAATACCCCCTGTACCCAAACCTGTGGTGACGAACTTGGGCATTATGATGGATAAAGAACTTAATTTGGAGGTGCATGCCAAATCGGTGGCTGGGAAATGCTTCGGCCTGTTACGAGGCCTAAAGCCTATACTTGGATTTTTCGACTCTCAAACACGGCAGCTGATCAGCCAAGCCTCTATCCTGGCCCGATTGGATTATTGTAATGTGCTACTCTTGGGGTCCATTAAGTCTGTGATTAATAGACTGCAGCGTGTCCAGAACGCTGCGGCACGGGCTATTTTTGCCCTTCCCAAACACTGTCATGTCTCCAACCTCCTCTATCGCTTGCATTGGCTACCCCTTGAACAAAGAGTTCGTTTTAAAGCGCTATGTATCACGCATAAGATTCTCACAGGCATCGGCCCAGGAATCCTGAGTGATCTATGCTCTTACTATGTACCCACACGAGCGGTGCACTCGGCAGATTTGTCTCTTGCTAGAATTCCACGAATACGGAGAGCTAGGTCTGGTGGTAGATCTTTTAGGCGGTTGGCTCCCGCTTTATGGACCTCCCTCCCTCTTCATATTCGTTGCATTCCTGATCACCTGACCTTTAGAAGGCTGGTTAAGACCTGGCTTTTCCCCCAGTGTTAATTTCTCTGCTTGCCACTTCACTCAGGGCTCTGCTTTAGCGCTGGGGCACCTCGTTGCTGGGACAGCCATGCGCTATATAAATATTTTTCACTTAACTTAACTTATTATGAGGGTACTTGGTCCGAGCCGGTTTCATTTTTGCGAAAGCCTGCCCCATCACTGGATAACTTGTGTTCTTACACGTCTAACTTTCAGGGAACTACTTTTTTCTTTTACATTCAACATTCCATGGGAGGGCATGTGCTTTCTTACTCACTCTCCCTCACTCATGTGTGTTGGTTCCCCATTCATTTCACCACACTTGTGCGCTCTCCCTGTTGCTCCCCCATTCTCCAGTTCATACATTACTTGCCCCACCCTTTCATCTGTCTCAGCCTTTGTTCTTCTGCCCCCTGCTCTGTGGCTCCCTCTACCGCTCCCTGTTCACTGTCGCTCATGGGCAATGTTGACCTGCTCCCACCACACCCTCGCTCATCTATTGCTCCCTCATCACTCCACATCCCATTTTTTTTATTTTATTTTTCTTTATGTTTTACTTTTTAGGAAGTACCAGCAGCAGCAGTTTGCTATCTGGCTGCTCTTTTCTCTAAATGTGCTTTTGCGCACTTTTTATATTTCTTTAATTTACCACTCCTAGATGGACACCTACCATCTTGGACAGGTAAAGACACAAATGATTACCTTATCATCACTTAGGCATGTGCACACATGTTGACACATGCAAAAATGGCCAGCACATTATGAAGTATGCAAGTGCATGTGTGGTGATGTATCTGCTCGAGTAAGTCAACATGCTGGTGTTGACTTCTGGCTTTTTTTGTTGCTGATGCTGATCACTTGTATTTCTTGCTTTTTATTTGATGGTTTTATTTGTTTTATTTATTTATTTTAACAGTTTTCTACAGTGCTAGCTAAACCTGAGGGTATCAGAGCGCTTTACAACACGTTAGGCTATATCAATCAATAGTAGTACTTTCTAACATTGTCAGTCAATAAAATACAGTTCAGATTAAAGTGTCGAGAGTTGAGCCAGTGTACAGTCCTTGGGAGATACAAGTGTGGAGCGAGGTAGTTATTGTAAGGAGAGTCAGGTGTTATTTCCTGAATAGTTGAGGTGTTGGTTGAGGAGGAATTCTTTTAGTTACCTATTAAAGAACATGAAGAAGGGGTTAGATCTGATATGTACCGGGAGAGAGTTTCAGATTTTGGAGGCGTTGCCTGAGAAGGAACAAGAGGGCTTTTGTTTATGTTTTTTGGGTGGAATGAGAAGAAATGTGTTGGAGCTTCTTAGGTTTGTTGTTTGGCCTGCCTTTGTCAGTTTAGATGCAAGGTAGGCTGGATTGCCAGTGTAAAGAACTTTGTGTGTAAGACAGGCAGTTTTGAAACAACAACGAGCTTCAATTGGTAACCACTTTAGACTTTTCAGTGAGGGTGAGATGTGTTCCTATCTCTTTGCTCCGGTTACCATCCTTGTTGCTGCATTTAGGGTGGCCCTCAATGGGGCTGAATCAGAGTTTCGGGTGCCTGTGAGGGTTGCATTCCCATAGTCCAGTCTAGGCAGAACCAGAGCTTGTGTTTCGGTTTTTAGGTCAATTGGTGGGAGAAAGGGCTTAATACTGTTAAAAAGTTTTAGGTTGTAGAAGGCGCCCCTTGCAGTGGTCTTTATGTGAGAGCTCATGTTTAGACTCGAGTCCAGGGTAATCACCAGGGATTTGGCGGAATCCGCCAAAGTCAGTTTGCAGTTTAGAGTTTCTAGGTTGTTTAGCCATACTTTGATCTGGGGGTACTGGCTGTGGTTGGATAGAAGGAGAATTTCTGTCTTTTCTTGGTTGAGTTCGAAGTGGTTATTAACAAGTTTTAGACCTTTATGAGAGTGGTGTTCAGCCTGATAATGTCAGTCAGAGAGGATACTTCAAGGTAAAGTTGTGTGTCATCTGCATAAAGGTGGAATGCAATGTTAGCTTGTTTAAGTATTACAGTGAGGGGTTCCATGTATATATTGAAGAGTGTAGGAGAGAGGTCTGAGCGTTGGGGGATGCCTCGGGTGATGGCAGAAGAATCGGAAGATGAGTTGTTTATTTTAAGTTGTTGTAAGCAGTTGTGCAGGAATGTTGTGAACCACTGCATAACCGTGCCGTCTGCTCCAATCCGTTGGTGCAGGAAATTAAGAAGCTTGTGGTCGACCGCGTTGAAGGCCGCTGATAGGTCGAGGAGGATAGGCAGGCAGCATCGATCTGCATCCAGAGAATTATGTACACCATCTGCTATATTCAGAATAGTAGTTTCCGTGCTGCAGCTCTTCCTGAAACCTGATTGGTGAGAGTCGAGTTAGTTGTTGGTGTCAATGTGTTGGATGAGTTGGGCAAGAACATATTTTTCAAGAATTTATGCCAGGAAGGTAAGATTGGAGAAAGGCCTGAAATTGCTGAGGTCTTCCTGGTCTGCTCCTGGTTTTTTTAGCAGTGGGTTGATTTGGCCCAGTTTGAGGCAGTCGGGCATAACCTCGTTGCTCAGGGAGCTGTTTATTATCTTGGTCCAGAGAGGTGTTAAGGTGTGTTTAAGACTTTTCACTTGGGAGGCTGGAATGGGGTCTGCGTAGTGGGAGGAGGGTTTGGCTTTAGCAATTACCTTGTATATGCCCTCTTCCATGAGTGGGTTGAAAGCCTTCCAGCTTATGGGTGTTGTATGGAACCTTGGACTCTGGTTGGGTCCGGTGGTCATTGGAGGATAGGCCTCTTCTGGAGGGGCCAAGGAGAGGGTTGGGGAGCTGTCAACCTCGGTGGAGGGGAAGGGTTGTCATGGGGCGTCTGCGAGTGACCGTTAAGGGAGAGTTCAATCTTCGAGATTTTATTGTTGAAGAGTTTGGCAAAGTCGTCACAGCATTTGTTCGCTACAGGTGAGGCTTCTTTGGTGGATTTAGAGGTTTGTTGTTGAATGATTTTGAAGAGCTCTTTGCAGTGGATTTTTGCTTTGTCTAGTGTACTATAGAAGAAGGTAGCTTTCCCTTTAATTATGTGGTTTTTGTAATTTCTGCATTCCTCTCTTTAAGTAGAGATGGGTTGAGAAAGGGCTGGCTCTCTGGCATATTTCTGCTGCTCTTAGTTGTCTTTTTTCTGCGTTAAGGTCTATGTTAAACTATGATCTAGAGCATGGGTACTCACAAACTTTCTCTCGGGGGCCAAATTTACAGTGTGGTTTGTGGCCGAGGGCCGCACCGGTGGGGGTGGGGTCAGTGGGGGAGGGGGCGGGGCTAGAGCAAAAAAAAAACTATGACCATGAGGTTGAACACAGGCCCCTGCAGCGGACGCCTTCGTCCACTGAGCCACCAGACCCGGCATACACACATCTCTCTCTCTATCTATCTATCTCTCTCTCTCTCTCTCTCTCCCTCTCCCTCCCTCTCTCTCTGTCTCCCTCTGTCTCACTCACTCTGTTTGTCTCTCTCTGTCTCCCTCCCTCTCTCTCTCTGTCTCCTCCCTCTCTCTCTGTCTCCCTCCCTCTCTCTCTCTCTCTGTCTCCCTCCCTCTCCCTCCCTCTGTCTCCCTCCATCTGTCTCCCTCTGTCTGTCTCCCTCCCTCTGCCTCCCTCCCTCTGTCTCCCTCCCTCTGTCTCCCTCCCTCCCTCCCTCTGTCTCCCTCCCTCCATCTGTCTCCCTCCCTCTATCTGTCTCCCTCCCTCCCTCTGTCTCCCTCCCTCTGTCTGTCTCCCTCTGTCTCCCTCTCTCTGTCTCTCCCTCTCTCTCCCTCTGTCTCCCTCCGTCTGCCTCCCTCTCTCTGTCTCCCTCTGTCTCCCTCCGTCTGTCTCCCTCCGTCTGTCTCCGTCTCCCTCCCTCTGTCTGTCTCCCTCCGTCTGTCTCCCTCCGTCTCCCTCTCTCTGTCTCCCTCTCTCTCTGTCTCCCTCTCTCTGTCTCCCTCTCTCTGTCTCCCTCTCTCTGTCTCCCTCCCTCTGTCTCCCTCCCTCTGTCTCCCTCCCTCTGTCTCCCTCCCTCTCCCTCTGTCTGTCTCCCTCTCTCTGTCTCCCTCTCTCTGTCTCCCTCTCTCTGTCTCCCTCTCTCCGTCTCCCTCTCTCTCTCTCCCTCTGTCTCCCTCCCTCTGTCTCCCTCTCTCTGTCTCCCTCCGTCTCCCTCCCTCTCCCCCTGTCTGTCTCCCTCTCTCTGTCTGTCTCCGTCTGTCTCCCTCTGTCTGTCTCCCTCTGTCTGTCTCCCTCTGTCTCCCTCCCTCTGTCTCCCTCCCTCTGTCTCCCTCTGTCTGTCTCCCTCCCTGTCTCCCTCCCTCTGTCTCCCTCCCTCTGTCTCCCTCCCTCTCCCTCTGTCTGTCTCCCTCTCTGTCTGTCTCCCTCTCTGTCTCCCTCTCTCTCTGTCTCCCTCTCTCTCTGTCTCCCTCTCTCTCTGTCTCCCTCCCTCTCCCTCTCTCTGTCTCCCTCTGTCTGTCTCCCTCTCTGTCTCCCTCCCTCTGTCTCCCTCTCTCTGTCTCCCTCTCTCTCCCTCTCTCTGTCTCCCTCCCTCTGTCTGTCTCCCTCCCTCTGTCTGTCTCCCTCTCTGTCTCCCTCTGTCTGTCTCCATCTGTCTCCCTCTGTCTGTCTCCCTCCCTCTGTCTCCCTCCCTCTGTCTCCCTCCCTCTGTCTCCCTCTCTGTCTCCCCCTCTGTCTGTCTCCCTCTCTGTCTGTCTCTCTCTGTCTCCCTCTCTCTCTGTCTCCCTCTCTCTCTGTCTCCCTCTCTCTCCGTCTCCCTCCCTCTGTCTCTCTCTGTCTCCCTCTCTGTCTCCCTCTCTCTGTCTCCCTCTCTCTGTCTCCCTCTCTCTGTCTCCCTCCCTCTGTCTGTCTCCCTCCCTCTCCCTCTGTCTGTCTCCCTCCCTCTCCCTTTGTCTGTCTCCCTCTCTGTCTCCCTCTCTCTGTCTGTCTCCGTCTGTCTCCCTCTCTGTCTCCCTCCCTGTCTCCCTCCTTGTCTCCCTCCCTCTGTCTCCCTCTCTCTGTCTCCCTCCCTCTGTCTCCCTCCCTCTCCCTCTGTCTGTCTCCCTCTCTGTCTCCCTCTCTCTGTCTCCGTCTGTCTCCCTCTCTCTGTCTATCGCCCTCTCTCTGTCTGTCTCCCTCTCTCTGTCTGTCTCCCTCTCTGTCTCCCTCCCTCTGTCTCTCTCCCTCCCTCTGTCTCCCTCCCTCCCTCTCCCTCCCTCCCTCTCTCCCTCTCTCTGTCTCCCTCTCTCTCTGTCTCCCTCTCTGTCTCCCTCTGTCTCCCTCTGTCTCCCTCTCCCTCCCCCCGATTCCTTCCCTCTGTCTCCCTCTCTCTGTCCCCCTCTCTCTGTCCCCCTCTCTGTCTCCCTCTCTCACCTCACCCCCCCCTAATTAACAAGTGAATGGTCTTTTAAAGAATCGCCCGGCCCCCATAGAGCAGAGTCTCTCAGAGTCCGCGCTGCTGTAACCGGCGACACTTTAAAAAAAAAAAAAAAACACAGGTACGATGTCTGCAAGGTCCGCGGGCCGCCAAGGAAGGCTTGCAGGGCTGCTGGCAGCCCGCGGGCCGTACTATGAGTACCAGTGATCTAGAGGGAGTGTCTCTTGCCTTTTTTTAGCTACAATGGGGCTACTTAATCCAGGGTGACTTTCCTCGTTGAATTTTAGTGGTTTGTAAGCTCGTCCGTTGTAAGGTTGTCTGTGAGTCGGGTGAGTAGAGACCTCATTTTTACTTCCAGAATGGTTTGGGGGTCTGGTTGATGTTTCTTGACCATTTGAGAGCGGTTTTGGAATGCCTCCACGTGGTTCAGATGGAATAGGATGATGAGGTAATCTGACCAGTCAGCTGAAAGGATGTTATCTATGCTTACTGCTTCGTTTTGGGCTATAATAGGGTCCAAGATAGAGCATTTGTTGTGAGTGTGTCCCTGCTGTGTAAGAATTCATTTAGAGATTGGATTAGAGTGCCCTCATAATTTCAATGGAGGTTGATGTCACCTAGGATTATGTTATTAGCGTTGGAGAGAGAGCATTGTGTTATCAGATCCAACAGGTGTTCACCGAAGGAGAGAGTGTTTCATGGTGGGTGGTAGAGGAGGTGACACTTCGTCACTTTATTGTTTTTTAGTGTTATGGAAGTGCTAAGACATTCAAAGGTGGGGTAGGGGAGAATGATTATTTATGTCATGGTGATGTTGTTCTCGTGGATGATGGCGATGCCACCACCGTGGTGGATTTCTCTGTCTTTCCTAATGATGAAGAAGCCCGGGGGTACTAGAAGGTCTAGGATTGGATACGAGGATTCATTTAGCCAAATTTCTGTGATGAATGCAATGACAATGTCGTGGTTGAGAATTGCTTCAGCCAGCTCTGTTGCATGTTTGGGTGCTGGCCTACAGTTTATGAGCATGCAGTTTGTACTGCTGGTGCTAATGAGCTTCCGATAGGAACTTTGATGTATAGGGCTGGCGGTCTGTCAATCTGAGGAGCATTTAGGTCTCTACCCATTCCAGTGATCACCTGCATCTTAGATGAGTGGGTTCCCACGGGAGTCGCATGGCCGTATGTTTTTGCTAAATCCGTCGCCTCTCTTTGGGACATCTGGGGTCTCATTCTTTTCTGTCTGTGGTATTGGTAGTTAAAAGAAGCAGTGTGCCAGCTGTTTGGCTGGGCCTGAGATATACATGGGGGCCGATTGCTGGTGATGGAGGAGGAGAGGTGTGAGTGTCGGTCACATGTAGGTAGATAATAAGGTTCAGAAGAATGTTGTTGATACCCTTTTTTGTAGAGCTGTTTTTCCATGTGAATTAAATGATTAGTTCTGTCGATCGTGTTTATGAGGTTCAGTGGAGAAAGAGGTTTGAGTTGTCTGTGGTTGCGGGTTTGTGGTTTTGTTGAGTTGTTTAAGGGTGTGCAGTTTACTGGTGAGAGAGTGGGTGAATTGATTGGTGGGTTAATCTGTGTGTGTGTCATTCAGGGCCAGGAGGTGGAATGACATTGCGAAAGTGGTTAAAGTTGCCCAGTGTTTCATCCTCAGTGGGGGTGGAAATAGGGTAAGTGTTCTGAGTGCACCCTTGTGTTTTTTCAGCCATTCCTAGGGTGCGGATTAAGGGCAGGTTGGGGTTTCTCAAAGCAAGTGCCTCTTGCTCTTTATCCTGCATGGTGTGTGAGAGTGTGGGTG
This sequence comes from Calotriton arnoldi, assembly GCA_963921515.1. Classification (NCBI taxonomy): domain Eukaryota; kingdom Metazoa; phylum Chordata; class Amphibia; order Caudata; family Salamandridae; genus Calotriton; species Calotriton arnoldi. The sequence goes on along the minus strand of CAWUFW010001599.1, from coordinate 278,781 downwards.
AGGAGTTGTGGAGGGATAGGTTGGTGGGAGGGTTGTTAGGGGAGGTGTCGGGTTGGGGTCAGGGGCTGGCATCGGTGTTGGGTGCAGATGTATCTGCTGGGTTGGGGTTGGCTCAGTGTTTTACGCTGGATGAGCGTGGGGATGTGATGGAGTCTTGAGAAATAGAGGTAGCCATAGCGGGAGCAGTGTGAATGTTGGAGGAAGAGATGACGAGAGAGTTTTGAGCGTGTCTTGTGTGTGTTTTTCCTTACGTTAGGATCTGAGGGTAGGGTTTGGTTATTGCTGGATTGTTGTGGAATATGGCGTTGCGTAATGTTGGGAATAATGATTCAAGAAAGCGTAGGTTACTGTCATTAGCTTGGTTCATGATATTTTATTTTCTGTAGATAGTTATGGTAGCATTGCCTTTGAAATCAGGTGAATTGGAGACTGACAGTTTGTGGCCGTACAGCATTTTGGAGATGTTGGTTATAGTAAGGCAGTTTGCTTGGTTAGTTCTCCATTTTGCCGGGTGGCTAGTGTAGAAGATGATGTCGATTTTCTTTTGACCTTTGTAAGTGTTGTAATAGAGGTCAGCTAGGAGTGTTTCAGGGTGCTGCTTGAGCAGTCCGTGTTTGAAAGTTTTGATAGCATTAGCTGAGAGGTTGGGGGGTAGGTGAAGGAGAAAAAGTTCGAGCCATGGGGTGTTAGGTTGTTTGGTTGTGGATGTGAGAGGGGTTTTGTGGCAGTATGCATTTTCTGACATAAGTTACTTGATATCTTTAGTGGGTGTGGGGGAATTTGCCTGGAGTAGGTGTCAGTTGAAGACAACTTAGTGTCTGCTGGGAAGCCTCCACAGACTGGGGAGGGGGCTGATGTAACCCAAATTATGCTTATATCTTAGGTTCATAGGGGCAAGCTAGGCAAGGGAATTTACCCATACATAATCCTGATCGTGGTAAAGGAATTGGAAAGGGGGACTGTAGGGATGAGATTCCGTTTGGAGTCATAGGTGGCTGACCAATCCAAGATGGCTGCCGTTCTGTGCGATAGGGAGTCCTTCCTTTATTTCTATAATAGGTTTAGTGTCAAAGAGAAACAACCACAATGGATGTTCTTCGTTTTGAGGCCTCAAGATGGACTGTGGGTTGTGAATGGGTTTAGTCATAGGGGGCTGACCAATAGATAATGCCTGCTGTTCTGTGCGAAAATTACCTTTGCTAACTTGACAGAGCACATATTATGGAGACAAGTTGACAGTGTGAGAAGGTGGCTTGGTATATGCTGTCCACTAGTTAAAGTGGGCACCCTGTACCAATCCACACGACCCTTATGATGTATGAGGTCAAAGATAACCTTTATGAAAGGTATCCTAGTGGTAGCTATGTAGAGCAACCTTCAGGCTTAATCTTGAAGGAATGTAAAGCAGCTTGTTTTACCAGAATATCACCTCCTGAATGACTAAATGAAGGAGAACCACACAGTAGTTATATAAAAATATGTATTTATTAATATAACACTCTCTACTACCCTCTACACGAGGATAGAACACAAAGAACACAATACTGGATCAATAGAACAATTGTAAGTAGCACAATACACAGCGGGCTCCAGGGGGAGACCGAACCATATACTAAAATAGTGGTATAACAATCACGACTTGACTAGACACAGTGCCTAGTGCACGTAGAATCGCTGGGACCCCAAGGAACCACCCAAGGTGAAGACACAGGAGACCCACGGAGGACGGGTGCAGTGAGGAAACACGACCGCGTGCTCCGTACAACTATATGGTAAAGTCGCGGTTGCAAAGTGAAAGTTTAAGGACCCTTCTAGGAGGACTTCGAGCCAACCCTTCGGAACTTAAGAGTTTAAAGAGCCACCCCACCCGTGGATACCGTAGTATCAGAGTTACCTATCCCAGGGAAGCCGGGTGCATAGGTCTGAAGTGGCGTCGGAAACTCTTGTCGTTCTCTATGGAAGGAATTGAAGAAGTACTGCTGCCGTGAAGGTGAAAAGGGTCCGATGGAATCCAAGCCTGAATTCTGGATGGAAGGAACCTGAAAGCAGAGGGGACAGAGTCTGGGTCACGTCAGAGTGACCAGGGGCTCGGTAGACGAATGCCCACCAATGTCGGGTGCTTCAGGTGCGAAGAAGGGATACTTGACTCTGCAGCCACGAGGACCAGGAGATGTCAAGGACAACCAGGAGCCGGAGGTGAGCTGTCCCACGAAGGATGTCGAGTGCTGAGGGGTCGGTGTCCGGCGGGAGCACCAACAAGCCTTGGCAACAGCAACCCACGCAGGAAGGACAAACAGGTTACGGTGTGGACCAGCAAGGTCCAGGGAACTCTCCAAGCAATGGAGAGTAAGGGCACATCTGGAGCAACCAGGAAAGCCCAAGAACAATCACGATGACCCTCAGGGGGACCCACAGGCCGAAGGACCAGGAGTCGCGAGGGGACCTCGAGCAAGATTGCAAGGCACCAGCCCACGGAGCACACTGTGCGAGGAGGCCGGAGTTCTCTGGTGCAAATACTGCTCAGGGTCAGGACTACACGGAGTCCAATGCACAAGCTCGGGGATCGTCAACAAGCATATGCACTTGCAAATGAACGCGGTGCACAGAGGTTCGGGTTACGCAGCCCCTACAAGGGATACTGGCCTCAAACTCGGTGAGAGGCCAGATCAACCTCAGGGACCTTCAGGAACCCACCTCCTGTGTTGCTGAAATCTTCAGAGTCCACAGGAGCAGCTACCGGTCAGTTGCAATTTAGGTGCCTGCGAAGCAGGGGAGTGACTCCTTCACTCCAAGGGAGATTCTTCTGTTGTCTTAAGTGCCCCACAGGTCCTGCACGGAGCCTGTATGGAGTCACGGCACAAACTAAGCTTCGGACGGAAAGGGGGACGAAGTTAAGCCCAGTCGAGGTCCAGCGAAGTCCAGGTGTCCAGACGGTCGAAGGTCAGTGGTTTCTTCTTTGTAGAATCTTGTCCACGTAAAATCTAATGTCCTGTAGCCAGGTAACCCATTTTATACCCACGGGAGAGGGTTGGACAGATTCAGGGGACCCTCCTAGGGGAGGGGCAGGACGGAAGGGTGGCTACACCCATGTCCTTTGTCCAGTTTCGCGCCAGAGCAGGAGCCAATGGCTCCCAGAACTGGTTTGAACTGGACTATGCACAGGGACACCAAATGTGGCCCAAGTGCAGACTTTCAGGCACTCTCGGAGTGCACCCACCCTGCCCCAATACACTAAATCCCTGGGAGGTGGTCACACCTCCCTGTGACAGGATGCCTATTGTACTGCCTTCCTCTGCTCGAGCTTGGCTCAGCAGCAGGAGGGCAGAAACGTGTCTCTGGCTGGCAGCATCCATTTTGTGCTGTCTGGGTCGAGAAGGCTGGTACCGGGTAGACCGGTGACCCCACGAAGCTCGCTTCTGAAGGGTGGAATCATACCTCCCACACCAGTTACTGGTGTGGAGGTATGATTCCAAGGTGTTTGATACCAAACACAATATGTTTCTATGCAGCCGTTTGAGATAGCATTTACTGCGAGGTTATAATGCACCTCTACCTATATGTCCGGCTGAGTCACAGACAACCCGGGAGAATGGTCTCCGAAGGCTGCAGAGAGGCTCTGCTCATGCAGGGGCACCCTCTCACATAAAACCCAGCACCCTGCCTTCAGGATTGATAAGGCCTGCTATAGGGGTGACTTACAAGTTTTAAGTGTAGTGACCTATAGATATAGTGAACCTATATCTAAAGTAAGTGGTGCAAGCACCATCTTACACAGGCTGCAGTAGCAGACCTGGAGTTCCATTTTGCATGGCCTCTCATGGGTGGCATGATACATGCTTCAGCCCATGGGAGGCCCTTGGGTTACCTATGCCCTGGGTTCATGTGTACCATATACTAGGGACTTATAAGGGTACCCCAGTATCCAATCTGGAGTGTACCAAAGTACATGTATGTCAATTTAAGGGAGAAAGCAGATAGGCTGGGGTCCTGATTAGCAGGATCCCAGCCAGACTAGTCATAAACAGTGAGACATCAAGCAAAAAGTGGGGGTAACCATAAGAAGCAGATCCTACTTTCCTACAGACAGCAAATGAAGAAAGAAGTTTAAAGTGGGCTCTGTGGACGATGGAGTTGACTCAGTAGGGTCATACTAAAAATATAGCCCAATCGAAAGCATATTTTTATCATAGAGCATCTCTTTGCTATTATGAAGTTATACAGATCATGACCTCATGTTTCAAAAACTGTATATTCCCCTACTCGGGATAGGACCAGATTCTACTGCAGAAGCACTAAACGGGTCGATATAGCGTGGAAGGTAGAATTCCTACTGGGGAAGTATTCCAAACGAAGCACTAAAAGGATCGATATAGCGTGGTTGTGGTGGTAGGATTCCTACTGAGGAAGTAGCTATAACGAAAGGATGAGTTTAGAGAGAAAAAAATTATTTTAGAGAAGCAATGTGAGAGTTTTGTAGGTTCAGATCATGACTTCATGTTTCAAAACTGTTTATTCCTATACTGAAGGTAGGACCAGATTCTGCCGCAGAAGTACTAAAAGGAACGATATAGCGTGGTTGGTAGAATTCCTACTGACGAAGTAGCCCAAGCGAAGCAGTCAACGGGATCTATATAGCATAGTTGATATGATTTCTACTGAGGAAGTAATGCAAACGAAAGGATGAATTCAGACAGAAAAACCTTATTTTAGGGCAGCAATGTGGGTGTTTTGTAGGTTCAGATCAAGACCTCATGTTTCAAAAACTGTATACTCCCATAGAAGGGCAGGACCAGATTCTGCCACAGAAGCACTAAAAGGATTGATATAGCATAGTTGGTAAATTCCTGCTGACGAAGTAGCCCAAACGAAGCACTCAAAGAAATCAATTTGGCATGGTTGGTAGGATGCCTACTGAGGGAGTAGCCCAAACGAAAGGATGAATTCAAACAGAAAACCTTGTTTTAGAGTAGCAATGCAGGAATTTTTTAGGGCATTTTTAATAGTGCCTTAAATTGTGCTCCAATTTCCTGTGGAGTAATCCTTAAATTGCAGCAGGCATTTGCAGATTAAAAGGTCTGCTGTGCAAGCCGCCATGTTGCCTGGGAGTCCTGGATTTGAGGGATCTACAAGTAGGGGTTAGAAGATATGTTGCTCTGTACTCTTTTCCTTGACGGATATGTTCACTATGTTCCGGCTGTGTTATATTTCTGGACCTCCATAATGCGGCAGACATAATTATGGTCTTGTTCACCAAACAAGTCACTCGGTTTAGGTGGCCATCTCCCTCTGCTGGTGCAGACTGCGATTGAGAGGGCTCACCGCTTCAACATTGGCTGTGGCAGCACAGCGAAGATCGCGCCTTACTTGGAGGGGGCTCACCCTAGTATTAGACATTGTGAATGCCTCCGATGCAGCAGCTTTCTTGAAGTGAAGTCAGGAGGCCGCCGAAAGGATAGGGACAGCAGAGGAGTGTACAATGTGAAAGAGGGCTAAGCCACATCGGCAATAAGCTGCGGCAGCGCCGAAATGAGCGTGCTCATAGAGAGTGACGGCTCACCTCAATGCCGCATGTGTATTAGCTGCAGCAGCGTTGCAATGCAATCGTTTGTTGGAATCAGGGGCTCACCACAGTGCCAGCCGTTGTGGTCTCCTCGGATTAAACTTTTTGCTTGCAGTGCATCCGTGTGCAGCAGCAGCAGCATTGGAGGGTCTCCAGGCCATACAATGGGCTCCGGGGGCCAGTAAAGCATGGAGACTGGTGCAGCGGGGGCCCCAGCAGTTGCCCAGTGGTTGGACAGGTGTCTTTGCCGACCCATAGCCATGGACCAGGCTGTACGGGTGTATCAGGGCCGGCGGCTTGCGTGGAGGTACCGTGCAGGTAAACCTTACTGGTGATCTTTTCTTGATTCGTTTACAGACGGTTGTTTCATAATCATATCTCATAGCCTTTATTGTTCCTTTGCTCGATTGTTCCTTTACTCGATTTGAGAAGGTGGGGTCTCGATGGATAGTCCAGCCTCCTTATGTTTGTCCCTCCTGTGGAGCCTAGCCTGTTTACCATCTGTCTGATTGGCTCCATTTGCCATTCCACAAGTGTTGGGAACTTTTATTTTCCTTTTTCTAAAAGCACTCCACGAGAGTGCATGTGTTTCCCCAGTTCTCTGTGTTTTCGCCCTTCTTCCAGCACATACTTCAATGTTAAAAACCATAAACCTCCCATTTCCTATTCCTCTCAGTACACACCATGTAAAACTTCTCTGCTTTTGACTGGGTTTCACTAAAAATGTCATTTAATTATTACCTATTTGTAAATGTCATTTTTACAGCCTTGCCATTTTAACTGCACTGCAGTTGTCTCTTTTATACTCCTTTACACTTCCAGCCGCACTGCCGTTCGTTTTGCATTTTATAACATTCATCCTGCGCCTTTACTCTCTAACAACCTTATTTTTCAAACGACCATCACAAGTTTTTACACCTTTTATTTTCTTACAGAGCGACCATTTTATCTTAAGAAATGCTTCTTTATTCCCACGTCTTACATGTCTGTTTTTACGTGCTCTTTAGTGCGCCTTTATTTAATTGAAAATAAATCGCGTTTTTTGTGTTTTTGGGAGGCAACAGTAATAGTTGAAGAGTGCTAAAGTTTATTTTATAATAATGTAAAATATCGAAAATATGTATTTAAAAATACAGTGACCACAACAAAAACAGCAGACCTGCAACTCACATTTGAAAGGCACGTCATTTCTGTCTGCTGGTGGTCCTGCCCTGTGTGTCTGTAATTTTACCTGCATCTTGCTACTGCTATAAATATCTTTTGTTATTTTTTACCCACTTAAGAGAATTTAATTAATATAACTCAGAATGATAAATCATTGAGAAATTCAGACATGGGACATATACAATGCACAAAGGTCGCACAGGTTTATTAACCCTCTAAGCAGTCTTGGGCCTGAAGCAGGAGTTCCCACCTGACACACACACACATATAAATACATATATATATATATATATATATATATATATATATATATATATATACATATACACACACATATATAAACATCCCTCCACTAAAGCACAGTGCTCTTAGTCAGAACCACGCTTTCTTGTTGCTTGCCAGCTAAACAATGTGCAAATGTGAAAAAATGAGGAAACAAAAACACAGCATGAGTATTCAAATGCCCTTGGCGGTAGTTTCTGCACCCAAAATATCTAGTTTTGAATATGAATATGATGCTTAGTAGTGGGCAGGTGCTAGGTATCCTAAATTCTTTTAATCTTGCCCCTAAGCCATGACAGCAAAGGCGAGCCATCACATCTGGCTGCACGCCCCGGAGTGCATTGATGCAGAAATTAAACAAGCATTGGCAAGGCAAATAGGTCTCACCTATGAGAGCTAGTGGCTTTGGCAATGTTTTGAGGCCATGCTGTATAGCAGCGCAGATAGTTTGCACTGTGGCTACAACAAATTTTAAAAAGCTGAATGACACAGCTAGGGTAAATGAGCGTATTTCTTTTAAAGTACATTACTTTTGCTATACAACATGGCTACAAAATGGAGCTAAAGTCAGCAATGCCCAGGCAGTGACAGACCCAATATTCTCAAAGGTGAGACCTATTGGCTTTGACAATGTTTATTATGGTCTCAGCACATCGCCCCTATGATTCTGAGCAAATCAGTTAATCACATCATGTGTAAAAAATATGAAATTTGGCTAAAAATCCTATCACATAAAAAAAGCAGTTGTGCTCATGTCCATGCTTTAGTGAAATTACATTTGGAAGAAGATAACATCTGTTGCCACAATAAACATCCATTTCAAAGGAGAAAAGGGCTTCTTTAGAGTGTGTTTGGCACAGAAAAACATAGGTACAAACGTCAAGAGGTTCGGAAGGATGACAGGGAAAAATAAAAAATAAAAGTAGTACCTTAATCACAGCGCTGCCAGTGTAAGCACAGTAATCAAGCTGAAGCAATCAGTACTTGGTCCATGCTCTAGTCAAAAGAAGAGGCAGTGAAGCCAGCACAGAATGGAAAATTAGAAGACAACAAATAGACTGACAATGAAACCAATGAATGTTAAGCAATAGGCGGGCTGCAAACCCCTTGTTGTATACAATATCTCACTCAAGCGAGAGCACATGTGCATGTGCTGTTGAAGGCAAGGTTTAAAAAGAAACTGATCGGGAGGCACACTGCCCCAAGGACTTTGGAGTGAGAAATTTCCTAGGCAAAGCAGAGTACAACGGCATGTACTGAGCCTTGTCCTCAGGGCTACAACGTACTCTAGCACTGGGTTTCCACCCCACTCATCAAATGTCATTCATATGCAGTATGTAGGGTTGCAATTTCCATAATTCATTAGACGTGTGTGAAAACACAACCTGGCTTGAAGGTTCACATTGAGGAATGGGTTTCTAAACAGCTGCACATTTTTACCAGGCGGTATTGTTAGGTAAAGTGTTGTTTGACACATGCTTTTATTTCTATTTAATAAAAAATTGTGAATCATACAAAAAGCATTTGCAATGCTTGCAAGCTACAAGCCTATGCTAGTAATGCATATTATTGGATCTTTATCATTGGATTGTTTTGCATCTTTCATATTTGTAACATTTACATGCACTTTCATAGTCCTAACTCTGCAAAATAGAATAGTATTTTTTCAAATAAAAAGGCTGCTATTACCTTCGTGGGCTTTGTGTCTGACTCCATATTCCCATCTGTATTCTTTACACAAATCAATTTTAAGCACCTTTACCATCACATTTCCTATTCCTTAAAGTACAGTCTTTCCAGACTTCTCTACCTGCACATTTATTTTTATTCTAAGAATTTCAGATTTGTACTTTCAATATATTTGCCCTGTCAAATGCTGATATGCATTTTTCACTTTCATACAGCTTCACACTTCCAGCTGCACTTCTATCCAGTGGTAAACGTAATGGGGGAACCCAGTGTCCCTCAGAACCTGGGTATGCGTATTAAAGTAAAAATTGGTTCTGTCGGGGTTTACAATTACTTAAAGTAAGTAGCAACAGCTTACTTATAACACATATCAACGATTTGAAAAAGAAGAATATATAACACACACCAAAATTATAATTCAATAATGTATTCAGAAAAAAATCAGATAATCATGGCTGTCGCAATTTACAATTTCAATTGCAATATGAATTACGTGACTGTGGTGAAAAAAGTGACATGTGGTGGTTGGTGATAAAGACAGTACACTATATGCAGAAACAATTTAAGCGTGCAATAAAAGAAGGGAAGAAATATTTTTCTCGTATTTCCTTATTATTTAACACATATGCTTCAAGATCCTAATGACAAATAAGACTGTGATCATGAGCGTTGTGTAGACATATGCAGTACGCCGACGTTTCGACCCTGTTAATTGCGCACAAATGAGATGCGTCAAGGTGGGTCTTCTTCAAGGCAGGAGGGGGGGATTGGCAGCCAAAAGGTAGATTTCTATGGTATCTCCGCAAATTATCAATTGTGGGTTTAAGAATAAACCACGTGCATCTCAACCAGCCGGTTCGAGCCTCAGAATTAGTCAGTAAATGACTTCCACCCGTCGGTTGGAGTCTTCATTTTTAGCCAGTCCAGTGATTTTCGTGATCTGGCAAAGAAACATCCATCCGTCAGTGGCTTTTTTTGGGAATGGGCACTTCTATCCAGGTTACATAAATAACATTACATTCAGCGCCTTTCAAAAAAATGTATAACAACCGAATTTTTACACAAGGATAATGCAAACTCATATATATGTTTCACCCTTTCACACAGGGAACATTAGACTCCTAAATTCTTCTTTATGTCTATGCCCACTGTGTCAATCTTTAAGCTCCCCTCTGTGTCCATTCATTTGCTTTCAATGAGATATGGGTAAAGAACAAAATACACAACTCATGCTATAGTTTTAACATAAAAAAACACAATATTCACTTTTTTTCTTAGCGATTATTTCCATTTTTTAAAATTAGAATACACTGCACTTTCACAACCTTACACTACTTTTGTTCACCACCCCAGTGGCGGCTGGGATCTATGGGGAAGGGGAGATGGACGGGCCAAAATAATATTTAAAAAACTCACTAACACTTACCTGGGGACGAACACAACATCCTCCGCCCGACCCCTTCTTCCAGGAACTCGATGCTGCAACTCCCTTGGCCAATCTTGGCACTGCTCTCATGCAGCATGAGAGCAGCGCCCTGATTGGAGGAAGCTGGCTCTCTTGGCACCCCACACTGCTCTCGAGGCCTGCCCTTGCTCTAACCCAGCTGTTTTAGGACAGCTGGGTTACAGATGTTTAAAGTGCGCATGTGTGGCTGGCCGTTGCAAGACAGCCAAAGGACATGCGCAGATTAAACCGAGCATAGGCAGCCCACCCTCCTCCCTGCTGATGTCACTCAGCAGGCCCGCCCCGTCCTGACGCTCTGTTTGGGACAAGGGATGAAAAATAAAATGGTAATGAATTCCATTTTATTTTTCATCTCTGGGGCTTTGGGGATATTTTAAGTGGGGCGACTCTCCTCCACTCCAATGGAGAAGCCGCCCCTGCTAACAACACTGTGTTTATGGTTCTCAAACATGCCTTGATGCAACAATATTTAACAAACCGCTACTGCTTTCACACGTTCCTTCTTTTCTTTTTCATTAACACTCCTCCGTGTGTTTCTGTCCTACAATAAGTGAGTTGTGCTAGCATCATATACCAATGGCAAAACCATGACAGTCTAGAGCACATCTCTCTCAGACCAGTACTGCAGCTATCAAACAGTCAGGTAAGTCCATCATATTCCCAAGTGCATATTCAAATGCCATTGGAACAACCTCCACATGTTCAGGCACAACAATTTAGGAGCACCACCATTAATTAGATACTAGCTTGGGTGGTGGCTGTGTGGGGGTTTTCCGTTCAGAGCTAATCTGCACACAGGCTACACAAATGTGTCTGTGTTCCACCCCTAACAACAGAGTGAGTGCTCAGGAAACTATGTCTGTTCTAGAGACATAATTAATGTATTCATTGATTTGTGTAGCTTATGTATAGAGCTAAAATATTACAACAACTATAATCAATTGGTTTACATATAATAAATGTTAGCTATTTCTGTAGCACTCTCCATACATTGAATGATCTCTAGTTGATTTAGTAATGCTCCAAATCCCCCAACTCACTGATACTTATTTTATTGACCTCAAAAGAGTGAGGTTAAGTCTAGGAATTTTACTTGTAACTGCATATTCTACACAGGTTTCTGCAGCCAGCATTCAACATGCTGATCTATTGCACATGTAACACATTTTTTGAAATATAAATTGAATACAAGGTACATAGGAAGCATGGCTTGATGACAAGAAGGGCATTTTCTGACTCCACAACATCAGTTTCCGAGACATATACTGAGCGGATGCTTTGGTGTTGCACAGTGATGATTACATTTATGTTTGAGAGATAAATGTGCATGGTTTACTGTAGTTGCATATGTCTGTCCAAATGAATGTGAAACAAGTTAAAAACACTTTATGATTCAAGAAAACCAATAATGGCAAGATCTCTTGAATTGTATAAAGTGGATATGTTCTTCTCTGGGTTGGTCACTATTGTACTATGCTGGGTTTAATTTCTATTAAGGGGCCACAGAAAAAAATATGTGAAAAAGAAATAAGTGTTTGCATCTCTCCTTTGACAACATAACATTCCTCTTCAATGTTTGCTTCTCTGTTAAGCCATACAGGGTGGTGAAATGATGTTCAACTTCTTGTTGGTACCTTTATCCATAACATGCCCTGCCCTCACATGCGTACTAACCCTTACATGCATGTCCTAGTTATGACAAACGTCTGCCTCCTTTGCCCTAGAAAAAATTCCGACCTTCAGTGTTCTGCTTTTCAAATCACTACAGAGAACACAGCTCTAACAAGGCATTCCACACCTGACTTTAGGCAACCTTTCACTTCTCAGTACAGATTATCAAGGACTGTCAATGCCAGGGCTAGACTGGCCATTTAATTCACTGGGTATTTCCCAGGAGTGTTGGAACCATTGGAGCCCGAATTTGAAGTCGCAGAGCTGTCGCTGGTCCATTTGTCACTTTCATCAGCTCCCTGACAAAGAAGATTGAGACAAAAAGAGATCAGAGCATGGAAAGAGAGGAAATGAAGAAAACAGACAGAAAGGATTGGATGGAAAGGCAGAGGAGCGTATGAGAGTGGGGTTGGTTGGAAGATTTTGCCAGAGTGCTTGTGGGTCGCATTCTGGCCCTGGTCAATGCACCTCAGTTTTACCATGCAGTGCCCTGCGCTTTTTTCACTTTAATACAGAGAACCACGCTTTTTCAATACTCCTCAGTCCTGAGAATTAAGTGCCAAAACTTTCAAGAAATCAGTACAGAAAACATATTTTAGTCAAGGCACCACTAAGAATTGAACATATAGCTCAGCACTAAGGACTTACTGAGCAATGAAGGGATTCTGAGGATGCCTTAATTGTGTAATGTGACCTGCTTTAGGTCCTGCTTCTACATGTGCTATGTGGAATAAAGGCAGAGTGATTGGTTCAATTAAAATGAGTAAGGGAACAACAACGCCTAGTGTGTGTTGAGGAGTGGAGACGTGTAGTCTTGATGCTGTCTGAAATATTGTAGGAGTGCATCATATTAATGTGTAGACAGCACTCGAATATATTCTGTGCAATTAACGTTACCAAAAAGAGTAGAGTATTGTGTATTTAAAGTATTTCACATGAGATACTTGTGTATAGAACATGATTAATAAAGGTTTATATGACACTTACATATTAATGTGACAGGCTAAGTTAACATAAATGTGTCCCATTGTGAGGTTATTAAATTTGAATATGTGTAAACTAATGTTTAAGCATTTATATGTGTAACAAGAATTTATTTCATGCAGATGCATGTAGAATGACATCTTTGTAATTCTTACAATTTATACCTGTATTAAGGAGCTGCATTTATTGTGTGTGTAGAAATGTGCACATATTCTGTAACTCTGTGCACTACTAAAGTTATCTGGAGTGGGACTCGAGAAACAGTTTGGTCCATGCTCATGTTTAGAGTTTAACATGTAACTTGTAGTTAACCTTCAATGTAGAATGTGTGTACTTGTATTTTGTTTCCACTGCAGGTATGGAGAGAGAAAGCCTCATTAGTTAGCAAAGGAGTGTTTTGTTTTGTTTAGATAGCAAGGTATGAGAAGACGAAGTTGGCAAGGAGAAGCGTGGTAACGAGCAAGGAGGCAACTTCTCATGGAAGAGGAGAGGAATGACCAAGGACGAGCGAAGTTGCAACTTATCGATGTGGGAAAGGCGGTGAAAGTATCCAGTTGTACCAGAGCTATGGAAACTCACCGGCAAAGATCATGTGGGATTGTCTACTATGACTGCAATTGATATTTTATGCTGAACGAAGTGAGGGACAGGAGAGTCATCTTAGGTGTTAACAGGGAGCATACCTATATGCTTCTGCTTGTCTGGGTTTATGCTACTTGATCCATGGTTGGAGTGTCTTCTACTGAAGACTCCGACTGCTGACACCTTTCTGATTTCACCATTAACGAATGCTTCTTACCTTAGGGTTCCCCTTTTAAGGCAGTGTAGGGAGAGATAGCTTGCTCATGCTTACTTTGGAGAGTCATCAGATGAAATTTAATACTCAAATATGTTTCCTGATTGTCGGCATCATCGTCATAGAGCTAGTCGTCTGCTTTGTATTATATAGAGTAAATCTCTTCAGGAGATTTGGCCTTATCTTGGTCTTACTGTCTTTTTATACGATTATGTTGAGATTGGTCTACATTGATTTGTTTCTAAATTTATAATTAAACCCTACTAAACTCAGATTAAGTTGTTGAGTGGATTATTGTGTGGCCACATGGGTTGCACTGAAATGAGATGTTTACATGTGATAGTTTTCTCCCTTTACGTCTTGTGCTGCTAGAAAGGTCACCCCTCTGGAGATAAATGTTTGACTGGGCCCTAGCTCCAACAGCAGTAAAGTGAAAGGCCAGGGCTAGAAAAGTGGTGTCCTGTGGACATAAAGTCATGCTGACCTGTGAAAGCCCTGATGGCATGCTTCTGACTCTACCTCAAGGTCTGCATCCAGGAATCCCTGAAGTTAGGCTACAAGATAACTCCATGTCACTAAGAAAACAGTGCTCCAGTTCTGGACTCTTCTTTCCACATTATTGTCTGGTAGTTTCGTTTTTTCATTGATAGGGCTTCAGACTACAGCAACAAGAATGCATTAGGTTGCCAGTAGCCAAGGACTGGAGTACTTCATTTTTGGTGACATTGAGTCATCTGGTAACCGGATGCACTGTCATTGCATATGTTTGTTTTATGTGAATAAAATAATAAAAATATATTTAAAAAAAAATTGAGTCATCTGGTAACCTTATCTGTGAGGGTGGTGTGTGATTTCTGCAGGCGAAACCCTGAGGGCACATTGATGTACTTCATCCCGACACTGCAGCATCTTCACCCTGGATGAGCTACTGCTCCCTTATTAGGTCATGAGACCTGCCTCCCACTTCCTCCAAGTAGCATAATGAGAAATTATTAACCCTCTTCCCTCCAAATAATATTGAGCATGTTAGAAATGGGGTTTCTGGTTGGCTAGGGTATGCACCTAAGCCAGGTGGAACCCACCACTCTTTTCAGGGTAAGGGAGTTACACACATAAGATAACCCCTGCTTACCCCCTTGGTAGCTTGGCATAGCAGTCAGGTTTATCTCTGAGGCAATATGTAAAGCGTTTGCGCAACACACACACCAGTGACACACTAGGGGCACCACAAAAAGAGACTCCACACAAGGTTATATAAAAATATCTCATATATTGTATATAAAACCCATAGACCATAAATCACTTTGTAGTATGTAAAGCACATTGGACCACAAATCACATAAACAACTTTGCCACTAGGCAATAGTCATAACAGTATATATCATAAACTACTTTGCCAACTAGGCATTGTCATCCCAGTACAGGTAGTGCACATAAGGAAATACTTGTGAGTTGCACCCGTCATGAAAACATTAGGACAACATTATCACTGTGCACATCATCCCAAATAAACCCTTTACATCAGGACACAAATATGAAGCAGTTTTTATAATGTACCCAAAACATATGGATCACCATATCCATATCACCCTAATAACTGCAGGGAAACTAAAGAGACTGCGCATCTGCGCATCTATTATACAATATGCTGCACTTTAGGGATTCCAATTATGATACAGGATCCTCTGTGCTCCTTCTAGTGGAATTACTGTAGTTTTTGGAGGCCCAGTGAGTAGGAGGAAAAGCGCTTACCATGCGCCTTCTAAACCAAAAAAGGGTGAAGAACACAATGCTCACCACAGCGCTTGTTGTGGTTGGTTTTGTTTCAGCACTTCCTTAGCTTGGAGTGAACAGCAATGTGCTCCATACACACTTTGCAAGGAAGAAAATCATAAGGCACTCTTGCAGGTTTCCTTTTAAAAACAGACAGAAGAAGCAACTGCAGGCCAACCCACCCCTCACTCAAAAAAAAGGCAGCACTCCTCACACAGTCCTTTGGCTCTTCTTCTTGGCAGGGTCCTCTTGTTCCTTGAAGTAATCTAAAGTCCTGGGGTTTTAGGTCCAATACTTATACCCCATTTAGTCATTGTTCTCTTTGCTGTAAGGGTCTCTGAACCCACTCCAAACCAGTCCTGTCGTCCCTGGGGCAGCATGACCACAGAGGGCGGAGACAGCATTGTGAAAAGGAGACACAGCCAATTCAGCTGCAAGCAAAACTCCTCCCACCACTCTAAATGCAGACCAGGTCTACTCAGCCCAGCGATGAGTCACCCAGGCAAGGCAGGGCACACCTCACCCCCCTTGTGATAGTCTAGAGTGAATGAACATCCCCAGCTCCTGTCACTCCAACACCAGACGCTGAATGCACAAACAGCAAAGGCACACATGATTGTAGAGTATGAAAATGCCCACTTTCTAAAAGTGGCCTTTTCAAACACAGAATTTAAAAACCACCTTTACCAAAAGGTACATTAATAAATTCTGAGTTCAGAGAGCCTAAACTCAATTTATCTATCTTGTCTCTATGGAAAGTTATACTTGTAAGATGTTACAAGGCAACTCCCATGTTAGTCCATGGAGAGATAGCCTTTCTATAGTCAAAAACGAAATTGCCAGTATTTCACTGTCAGGACATGTCACACACACCGGTACATGTTCTACATTTCACATACACTGCACCCTGCCCATGGGGGGTCCCTTGGGCCTACCTGAGGGTGCCTTATATGCAAGAAAAGTGAAGGTTAGGGCCTGGCAAGTGGGTGCACTGGCAGGGCAACATGGCAGTTCACAACTGTGCGCGCAGACAGTACAGTGGTAGGTCTGAGACACATTTACAGGGCTACTCATGTGGGTGGCACAACCAGTGCTGCAAGCCCACTAGTAGCATTTGATTTGCTGGCCCTGGCACACACCGTGCACTTTACTAGAGACTTACCAGCAATTAAAATATGCCAATCATGGATAACTTATCATATCACAATTTATACAGAGAGCATATGCACTTTAGCACTGATCAGCAGTGGTAAAGTGCCCAGAATCCTATAGCCAACGAAAGCAGGGTCAGAAAAATAGGATGCAAAAGGCAAAATGTTTGGGGATAAACCCGCAAAAAGGGCCAGGTCTAACAACAGGCCTTAAAATTAAACAGAAACACTTTGCCATGCAGGAGACCAGGTATGGCCCAATTGACAAGATTTGACTGAAGAACAGAGGACTGGAAGGGGCGAATCATCAGTGTATGGATTGGTCAATAAATGTTTTCCTCATTGTCACCAAAGGTGGCATTTCAAGAACTGCCTGTGCTGCACTGCAAACCAGCAGCCACTAACTTTTAAGTATCCCCCCGTCAATCAGTGCAATGTTTTTTTACTCAATACCTTAAAACGCTGCTTTCAACATTAAACAGTTAAACAAAGGATATGTTCGATCAGATACAGCAGCAGAAATAAGTTGATCAAAAACTAAGCACACGAAGCCAACCCCTTAAAGGTCTACTCAGTGCTCCTATTGCTGGGGGTACTTTTAGGGTCAACCAGTGCAAGGCAGGGTGCAGGTACTCTGTGTGGTATGAAGATCAGTTATAATATCATGAATTGCTTTGTAATTAACTAATTGTGGTGCACCGGTCCTTCAAAGAAAGCAATGAAGTACACTCTTGCCATACATTTCAAACTCTGTGTGTGTGTACACAGTTTGCACCAATTTATAGTAACAGGTTGGCAGAGTAAACCATGCCCCATTAGGATAGGATGTTACACTAAAACATAATGGGGAACATATGTTTAAACTTTGTGAGATAAAGCAAGATGTACATTAAAATATATGAGAAATGGAACATAGCTGCCTACTGAGAAACAAAAATTATACTGCCAGACATATGCTGGCTACATGTATTAAAAACTCATATGTGCAAGTTGATACAGAAACCATATATAACTGGGCACCTGGAATACCACTATAACTCTGATTTGTAGAAACCTTCTACTACTGTTACTCTTTAGTATTTCTGAGGATAGTTCACACTTTTGTATTATATTTTAGGGTGTTAGATCCCTTTTTATAAACATATTTGGACTCTTTATTTGAGTCCTAAATAAACTGAATACAAACATTCTAACCTTACCAGGCTATTAAATCATTTCAAAAATTCAGGGAAGAACAAACGCCTCAATCTGCAGTTTTGCAGTGAGAGATGATGGCAGAGATAAGCAGGACTGATCTGCTGGAGAGATGATTGTCTACTGCCGACACTGTGTCAGGCTGGTAGTGGGGGCCAAAGGAATGGTCTGTTCAATGCCTGCCAAGTTGTTCGGTTGGCACTGGTACATCTCTTTCATATCATTGCAACTACTGGCATGTTCATGTGGCATGACATTACAATCATCTGCTCTCTGTGAATCATTTCTCATGTTGCAGCACACACCTCCGAAGGAGGAGCCTGCAATCCAAGTCATCAGAGAGCCATAGCTGAAACCAGGTTACTGGTTAATTGCTTCCTATCTGAACTTGTGACCTGTTTCTATTCAGTGCTATTGCAATGTTGCTGAAATATAACAGAAAGCTGAGAAGGCCACGTTTCAAGCACAGGAAATCCATTTGTTTCTCACATCCTGGGTTGAGGGCAGTACAAAAGTAAAAAAAAAAAAGTATAAACCCAATTTACAGCTCAGTGCACAGGCTTTTATTTATTTGCTGCTTTGCTTTAATGATGAACAGCCCCGGCAAACGTTTCCTAAATGCACTTAACCTCTTTGGAAAGTAGCCTTTTTCACTTTCGGTTGTGTTGCTTATATCAAATCCGACCCCAGGGGTCGAAAGCATTCTGCCACGGGTATTTGCGCAAGCTAGGAGTCGCAGCTGCGACAAGTAGTGGGGTTATGGCTCGCGAGGGGGGGGAGGGGGTATTCTCAGGGGGTGTAGCGGGGGTGTCGCGGGAGTGTCGCGGGGAAATAAAAAAATTAAATTTAAATTACCTTTCTGCCGGGTCTCGAGTCTTCTCTGCTCCTGCTCTCCTGCCTCCAACAGGAACAGGAAGCAGACAGCAAGGCTCCCCCCCCTAAGCCAATCAGAACGCTGCAGTGCAGTGTTGTGATTGGTCGGGACGGCGCTCAGCCAGGGGCTAGTGGAGTGGGCATGTTCTCCATGCATGCTGCGATGCAGCCTGCATGGAGAAGGGCAGAGTGCACATGACTGGTTTGGGCGGCCCGAGAGGGCCGACCAAACAGTCTTTGCGCATTCAGGAGTGGGCTAACCACTCCTCCCCTGCCCTGCTCAAAGAGCAGAGTAGCCCCACCCACCCAACCGCAATGCGCAAAGCAAACATAAAATGTTAATAACTAAAAGTTATTACCATTTTATATTTTGGCTTTCTCGCTCTGCGAGAAAGCAGTGGGGCGACGCTCCTCCGCCCTAGTGGAGGAGCCGCCCCTGGCTGCGACCCGTGGCAACCCCAAATTGACGTCCATGCACAGTTCTCTAAAAATGAGTCGCACTCTAAGGCCTTTTAACTTTAAATGCAAGCCTTAGTGGCGCCATTGCATTAGCTGACCTGCTGCAACTGGACCTGCCTGAGACCTGCTGGCCTTTGCTAGAGTGAGTCCCTGATCCCAAACAGGTTCTTCCACAGGTCTTGGACCTTTGTCTAGCGTCAGAGTGCACTTCTGTACAAGAAAAGGTGAAATACTTAAGTTTTGGGATTTTCATGACGGCAAACAGGCCCATTCGTCGCAAGACTCTGCTGTCTGCAATGACAGCCAATGCGAATGTACGGTGAACCCAACTCTTCACGACCGCCAGTGACGACCGGCAACGCTAGACTCGATCTGGACTTCACACTACAGCAATAACAGCCCGCGGCCACCGCCAATGCGAAGCTCCAGCAATGACAGTCTGCAACACCTGACTGGATCTTCGAGCTACAGTGATGACCATCTACAACGCCTTCTCTGCCCTCGCGGTGTCCTCCACTGCGAGTGGAACTCCTTGCGGCGGACACTGAGAAGGTAACATTTTCAGCTGGATTAACTTGGTCCCTGTATCTGGCCTGCACTCCACCATGATGAGCCTGAAGTGTGACTAACCCCTGGTCTTGCACGACCAGAAGACCATGAGTGGTGCTTTGTGATTTTAGGCGCTATATCAACTTAAATCTTTAAATGTGAAAATCTCTGGTTCTACTGATATTTGATGTTCTGTTTTTTAATTTATTAAAATGTACCCTGTTTTTTTGTCAATCTTGTTTTTATTAAAGTTTACAAAGTATTACATAACATAGTACGTTACGACCCTTTCCCTATATTTCAGTCCGGTACTTCTATATGACAATACAGTTGCCTCAGGTTGAGGGAGCATATGGGTCGCGAAACCAAGGTAAACAAATAAACAAACATAATAATGCTTTGCGAATTGCTTTCTCAGCATATGAGTATTAAATTATAAGATGTAACATAATCCCAGAAACCCCCTACCTCCCTAACCCTCCCGTCCAAGATTTAAGGGTGTACTGAACCATCGTCTCAATCTAAGTGGTGTAAGTGTTTGTCGATAAGATTTGTGGTAGGCAGGGGTGGGCCTCACGGGCAGTTGTTGCACCTCTAGGTCCAATTGTCTCCCCGTAGTTCAAAACTGGAAGAGATGGAGGGCCCGAACCCGTGTCGGACAGGCAAACAACGGAAGACCTTGCAATAGATACTCTACTAGTGGCCCCCAAGTGTACTCAAAGTTCTTATAAGAGTCAGCTAGGACACTTGCCATTCTCTCCATGGTGAGAGCTTGCCACAAGCATGAATGCCACTGAGAGATGGAAGGCGCTTCCCTCTGCTTCCATGCTGCTGCCAGTGAGGTTTTAGCTGCTCCTAGGCATAACCACATAATGGCTCTGTCACTGGCTGTTTGTCCTTTAAGGACGTCTGATCTTAGGCCTAGTAGTGTCGAGTCTGGGTCCGTCGGTATAGGGTAGCCCAGGATTCCTTTAATTTGTGCTAGGATTTCTGACCAGAATGGCCTTATCATCGGGCAGTCCCACCATATATGTTTAAAGTCGCCTTCGAGGCAGCACCCCCTCCAACACAAGTCAGAAGCATTGGGGAAGATCATTTTGAGTTTTGTTGGGTATAGGTACCAGTCGTATACTATCATATAATGGGTCTCACGCATTCCCATTGATTGATTGAATTTGTGTATATCTCTATAAAGTCTGTCCCATTGTTTGTCTGAGATTTACGTTCCCAGTTGTTCTCAGAATCGTCTGTGTCGTGGAGGGGCGCAACAGATTGAAGCTTGTAGAATGGTGTAGAGATGTGAGATTGTACCTTTAGAGCCTGTACCTTTCTTTGCTAGCTGCTCTATGGGGGTCAAGTTCCTGGTGGCTGCTTCCCTGTTATCCTCCCTCAATACCCAATGTCGGAGTTGAGTATAGTGTTCGTTGGGAGCCACACCGAAATCTTTCTGGCATTGCTCAAATGTTAAGATCTTCCCATTGTGGAATAATTCTGTTAATGTCCGGCAGCCTCCTTCTCTCCATGCGTCGAATGGACCATCATTAAGTGCTGGAGGGAACTCTGGGTTGGAGTGTATGAGTGTAAATGGTGATGGGAAAGTGGTCAATGGAGAGGCCCTATGAATATCATCCAATACTTTGAGTGTTGTCCTGGTGGGGGTACTTATATAAGTGTTTGGAGGTCGTCCCCCTTTTGGTTTCCATAATAGGTCCCATTTAGATCTCCCTGCTATGCCTCTATCCATATATAACCAATGTTTGTCCGACTCTCGAGAGGACCACTCCGTAATCACCCTCAGTTGAGCAGCTTTGTAGTATAGGGACATCTCTGGTAGGGCCAACCCACCTCTATTTTTGGGCAGGCACAGTTGCATGTATGATAGCCTTGCTCTACGTCCCAGCCATATGAATCTGGTGAACATGGTTTTCATGGAGGCAAAGAAGGTTCTGTCTATCTCTATAGGGATGCCCTGGAATAGATATAGAATCCTGGGTAAGACCATCATTTTAATCCCCTGGATGCGGCCTATCCAAGTTAAATATAGCGGTGCCCATCTACGAAGGTCTGTTTTTAGCTGTTGCAGCAATGGGAGGTAATTAGCCTTATACAGGTCTTTGAGTCTCGGTGTAATTCTTATTCCTAGGTACGTGAGCTCCCTCTGGGCCCACTGAAATGGTGTGGAGAATACCAAGGATTCCATCTCCCTCTGTGGTAGTGTGAGGTTGAGTAAGTATGATTTTGCTAGGTTTACTTTGAGACCTGCAACCTTCTCAAAGCGTTCCAGCTCATCGATAAGAGCTCTCAAAGAGGATGTGGGAGTGGTCAGTGAGAGTAGCATGTCATCTGCGAATAGAGACATTTTGTGTTCGTCTTGCCCGAATGTAATGCCCTGAACACCGGGTGTCGTTCGTATTTTTGCTGCAAATGGTTCGATACTCAAGGCGAACAGTAGTGGGGAAAGAGGGCAGCCCTGTCGAGTCCCCCTTTCCAAAGTAAAGAGCTCGGAACTCACCCTGTTGACCAGGACCCGAGCGCCGGGACAGTAAAAGTTGGCTTTAATCTTTGCTATAAATTGGTCACAGAAACCAAACTTCTTCAGAGTGTGAAACAGGAAAGGCCAATCCACCCGGTCGAAAGCTTTTTCAGCGTTGAGTGCGAGTAGCACCGCTGGAACCGCTTTCTTGTTTGCTTTCTTGACCAGGTGGAAGACCCTCCTGAGATTGTTGTGAGTTTGACGACCCTGGATGAATCCGGACTGATCTGAATGTATGAGCTCCGGCATTAATTTTTCTAACGGACTGGCGAGGATCTTCGTGTATATTTTAGCATCCAGATTAAGGAGTGCTATGGGGCGATATGAACTGCATAAATGGGGAGCTTTCCCTCGTTTGGGTATGACAGTGATGATAGCTTCTCCCATGGATTGGGTCACTGTCCCTAATTCTGGGAGCGCATTGTATAGGTTCAAAAGTTGTGGAATGAGCTCCGAGCCAAAGGTCTTGTAAACATTAGCTGTCAGTCCATCTGGGCCAGGGGATTTATGTGGTTTCAGGCTTGCTATAGCCTGCCCTACCTCCACCGCATCAATTGGTTTCCCAAGTGTCTCGTTCTGTGCAGCCGTTACCCTTGGTAGCTCCACCCCACCTAAGTTCCCAATCTGTGCCATCTCGTCAAGCCTGTCTGCCGAGTATAACGTTTTGTAAAGTTACAGAGAATGTGCGCTTTCTCTACGTCTGAGTGCACCCTGTCCCCCTCTGGTGTTTCTATCTCTCCTATGTATTCCCGTTCACTTTGAATACGGAGTTGCTTGGCCAAGTGTGAGCCCACTTTATTTCCTCATTCATAGACCATGCGTTTCAATCGTAATATTGTAAGTTCTGCCCTATTGTTGTATATGGCATTCAATTTCCCTCGCAGTGCCGTTACCCGTCTTTGTAAACTGAGGATAGGGTGTTTCTTATGGGCTCTTTCAGCCTCAGTAAGTTCTGTTTCTAAGGTCAACCTTTCCTGTGTCTTTTGTTTATGTTGGCCCGCATGAAGGGCTATGCACTTGCCCCTAAAGAATGCCTTAAAGGCATCCCAATTGATTGTTGGGGATGTGTCATCGATATGGTTCAGCTGGAAGTAGTCCCTGATTACATTTCGTAACTCGTCACGCAGTAGACGGTCACGTGTCAGTGACGCTGGGAAAAAACATCTTTTGTATTTAGATAGCGCCGTCCCACAGGACATTGTCAATTTGACTGGTGCATGATCTGATATGGTAATTAGTTGTATGGAGGTGGCCCGGAGAGAGGGAGCAAGACTCTTGCTCATCAGGATATAATCGATTCTAGAATATGTTCTATGTGAATGTGATAAAAAGGTGTAATATCTCCCTGTAGGGCAGAGCGTGCGCCACGCGTCAATCAAACCCAGGTATGTCACTTCCCTCTTCAAACGTTTAATGAAATTGTTTGCGGTTGCTCTCTGAGGTTGTGTACTGTCGAGGTGGGTGTCCCAAGTGAGGCAGAAATCCCCTAGCAAGATTATTTCTCCTTCAGCAAACCCAGTCAGTAGTGTCAGTGTAGAGGATAGGAAGTTAGCTTGGTTGGAGTTGGGAGCATATATGGAAGCGAATGTGCATAGTCTGCCCCTCAGCCGGCCCTTAACCATGACAACTCATCCTTCTTTATCTGTTTTGCTACATTCAGAGTGGAATTTCAGGGAGTTGTGAAAGAGGAGGGGTACCCCTTTGTGTTTTGTTTGCACAGACGATCTATAGACTATTGGGTAGTCCCTATGCCGCAGTCGGTATTCTTCAGATCTTTTTAGGTGTGTTTCTTGTAGGACCACCACATCGTACCGTTGGTCTAACAAGTATTTCCAAAGCTTATGTCGCTTAGATGGCGAGTTGAGGCCCTTAGTGGTCCACGTCAGTGTTGTAAGAACCGTCATTTGCTAAATTGTGGCGGGTG
Source organism: Calotriton arnoldi (assembly GCA_963921515.1). NCBI lineage: Eukaryota > Metazoa > Chordata > Amphibia > Caudata > Salamandridae > Calotriton > Calotriton arnoldi. Next base: position 254,714 of record CAWUFW010001599.1, on the reverse strand, counting down.
AAGTGTTGCTTTCCTCCCTTCCATCCTCCCCAGTTCCCCTTCCACCCTCCCTTCCCTCATGTCCGTGTTGCACTCGTAGACGATAATACTTGTGCACCCATCCCCTATGTATTAACTGGTCTTTCCCCCCTATAAGTATAAAACTTTGGGTCAACAGGACCCTATAACTTGTAAGATACATCTTCCAACAGGTATATAATGAGTTAAGTTTAGGCGTATAGGTCTCAAGCCGCATGTGGCGAGTCTATACGGGAGCAAGTAGGTCACTCTTTGTTTATTAGCGGCTGTAGTAGCCATTGGTCCGTCTCTTCTCATCCGATATGAGTCGATAGTTGCTTGTTGAAATGATCTATCGAAACTCTGGTGGCTGGAGTTGTAGTTCACCGCTCTTAGACGTCTTTCCCTATATCCAGGTCGCGGGTGTCAGATACATAGATCTGGAGAGACAGTCTCGGAAACTTGTGGTAGGGCCTCGTTCTGGTGCCCCCTGCTTAGCGTCCCTTTTTTATTTTCTTCTGAGCTATTTCCTCTTGACTGGTTTTAGGCAAGTCTGTGTTTGCCATTGATCCAACCTGGATCCTTCTTGTGATTTGTCTCTGGTGGAGTGAGGGGTCTGTCTATCGTTAGGTGCCTCGGGGCATGGTAGTCCCAGAATATCCGCCGCTTCCTCATATGTGGTGATGTGATGGTGCTTGTTGTTCAAAGAGAAGGCCCCTCCGAAGGGGTAGGTCCAGCGATATTTTATATTATCCTTCCGCAGTTTATCTGTTATCGGTCTGAACTGTTGTCAACGCGCCAATGTCGTAGGTGCCACCAGGAGCATGTAAAGCCCTAAAAGGATATCTCGTCTTGTGATCGGGCGGCTTGATTTATTGCTTCCCTCATTTTAAAAGAGTGTAGCTTTGCCAGCACATCCCTAGGGCGTCTATTTCCTCCGGTTAGGGGGGGCCGACTCTGTGCACCCTGTCAATTTTGAGTTTCCTGCCGTTCGGACCCAGTACTTCTCCCAAGAGGCCCAGAACGAATGCCTCCAAGACCTGCCCTTCTGCCCCTTCTTCTAAGTTGCGGATTGTCACGTGGTCTCTGCAGGACCTGTTTTCGAGGTCCTCACTTTTCAGCACAGTAGACTGCAGTTGCTCCCGGAGTGTCTTTGCCTCGGTCTCCAATCCCTCCGTCCTGTGCTCCAGATCTCGCAGTTTGGTTTCCATATCCAGCGTGCGCGTACCCACTGAGTCCAGGTCTTGTTGTAACGGTGTTAATTTACCCTGGATATCAGAACGAAGTGCATCTAAAGAGTTCTCCAGGTCTGTCTTCAGCTCCGCGCGCAATTCTTTCTTGAAGTCTCGCAAGGAATTTAGGAGGTCCTCCTTTGTAAGGGCAATGGTTTCTGGTGTCTTTTCTTTGGCTGGTGCTCCCCTTGTTTCTGTGGCCGTAAAGTAACTGGATACCGTATTTGTCTGGGTCCGTTTAGGCGGCATAAAGTCGATCACGTGTGGCAGACTGTTCCTTAAGTGGGGGTTGAGTGTCCCTCAGTAGCCTCAGATATTAGAGTTTGGTACATTGGCCCCTCAAAGAGATAAAAACTGTCTGGAACTCCTTAGGGACCACCCCCAATCAGGAGGGGGAATGCAGGTGGGAAATGAGGTGCTCCTTTTGCTTCTGTTGCTGGGGGTAATGGCTACCCCAGTGTGATTTCTCTGCGAGGGCCCCTTGCTGCAATGAGATTTTGTCCATTATGTGGCTGTAACCGTCTCTTTAGTGTCCGTCAAAATAGCACCTCAATAATTTTGGTCCCCAGTAGACTGAGCTGCGTAGTGAGCGCTTAGGGGATCACTGATCGCTTGGTGTTGCCTGGGCGCGGGGCTAGCTCTGCTAGATGTTCCCGGGGAATTCCTCCTCCATATCAAGGTCAGGCGGAAAGGAGGCCAACGGTGACAGCTCTGCTCATATGTTGCCTAAATTCGAGGACTGGCCCCTCCCTCCTTCATCTTAGGTATCCGCCTGGCTGTCCTCTAATTGCAGAATCACTCACCAAACTCTGGTGCAGTCCCCGAACTCTTCCTTCCGCGTGGCTGCCAAAGTCAGGCGTGGCGGATCGGTAACACCAGCTTCCCAGTTGGGTGTCCTCTCCGTTCGGCTCCGGCGATCCTCAGGTCTGCTCCGCTTCTAGTACTATCTCCCCTGCTCCCGTACGCGTTACCTCACTGCCGTCTGGGTTGGGTCGTCTTCGACGGCATCTAGATCGCCGCCCCGGCGCAGCTTACAGTCTCTCTGCCGATCCTCCCTCCGATGGTTCCCAGCGGTATGAGCGTCTCCGCTGTGCTCTCTGTATGTTGCGCTGGTGGGACTCGCATCGGTCTGTTGATGTAATCCCCTTGCTCTCGGCGGGCTTCTATTGCGAGTCTGTCATCAGGGCCTCACTGGGCCGCAATGGTGTGACAGAGATCTATCGCCATCGGGTCAGAAATCAAGTGTCGGTTCGGCTGCATTGGCCATCTACTGCATCGCTGTCGCCAAAACTCCAAGAATCTGCGATTTGACTCTGGAAAAAGTTGAGGTGAGTGACTTAATTAGCGGCCTCGCCGTGGAGCCTCGTCGGATTAGGTCCGATCGGCCATCTTGGTTGGCCACGCCCCCTACCCTGTTTTTTTAATTGGTTTGGGATTTTTCTTGTGTTGGTTTTTTATTTTACTACTGTTTGTGGGGTGCATAAAGACTTTACACATTGCCTCTAAGTTAAGCCTAACTGCTTTCATGCCAAGCTAACAGATATTTAAGCACAGGTTAATTTAGTGACTTTTGTGGTTGACAGTGACAAAGATTGTGGTTGTTGTTTTAGAAGGGTCCCCCCCAATCAATAACCTAATTTCTTACACTCTATCATTGCATACATTTGGTGTATACTTTCCTCTCGTTCAGCCAAGTGTGATATACTGAGCCATCTGCATATGACATATATCATGATAAGTCCGTTATACATCCCTAATGTTAAAAAAATGCAGAAATTCACCCTTGTATGGTTCTGATTGATTACACTATGGTTTAATTTATTAAATTCTAACTACTAATGCGACCTCAAACATTTGATGTCTCAAATATAACCAATGTTTAAACAATTCCTAGGGAACCACTGTTTGTTAATACATGGCCAGGTCGCAAAATATTTGCTTTTGCACTTTGATTCTGTGGTATGCCTTGGTTATCCTTTTCTATCTGCTTGCAAAACACCTTCCCTGGCACTACTGTTTTGCATACAAAACTGAGGTGGCTCTGTAACTACTGTGCTTGCCTCAGTTCACACTGTTTTATATTTATACATATATACATATATATATATATATATATATATATATATATATATATATATATATATTATCTACTGGCGGTCGCCAGTAGATAGTTATAGTTACAACCTATTATCCATAGGAAATCCGCGACATTCTATTTGAAATAACTCTCTTGCCGGTTGACGTATCTTCGCAAAATTTTCAAACTTTGTGGGGCGCTCCGGTCCGCTCCTACCCTGAAAGTCTCGGGGGGATTCGTCAAGCGGGGGCCGAGAAAAAAGGGGGGTCCCAAAACGCATTTTCCCCATGCAATTTTCCATAGGAAACTTTAGACACGGCTACAGCTCGAACTGCTGAACGGAATTACACCAAATTTGGCAAAGAGGTAGTTCTTGGTTCAGAAAGAACCCTTTTTGTTAAATGGTGTAAATCCGTTCAGTAGTTGCTGAGAAAATCAAAAGTAAAAGTACATATATATCTATGGCCGCGTCGGATTCGCGCACCCTCCCGATCACGAGCTGCATGCTAATTGGCTGTCAACACTCCAAATCAGGAAGTGTTGGCAGCCATTTTATCCCTCGGTAGAACCGAGGGACAGAAACAAGTGCGCAAAGCGCACAAAGGGAGCAGGGTAGAAACACCCTGATCCCCTAGGTCTGCTCAGGGGTCCCACAAGGACCCCCTGGGCAAAATTTTTTTTTTTAATTTTTTTTTAAAATCGGCAGGATGCGCTCAGGGTGCGCGGATCCTGCCGAAAAAAAAAAAATCGAAGCGCGGTCTCCCGCGCTTTGATGTTAATTGGCCCCGGGTGGGCCAAGTCCCGGGGGCATGCTGGGGGGGGTTAATTTTATGTGTGGGGGGCCTCTAAGGGCCCCCAAGCCCGGGGACCACCACCCCCTGGGCTTTATGTATAATGGTGCGGGAGGGCTCTGAGCCCTCCCGCAGCCCCGGGACCGCCACCTCCCCGGGGCTTCTTTTTTATTTTTGAAAAACCTGTGTGGGGGCTCCAGCCCCCACACGCCCGGGGACCACCACCTCCCCGGGGCACTAAGAAAAATTACAATGGGGGTCCGTTTTGGACCCCCAAGCCCGGGGACCACCACCTCCCCGGGGCTTTCAAAATGTAAGGAGGGGGGCCGCGCGGCCCCCCTCCTGGAGCCTGTGGTGGCCCTGGGGACCGCCACCCCCAGGGCCGGCTCCTGCAGTGTCCCGGGGTGCCTACCCCGGGACACTGCTGTTTGCAATGACAGGACGGGAGCCTCGCGGCTCCCGTCCTGTCATTGCAAACTGCTTTGGATATTGGAAGAGAGAGCAGGAAACCTGCTCTCTCTTCCAATATCCAAAGCTGATTGCTTTTCCACATGGGGAGCAGCATGTTAGCTGCTCCCCATGTGTAAAAGCAATGCCGGCTCCCGTAGGACACGGGGAGCCGGCGGGACTGTGGGGGTTTGGGGACCCCCCCACAGTCCCCAACGAGAGGCCAGGCCCCGGGGGATGGGGTCCCCGGGGCCATAAGTGGCCACGGAGGGGGGCCACGCAGCCCCCCTCCCCAAAGGTAAAAAAAAAAAAAAAAGTGCAAGGCCGGCCCCGGGGGATGGGGTCCCCGGGGCCTTAAATGGCCTGAGGAGGGGGCCACGCAGCCCCCTCCAAATAAAAAAAAGAGGCCATGCCCCGGGGGATGGGGTCCCCGGGGCCAATACAGGCCCAGGGAAGGGGGGCCACGCGGCCCCTTCCCGTTTTTTTTTAATTTTAATTTAAAAAAAGGGGTAAGGCCCTGGGGGATGGGGTCCCCAGGGCCTAAAAATAGGAAAAAGGAAGGGGGCCACACAGCCCCCCTTCAGGGAGAAAAAAACGATCGGGCCCGCAGGCCCCGCCCCTTCCTTCACCACTCTGCAAACGCGCCCCCTGGCGCGTTTGCAGAGAGGACAATTCCCCTTGAATACTGGGGGTCCCTGGGGGCCAACTAGCCCACCAGGAACCTCCAGTATGCGCCAGGGGGCTGCCTTGCAGAGAGGTGTACAGAGGCCCGCCCCTTTTTACACCTCTCTGCAACGCAGCTCTGTGGCGCTTTTTGGAGGTATATGGTGGGCTAGTTGCACCCCAGGGACCCTCAGGATTCAAGGGGAGTTAATCCCCCGACTTAAAACGCGCCACGGGCGCGTTTGCACAGTGGTGAAGGGAGGGGCGGGGCTTCAGGTGACATGTGTGCAAACAGGCCCCGTGGCGCGTTTTAAGATGGGGAATTAAATCCCCTTCAATCCTGAGGGTCCCTGGGGGCCAACTAGCCCAACAGGTACGTCCAGAAAGCGCCACAGAGCTGCGTTGCAGAGAGGTGTAAAAGGGGTGTGGCCTCTGTACATGTCTCTGCAACGCAGCCCCTAGCGCATACTGGAGGTTCCTGGTGGGCTAGTTGGCCCGTAGGGACCCTCATGATTCAAGGGGACTTAATCCCCCAACTTAAAACGCGCCACGGGGCGCTTTTGCACAGATGTCACCTCAGGCCCCGCCCCTCCCTTCACCATTGTGCAAATATTCCTCTAAAATCAGCCGAAATACGAATTCTGATTTACTCACCTGTTATCAGGAGAGACCTCAGTGCTGCATCTTTCAGCCCAGTACTAATCCTGAAAAGTAATTTTAACCGTACTTACCAGTAACTTGAATTTCCTTCCATAGGCTAACATTGACTGGTTTCACTTGGAAATTCTTCTAAGTGTGGAGTTTTGGAACTTTAAAATATTCCTCTAAAATCAGCCGAAATACGAATTCCGATTTACTCACCTGTTATCAGGAGAGACCTCAGTGCTGTATCTTTCAGCCCAGTACTGGTCCTGAAAAGTAATTTTAACCGTACTTACCAGTAACTTGAATTTCCTTCCATAGGCTAACATTGACTGGTTTCACTTGGAAATTCTTCTAAGTGTGGAGTTTTGGAACTTTAAAATATTCCTCTAAAATCAGCCGAAATACGAATTCCGATTTACTCACCTGTTATCAGGAGAGACCTCAGTGCTGCATCTTTCAGCCCAGTACTGATCCTCAAAAGTAATTTTAACCGTACTTACCAGTAACTTGAATTTCCTTCCATAGGATATAATTGCCTGCTTTTTGCTGAAAAAGTTTCTAAGTGTTGATTTTTGAAACATACAAATATTCCTCTAAAATCAGCCGAAATACGAATTCCGATTTACTCACCTGTTATAAGGAGAGACCTCAGTGCTGTATCTTTCAGCCCAGTACTGGTCCTGAAAAGTAATTTTAACCGTACTTACCAGTAACTTGAATTTCCTTCCATAGGCTAACATTGACTGGTTTCACTTGGAAATTCTTCTAAGTGTGGAGTTTTGGAACTTTAAAATATTCCTCTAAAATCAGCCGAAATACGAATTCCGATTTACTCACCTGTTATCAGGAGAGACCTCAGTGCTGCATCTTTCAGCCCAGTACTGATCCTCAAAAGTAATTTTAACCGTACTTACCAGTAACTTGAATTTCCTTCCATAGGATATCATTGCCTGCTTTTTGCTGAAAAAGTTTCTAAGTGTTGATTTTTGAAACATACAAATATTCCTCTAAAATCAGCCGAAATACGAATTTCGATTTACTCACCTGTTATCAGGAGAGACCTCAGTGCTGCATCTTTCAGCCCAGTACTGGTCCTGAAAAGTAAGTGATGTCATCAGTGATGTCACTGACCATGTCATGAGTGATGTAATATGTGACGTCATCAGCAGTGCATTGCGGGGGCGCGAGTTATAGTTAGCTGAACTAACTATAACGGGGGAATTTCACGGGTTTTGTACGAGTGAAATGTCCAACTAACTATAACTGTCCCTAAAACCTATGGTTTTTTCAGTGAATTTCAAAGGTTTTTTAAATGCTAATTTCTAACTATAACGTGACTGAAACCTATGGTTTTTTCAGTGAATTTCAAAGGTTTTTTAAATGCTAATTTCTAACTATAACGTGCCTGAAACCTATGGTTTTTTCAGTGAATTTCAAAGGTTTTTTAAATGCTAATTTCTACCTATAACGCCCCTAAAACCTATGGTTTTTTCAGTGAATTTCAAAGGTTTTGTAAATGACAATTTTTAAATGTATTAATTGTTATATTTATTTTTTTGATACTGATTTACTTCATTTTTTAAAACTATTTATTTTTTAGATATTTTATTTTTAAATTACATTGTAATTACATTATACATTACATTACAAAATATACTTTCTCAGAATGAATTACTTTAGTTTAAATACTTTGCAAATAGGCAATAGAGTTTTAAGTACAGTAGTTACAGTTGTTGCAATGGGCAACACAATTTCAAACACAATGCAACATTGAGCTCAATGTGAATTTCTAGTTAAATGCAATTAGTTACTTTATGGATTACTTTTCTAACCACAGGACTGGATCCTAGATTCAGTCCTGGGACATCTCCTGTAAACAGTTGAGTAAAAGCGTTTTGGTTACAGTAGTGATTTTTAAGGAATATTATTGTATTTTAAAAGTTGACACTTAGAAACGTTTTCACATAGAATCACCAATGTTATCCTATGGGAGGAAATTCACTTAGCAGGTAAGTAGTGTTATCGTTACTTTTTCTTACTCAGTGGTGGATCCTGGATCCAGCACTGGTGCATCTCCTGTAAACAGTTGAAAGAATGCGTTTAAGTCATACAGGCGATTTTTAAGGAATATTTGTAGTTTGTGAAAATCGACACTTTGAAACTTTTCTGCTGAAAACCAGACAATGGATTCCTATGGAAGGAAATACAAGTTACTGGTAAGTACGGTTAGAATTACTTTTCAGGATCAGTACTGGGCTCAAAGATGCAGCACTGAGGTCTCTCCTGATAACAGGTGAGTAAATCGGAATTCGTAGTTCGGCTGATTTTAGAGGAATATTTGCACAATGGTGAAGGAAGGGGGTGGGGCCTGAGGTGACATGTCTGCAAACACGCCCTGTGGCGCGTTTTAAGTTGGAGAATGAATTCCTCCTCATTCCCGAGGGTCCCTAGGGGACAACTAGCCCACCAGGTACCTCCAGTATGCGCCAGAGAGCTGCGTTGCAGAGAGGTGTTCAGAGGCCACGCCCCTTTTTACAACACTCTGCAACGCAGCTCCGTGGCGCTTACTGGAGGTACCTGGTGGGCTAGTTGGCCCCCAGGGACCCTCAGGATTGAAGAGGAATTAATTCCTGAACTTAAAACACGCCACGGGGCCTGTTTGCACACATGTCACCTGAAACCCCGCCCCCTCCCTTCACCACTGTGCAAATGCGCCCCGTGGCGCATTTTAAGTTGGGGGATTAAGTCCCCTTGAATCCTGAGGGTCCCTGGAGTCCAACTAGCCCACCAGGTACCTCCAAAAAGCGCCACAGAGCTGCGTTGCAGAGAGGTGTAAAAAGGGGCGTGGCCTCTGTACACCTCTCTGCAACGCAGCCCCCTGGCGCATACTGGAGGTTCCTGGTGGGCTACTTGGCCCCCAGGGACCCCCAGTATTCAAGGGGAATTGCTTCCCCTTCTTAAAGCGCGCCAGGGGGCGCATTTGCCGACTGCTGCAGGGAGGGGGCGGGGCCTCCGGCGCGATGCTGGTCTTTTTTTTTTTGTATGGGAGGGGGGCTGCGTGGCCCCCCTTCCCTCGGCCACTTTTGGCCCCGGGGACCCCATCCCCCGGGGCCTGAGGATTTTTTTTTTAAGTAAAAAAAAACGGGAAGGGGGCCCCGTGGCCCCCCTTCCCTGGGCCTCTATTGGCCCCGGGGACCCCATCCCCCAGGGCATGCCCGCTTTGTTTTTTTATTTAAAAATATTGGAGGGGGGCTGCGTGGCCCCCCTCCTTAGGCCACTTATGTCCCCGGGGACCCCATCCCCCGGGGCCTGGCCACTCGTTGGGGACCGTGGGGGGTGTCCCCAATCCCCGCACGGTCCCGCCGGCTCCCCGCGTCCTGCGGGAGCCAGCATTGCTTTTCCATAAGGGGAGCTGCTGACATGCAGCTCCCCTTATGGAAAAGCAATTCTGCTTTGCTTCATTGAAGCGAGAGCAGGTTTCCCTGCTCTCGCTTCAATGAAGCAAACTACAGTGTCCCGGGGGTAGGCACCCTGGGACACTGCAGGAGCCGGCCCTGGGGGGTGGCGGTCCCCAGGGCCACCACAGGCTCCAGGAGGGGGGCCGTGCGGCCCCCTCCCATGTCTTTAAAGCCCCGGGGAGGTGGTGGTCCCCGGGGCTCGGGGGTCCGTAACGGACCTCCAAATTTACATTTTTAGTGCCCCGGGGAGGTGGTGGTCCCCGGGGCGTGTGGGGGGGCTCGAGCCCCCCCACACAGGTTCATTAAATTAAATTAAAAGAAGCCCCGGGGGTGGCGGTCCCCAGGGCTGCAAGAGGGCCGAGTACCCTCCCGCACCATTTTGAAATAAAAGCCCCGGGGGTGGCAGTTCCCGGGGCTTGGGTGGGCCTTAGAGGTCCCCCCAAGCATTTTTATTAACCCCCGCATGCCCCCGGGACTTGGCCCACCCGGGGGCCAATTAACAACGAAGCGCGGGAGACCGCGCTTCGTTTTTTTTTTTATCGGCAGGATCCGCGCACCCAGCGCGTTTTTTGTAGGACCCCCTGAGCAGGCCTAGGGAGTCAGGGTGTTTCTACCCTGCCCCCTTTTTGCGTTTTGCGCCCTTGTTTTTGTCTTTTCTTGTCCCTCGGTTCTACCGAGGGACAAGATGGCTGCCAACACTTCCTGGTTTGGAGTGTTGACAGCCAATTAGCATGCAGCTCGTGGTCGGGAGGGTGCGCGGATCCACCGCGGCCATAGATATCGAAACATTTATTTTGGATTTTCTCAGCAACTACTGAACAGATTTACACCATTTTTAAAAAGGGTGCTTTCTGAACCAAGCACTACCTTTTGCCAAATTTGGTGTAATTCCGTTCAGCAGATTTTGCTGTAGCCTTGCATAAAGTTTCCTATGGGAAATTGATTTTTTCACTCTTATTTTTTGAATTTCTCCGCAACTACTGAACGGATTTACACCATTTAAAAAAAAGGTCGCTTTCTGAACCAAGCGCTACCTTTTTGCCAAATTTGGTGTAATTCTGTTCAGCAGTTCGGGCTGTAGCCGTGGCTAAAATTTCCTATGGGAATTAACATGGAGAAAACACATTTTGGGACCCCCCTTTTTTCTCGGCCCCCACTTGATGAATCACCCCGAAACTTTCAAGACAGGAGCGGACCGGAGCGTCCCACTAGTTTTGAAAATTTCGCGATGATTCGTCAAACGACGCCAAAGATATTGGGAATAGAATGTTACGGATTTCCTATGGATAATAGGTCCTAACTATAACTATCTACTGGCGACCGCCAGTAGATTATATATATATATATATATATATATATATATATATATATATATATATATATATATATATATATATATATATATATATATTCACTGAAAAAAACCATAGGTTTCAGGCACGTTATAGTTAGAAATTAGCATTTAAAAAACCTTTGAAATTCACTGAAAAAACCATAGGTTTTAGGGACAGTTGTAGTTACTTGGACATTGCACTCGTACAAAATCCGTGAAATTCCCCGTTATAGTTAGTTCAGCTAACTATAACTCGCGCCCCGCAATGCACTGCTGATGACGTCACATATTACATCACTCATGACATGGTCAGTGACATCACTGATGACATCACTGATGACATCTCAAATGACATCACTGATGACATCATCCAGTGACTGTGTGTTTCTGTAAAGTTTAAATATGTTTAATATATATAGGGAAAGGCGTATTGAAGAGTGAGTGGGTGTATAAGTGTCTGAATGGATGATTTAGTAGGTGCGTGACTAACTGTATAAGTGAGTGATTAACCCCTTCGATGCTTCTGTCGGCCAACGGCCGTCGCGAGCACTACCTCGGTAGTGCTGCGCACGTCCGTTGGCCGACGCGGCCCCGCCCGCTTAATAGAACGTTCCGCACTGGCGCGGAACGTTCTAAGCAGTTAAGCGGTTAAACTTATCTTACTGAATGCATGGGTTAGTGACTAAACTGGGTGAATGTCTGTATCCGTCTGTCTGTTGCTGTGTAAGTGGCTGCATGGGTTTGTGAATAGCTACATGAGTGTCTATATGAGTTATTGATTGGTTGTCTGAGTATCTGTATGGGTGCCTGAGTGTTTGTGTGGGTGGGGTGTGTGCGACTCTGTACATAGATGTGTGAGTGGGTGATTCACTGGGTGCATGATTTGAAGAGTGCGTCTGTGATGGACTGCTTGGGTGGGTGAGTGTGTGTATGGGTGTGTTAGTGAGTGAATGTATATCTCAGTGGTACATGTGCGAGTAACTACATATGTAAAAGGAAGTATATATATGTGTTAGAGTATTTAAAAGGCTATACGTGAGAGTGTGTGATTGTGAGAGTGGCTGTATGGATGCGTGTGTGCTTGTATCAGTTATTGTATAAGAGCGTAAGAATGTGCTAGTATTTCTATGAGTAAGTGAGCTGGTGTGTGTATAACTGTATAGGTGAGTAAATGGGTGTGTGATTAAATTTTTGCATGACTGACTAGGTGTGTGAGTACCTCTATGGATGAGTGGCGGTGTGTCAGTGTTTATATAGGTGTATGAGTGCATATGATAGTCCTGTACTGAGTGACCGTAAGTATGAGTGACTGTACGGGTGAGTGAGTGGATGTGTGTGTAGACCTAAGAATCAGTGAGTGGGTATGTAGTTATTGGTGTTGGAGTGTCTTTGTTTTTGAGAATGGCAGTCTGTAATTTAGAGTGGGTGTATCAAAAGTTATATTAGGGTGTGAGAAGATGCATGAAATTATCACATGGTTGATGTCATCAGTGATGTCATTTGAGATGTCATCAGTGATGTCATCAGTGATGTCACTGACCATGTCATGAGTGATGTAATATGTGACGTCATCAGCAGTGCATTGCGGGGCGCGAGTTATAGTTAGCTGAACTAACTATAACGGGGGAATTTCACGGGTTTTGTACGAGTGCAATGTCCAAGTAACTACAACTGTCCCTAAAACCTATGGTTTTTTCAGTGAATTTCAAAGGTTTTTTAAATGCTAATTTCTAACTATAACGTGCCTGAAACCTATGGTTTTTTCAGTGAATTTCAAAGGTTTTTTAAATGCTAATTTCTAACTATAACATGTCTGAAACCTATGGTTTTTTCAGTGAATTTCAAAGGTTTTTTAAATGCTAATTCCTAACTATAACATGTCTGAAACCTATGGTTTTTTTCAGTGAATTTCAAAGGTTTTGTAAATGCCAATTTTTAAATGTATTAATTGTTATTTTTATTTTTTTCATACTGATTTACTACATTTTTTTAAACTATTTATTTTTAGATATTTTATTTTTTAAATTACATTCTAATTACATTATACATTACATTACAAAATATACTTTCTCAGAATGAATTAATTTACTTTAAATACTTTGCAAATAGGCAATAGACTTTTAAGTACAGTAGTTACAGTTGTTGCAATGGGCAACACAATTTCAAACACAATGCAACATTGAGCTCAATGTGAATTTCTAGCTAAATGCAATTAGTTACTTTATGGATTACTTTTCTAACCACAGGACTGGATCCTAGATTCAGTCCTGGGACATCTCCTGTAAACAGTTGAGTAAAAGCGTGTTGGTTACAGTAGTGATTTTTAAGGAATATTATTGTATTTTAAAAGTTGACACTTAGAAACTTTTTCACATAGAATCACCAATGTTATCCTATGGGAGGAAATTCACTTAGCAGGTAAGTAGTGTTATCGTGACTTTTCTCACTCAGTGGTGGATCCTGGATCCAGCACTGGTGCATCTCCTGTAAACAGTTGAAAGAATGCGTTTAAGTCATACAGGCGATTTTTAAGGAATATTTGTAGTTTGTGAAAATCGACACTTTGAAACTTTTCTGCTGAAAACCAGACAATGGATTCCTATGGAAGGAAATACAAGTTACTGGTAAGTACGGTTAAAATTACTTTTCAGGGTCAGTGCTGGGCTAAAAGATGCAGCACTGGGTTCTCTCCTGATAACAGGTGAGTAAATCGGAATTCGTATTTCGGCTGATTTTAGAGGAATATTTGTATGTTTCAAAAATCGACACTTAGAAACTTTTTCAGCAAAAAGCAGGCAATGATATCCTATGGAAGGAAATTCAAGTTACTGGTAAGTATGATTAAAATTACTTTTCAGGATCAGTACTGGGCTGAAAGATGCAGCACTGAGGTCTCTCCTGATAACAGGTGAGTAAATCGGAATTCGTATTTCGGCTGATTTTAGAGGAATATTTGTATGTTTCAAAAATCGACACTTAGAAACTTTTTCAGCAAAAAGCAGGCAATGATATCCTATGGAAGGAAATTCAAGTTACTGGTAAGTACGGTTAAAATTACTTTTCAGGATCAGTACTGGACTGAAAGATGCAGCACTGAGGTCTCTCCTGATAACAGGTGAGTAAATCGGAATTCGTATTTTGGCTGATTTTAGAGGAATATTTGTATGTTTCAAAAATCGACACTTAGAAACTTTTTCAGCAAAAAGCAGGCAATGATATCCTATGGAAGGAAATTCAAGTTACTGGTAAGTACGGTTAAAATTACTTTTCAGGATCAGTACTGGACTGAAAGATGCAGCACTGAGGTCTCTCCTGATAACAGGTGAGTAAATCGGAATTCGTATTTTGGCTGATTTTAGAGGAATATTTGTATGTTTCAAAAATCGACACTTAGAAACTTTTTCAGCAAAAAGCAGGCAATGATATCCTATGGAAGGAAATTCAAGTTACTGGTAAGTACGGTTAAAATTACTTTTCAGGATCAGTACTGGGCTGAAAGATGCAGCACTGAGGTCTCTCCTGATAACAGGTGAGTAAATCGGAATTCGTATTTCGGCTGATTTTAGAGGAATATTTGTATGTTTCAAAAATCGACACTTAGAAACTTTTTCAGCAAAAAGCAGGCAATGATATCCTATGGAAGGAAATTCAAGTTACTGGTAAGTACGGTAAAAATTACTTTTCAGGATCAGTACTGGGCTGAAAGATGCAGCACTGAGGTCTCTCCTGATAACAGGTGAGTAAATCGGAATTCGTATTTCGGCTGATTTTAGCGGAATATTTGCACAATGGTGAAGGGAGGGGCGGGGCCTGAGGTGACATCTGTGCAAACGCGCCCGTGGCGCGTTTTAAGTTGGGGGATTAAGTCCCCTTTAATCATGAGGGTCCCTGGGGGCCAACTAGCCCACCAGGAACCTCCAGTATGCGCCAGGGGGCTGCGTTGCAGAGACGTGTACAGACGCCACACCCCTTTTACACCTCTCTGCAAGGCAGCTCTGTGGCGCTTTTTGGAAGTACATGGTGGGCTAGTTGGACTCCAGGGACCCTCAGGATTCAAGGGGACTTAATCCCCCATCTTAAAACACGCCACGGGGCCTGTTTGCACACATGTCACCTTAAGCCCCGCCCCTCCCTTCACCACTGTGCAAACATGCCCGTGGCGCGTTTTAAGTCGGGGATTAACTCCCCTTGAATCCTGAGGGTCCCTGGGGGCCAACTAGCCCAACAGGTATATCCAAAAAGCGCCACAGAGCTGCCTTGCAGAGAGGTGTAAAAGGGCGTGGCCTCTTTACACCTCTCTGCAACGCAGCCCCTGGCGCATACTGGAGGTTCCTGGTGGGCTAGTTGGCCCCCAGGGACCCCCAGTATTGAAGGGGAATTACTTCCCCATCTGCAAACGCGCCAGGGGGCGCGTTTGCAGAGTGGTGAAGGAAGGGGCGGGGCCTGCGGCCCGATCGTTTTTTTTTTTTTTTTTTTTCCCTGAAGGGGGCTGTGTGGCCCCCCTTCCTTTTTCCTATTTTTGGGCCCTGGGGACCCCATCCCCCAGGGCCTTATCCCCTTTTTTTTTTTTTTTTTTAAATTATACGGGAAGGGGGCCGCGTGGCCCCCCTCCCCTGGCCGAATCCTACCCCGGGGACCCCATCCCCCGGGGCATGGCCACACTTTTTCATTAATTTTTAAGGAGGGGGCTGCGTGGCCCCCTCCTCAGGCCTCCTTTTGCCCCGGGGACCCCATCCCCCGGGGCAGGCCTTTAAAAAAAATTATTTCTGGGGAGGGGGGCCGCGTGGCCCCCTCCCGGGCCACTACTTGCCCCGGGGACCCCATCCCCCGGGGCCTGGCCTCTGGTTGGGGACTGTGGGGGTCCCCAAACCCCCACAGTCCAGCCGGCTCCCCGCCTCCTGCGCGAGCCGTGCATTGCTTTCCACATGGGGAGCAGCTAACATGCTGCTCCCCATGTGAAAAGCAATGGTCTTTGGATATTGGAAGCGAGAGCAGGTTTCCCTGCTCTCTCTTCCAATATCCAAAGCAGTTGCAATGACAGGACGGGAGCCGCGAGGCTCCATCCTGTCATTGCAAACAGCAGTGTCCCGGGGGTAGGCACCCCGGGACACTGCAGGAGCTGGCCCTGGGGGGTGGCGGTCCCCAGGGCCACCACAGGCTCCAGGAGGGGGGCTGCGCGGCCCCCCTCCCATCCAAATGCACAGCCCCGGGGAGGTGGTGGTCACATGATTATAGCAACCAGTCAGTCCTGGCCAGTGCCTCAGCATGAAGCGTTTCGATCGAAACAAATCGGTCTTGTTCACATAACGCGCTACTAGAAGACATGCATTTAAATAGTGAAAGTAATTGGGAAAATCACACCTGCTAACAATTGAGCTCGAGTCGCGTGACAAATAGACATAAATAACAGACTCTTAAAAGAACAGTGAGTAAAAGTACAAGATAATGTGGAGTAAATATCTAAAATCTCACTTTGAGAAATATAAATATATTTACAATCGATTGAATTAAAATGATAAAAATTCAACAACCACATTAAAAAGAGGGAAAAATAGTGCCTTTACAAATAAATACATAGTGCAATATAATGTTCATCACGTATAACGATGATAGGCATAGATAAAATTCCCTCAAAGCAATAGTGTGCAAAAATTACAAATGTAAACTTCTACTCATGTGCAAAATAGAGTCAAAATTAAACTGTCTGGAGTCACAGAATCACTTGAGTTACTGCATCGTTTAGGTGAGAAAGTGCAAAATGTGCAAGTGCTAAAATATCTAAAAAAACAATACTATTAAAATTAGAAAATGCCCCCGGAGCACCGGGGAAGCCCATATATATAGCAAAATCAATGGCAAACAGCTTAGATGTAGGGCAAGTGCCCTATTTGGCAAATACATAAATTGTTAACAATGTGGCACAATAAAACCTGAGTATCTGAAACAATTCAATCAAAGAGTAAGATCTCGGTCAATATAAAAAGACAGGGGGGGGCGTGGCTTAGCCGGCTGCAAGATGGCCGCACTTTGAGTGGGCTCTGCCGGCCAAGCCTTTAATCCGCCATCATCCTGCAGACCTCCCGCTAACTGCTGCCTGGAACCCTCTCATTGCTGCTCACCTCATTCCGGGACACCTTTTGAGCCATCTCTTGGGGCCCTGCGACCCGGCTGGGCTTGGCTGCGTCGCCTCCGGAGTTCCGGGCCCTGAGTCCTGCGTGTTCGGCTGGGCCCGGCCTGCATCGCCTGCTCTGCACCACTGCCGGAAGGCTGGACTCCCACCTCATCACGCTGCGGCTTTGACACTTCAGCCGGTGAGTCTCGCGGCTGGGGGGGCGACCCGCGGTGGGCTTGGGAGCGCGCTCGCTGAACCGCCTGGCCTGGCACATCCCTGTATGGGCGCCCGGTGGGATATTCGGCCTATGTTTCCTTGGGCCGGGCGAAGCGGGCGGCGCGTTCCCCACGTCTCCCCGCTGCGGCCGGCGTCTCCCCGTCAGCGCACTCCGCACTCTTGGCTGGCTCCGCTCACTGCCGCTATTCCTCTGGCTGCCCTCACCTCATTTCTCCTGCCTGGGCGTTCGTCAGCTGCCCATTGAGACTTGCTGCGGAGGCCCGCGACTGGGGGCGGCGCCATCTTGCCCCGTCTGGCCTGCCCCTCGCCTCGTCCCCAACTCATCTCCTGTACTGTTTAGCAGCAGCCTGTGTCTCCGGTTGGGCTCCCTGACTCCTCTATTGCTGCTGGGGCTTACTGGTGTGCATCGCTGTGGGCCGCCTCTCCTGCTGCAGTTCCTCTCTGCACCACCGGCGCGGCAGCTCTGCCTCCGCTGCTTCAGATCACGGACCGGACATCCCCAACCCGACGGGAGTCCTTCATTATTTAGGCTCCTTGTTTCTTTGCGGGCCTCGGGCTGCCGTGACTCCCGCATATGCCTGCCACTTCAGCCTGCTCCTCTCACTATCTGACCTTCGCGCCACTTCACTCATAGGCGTCGACCTCATATTGCCTGGCCTCCACCTTCATTCTACATTATGCCTGGAGCCCGGATCCTGGATTGCGCGGCCTATCTGTGAGGGTCACTGCGGCGCGGCTGGGGGCTTGCACGCCACCCGCGTGGTTCTGGTACACGGCCTTCACCCTTACGCACACGGCCCAGTCTCCGTGCCTGTTGTGCATTGGCCTCGTGGGTTGGTGCTGTTCGCCCCCCTCGTATCCCAGCTGCACCTGTCCTCTTTGGCCGCATCCTACACCTCGACCACCCGAGTGGAGTGTGGGACTTGGTTGCTGATTTCCTCTCCCGGCCCTTTCTCCTGTTGCGGTGATTCCTGGACTGCTCTACTCCTGTGCTGGACTCCATCTGCTCTCCTCGTGCTGGGTACTTCTTTGACGCTCCCTCCGTCCTACTGTAGTCATGGGTAAGGCTGACCCTAAACAGCCCCGACTTACATTCGAACAACGAAGTCAGACTCACCAGGAGGGCGCTACTGTCGACGGGGGCGACCAGCCTGCCCCCGCGGAAATGGCCGCCGCGCATGACGATGATCTTAAAGCCATAATGTTGGAGGTTAAGTCGGCGGTGTCCGGGATCGCCACCCAGCTTGAACTGTTGACCTCCCGCCTAGATGTGGTTAAGATCAGGGTGGACTCCCATGATAATCGCCTGCTCCACGTCGAGTCACGAGTGTCCGATGTTGAGGATTCCGCCACCCAGGATTGCCAAAAATGACTCCAAATGGATAAAATCCTCGAACTAATCCGCTCCAAGAATGAAGATTTGGAGGCCCACTCTCGTAGGAGCAATCTCCGCATTACCGGGGTGCCGGAGTCCACCAACAAAGCGAAGATGGAAGACTACGTGGAGCAGCTGCTGAGAGAACTTTTTGGGGACGCACTTTCCCAGGTCTTCATCGTGGAGAGAGCACACCGCTCTCTCGGCCCTCGACCTGCCCCCGGCCTACCTGCTCGTCCGATTATTGCAAAAATACTGAACTTCCGGGACTGTGACGCAATCCTCAAGGCTGCCAGGGAGAGGGGTGAGATCCGGCATCAGGGTAATACACTGTCTTTCTACCCTGACTACACCCTGGCTGTGCAGGCTGCCCGCCGCGAATTTCTGCCAGCAAAGCGCATCTTGCAAAAACATGAAGTTTCATACTCTTTGGCCTATCCGGCCAAGTTGCGGGTCAGGCAAGGATCCAAAACACTGGTGTTCCCGGATCCGAGGGGAGCCCTCGCCTTTGCTAAGCAGCTGGATCGCTCCCATCGCACCGCCCCGGCTACTTCGCAGGACCCCGCTGAAGTTAACCTGAGCGACAATGACTGAAAGGCACTCGTACATCGCTCTTGGCTTTGTGACTTTATCTACATGACTACATAACACTATTGAACTTGTGCTTCTTGATGCCCTGGCTCGATTAGCTGTATGTTATTTACAGCTGTAGTTACTGATTGGGCTTCCTGGCTATTCCTTTAATACTTTGCGATGTTCTTTTTTAGTCTGCTAATAGTTTTGGCTTGGCCACCCTGCCTTTTCTGGCAGGGGTGTTCCCTGGGCGCTGCCATGCCCCGCAGGATGATTCCCACCTCTGTTATTGCTTTTTCCCCTCCTAGTTGTGGTCCCCTGGGGTGGGTGTGGGAGGTTGCTCGACCTGTTTGGGGGGTTGGTGTGGGTGGAGGGGGGGTGGGTTTTGGGTTGATGTGTCCTCCTTTAGAGGCGCTCTTGTGGTTGACTGTCGATCTTCTGTTCCCGCCTTGCAATTGTCATGTTTCCACACTCCTTTTGCGTGGTGGGTTTGCTTGGGATGGGGTGGGGGTCTTCGGGGTTGTCTCATCCCCTTTGGACGTGTTATTGTTTTCATGTTCGTAATCTCTGTTTCTTTATTGTATGCATCTCATCATTGCTATGCTTGCTTATTGCTCTGCTTCTGCACACGATTGCTCTGTCATTCCCACTTGCAGGTATTTGCTGGCTCCATCCCGGACTCTATGCGATGGCTTCGTCCATTATATCTCCAAGTATGCTCGCCTCGCAACTACCATTGGCCTTTGGCCCTGGATGTGCTCACTGCACTGTGCTCCATTCTTCCCTGTAGCTATACGGTATGACTGACACCATATGTTGGACCTGGAATATCCGCGGTCTAAATGACCACCGTAAGGCCCGGCTTATCCACTCCCACCTACTCCGACACAAAGTGGACATTTGCCTCTTGCAAGAAACCCACCTGCTGCCCGCGACTTCTGCTAGACTCCAGTCTCGATATTGGGGGGAAATGCACTCCTCTTTTTACTCCAACTATTCTCGGGGAGTGTCCATTTTGATACGTAGGGGGCTCCCATGGCACACCACTCAGGTACTCACTGACCCTGAAGGACGGTACGTTATTCTGCATGGCTCCCTACTGTCCCAACCCTTGACGATAGCGGCTGTTTATGGCCCTAACGCGGATGACCCTGACTTCTTTACTCATGTGTGGCACCTTATCTCGTCTTTTGGCCCAGCGGCACTTCTTTGGGGGTGGAATTTTAATGTCACGCTTTCCGCGGATCTGGATCGCTCTGGCCCCTATTCCTCCCACCCACGCTCCACGGCCCTTCTTCAGTCCATACTTGCTGATAACTCACTGTATGATGCATGGCGTCACATGTGGCCCGAGACCCGCGAGGGAACTTGTGTCACCGGTGCCCGTGGCTGCTGGTCTCGTATTGATCTTTGGATTGCCTCTCCTGACGTCCTCGCCTGGCTAACTTCCATCAACAATATGGCGCGCACTCTTTCTGACCACGCACCAGTCCAGCTTAGTTTTCGCCTTCCTCACTCTCCACCACGGGCCTTCGCTTGGCGCCTCCCTCCGAATGCCCTCCGCGACTCCGTCTTCTGTGACGAGATTCAAACTGCAATCTCTAACTACTTTGACATAAATGTTGGCTTGGTGGACTCGCCGTCCACTTTATGGGAGGGCTTCAAGGCTGTGATTCGCCGCGAGTGCATCTCTAAACAATCTGGAGTTCTTCGTTCCATCCGCACCACTTTAGATAAACTAGAATCGGAGATCAAGGCGCTGGATTCCGCTCACGCAATTCATCCTAGCCCTGAGACTCTAGCACGCCTGCGCAAAAAACATTCGGAGTTCGCTGAGGTGGCCGACAGGGAACTCTCCTTCCTTGGCAGAGAGGCCCGGGCTCGCCGCTTCGGCGAGGGCGATCGGCCTGGTAAGACATTGGCCAACCTCCTTCGTCCTCCCCGAGCCGCATCTTATGTCGTGGCGCTTTGAGACGGTGGTCCTACTAGAACCACCTCCCCATAGGAGATTAAGACGTGCTTCATGGCTTATTACACGCAACTCTATTCTGCGGGCTCCACTCCTTCGCGCAAGGACTTCAATCAATATTTTGACACCATCTCACTTGTCTGGCTCGAAAACTATCATCGTGAATTTCTAGATGAGCCCTTCTCTAAAGAAGAAATACTTGCGGCCATTAATAGTTTGCCTAGCGATAAGGCCCCTGGCTTAGACGGCCTCCCCGCTTCGTTCTACAAGACCTTTGCTCCGCTCCTGGTGCTGCATCTGGCCGCCATGTACAATGATTCCTTTGATAATAGCCTCCTCCCGCCATCGCTTCGCGAGGCAATGATAACGCTTCTTCTTAAGCCAGACAAACCTTCTGATTGCCGCGACTCTTGTCCCCCCCTCTCTTTAATTAATACGGATAATAAAATTTTCGCAAAGTTGATAGCCTCCCGTCTTCTTCTCCTCATGCCTACCATCGCCCTTCCTGACCAGTCCGGTTTCATTCCGGGCCGCGCCACGTCCCATAACCTCCGGACCATTTTCTCTGTCCTTCATCAGGTCAATCCTAGCCTCCCTGCAGTGGTTGCTCTTCTTGATGCCACTAAGGCATTCGACACCCTAGAGTGGCCCTTTTTATTCTATCTTCTACCGCGCCTCGGCTTCAGCAACATTTTTATTCGTAAGATTCTACTCCTATACACTCGCCCTTCTGCCCGCCTTCGGATAAACGGACAAATCTCGGATTCCATTCCGATTGGACGCGGTACCCGACAGGGGTGTCTGCTCTCCCCTATGCTCTTTGCTATTGCGATGGAGCCTCTCGCGGCCAGACTCCGGCAACACCACACTCAGAAGGGCATCGGTTTCTCGGCCCGTTCGCTCTTGGTCTCCATGTATGCGGATGATATGACATTGTATGTCCGCCACCCTCAAGAAAACCTTAGCCCTCTTGTGCGTGAGATTATAAGATTTGGTGGATTCTCCGGTATACAGGTGAATTGGAGTAAATCAGTGCTATTCCCTCTTGCGGATGCCACCAAGCCTTTCACCCCAGACTTTCCTTTTGTATGAGCCTCCGGCCCCACCCGCTATCTGGGTATTTGGTTGAGCAGAGACTTGGATGACCTTTGGAGGGCCAATTTTGGACGTGCTGTGGACTGGCTCGAGTCCAAAATACCTCAATGGAACCGGCTCCCCCTATCTCTGGCTGGTCGTATAGCTATTGCCAAGATGGTGGTCCTTCCGAAATTTCTTTATCTCTTTTTGAATATCCCCATACCACTCACTACCCATTTTTTTCGTAAGATCCGCTCCCTGATTATATCTCTTGTCTGGGCTGGCAAACAACCCAGGATTGCATACGATATCCTTACTCTCCCCATGTCGGTTGGAGGCATGGGCGCCCCCAATTTTAAACTCTATGCCTTGAGTGCCCAGGCCAGTTTTTTACATTTCTGGGTTCACCCCACCCCTTACCAGCCGCACGTCGCGGTGGAAGCTGACCTTGCTGCTCTTTGGCCGCTGAACACTGCCCTATTTGCCCCGGCCGGTCGCTCGCGGGCTGAAGTGGACACGGTCGAGGCCTTGCGCTGGGCCTGGTTGGGACTGCGTCGTATGTCTAACGCCCCGATGTTATCGGCTAATACTATGCCAATTGTACGACACCCTGCCTTTCCTCCCCTCCAACCATCTGGCATGTCTAAACATGCCGCCCGCTTGGGGCTGGAAACATTGGCGGATCTCTACCCTGGTGACACCTTTTATTCTCTCCCTACTACCTCTGGCCCCATGGACACATTGCTCTTTTATCAGCTGCGGGCTATCTGTAGGGAGTTACATCCCACGTTCCCCCAGCCTCCACCTTCGATGCCCACTCTGGACTTCATATACTCCTCCCCCACCCCCCGGAAACTGGTGACCAAACTGTATGCCCTTACTCTGTCGACTTCCTCCATCTCCTCTGATCGCGCCCGGGTGGCGTGGGGTGAGGATCTCGGCATGGACATTCCCCAAGCCGATTGGCTCTATTGCTGTAATCAGACGAATAAACTATCTCCCAACTATCGCCAACGTCCTATACACTTTAAATACTTGCACAAACTATACCGCACCCCTGTTCAGCTACATAAATTGGGTCTCATTCCTACCGATAGGTGCCTGCGTTGCTCGGCCCCTGCCGCAGATTTTTCTCATCTTGCTTGGTTGTGCCCAAAGGTGTCGGAGTTCTGGTGTGAGGTCTGTGCTGCCCTCTCCGAGATCACCTCAACACCTGTCCGGCCTGACCCTCCGCTGTGCTTGCTGGGCTTTGTTAAGTTTTGCCCGGATGCTTCTCGCCGACTGGTCGCAATGCTGCTTGTCCTCGCGCGGCGTAGGGTGTCCATGTGCTGGAAACGTAGGCCGGCGCCTAAGTTCGCCCACTGGCTTGAGGATGCATCGAGATGTCAGACACTACTTTCTGAGTTCTGGGACCTTATGCCTGCTAGATCTCGCCCACCTGACATATGGGGCCCCCTAATAACATACCTTCACACCCTATCACACCCGAGCCGGACTGCCTCTCCCGCGCTCCTCGCCAGCACTCCGCCCGCGGCCGCCGCCGGTGTTGGTCAGTAGTCTTTTCCTTCCCTATCCCTATTCCTCCCAGGCCGGGCCTGCTCTTTCCCCCGCGGTGCGACCACCACATTATGCAGCTATGTATTGTCTTAATGGTGCTATTGCCGTGTTGTACAAGACAAAAATGCCTCTGTCTGATTGGTTTCCTGTATCATAGACGGGCTTCGCAAATGGCCTAATGCGTATCATGCTCTTATGTGATGCAAAATTGTAATTTGGTACTGTTGAATTGTCAATAAAGGTTTTTGAAAAAAATATATATATATAAAAAGACAGGGAATAAATTCTTATAAAGGTGTGGAATAAAACCAAAGATGTGTAGATACAGTACTGGATAAGCCGAGATGCCACAACAAAATACACTAATAACAGGATGTAATCATAAAAAGTTGCGCAAATCCTCCCCCATATTAAGGCCATTGGGCATCTTAGTATCGAGTTGTAGTATAAATTTGGATTCAAGTTGTCTCAACTGGCGTTCTCTGTTACCTCCTCGAACTGATTTTGGAACTGCCCCAATTACAAAGTATTCCAAGTCATTTAAATTATTGTTGTGTACTAATTTTAAATGTCTTGCTACGGGATAATTTGGGTCAGAATTTACTGCGGCTCTGAGATGTTGAAGTATGCGGCTATACACCTGGAGCTTGGTGCTCCCTACATACTTCAAGCCGCATGTACAGCGAAGCACATAGACTGCAAAGTCAGTGCGACAGGTATAATAACCTTGTATCTTGACAGGTGTGTTACTAAAAGCAGTCGTGTATTCCATCATGTTGGTCCCGAATTTACAAGCCCGACATGAGCTGCACTTAAAAAAACCACACCTGGGTGACAGCCATGTATTAGTAGCGATAACTTCAGGGCTGTTTCTTACCAGATTACTCTCATAGAGTTAAAAGTTAAAGAGGGAGAAGCAGGTAAAATTTGAGAGAGAGTAAGGTCAGTAAGGACTATAGGCCAGTTTTTGTGCACAATGCTCCTAATCTGTTTCTGTTGTCTGCAGTAGGCAGTAATGAGTCTAACTTCCTGAGGTGTATTTTTAATGATGTTAGAGGTTGTGAATTCATTCTCAGTCTGGCTGTTGGAAATACCTAGACAATGATCATGTGACAAGGAATTAGCTTTAATGCGAGCTGAACTAAGATCTTTAAAACTATAGCCGCGTAATAGAAATCTTTGTATGGCTTCATTCTGGCAGATTTCTAAATCCTTGTCATTGCTACAGATACGGCGGATCCGTAGAAATTCCCCATACGGAATACTGCGAATCAGATGTTTAGGGTGGGAGCTCGTAGGGTGAAGAACAGAGTTCCCCGCCGTCTGTTTCCTGTGCAATTTAGTCTGTAGTTCACCTTGCTCAATATATACTGACACATCTAAAAACTCCACATTCGTAGAACTAATGGTGGCAGTGAATTTAAGATTCAGATCATTGGTGTTCAAAGTGTCTACAAATTCCATAGCTGATGTTCTGGAACACACATCATCTATAAATCGCCACCAATGGTGGACATGATTATTAAACAAATCCCTGTGTTGGCCCCTGAGGACATGCTCCTCCCACCAGCCCACATGTAAACATGCGTAGCTGGGGGAGAAGCATGCCCCCATAGCCACTCCTCGCAGTTGATGGTACACTTGTTTGTTAAATAAGAAAAAATTATTTTTGAGGCAAACCTCAATCATATCAATTAACATTCTATTATGTTCTGAAAAACAAATATCACGCTGCCCCAGAAAGTAAGTCACTGCATTAATTCCATCAATATGATGGATACTCGTATACAGGGATGTTATGTCCATAACAATCAACAAATATTCACTGTCCCAAGTAACATTTTTCAATTTTTTAAGAAAGTCTCCAGTGTTTTTTATAAAAGATGGTAGATTAGATACAAATTCCTGTAAAAAATAATCAACAAATTTGGAAACCGGTTCTAAAAGACTCCTTTGTGCTGATATGATGGGTCTTCCAGGAGTAGGGGTAATGTTCTTATGAACTTTAGGGATGAAGTATAAAATCGGTGTAATAGGATGTTCATTTTTGAGAAACAAAAATTAGTTTTTACTAATCAGACCTCTTCTCCTCCACTGGAAAAGTTCTTTAAAGACCATATCTTTAACCTTTTTGAGGTCCATAAAGGATGCCATCCTATAACATTCGGTATCGTTAAGATGTTGCATAGCTTCATCCATATAAAGATCTCTCGGCCACAATACAACATTGCCTCCTTTATCGGCTTTATTGATGATTAAATTCTTCTTTTCTTTTAGTTTGTGCATGAGGTTATGATACTGCAGTTCTGCATGCCTCATATTACGATGCTTGGATTTGACCGATCTATTCAATACTTTCAAATCCTCTATGACCATATCGTTAAATACGTCAATGGCATCTTTCGGCATCATGGGCACAAAAGTCGATGAAGGACAAAATGGACTGTTGGCTGACCCACTAGTTGTAATACCATTATCATGTAAAATTTCTTGTGTGGGTCTACAGTCAGAGTCAGTGTCTGTGGCTAAAGCATGGAGAAGTTTGAGCGTGTCTGTATCAGATGCCTGTAAGTTCAAATCCCCATTAACAGGAAGGGACGCATCACTTGTGATTTTTGTAGAATTTTTTAGTTGAAAGAATTTTATAAGTTTTAACTTTCTGATGAATTTATAAATGTCAACTCGGGATTGAGTATAGTTAAAATTGCTCTCAGGGCAAAATGTCAATCCGAGCGAAAGAAGTTGAGTTTCCGCTGTAGTTAAAATGGTGTCAGAGAGATTGTTTACTGTATTATCGCTTGACTTGCTAGGGTTCACCATTTTTTCGTTCTCGTTGCCCTTCCTCTGGCATTGCCTCTGGACCCTCCGCCTCTCCCTCCTCTGTTGGGTTCTCCTTCTCCCTGCTTGTACTGAGGATTCCGGGGTCGCAGGGTTTGGCGCCGTGCCTGCCTCAAAAAATTCAGCTCTTCAGCCGGAGTTCGCGATACCAGCAAAGCATTTGACAGAGTATCACCAGATTCTCTATTATCATCAGATTCATAACTACTTGATATGGAGCTGGCCTCAGAACTCGTTAGAGCAGGATCAACAGAACTAATCGATTGTGGATGGGGAAGGGGTGCATTTTCAACCAGTGCTTGCCTTTTGTATGTGTCAAATCTCTTGGAGAAAGTGAATACTCTCCCCATCTCATAATCTCTCTTGTCCCATGCAAACTTAAACACCTTCCGGGCTTTAATAGTGTCTTCAAATTTCTTGAGGCGATCATTGATTTCCTCACAACCTTTTTTGACATCATGTTGTTGTTCAAAACCATCAAGTAGTGCAATCATTTTAGCAATTTCTTTCAAAATGGTCTCTCTATCAATTTCGGCATACTTTATTAAGATCAAGACCATATTCATAGACGCCTGTAGGTTGTTCGTTGCCCACTCAGTGAGCATTGCAGGATGCAGGTTTTCAATGGTAGGAGCAATCATAACTCTTAATCCTCGGGAACACGGTTAACATCTCTGTATTTCTCCAGGGACTTTTTCTCCCACCATTTTGTTAACTCATTTTTTTGTAGTTTTTCTAACGATTTCAATAAAGTTTTTAAATCAGTATTTGCCGGTTTCTTACTATTACCACTGCTGTCGGGGTCATCTGTGACCTCAGGTAAATTTTCAAATAGAGCTTCTGCCGCTGCCTCACGGTCTCGTAGCGCGTCTACTGTGGACATGGTTGCTGAATTCAATCTATATTTAATTAAGCACAAAGATGCCTTTCCAATGCATGGGCATCCAAACAAATGAGTCCCGATCTCTCCACCCGTTGCGCTCTGAATCAAACTTGCAAGTTCGCTTACCGGAGATGTCCCAATCGGCACCCAGTGTGTCCTCCGACTCCTAAGGGGCCGCCTCTTCTTCTCCTGGTACGCTGCTGCTTCGTAACTTGTGATTCAGTGACGGGGGGCAATCCGGACCAATACTCCTTCCGGGTCAGAGATTCTTGCTTACGCGATGGCGGCTGCACGCCAGTTCGCCCAAATCGGAGAGAGGGTCCGTGAGCTGGAGACAGCCGTACTCCAGCGGGATTAGACACAGAGCAAATCCTGGATCGTCACCAACTTCCAACGGTGCACAAACACAGGTACGGACCACTTCCAGGGACGTTTTCAAACTGCAGTGCTTTATTTAAATCACATGATTATTGCAACCAGTCAGTCCTGGCCAGTGCCTCAGCATGACGAGTTTCGACCGAAACAAATCGGTCTTGTTCACATAACACGCTACTAGAAGACATGCATTTAAATAGTGAAAGTAATTGGGAAAATCACACCTGTTAACAATTGAGCTAGAGTTGCGTGACAAATAGACATAAATAACAGACTCTTAAAAGGACAGTGAGTAAAAGTACAAGATAATGTGGAGTAAATATCTAAAATCTCACTTTGAGAAATATAAATATATATACAATCGATTGAATTAAAATGATAAAAATTCAACAACCACATTAAAAACAGGGAAAAATAGTGCCTTTACAAATAAATACATACATATACACACACACACATATATATATACATACACACACATTTGTTTCTTTATATATGTATATTGTGATCAAGGCCCTTGGAGGTCTGAAACGCGTCATGGCGGTCGTGCATTAAACAATAAACTACTTTGCACGAATTACTGGGTCCGTGTTCGTCTATCCGGGAGAAAGGAAGTAACACGACGAAACTTATCTGCATATATATATATATATATATACACATATTTGGTTTCCAACTAGACAGGCACTTGCATATAAATGTTGCGTGCCTTAGATACAGCAGTAATTGTGATTACCCTTTAACATTTTAAACAAAAACGTGTCATACTACTCTCGTTTCCTGTCATGTGCCACAACATAGAACTTTGAAAGAACAATGACTGTTTAGCAGGCAGGGCATGTATCACTCATCATACCATAACAAAAGAGTACCATCAGAAAAAAACGGAAAACCTTATATATCCCATGAGAGCAGCAAACCACTATACCTCCACCGCCTGGGCTCCCTTATGGACATGAGTTTACAAGACAGCCGATTCGGCAATGTCCAACAAAGGGAAATTGACCTTGGCGCGACCACCACAACTAAATCAATGAAGCGGGTTGTGAGTTTTAGGCCCAGCAAGTTTGTCTGAGGTGTATCTGGCCACGTCTTCCTGTCAATTTCTGATTTAAGCTTCCCACCTGTGTCCATAATGGAACCAACAACTTACACTGCCAAATCATATGATAAAAAGAGGATCTGGGCACCCTGCATGGGAGCAGTCACCTCCAGCCAGGGAGCATTTTATGTAATCTAGCTGCTGTTGGGTAGCTTCAGTGGATATTATTGAACTGGATTATATTCAAACAGGATTTTTTAAGAGTAGGAAGTGGTCCCATATTGTCAAAGTGGGTCACTGTTTGTGAATGCTTTACCACTACCTTTCAGTAGTCGATAAAAAAATAATGTTTTGCGACTGTAATTCAGTCCCAAAAAATTAATTAAACTACTGTGAATTGGTATTTGGAAAGGATGCCCTAAACATGCCCCTTCCAAATACTAATTTGAAAACCAAAATTGCGATTCTGTAGAATTGCAATTTGGTGTTTTTACATTTAGAAAAGCATTTTTGCGGCTGCAAACAGGTTTGCGACCACAAAACTCTTTGTACATCTGGTCCCAGGTGTGGCTATCCATTCCATCTCCGTTAGTTCGACCCCCAAGCCTTGCTCCCAACCTGTTTTTAAAACACTCAAGTTCAACCTCTACTTCAGCTTAATGGATTGACAAATGTTGGATATCATTCGCCTGCCTCCTACCCATGTCAATGACATCTGCAGTGTGCCGACGGTTTCAGGTTCACCATGCGCTTGCTCCCATTTAACTGCCATCACTTTACCATGCGTCGCTGTCTCGGGAATTATCCAGAGAAAGATTATATTCCTCTTTAAATTCTGCAAAAGACTTGATGAAGTCAGTCAAATAATTGACCTTTCTGCATTATGCCAGCTTTGACCCAAGACTTTGGGTTTCGACTACTCTTAAAAATTCCGGCATAAAACAGAGGGGTATCTCTGGCAGCATCTGGCAGCCTCCAGCAGCAGCAGACCCCCATGTGGACATTGCCTTCCACCCAACAAATATGGCACTATGGTCGCTCCTCTCCACGCGACACCTTGATATCCCATGTTAGTGGTGATTATAAGTTAGGTAATGCCACTCTTTGTTGACCTGAGCTCCATATGAAGTCCACCAGTAGAGATTTCAGATCACAAAAGAAATTCATGAGCTAGGTATAGTCAAGAAACAGTATAGCACCTGCGGAAGCAGCACCATTTAGAAGAGAGCTACCCTACCAAATACCAAAAATGGGAGTTGTCACCGGAATTCCACAACAGGTCGTGAGGCCACCAAAGCCCTGCATAGGTTTCTTTCAAGCACATCCCTCCCTCTCTGAAGACATTGGCACTCAGATATTTAAAGTGTGGGTCTGTAAATCAAAGCCCACTGCACACTGTGCTGTCATTGTGTGTGCCCCAATGCGAGTCAACAGGTATAAGTAGGACTTGGCAACTTGAGCTTAAGGTCTGAGATAACATCGAACTGAAGGACCTCCAGCAGTCCTAAGAGGACATCTCAAATATGCAACACATTAGACTGATACAGGAAGATGACGTGGAGTTTAAAGTGGATCTTCAGGTCGTGATGTGCCCCAATCTAACATGTGACATGCAAGTGCCTCCACAGTGAGTGAGATCAGAAGAAGGGGACAAGGGGCAGACCTGTTCCATGCCCCTCTGAATAACTATACCTATACTATAACTAAATGACGGCACGTGTAAATAGCAGCTTACCTGGCTGGCAGCTTACTTGTTGTAAACAAGCTGTGGGTTCCGAATAAAAGAGCACGAAACTCTGAACCAAAGCCCCTATGAGCAAGGACCTTATTAAAATAATGTCCATCAAGTGAATCAGGTGCCATCTCCATGTCAACAGAAGTCACTGCAGCAGGGTTCAGTTATGCTGTCCATTACATGAAAATGTCAGTGTACATTAGAGGCGATGCTCCTACCAAGCACAAACTTTCTTTGATCTGAATGCACTAGCCTTGGGATGACCCTATGCAGTCTGTTTGCTAATACCTTGCCCTGTACCTTGTAGTCCAGATTTATGATAGAGAAGGTGTGTAATGAGGCTGGATCAAGTGGATCCTGGCCTGCCTTTGAAATCATCATTATAATTGCCCTTTTGGTAGTCTGAGAAAGTACTTTCCTTTTACTTGCATGAGGTGTAAAGCTCGAGGAGCTGCTGAGATAATTTATTCCAGTAGAGCCTGAAGAACTCTAGGGGAAGTCCACGTGTACCTGGCGTTTTGCCCGTGGGCAGTTGGTCAACCACCAAGTCAATCTCCTGCATGGAGAGCGGAGCATCCAGTTCGCCTCTCTGCTCCACCAAGCAGACAAATGTGTCTTGGCTCCTAAGATCCATTGTTTGCCCCACCATGTAGAGCCGCCTCTATTAGTCAGTAAAGGCTCCATTGATATATGATTGGGTGCAGAGGATGTGCCCCCACAGTGACAAAAAGCAGCATGTTGCAACTCCTCTTTAAGTAATCTAGACATCTGATGGGCCTCTGTAGAGTGTTTTAAGTGTTAACTGTATGTGATGTTTGTTTGAGTGACGGGACTCTGTACTGTGAGAGAGCACCCAAGCTGCCCAAAGCAGTTTAAATAACCGGTACTGTCAAAGCCACCAAAAAACAACCTAAGCACCTCGGGTGCATTGAGGATGCAGTGAGGGTCACCGAGGCCTTATTGATCTGTGGCTCCCATGGTCTCGGCTTATGCCTCCTCCTGCCTCCTACTACCTCCGGTCTTCACAGCTGATGCTAGGAGCAGATTGCTCAAATGAGCAAGCTTGTGGTTTGCGGTGGATTGGGGAATCCTAGAGTTGTCCTGAGCAGCTCTCTGGTGCTTTGATGTTCTGAGGCGGCCGGCCCACACTAGGAGGAGTCCAGGCCGGGAGGCTCGCATAGCCCAGCAGAGTTGTAGAGGAGGAGCTGAAGAAGATACGAGGTAGGGAGCAGTGACTCCGAAAGCCAGAATTCCAGGGGGCAAGAAGGCTGGAAATTTAAGCTTCGAGCAGTTCAGTAGCTGGAGACCGAGTCCCACGGAAGCATCTGGTGTGCTCGTGCCTAGTCCTTCAGCCTCTCTGCCTCCACCCACTGTGGAGTACCACAACGAACATGCCACTGAAGCCCCCCCACCACCCCTAGTCTGTGCAAGCATTAAGGGGGGGCAGGAGGTCAGGGAAGGTGGAGGGCTCACAGCAGTGTTAGTGGTGGTACTTGGGTGTGATAGCAGGCGCTGGGTGTCATCGGTGTGGCTTGTGGCCAATGTTTGTTTGTTTGTAACTTTGGGCTTGAACTATAACCAATTACCCATCTAATAGGCATAAAAAACAGGTAGAACATCACCAATTTGCCATTTGACAATCAGATGAAGTACTGAGTGTGTGTAACATAAAAAGCTTTGTATCTGCTTTGCTTCTTCAAAGTCGGAAGAAGGTTCCCTACTCCTTATGTGTGTGTCCAGTTTTGTGTGGTCGGTACAAGACTCTATAACTCTAAGACTCTATAACCTGTGTATAAGTATAATATTATAACTATGAAATTCTGCCAAGGTAAAGGACTTGACATCTACCACCAGATACAATTAAGACGGTGTATGCAAGTCAGTAAACACAATCTCAGGAAGGGAAGCATTCTAGGCAGAAAAAAATACCACAGTGGGTAGTTAAAGAGTAACCACATTAATAAAATGTAGGTACATTTTTGAAGGACAGGTGACAAAAGATCCATTGAGGACTGAAAGGGAGGGGATTGGAAAATGAAATGCTACAATAAAAGAGAGCTGAACAGTCATGAGCATTTTGACAGCAATTACACCAAAAACGTAATCCCATACAAATTGAGCAAAAAATTACAATTGAAGAGGCCAAAGGGAGCTCGAAAAAAAGCCAGCACTGGAAATAAGAAACAGTAGACACAACGCTTTTTCAAACTTGTAATGGGATTCCACCCAAACACTGGGGGATAAATACTCTGGAGTCCATAGATATAGCAAAGTCAACCATGAGTCAAAAACAAACACTTGTTAAAAATAAAAGTTGTAAGAAGATTTCTATAATACACTACATGAAACCAATAAATGAAATAAAAGTATCTACAATGGTTGCGATGGAGCAAACTCTGGAACCAAATAAGATGTTAACATCAGGTAAAAATATACTCCTCAAAACAGGGAAGTCTAAATGCCAGCACGTGTGAAAAGAGACATGGGGGGTCTGCAATCCTTCAGCTGTGAGCTCTCATGGCAAAGAGACAGGTGAAAATGAAGGAGAAATAATTGACACTGTGGAGGAGTCAGAAATTTCTCTGGAGAAAAAATGCAATTCACAGTTCAGGTGGAAATACATTCTCCCTGCAATACAGAATTGTTGCTACCAGAAACTTACTTGACCTACCAGGAGGATAGCAAGCATGATGGCAACACAGCAATGGAAGAGGCTAATTTAAACAACATAAACATTGAAAATACCTCTGTGGAAAATATTCGACGACTAGGGTGTATGGACCACTGTAATGAAGAACTCAATGAAATTTGGTGAAACCTACAAGCGTAAAGTTGACTTCGAAATAATGAGATATAAATCCATTCTGGACACTTATCCATATGTTTTAGAGAACAGACATGCCTATCTGCTCAATGATATCAGGTACATTTGAATTATGTGAAGTAAAAAACCACCTTGAGTTCCATGCTTAAAGCAGAGTGCAAAAGTCTAGACTTGGTAAAATATCACCTCCAAAACAAAGACTTTCCTTCCACATATGACTCACTCCTCAATTGAAATTGGCAGTATATTCTTGAAGGAATGCAAGTTGCCACCTGGAAGGGTCTCTGCTATAAGCAAAATCCTCACAGGGCACTCAGGAATTGAGCCTATATTAGGATCATCCACGATGTTGGCAATTCAACACATCTTGGAATGCATCCTGAACCTAGTAGAAAAGGATGAAAGATTTAGATCATAACATCAACATTGTTTTAGCCATATTGCACTACTTAAAATACTCAATGTTAGGAGGAATCAAAGACAAGAAATTGTCTGTTAGAAATCACAACGATGGCGATGAGGGATTTTGACCTCAAACTCTATACAATTCGTCTGGCAGTTAAAGATGTGATAAAATGGTTCAAACTAAAAGCTCAAATGGCCTGGATTGAATCATCAGCCTATAGGGGCCCTCAAAGTCAAATGGTACAAAAACAAATAACTATGAAAAATAGAAAAATGAGCTGATAGAAAAGGTAGATATCCCAGTTAATGAAAGACAAGCTATATGAGTGTACAATGGAGAAAGATGCCAGTCAGGAAACTAATGAACTCTTTCCTCTTTTTCGCAGTAAAACATAGCTGGAGGGTAGTTACAAATTAAAGAGAAGGAAGAAGCGGAAAATCACAAAAAAAGGGCAGAGATTGTTGAGACTGAACAACACTTGCGTATGTTGTATATACGGCCTAGAGCACGTAGCCAATTTTAATAACTCAGCGAATGCTTTAATCCCAGAAAGATGTGGCGGGGATTCTAATCATCCAAAAGGAACAGTTCCTTCTGAAGATACTGCAAAGCAGGCTGGTACAAAATATGATTATACGACGTTACACACAGAGGTAAGGGAAACAAGTATAGATGGGCCACAATAAATATTATTAGTTTATATGGATACTTAAGGGACACATACACGCAGCAACTTGGAAGAGAAAACACAGAAGCAGACTAGTCAAATCAAGAAAATACCTCAACAAATGTTAGAAGTGGCACAGAGGAAACAAAGCCAGCAAATAAAAGCTTTGCCCTATGACTTGTAGATATATTTGTAGACTGAGACCTAAAGCCATTTTTAAACCAATCCAAAATACTGGTGAATTTTACTGCTGTCCCGAGAGTGTCAAAAATAGCTTAATCTGATATTGTTCTTGTCTTACTTCTCAGCGCACTGGAGCATATATAAGATTGGCCCCACAAAATTATGTATTTCCACTCTAAAATAGTGGTTGATGAAGTGTTAAAAGTAATAGATGATTTAAGATGCCTAGATTTTGACGTATATGAAATATACTATACCAAGCCAAATACTCAACCCTATTCAGGCTACACAGAAGCTGCTGAGAACACTAGGAACATTTGTGATCAACTGTATGCAAGCCAAAGCAACTTTACCAATTACACTAACAGTAGTTTTCAAGAAAAGGCGGGAGAAAGGTATCACAAAAATTAATTTGGAGAAACGGATATCCTCCGAGCCTTTACCCGAGGAAGCCTACCATTCAGAAGTCCACAGCTGGAATTGGATCACATCTGCAATCAATCCTGCAAGGGTTCCTGATAAACATTATAGTTCCTGATGATAATGTTATTCATCTAATGTCCTGGAATATAGCGGGCATAAAAAAATAAATTTGAAAGCTCTAAAATCAAAATTGAAAGAAAAAAATCAAATAGTGATAGCTGCCTTGGAAGAAACACGGAAAAACGAAAATGTGGACCTAAAAGATTATTTGGGCTACAAAAAAAAACAGCTAATGGAAAATTTGGCCATGGAGCAGAAGGAATGAGCATTTTAGCAACAATTAAAACAGATCTTAAAAGTGAGAGTAGTAAACAAATGTGAACATTTTATTACAGTAGCAATACCTGGAGTGAAAGGAACCAAAGTAATGGTGGAAAAAAAACAATCTTAAAAACTAAGGGGCAGATTTACAAGCCCCTTGTGACACTTTTGCGCCACCGTTGCATCCCTTTTGTGACGCAGCGGCGGCGTAAACAGTGCGGCCAATTTACAACGTGACACATCTAGGGAGATGCGTCAAGTTGTAAAGCCCTGCGTCACATCGTACCTGTGTCAGGTATAATGTATGCAGTGTGGGCGTTCCCACGCAGGAAAGCCTCGTAAAAGTGACGCAGTGAAATCTACAAGATTTCACTGCGCCACTTCTAGGACGGCACTGCGTCAAAACCTTACGCCTGCTTGATGCAGGCGTAAGGAGTGAGGCAGTACTATAAGTATAGGCCTCAACATGTATTGCTGGAGTTGCATCGTGCTTGCGACACAACTCCAGGAATGCGTGACTTTTTGGCCAACAGATGCGTCAGAATTTCTGACGCATCTGTCGATCCTTGCGCCATGGTGCGCCGTATTGTCAATACGGCGCATTCATGGCAGCGCAAGGGTCTCGCAGGCTGGCGCAGGGAAAATGATGCATCTCTACAGATGCGTCAGTTTCTTGTAAACCTGCCCCTTGGTATCTTTCACAGGGTTGAGATTGTTTTTGCCAGAGAAATGTGCGGAATGTACGGCTCTGTCTCGGAGTTAAAACCGGAGGCCTGGCCAGCTTCTGTGATGATCCTGACACAGACCGGTACAGTCAGCCTGGTTTTCATATCAGAAGGAAGGCGGAGAGGTTTCTAGAAACTTCTTCTGAGGTTGAGTAAAAGGTATTAAATTAAAGGCGGGGGATCTTGGCTCTCAGACAGAAACTCACCTGTGGAGTGGATGCACCTTCACAGGGAAAAATCTTTTGTGGTTCCCAATCGAGACTTCTGCCTGACCGTCAAGGGCTTCCCGGTTGCGCTGGCCAGGATATTGAAAGACCCTTCATTGGTGATGTATTCCCTTTATTTACTTTATGTATATATTTCATAAGTTTCTTTGCTCCGTGTACATATTCCATATGTTTTCTTGTTTTGTGCACGTTATCTACATTTGACTCCTTTCCGTTGATATTTGGGAATCTGCATTGACCAATATATTTTGCCTTCCTCTTAAAAGTGTTGAATTAATAAATGCACATGTTTCATTTTAAATCCACCTGAATCAGTTTCCTTGCCTCATCCTGAAAGTGCTGAGTTCCTTTTCTGCATGTGACATTTAAAGATGCAGTAGTACATTTGCCTCATCTTGAGAGTTCTGGGTTTAAGTGTGTGTCCTATGTTTTTTAAAGGCAGAAGCAAAACAGTAGCCAAATGCTTTCTCTTCATAAAGGGTCCAGCTACCCACATGACCCAGCAAAAAATCAGTCAAATCAAGATAATTGTAGAGGACACGGAGACTCAATTGTGTTGGCCTATGAGGTATAAACCGAGATTGATTAGGTTGAATCATCGAGGAAACAGAGCTTAACCGACCATGTACGAGTACCTTAATGAGACCCTTATCCTCCGCATTTAAAAGGTCAGTAGATTGACAGGAAAGGTCATGGAATGCACATGCACAGTGTTGTCATTAATGATTTAATTTCTGATACAATCAGTGAAATTATCAATGGGGTCACAGAACATGGCATGAGTGATGTAATATGTAAGGTCATAAGCAATGCATTGTTAGGGCGCAAGTCATTGTTAACTGTAACTGGTAAATTTCAATCGTTTTTTGATCTTAAAATGTTACATTTTATCTGAGATTTTCAGCTAACTATAACCGCTGTGAGAAGTTGGCCTGGTATATGCTGTCCACTAGTTAAAGTGGGCACCTTGCACCAGTCCAAACAACCCTTATGGTGATTAGGTTAAAGATCACCTTTATAGAAAGCTATCCTAGTGGTAGCTATGGAGAGCAGCCTTCAGGCTAAGTCTTGAAGGAATGTTAAGCAGCTTGTTTTACCAGAGTGCAACCTTATTGTATTGGTTAAATGAAAGGGAAACCACACAGTAGTTATAAAAATATGTATTTATTATATAGAACACTCTCTAGTATCCTCTACACGAGGGTACGACACAAATCAAGTAATACAGTTGCAAAGAAACAATCGTAAATAGCACAATACACAGTGGGCTCCAGGGGGAGACCAAACCATATTCTAAAATAGTGGTATAAGAACCACGACTCGGGACTAGACCTAGTCTAGGAGGTGTAGAATTGCTGGGACCCCAGGGAACCACCCAAGGTGAGTAAGTAGGGACCCCACGGAGGACGGGTGCAGAGTGAGAACACGACCGCGTGCTCCGTATAATTCTATGGGGAAGTTGCGGTTGGAAAATTAAAGATTAAGGACCCTTCCCAGTGGATGTCGAGGAATTCCCTTGGAACTTAAGAGGTTGGAGAGCCACCCCACCCGTGGATACCTTTGTATCAGAGTTACCTATCTCAGAGGAACCGGGTGCATAGGTACGAAGTAGTGTCGGAAACCCTTGTTGTTTTCTATGGAAGACCTCAAAGAAATGCCACTGCTGGAAGTAAGAAGAATGTCCGGTGGAATCCAAATGTGGATTCTAGATGAGAGGCACCTGAAAGCAGAGGGGACAGAGTCTGGGTCACTTTGGAGTGACCATGGGCTCAGTAGATGAATGCCCACCGATGTCGGGTGCTTCAGGTGCGTTGATGGGGATCAAGACTCTTCAGTTGCGAGCACCAGGAGACGTCTAGGACAACCAGGAGCCGGAGGCAAGCTGTCCCATGAAGGATGTTGAGTGCTGAGGGGTCGGTGTCTGGCTGGAGCACCAACAAGCCTTGGCAGCGGCAACCCACGAAGATGGTCAAGTTCAGTGTCGATCTGGCCCAGCAAGGACCAGGAGACTCACCACAGCAAGGGGAGTCAGGGCAGGCCTGGAGCAACCAGGGGAGCCCAATTAAAGCAGTGTTGACCCTCAAGTGGACCCACAGGCCGGAGGCACAGGAGTCGCGAGGGGACCTCAGGCGAGTTCACAGAACAACAGCTAGCAGGGCACAGAGTGTGAAGAGGCCAGAGTCCTTTGTGGAAAAGGTGCGCTGGGGTCAGGGCTACAATTAGCCCAATGCACAGAATTGTTGCACAACAACAAGCATGTGCTGCTGCAAATGAACGTGGTGCACAGAGGTACGGGTTATGCGGTCCCCACGAGGGATACTGGCCTCAAACTAGGTGAGAGGGCAGCTCGACCTCGTAAACCTTCGGAACCCACCTCCTGTGTTGCTGGAGCCTTCGGAGTCCGCAGGAGCTCAGGATCAGCAGACCAGTCAGATGCGTTACGGTGCCTGCGAATGCAGGGGAGTGACTCCTTCACCCCAAGGGAGATTCTTCTGATGTCTTGGAGGTCCACAGGGTCCTGCACGGAGCCTGTATAGAGCACAGACACAGAAGAGGCTTTGGACGGAAAGGGAGACGAAGTCGAGCCCAATGGAGGTCCAGCGAAGTCCAGCGTGTCCAGACGATCGAAGCTTAGTGGTTTCTTCTTGTAGAATCTGGTCCACGTAAAATCTAATGTCCTATAGCCAGGTAACCCTTTTATACCCACGGGA
This sequence comes from Calotriton arnoldi, assembly GCA_963921515.1. Lineage (NCBI taxonomy): Eukaryota > Metazoa > Chordata > Amphibia > Caudata > Salamandridae > Calotriton > Calotriton arnoldi. The sequence goes on along the minus strand of CAWUFW010001599.1, from coordinate 215,811 downwards.
GAGGGTTGGACAGATTCTAGGGACCCTCCTAGGGGAGGGTCTGGACAGGGGGGAGGCTACTCCCATGTCCTTTGTCCAGTTTCGCACCAGAGCAGGAGCAAATGGCTCCCAGAACTGGTTTGAGCTGGACTATGCACAGGGACACCAAATGTGCCCCTCGTGCAGACTTTCTGGCACTGAGACAGTGCACCCACCCAGCCCCAATACACTAAATCCTGTCTGAGAGGTGGTCACACCTCCCTGTGACAGGATGTCTATTGTGCTTCCTTCCCCTGCTCGAGCTTGGCTCAGCAGCAGGAGGGCAGAATCGTGTCTGTGGCTGGCAGCATCCATTTTGTGCTGTCCTGGTCGAGAAAGCTGGTACCGGTATACTAGGTACCCCCAGAAGCTTGGTTCTGAGGGGAGGAATCATACCTCCCACACCAGTTACTGGTGTGGAGGTATGATTCCAAGGTGTTTGATACCAAACAAGACATATTTTGTTGCAGCCATTTTCGAGATAGCATTTACCGCGAGGTTATAATGCACCTCTACCTATATGTCTGGCTGCATCACAGACAACGCGGGAGAATGGTCTCCGAAGGCTGCAGAGGCGCCCGGCTCATGCAGGAGCACCCTCTCATGTAAAACCCAGCACCCTGCCTTCAGGATTGGTAAGGCCTGCTATAGGGGTGACATAAGTTTTAAGTGTAGTGATATATATACAGATATAGTGAACCTATATCTCTCGTAAGTGGTGCAAGCACCAGCTTACACAGGTTGCAGTAGCACACCTGTAGTTCCATTTACATGGCCTCTCATGGGTGGCATAATACATGCTTCAGCCCATGGGAGGCCTCTGGGGTACCTATGCCCTGGGTACATGTGTACCATATACTAGGGACTTATACGGGTGCCCCAGTATCCAATCTGGAGTGTACCAAAGTACATGCATAGTAATTTAAAGGAGAAAGCAGATAGGCTGGGGTCCTGAATATCAGGATCCCAGCCAGACTAGTCAAAAACCAGCAAAACACCAGGAAAAAAGTGGGGGTAACCATGCAGTCAGATCCTACCTTCCTACAACAGCACTTTAACCTTTGTTATTATCCAGTGAATTTCTGAGTTTAAAAAAAATGCAAAGTAAAAATATAAAGCGGTGTACTTTTCAGGAAGGAAGACCTACTGGCTTCCTATTTCCATTATCAGGGGTTCCGTCAGCACATCCTCACATATAAAGCAGTCCTACTGGCTTTGTCAAAAATTCACCACAATAACTGATCAATAACCATAATCCAAAGTATTCCTTTTAGAAAACGCTCATGGCAATGATCCAGAATAATATTAATTGCTACAATAATATTTAAAATAAAGAATTTTAATTTTTAACAACCATAAACATGTGCTTGAGCTTTTCTTTAACACTGTCCAGGCCCCAAATTTGCAATTTGGAAGCTAATTATCTTGCTCCATTTACATATGGAATGAAATGGAGACTCTAATTAAAATTTATTTTGCAGGGTTCTGGCTCTTGGGAACAGGAGGGTGGGATGGCCTGGAAAAGAGTAAAGTTGAAGTAAAGGGCCTTTGACCTGATCCATCCTACTATTAGGAACTCGCTTTCTAATCAACTGAAACAAAAAAACTTTAATTTATTCGAAGATATACATGGTCTAAGCACTCTGCAATACTGTTACACTTTACTAGCCCGTTCTTGGGCTGGATTTACATCTGGATATCATATACAAACATAATTGTACCTGATAATGGTCTAATACTTGACCCAAGGGAGCATGCATACGTTTAAAAGTTGTGATGATATGGTGTTTTCATTGCACCTTGCTGGATAATGAAGTAGATATCCTAATCCTATTGGTTACATCCATTCAAGGGCTGCCCCTGATAGCCCCACTTTTTCCAGCCCACATTTTCCAGGATCCTGCTTAATAGAATGTTATGTTTGAAAATATTGTAGGCCGCTGAGAGATCTTCCCTTGTGGTTCCAAAGCAGATTCTTTGTCACAATTAAGTCTCATCACATATTGCAAGTCATTCAGGGTGCGACTTTACTCCACCTATTCTTACGGTTGTTTGGTGACCTCTGTTTACAAGATTTTACTTGGGAATGGAAGATTTGAAATAGGATAGTAGAAGGGTAACACATGGGAGTCTGCCTTAGGTTTCTTGAGGAGAGGGATGATTAATGCGTACTTCAAAGTATCAGAAACATTACTAGCCAGAAGAGAAGTGTTAAATACGTTTTTGAAGTCTGCTGCAGTTAGAATGGCAAAACGTTCTTCAATGTCACTGGACATACTTCGACCAGGATGTTGGAGACTTTCACTTTCTTTGCCTGTTGTGTCAATTCCTCTTATACAAAAATATAAACTCAAAGATTCTGGGAAGTATAGAGAAGAGTGTACACTAAATTACCATAATGGACTTAATCGAAATATGGCTAGCAAAAAACAACAGTAGTATGAGACTTGCTGTGCAAAAAGGAGTTGTGTCTTAGAAATTAGTTTAAAAATTCCATTCTGAAAGTCTCCACCACTTTTTTCGACCTTCCCAGATGCTTGGAAACATGCAACTATCCTCCTATTGCTGAAGAAACCCTCTGCAGACTAGTCAACACTCGCCAACTACAGACCAATCTCCCCGCTATCATTCCTGGCCAAGGTCTTAGAGAAAAGCATCAACCAGGAGGTGTGTTTCTTGAAGTAATAAAATGGTGGGTTGAAGCCGCTTGACATATAGCATGACCGTACCCTGCTTACATTTTTCAGTTAATCCATTGACATACCATAAAAGTATGGTATGTACCCCGGAGACTGCGGTTATAGGGTCAGTGGTCATCAAGGGTAGGTGTAGTATGGTGAAGGAGTTAAAAGATAGTCGGACAGCATGACACTTTAAGGAAACCCAAATGTGAGAAACTAAAGAACCTGTGAACAAAGAACAGTATACATCAGCATTTCCACACCTCCCTCCCCCCACCATACACTTCCTCCCATGAAGCATCTGTCGGTCGAACAAGGACTCTAAATAAGTGCATCAAGAACTACCCAACAAAAGAAAGGGACAGCAATACAGAAAAAGAAACACAATAGGAGGAAGTGATCCCTGAGTTGTACACTGGATACTGGAACCCAGCAGGGGAACCCAGCCTTGCATCATCATTACAGTCAGGTAACAGACTCAGTAGCAGACTCCCGGCAGCCACAGGTCCAACCTCGGAGAGGGCCACCACCGCCCCATGATGCTGATGTTTCAAGACTTCAACAGTCTCCGTCTTCCAGTGTTGCCTTCGCGTATTCCTTCTAGTTTGTCGGGAAAACTGCCTCCAAGAATCCATCCCCACATTTCGCAGCCGGCGGACTCGATGCTGACCATTGACCTCTAAAATTGGGGTGCTTCTCAAGCCAGGCCCAGGCACTTTCTGGCATATCTAAAAAGAGGATTTTGTACTTATAAATCACTTTGAACTGTAGCATATACTGAATTTTGAGTGCTCTGAGTTTTTCTTTAACAGCTAAGAAAAAGCAGCGCACTTTGAGGGCATAGTCAGCAAAAAGCATCACTGGGGTTAGCCCAGAATGGACTTTTTCAAGTCGGCAGGCCTCACGGAGGATGGCGTCCCAGTCTGCATAGTTCAAGAGCCAGGCTATCAACGGGTGCCGAGGGGCCCCAGGAGGAGGCAGGGCAGCCATAGATTTACGTGCTGTCTACACTATGAAGCATGTAGAGAGCAGCTCAGTGGGGACCCAAGAGGCCAGCCATTTAGTGACGAATTGCGTTGGTCACCCTCCATCTTCCCCCTCAGGGATCCCCATAATGCGGATAATATTTTGTCTGCTCCTGCCCTCTCCATCCCAGCTCTAGCTTCTATTTGGCCTACCTTACCCTGGAAGGCTGTTACGATGGATTGAAGGGTATGGGTAGTGTCTTGCACTTCGGACAAACAGCCCTCCGCTTCCGTGACCCTATCTGCCACATTTCAAAGGTCTTGGCGAGGTAGCAAAAGGTCCAGACTAAGCTCACCAATTTTCCCCTCACGTTACGTTCTGGAGACTCTGATTGCCTATAGGATGGATGTCATTGAGTCGGTTGGAAGCACCAGCTCAATCGGTGCTAGCTCCTGACCCTCACGTCTGCTCCCCTCTGTGGCCGGCTTGATGAAACAATCAATTTTGCTCTGAACAGTGGGATTAGCATGTTTGTCCTTACCCATGTTGCCTACATAGGGCACACAGGCTTCCAAACAACTTGGTCTAAACTGAAGATAAGAGTGAAAGGCCCGACCACCAAGATGGTTCTCAGAAAATCTGCAGGGGGCCCGGCAAGGAGAGAAGGGCCAACAGTCCCTCCACTTGCTCAATAGTTCGCAATCCTCACCCTGGTGTCCAAGCCGGCTCCTCCTAGGGCTCACAATGTTTCTCAGTCTCAGCAGCCTCAGGCACATTCAAAAAGACGGTTATGGTGGGCCCCACTACTCAGAGACCACAGCGTGGAGGCCTAACGCCTAGTCTGCAAGATGGAAACCACCTTCGATCTTTCCCAGTGCTCCTGGGGCAGCTCTTAGCACACTGGGCCCTCCCTTGTGACTACACCAGCTGCCCTCTGACCTCAGCACTCAAGGGGGCCCCCAACCCTCTCTCCCAGGCCAATCTATGCCCCTGCCCCAGGCACCAGCTACCGAGCAAGCACTCGTCCACTCACCCCGGGGGGGGCACACCCGGCTCCAGCGTCATGAAGAGCGTTCTGTCATGCTGCACAGGAGGTGGTCGGTCACCTTGAACAAGCGAAGCCCCTGCCCTAGCGCAGCTCCGACAGGGGACTGTGCAGCTCAGAGCTCCGCCGACGTCTGACTCCACCAGGGCTGGTTCAGCTAGGCCGTGCCCCAACAGTCTCTATGGTAGCAACGCTACCACCAGTGGTGCAGTTCCACAGCCCTGATGGGCCCCTCCCCCTGTCCATCCAGCTCGGCAGCCCTCAGCCTTTCCTTGCTCCTGTGGGGCCTCTATGCAAAAGGAAGCATGGACTCTGGGCACGCTGAGGGATGACTCCCCGCGGCTCCACAAGCACAGTTAGGTCATGTCGTCCTGCCCCTCCTTTATAAGACAGCCCAAGCTCACCCAGTTAAACCACTTGCTCATTGAGGGAGACAAGGCACTAGGTCAGCCGTCTCAACCCCTTTCGAGGTCCGCTGGGTCAGATAAGGTGGGATTGTACGAGGATGGGGTGCAGAGCTCAAAGAACAGCGTCTGCAATCGTCCAGCATTGGCCACGCCCCCTCCCATATTAGAATTTCTGACGTTAGAGCTCTAGATGTATCAGCCAAGTCATTTACTCCTGATGGGGGGATTTTTACAGTCTCAAGAAGGACTACGAAAAAAGTCTGAGTGGTATCCTATCTGGCTTCCCCAGATAACCACAAACTGTGTGGGGTGAGGTGCCAAAGGGGATATGAAGCTATGATGGAGGAATTTAGACCTCCAGGTACTAAACCGCTTATTATCTCTATATGGAAGCAATTTGGGGTGGTTTCCTCCCCCACTGTAGCCAGGGCAGATGAGAAGGCTCATGTCAGAGGCACGCATTGACATTTCACGGTTTAGGGCTCACTCAACCATGAGTGACATGGCCTCTAATACTTTCTCTCTAGGTTGTCAACTGGAAGATATTTTACAGGTGGCTGGTTGGTACTTCAGACTGGACTTGTAGATGTTTTTATTTTAAATCAGTGATGGAGGGGCATCTCTGGTAGTGAGTATGCATTAAACTATCATAATCCCAAGCCTTGGTTCTGACATAGAATGCAAAATTTGCTAGCTATTGTGTAGGAAAGTTTCAATTCTATTAAAGACATGTAGGCAAGGATTATCCCATCTGTTTACTCTCTGTGAGAAATGTCCCACCCAGAAGAGGAGTTTCATTAAGTATAAGTATTCATGTTTTACCCAAATGGTTATGCTTTGGTTAATTTGTCAGTTGCATTGATTATGATCTTGGAGTATTATTGTATAGCTATTCTGGTGAGTTAAAAATTACTGCTACAGAATGTGTCCAGAAAATTGAGTCTAACTTTGGGTTTTATTGACAGGTTTGGACCAGAAACAAGTTAAGAACACAAGCCTTGGATTTCTCAATGGCTTGTTTCACACGAAGAAAAAGGAAGTGCTGTTTCCTTGATGCCCTTTTTATGTGGACATAGACACTGTTGTTGACTATTGTTTTCTTAACGACTCATGGTATATGTAGTCCCTATGTTACTGTTATGTTGTATGGGCTGCTCAGGCTGAAATAAAGACGAAGGTTTAGCATATTATGCCCCTCCGTGTCCTTGATAAAACTGAAACTTCCCTTCACTATAGCTACGAAAATTTACATTTACCACAGAAATCACAGATGCCACAGGGTTTTAAGAAGGAGAACTGAGATTCATTCACTTACTCTCTTTTTCAACATCCCCTTTGTAACAGGCTATTGGAACAGATCACAACACAAACAGCGTAAGTGTCTATGATTTTATTGGGCACCTGGTGATATATCTTATAAGGGTTTGTTTGCAAAAAAGGAGGGAAGTGATGAACAAAGAAAAGTTATTATGTCTCATAGGCAGTCTGGAGGTACACCACTCCTTTCTTTGGTCCCCACGCTCTGTGTTTCTTTTTAGCCCAGTTTCTCCTCTGTATACTCCCGTCAGGTAAGGCAGTCCCTCTGGAAAAGACAAGTGGTCCTGAGTGTCTGAATAAACCAGGAGAATCCCACCACCATTCACCAGTGAAGGCAAGCTTATTGTAGCATGCTTGAGTGACTTCCCTGGGTTTCACCTTTCCCCAGTGAACAATAGTAGAGTTCTCTGGGCCTACGCATAGCCCACTTCTGTTGCTTCAGCTATCCCATCACTGTGACCCTGTTGCCACTTAGTCATCATGCCCCACAACACTTGCCTTGGGCTACAGCTCGTCTTCTGAGCTGCAGAGGGTTGGACCTTGTTGCACCTGCTGCTCAGCCAGTGTGAGTGTGGTGTGGAATGTTGGTGTGGATGATGCTGCGGGATGTTGGATGGGTGAGGCTGGCAGTTGGAGAATGGGCTGAGCAGCAGGAAGGCTGCTCCTGGTGGGGCTCTCTGTACCTTTTATCTTGAACTTGTTATCTAAATAAATACAACCTTAAGTTTACCTGGAACTGGATCTTCGTTTACTTACAACATTTTGGCGACAAGGATGGGACACTGTGGGCTCCTCTTCCAAGTGTTACTTCAAAACACGGACACAGGGACTGCTCTTACTTGTAACTCCCCAGGGAAGAAAATCAGATAGACCTGTGCAGCGAAAACAGGCAGCACGCAGGCGACAAGGCAGTTGCCCAAATCCACGCTGGGGACACGATTTAACTTGTGACAAAGATACAGCTGGACGTCCCAAATCGTGATTGCAGAAGACCGGTAAAAGGACCAATGAGGAACAGCTTGAATCACCACAGCTCCATTCCAGAAAGAGCTGGAAGACACAGCAGGAACTGGCACACCCAGGTTGGGGCCGACCGGTCTTGTGGTCACTGGTGGGGGCTCAGGGCTGCCAGCTTGCTGTACACACCAAAGTTAGTTACAAAGGAGCTTCTCCAAGTTTTTCTTCTTAAACTTCTAGTTACTTTAGGCTTCAAAGTTTCCCTTCAGGTAGCACACGAAGGTTCTTTTCAGTAAAGTCGTCAAAATGTTGTAAATAAAGAAGTACAGTGAGCCCCATCCAGGAGCAGCCTTCCTGCTGCTCAGCCCATACACCAACTGACAGCCTCACTCATCCAACATTCCACAGCATCATCCACACGAACATTCCACACCACACTTACACTGGCTGAGCAGCAAGTATGACACATCCCCATTCTTTACGGTAAACAAAAACACAATGCAATGGTTTGGCGATGATTTTACTTAAAAGAACATGCATGTGCTACCTGAAGGGAAACTATGAAGTCTAAAGTAACTTGAAGTTTAAGAAGAAAACTTGGAGAAGCTCCTCTTGTAACTAACTTTGGTGTGTACAGCAAGCTGGCAGCCCTGAGCTCCACCAGTGACCACAAGACCGGTCGGCCCCAACCTGGGCGTGCCAGTTCCTGCTTAGCTTTTCTTTTACCGGTCTGCTGCAACCGTGGGACAGTGGAGTTCCCCTGTGGACCTACAGTAAGAAGTTTCCCTCTTGTCCGTGACTCTAACGGCGTTGTGGAAGTGGTGTTCCCCTCTGTCTGTGTGGGGAAGAGCGTTTGGGGAGCTGCACCTTGAAGAGGTCTCCGTGTCGTTAAAAGCCTCAAGTCCCCAGAGCCCACTTGTGGAAGTGTTATTGAAAGACTCCTCACAGTCCATGTTGGAAAGAGTGCCTAGTAGGGCAACTAGTCCCCAGAGACAGTGCGACGTGTGAGAGGAGTCCCCATACTGCGGATTAAGAAGGACTGCAAGATTGTGGAGGTGAACTCCCCGCAGCTCGTGTCTGGACGAGCAACCTGGGAGGTCCATTCTGTGAACTTTATTCCCCTCAGTCCGTGTGGGGAAGAGCGTCTTGGGAGGTGCATCTTGGAAGAGGAGTTCCCTCGTTTTCTTTTGGGAAGTGCTACAAGTCCCCAGAGCTCGTCTTCGTAGGTGCAACTGGGAAGAGGTGTCCCCTGAGTGCGTGTCAAGAGGCACTGAGGGGAGGAGGAGTCCCGCAGTCCGTGCATGGAGGAGTGACTCGAGAGGTGCATCTAGGAGGAGGAGTTTTCTCCCGGCTCCATAATTTTCCCTGAGCCGGTTGGGTGATGTGGAGTGCGGTGTTTGGTGGCCTTTGCTCCTGACTAAAACTTTTTGCCGCTGCGCCTGTGTAAAAAAAACAAAAAACGGTTGGAATCCGTTGACTCACCTGTCTTCAACCGCCTTCTGTGGTCTCTTGCGCGAGCTCCGCCTTCAGCTCGCGCAGTGTCCTGCAGCTTCCACTCTGTGCTGCACAGACGTGCCGGCAGCCACCCGTCTCTACGTCGTTCTGCATGCCGCCATCTTCATAGTTCCCTTCATTTACTGCTGAGAGCAGGAATCCTGTAACTGTCAAGACTTCCTTCCATGTCATCGGTGTCAGCATTTGGGGAGATGTGGAGGGGAGCCTCAGTACCAGCAGCGTTGTCCAGTTTTACGGTGCACTGTTTTCCGGTGCGCATGAAGTGTCGTGTTTCTGGGTCGTATCTGCGCATCTGTATCGTATGGTTAAGCCGGTGAGGTGTTTGGTTTTCCTGTTGTATATCCACCTTGTCAGCTTTCCTTGGAAAATGTTCTTCACTCAGGACATTGGTGACTTTAGAGATCTTCGTTCCTAGTTGCTCTGTGTTGGAGGGGGAACCACTCCTGTGCTGGTTTTTATTTCCCCTTTGACAATGTTTCTGTCTAAATGTTAATTCATTTTAACTTGTGTGTGAGTGTGCTGTCTTTCAGGTATACAGCTGTGTGTGGGTGTGGGAGGTATCATCTACAATCTCTCAGTGTTGCCTCCTGTGTGTGGTTGCGGGAGTTATCACCTACTGTTGGTTTGGTGTTACTGTGGTCTTTTTTGTTGTTCTGGCACTCTGGGTTAGCACCTTTACGTGGTTGTGGGGTTGTTTAATCCCTCTCTTTTGGGGGGGTGTGTACGAGTAGGCTCTTAGGTCTACCACTATTTTTGTGGTTGTGGGTTGACATAGATTTGTCACCTTTGTGGGCACTGTGTTTTTGAGTTGACCCCCTTGCCGATGTCGTGGGAGTACGTTTATCTCTCACTGTTGGGGGTGTGTGTGTGTGAGAAGCCTCTTTATTGCAGAGCCTCTGTAGCCTACCACTACTCTTGTGGTTGTGGGCTGACATAGATTTGTCACCTTTGTGGGCACTGTGTTTTTGAGTTGACCCCCTTGCCGATGTCGTGGGAGTTTGTGTATCTCTCACTGTTGGGGGTGTGTGTGTGAGAAGGCTCTTTGTTGCTGAGCCTCTCTGGCCTACCACTATTTTTGTGGTTGTGGGTTGACATAGGTTTGTCTCCCTTGTGGGCGTTGGTTTGAGTTGACTATGTTTTTGAGTCACTCGTGTCTACCACCTTCGTGTGGTTGGTAGGTGAAGTTTGCTTCACCTTTAGCTTTGGCGTTGTTGCTGAGCATTTTCTGTGTGCTTGTCCTCTCTTTCCTTCCTCCCTTTTGGCTTGGGTGTTTGTTCTGCTTGAGCATTTGTTTGCTGTGGTGTGTTTTCTTCTGCACCGTTGTGGTTTGTTCCCCTTTTGTGTTCACGTTCATTTTCGGCCTGGCCAGCTGTTATGTTTGTGGCACAAGGGGTTGGTTGGTTGTTGGTTTTGTGTGGTAAGGTGGGAGTTTTGTGTGTTTTGTGTGGAAAGGGAGTGGATGTGAGTAGGGTTTGTCTTTCTGCTTAAAGGTTGTTTTTCTGCCTTATTATTGTTTTTCCCTGTCCACTTTGTTATTTTCATCATTGTGAGTACATGGGTGGGCATTGTCGTTTATCATTATTGCATTGCCTTTTGTTGACATTCATGCAATTTGTCACTTTTCTCCTTTGCTTTCCTGCATTTTTATGTTAACTTGCAAGCCCATTGTACTGTGTTTTCTCTTGTTTCTATCCCATCTGGTTTGCCCTTAACCATCTTCAGGTCGTTGCAATGGTTCCTTTCAGATTTCTGTGCATGTTATTTTTACCAATGTGTGCTTTTTCCTTGGACCATTGCATTGTGTTTTTGTTCACTATGAGGAAGGGAGAAGTGTTGTACCTGCTGCTCAGCCAGTGTGAGTGTGGTGTGGAATGTTGGTGTGGGTAATGCTGCGGAATGTTGGATGAGTGAGGCTGGCAGTTGGAGAATGGGCTGAGCAGCAGGAAGGCTGCTCCTGGTGGGTCTCTCTGTACCTTATATCTTGAACTTGTTGTCTTAATAAATACAACCTTATACAACCTTAAGTTTACCTGGAACTGGATCTTCGTTTACTTACAACAGACCTCAGTATTCTTTTCCTTAGCGTTGCCGGATGTGAACAAGAATGCAGAATGTGAGGCTCTCTACAATCTGTCACGGCTCCCCAATACTTACGCACGCCAGTCCTGTCCATGAATTTCCCCGCAGCTTCTTCTCCTTGCTTTATGTGTGGCTCCCGGTCACCCACTGCTTTTTTTCTCCATATTCTCAGCATGCTCTCTCCTGTCTTAGGCGTCCATTTTTGCTTATATTGCCTGAAGGGACGGGCCTTCTGGTCTCGCACAGGTGAGCACAGCTGAGGGACTAGAGCTGCACCCTTTACGCTTGGCGCGGTAGAATGGTGGCCATCTTTGATTCTCTGCGTTCTGCCTGCCGGCCCTTCCACAGCATCCTCCAACCAATGATGGTGAGTGGGCCATGCAGAGCAGACATCGCCGGAAAGGAAATCTACATTAGTCTGAAGACAGCCAGCCCGGTGACAAGTCTGGAATGAAAAAGGCTGGAGTGCCAAAAACCGGTGACAAGTCTGGAATGAAAAAGGTTGGAGTGCCAAAAACTATCTGAGTATCAGTGTATTAGAATGCTTATTTCGCTCCAACCAGACAAGAGGGACATGATTGGTATGAAGAACAAAGGAGCATCAGCAGTGATTCGACCACCCACTTCATTAAAAGCCAGGCATGCTTTCTCGTTCGTGGCACAATTAAGTCTATAGGTCAGAAGTTTCTGACTTATATACACAACAAGGCGAAGCAGGCCCTCCACATCAGTCTGCGAGAGAAGAGCACTCAGTCCATAACCAGGTGTGTCCGTTTGCACCACGAATTGTTTACTACAATTGGGGCATAACAAAATAGGATCACAGCACAGAATCTCTTTCAGACGGTCAAAGCTCTGTTGGTACAGAGCAGACCAGTTCCCGATTTTTGAGGGATATATGTCCCTCAACCGGTCAGTAAGGGGGTGTGCTATGTCTGAGAAGTGGGGAATGAACCTTCTATAATAGCCCACCAGACCAAAGAATGACCTACCCTCACGTTTCGTAGTGGGTCTAGGTAAGTCCCTCATGGCTCTCACTTTGTCCACTTTTGGTCTAATCATGCTGCGTTTATTTGGTACCCATTCCATAACTTTATTCTGATAAAAACATATCCATTAAAGAAAAAATATTATACATCAATAAAACATACAAAATAGTGGTAAGTTAAAAAGAGAGCACATAAAAATATACAGTACTTTACAGGACTTTTGGAGAGAGTGAACACCTTTGAGTACCTGGGGATCACCCTCTCCGATGACCAGTCATGGAAGCCTCATATAGTGAAGGGACTCTCCAACACAGGCAGATTACCGGGGCCCTGACGAAGGAGCACAGGACCTCCTCCAGCAGACCTGTAGCAGCCCCACTCCACATTTATGACTGCAAGGCAGTGGGCTCAGCACTATATGGTGCTGAACTGTGGGGGTTTGAAAACCAGGATGGCCTCCTGACTACGGAGAACAAATTTCTGAGAGCTTTGGTCTCACTTCCACAGAGCACTCCCCTTCACCCACTCAGGCTGGACATGGGCAGAACAACCAAAAGCGAGAAGGCAAAGCTACGCCCCCTCTTGTTCTGGCTGCGCCTTAGGACTACTCCTGAGTTGCTCCCATATGCTGCTGCTTTATCCGAAGTAATTGCCCTCGATCGCCTCAAGAAAATTGGATAGTTCTACAAACTGAAATCTCTGCTCACTGCAATAGGGCTAGAGGGATTGTGGGACGCTAGGGATCCAGCACTGCGCCCTAGCAGGGACCTAATTAAGAAACAATCCTGGAACTGAGTGGCCCAGTCCTCATTAACTTATCCGTGCTGGGACCGCCTCACATCGGACTTCTTGGAATTCTAATTGGCAAGTGAATATGAGCAATATCTGGAGTCCATAACGATCCCGCAGGATAGGAAGCTCTATATGCAATTCAGATTTGGCTCCATCCCGGTGAACTCTTGCATAGCCTCTTGGCGAAGGTGTGCTACTCCATCTCAGTTTTGCCCTGGATGTCCCTCAGCTGTTGAGTCAATAGGCCATATACTCTTTGTTTGTCCACTGTATCGGTCCCCGAGAGCTACATGGTTAACTCCTCTTTGCCAGCATCTTGGCACCCATTGTCATCGAGAAGCACTGTGCATTTTAAAATCTGACACTAATTTGCCGATAGCCTGTGCAGTTGCTAAGTTCCTCGGCAAAATGTGGGCTATCAGAAGATCCCTGTTGAAAATGTAAACTGACTGCACCTTTTATTGAGTTATTACTCTCTTATGTATTTTTAAAAGTCTCTATTTCAAATGCCATCCAGCTCATGTGCAATAGAGATTCACATCTAGTCTGGACTACTGTGGCACTTTTACTACTGAGACAACATGGTAGGCCATGCTGCTGACTTTTTGTTTGATATAGGTCCTCATTGCCTCAGTTTTAGATGCTCCAAAAGATTACTATTTTAACTTTTTAATTGCTGTCTAGCCCCAATTTTCTAGAGTTTATCTCTTAACAGAATTTTAAAGTATTTCTGTATGCACTTTAATTCTTACTGTACTGTATGCATTTGCACTTTTATCGTCCAAGGACCGAAATAAAGTTTATGAATGAATGAACTATTAAAATGCATTCATACAGTATTCATCGAGTTACGAGCTCGGGCAGCAGTTTTCAAAAAAGCCCCCACACAGATAATTAACTCATCAACCCCCAGTTCGAGAAGAGTCCTGTATACTTCTCTGTATGCTACATTAAAACACCTCTTAAAAAGGGGGAGTAAAAAGAACTTTGTGTATTGCACATAATATCCACAGAAAAATAAAAATAAAAATGTAATGGGGATTGGCTTGAGATCCCATCACATAGGCAGGGAGAAGAATCAACATTGGTACGAAAACCTAGAGGGAAGCACAATAAATACTTGACCGTACCTGCCCCAAGGTGAAAAAGGAGGCCACGCTCCCAGCGGCTCGTAGGTTTAGTCAAATACCCAGCCAACTCAATATTCAAGAATAGAGCCACGCTCGGTTTACTGACCTCTTTGGCCATTCTATCCTCGTGGTAGCACTTGTATAGGGCCGCCCGACCTCCTTTTTACTTATTGTCTTAAAATACTCAGATTTATCAAAAGCGTGTCTATAGCCAGCCCTACACAAGCTAGTTCTCACCCCTGCTAACCATGGGATATTCATACCTTTATCACTATTAAGACAGTCCACTATAAGGTCTCTAGTAAGAGACGCCGCCTTATTTTTCTATAAAGCTAGCCAGAACAAGGCAGGGTGAGCTCTAATATAATTTTCAACATAGTGTAGGTTTAGTTTACTATGACACACATATTGGGGCGAGGAAATCAGGGCCTCTAAGATCTTACGACAGAACCTATTTTCTTTGTTCTGAATATTACGGCAATTAGAGTTGTCCCAAACCTCAGCCCCATAGGTTGCTGTGGGTGTGCACTGAGCCTTAAAAATGTGTAAAATGGGTAAAATAGCCCCCTCTCTTCGGTTGCGGTAAGCTGAGAACTGCATCAATGGACTTAGAGAACTTATTCCTGCAGTAATCAGTGTGATCCGTCCACAGGCCGTTAGCAGCAAAAACCAATTGCAAGTAAGGAAAAGTGCTTGTTCATTGTAAACTTTGATTACCAGCAGAACAGGTGTTCATTTTATACTTCCGAGGCCCACAGGCCATAAGAAAAGATTTTGTATAATTAGTGCTAATGAAGCCATAAAATCCACAAAACCCCGTACTAAAAGACGCAAGGCTCTAGGGGTGCAGCCCATTAAGACTGCATCGTCTGCATACATTAAAGATGGCAGAATGGAGCCTTTAATTCTTGGGACGTCCTGCATAAGGGTTGTTAATTGGTACCCAAAACACCGGATAGAGTCAGTGGCTAGTGTGGATTTCTCTGCATTGGCTGCAAGGCCTGCCTCTTTCAGGGCAGGGAAGATAGTGCGGAGGTTTAGGAGATGACTGTTCCAGTTTGGACTAAAGATAACTATGTTATCCAAATAGGCAGCTGCAAATTTCCGATGTGGTCGGAGGGCCCTGTCCATTAGCCTCTGGAAGGTCACAGGTGCCCTGTGGAGACCGAAGGGTAGTACTTTGAACTTATGTAAGCCTTAGGGGGTAGCGAATGCTGTCTTTTCTTTGGGTGTTTCAGTAAATGGGATCTGCCAGTACCCTTTTGTGAGGTCCAGAGTGGAGAGGTATTTTGCTTCACTTAACTGTTCTATTAGTTTGTCTACTCTTGGTGTGGGGTAAGTATTGAGCTTTGAGATACCAGGCCCAGCTCTCCTGTGCTGCTGCACTGCTCTGCTTCCTCCCAGAGTGCTTTTTCCTGCTATTGCCTCATTTTTACTGCTTTCTCCTTCCTTTCCCCTGTTTTTCTGAGTGCTTTCTCCTGCTTTTGCCTCATTTGTACTGCTTTCTCCTTTCTCGCCCCTGTTTTTATGAGTGCTTTTTCCTGCTTGTGCCTCATGTTTCACTGCTTTCTCCTTCTTTTTCCCCATTTTCTGAGCGCTTTTTCCTGCTTTTGCCTAATTTTTACTACTTTCTCCTTCCTTTCCCCCGTTTTCTGATCGCTTTCTCCTGCTTTAGCCTCATTTTTCACTGCTTTCTCCTTCCTCCTCTCCCCATTTTCTGAGTGCTTTCTCCTGCCTTTGCCTCATTTCTTTACTGCTTTCTCCTTCCTTTCCTGTATTTTTCGGAGTGCTTTCTCCTGCTTTTTCCTTGTTTTTACTGCTTTCTCCTTCCTCTCCCCCGTTTTCTTAGCACTTTCTCCTGCTTTTGACTTATTTTTCACTGCTTTTTCCTTCCTCACCCCCATTTTCTGAGTGCTTTCTCCTGCCTTTGCCTCATTTTTTACTGCTTTCTCTTTCCTTTCCCCCCATTTTCTGAGTGCTTTCTCCTGTTTTCGCCTAATTTTTCACTCCTTTCTCCTTCCTTTCCCCCCCGTTTTCTGAGTGCTTTTTCCTGCTTTTGTCTTGTTTTGTACTGCTGTCTTCCTCTCCTCCGTTTTTCTGAGTGCTTTCTCTTGCTTTGCCTAATTTTTTACTGCTTTCTCCTTCCTCTTATCCTTTTTTCAGAGTGCTTTAGTCTGCTTTTTCCTTGTATTTCACTGCTTCTCCTTGATTTTTTCCTCATTTGCCACTCCCGCTTGCTACCCGTTTTCCTGCCTCCCGCCTATCCCCGCCCAGCACCTGCCAGCACCCCTCACTCCTCCCAGGACCTACTTAACGGAGCCACAGCGCAAGCCCATTGAGCAGGCCCCAGGTCCAGCTCTCCTGTGCTGCTGCACTGCTCTGCTTCCTCCCCATTTTTAGGTCTCGGCCTGCACCAGCGCTTGCGCTGGTCTGGCCGAGAGTTTTAGTAAGCGGGTTTTGGAAGTGCAAACACTGGCTTTCGGCTGGCGACCAGCTTGAGTTCACGATGGCGTGCACGCGCAGCTGGCATATGGGTTTCCTATCTCTTCCTCATTTCCTCGTCATGGCTCATTAACTCTCTGGACTCTGATGTTTCAATCGCAGCAGCAGCTCACATTACCAACTGAGGGCCCTGGACTACAGTCACATGAAAAACAACAGCGATTAGCATTGAAATGCAAGCTTTTTTTGTCTAGTTAGAAATATTGCTTCGGTGGGTTGATTTCACCTTATATCGCTATTTGTTTTATATTGGGAGTCACAGCCTAATTACCAGTATTTTTGTCTCTCACTGTTTTTTTAAAAATATTTATTCGCGCAAAGCACAAAGCTATATTTAATGTTACTTTTTCCGCGTCACTTCTTCAATGTATTTAAACTCCACTCCCCCACTCTTATTGTCTATCTCCTTCTCTCCCCTCTCTAATTCTCTCTCTACTTAATTAACTCTCCCTCTCTATCTTTTTTAGCCTTTCATTCTCTCTCACCCCTTTATCTGTTTCTCTTTCAAACTCCTTCATTCACTCTCTCTCCCCTTCTTTCTCTCTCTCTATCCCGCTCCATTCTTTATTCTATGTACACCCTTTCTCTCTCTTTCTCTCTCACCACCCTCTCTAATTGGGCATTATATCTTCACTCTATCTCTCACTCGGCAACACCACAGCATCAATCAGAGCCAGCACAGCATCAATGAGAGCCAGCACAGCATCACTCAGCACCAACACAACATCTCTCAACGCCATCACAGCATCAATCAACGCCATCACAGCATCACTCAACGCCATCACAGCATCACTCAACGCCATCACAGCATCACTCAGTGCAACCACAGCATCACTCAGTGTAACCACAGCATCACTCAGCACAACCACAGCATCACTCAGCATAACCACAGCATCACTCAGCACAACCACAGCATTACTCAACACAACCACAGCATCACTTAGCGCCACAACAGCAACACTCAGCGCCACCACAACACTCAGCGCCACCACAACCCTCAGCGCCACCACAACACTCAGCGCCACCACAACACTCAGCGCCACCACAACACTCAGCGCCACCACAACACTCAGCGCCACCACAACACTCAGCGCCACGGCAGCATCACTCAGCGCCACGGCAGCATCACTCAGCGCCACCGCAGCATCACTCAGCGCCACCGCAGCATCACTCAGCGCCACGGCAGCATCAATCAGCGCCACTGCATCACTCAGCGCCACCGCAGCATCACTCAGCGCCACCGCAGCATCACTCAGCGCCACCGCAGCATCACTCAGCGCCACCGCAGCATCACTCAGCGCCACCACAGCATCACTCAGCGCCACCGCAGCATCACTCCGCACCACCGCAGCATCACTCAGCACCACCACAGCATCACTCAGCAACACCTGAGTATCATTCAGCATCACCTCCGCAACAGTCACCACCACCACCACTACCACCTCAGCATCACTCAGCACCACCTCAGCCTGCTCTCGGAATCTGGCATCTGTTGATTCTCCCCTAGCGTCTGGCCGCTGCTAGTGTTATAATACAGGTACTAGTTCCCAACCTTCACCCTCCGATTGTTTATGCCCCCTCAAAAAAAAAGCTTTAACAAACAACCAATGCAATAGGCAGAAACAAGTTGCCAGCATTGCAAGAACAAAAGAAAACTGAGGACATTTTTTATTGTAAATACTTTTTTTAATATGGTCGTTCAGTTTTACATAATGCCTTCTTGGTCATATATAAAGTAACAAAAATGCTTCTGACACTTTTTTATTATAACTTTTCAGCATGCCGCACAGCAGCCACACTTCTCTACAGCACAGCTTGAAGACATTGGCAAAGTCAATAGCTCTGGCTAAACACTTATAAGGCTCCAAAGGCGAGACCTATTGGCTATGCCAATGCTTGTTCTGAATGCTTCCTCCTTCTTTTCCCGTTTTCTGATCGCATTCTCCTGCCTTTGCCTCATTTTTCACTGCTTTCTCCTTTTTCTCTGTTTCTCTGAGTGCTTTCTCCTGCTTTTGCCTCGTTGCTTTCTCCTTTCTTTCCCCTCATTTCTATGAGTGCTTTCTCCATCTTTTGCCTCGTTTTTACTGCTCTGCTTCCTCCCAGAGTGCTTTTTCCTGCTATTGCCTCGTTTTTAATGCTTTCTCCTTCCTTTCCCCTGTTTTTCTGAGTGCTTTCTCCTGATTTTGCCTCATTTGTACTGCTTTCTCCTTTCTCGCCCCTGTTTTTCTGAGTGCTTTTTCCTGCTTGTGCCTCATGTTTCACTGCTTTCTCCTTCTTTTTCACCATTTTCTGAGCGCTTTTTCCTGCTTTTGTCTCGTTTTTTACTACTGTCTCCTTCATCTCCCCCGTTTGTCTGAGTGCTTCCTCTTACTGTTGGCTCATTTTTACTGCTTTCTCCTTCCTCTCCCCGTTTCTCTTAGTGCTTTCACCTGCTTTTCCCTCGTATTTCACTGCTTCTCCTTGTTTTTTTTCCATATTTGTCACTCCTGTTGGCTCATTTTTACTGCTTTCTCCTTCCTTTCCCCCCATTTTTCTGAGTGCTTTCTCCTTCTTTTGCATCGTTTTAACTGCTTTCTCCTTCCTTTCCCATTTTTCTGAGTGCTTTCTCCTACTTTTGCCTCGTTTTAACTGCTTTCTCCTTCCTTTATAGCATTTTTCAGAGTGCTTTCTCCTGCATTTGCCTCATTTTTACTGCTTTCACCTTCTTTTCCTCTTTTTCTGAGTGCTTTCTCCTGCTTTTGCCTCGTTTTTCACTGTTTCTCCTTCCTTTCCCCCATTTTCTGAGTGTTTTCTCCTACTTTTGCCTCATTTTTCCTCTGCTTTATCCCCCCCCCTATTTTTTGAGTGGTTTTTCCTGCTTTTGTCTCGTTTTTTCCTGCTGTCTTCTTCCTCTCCCCGTTTTTCTGAGTGTTTTCTCTTGCTTTTGGCTCATTTTTTACTGCTTTCTCCTTCCTCTCCCCGTTTCTCTTAGTGCTTTCACCTGCTTTTCCTCCGTATTTCACTGCTTCTCCTTGTTTTTTTTCCATATTATTCACTCCCACCTGCTGCCCGTTTCCTACCTCCCGCATATCCCAGCTCATCCTCTCCTAGCGCCCCTCACTCCTCCCAGGAACTACTTAATGGAGGCACAGCGCGACCCCATTGAGCAGGCCCCAGGCCCAGCTCTCTTGTGCTGCTGCATCGCTCTGCTTCCTCCCCATTTTTCTTAATGCTTTCTCCTACTTTTGCCTCATTTTTACTACTTTCTCCTTCCTTTCCCTGTTTTCTGATCGCTTTCTCCTGCTTTTGCCTCATTTTTCACTGCTTTCTCCTTCCTCTTATCCTTTTTCCAGAGTGCTTTCGCCTGCTTTTCCTTGTATTTTACTGCTTCTCCTTGATTTTTTCCTCATTTGCCACTCCCGCTTGCTACCCGTTTTCCTGCCTCCCGCCTATACCCGCCCATCACCTGCCAGCACCCCTCACTCCTCCCAGGACCTACTTAACGGAGCCACAACGCAAGCCCATTGAGCAGGCCCCAGGTCCAGCTCTCCTGTGCTGCTGCACCGCTCTGCTTCCTCCCCATTTCTCTGAATGCTTCCTCCTTCTTTTCCTGTTTTCTGATCGCTTTCTCCTGCTTTTTCCTCATTTTTCACTGCTTTCTCCTTTTTCTCTGTTTCTCTGAGTGCTTTCTCCTGCTTTTGCCTCGTTGCTTTCTCCTTTCTTTCCCCTCATTTTTATGAGTGCTTTCTCCTTCTTTTGCCTCGTTTTTACTGCTCTGCTTCCTCCCAGAGTGCTTTTTCCTGCTATTGCCTCGTTTTTACTGCTTTCTCCTTCCTTTCCCCTGTTTTTCTGAGTGCTTTCTCCTGCTTTTGCCTCATTTGTACTGCTTTCTCCTTTCTCGCCCCTGTTTTTCTGAGTGAATTTTCCTGCTTGTGCCTCATGTTTCACTGTTTTCTCCTTCTTTTTCCCCATTTTCTGAGCGCTTTTTCCTGCTTTTGTCTCGTTTTTTACTACTGTCTCCTTCATCTCCCCCGTTTGTCTGAGTGCTTCCTCTTACTGTTGGCTCATTTTTACTGCTTTCTCCTTCCTTTCCCCCCATTTTTCTGAGTGCTCTCTCCTTCTTTTGCATCGTTTTAACTGTTTTCTCCTTCTTTTCCCCCATTTTTCTGAGTGCTTTCTCCTGCTTTTGCCTCGTTTTAACTGCTTTCTCCTTCCTTTATAGCATTTTTCAGAGTGCTTTCTCCTGCATTTGCCTCATTTTTACTGCTTTCACCTTCTTTTCCTCTTTTTCTGAGTGCTTTCTCCTGCTTTTGCCTCGTTTTTCACTGTTTCTCCTTCCTTTCCCCCATTTTCTGAGTGCTTTCTCCTGCTTTTGCCTCATTTTTCACTGCTTTATCCTTCCCCCCCCATTTTTTGAGTGTTTTTCCTGCTTTTGTCTCGTTTTTTCCTGTTGTCTTCTTCCTCTCCCGTTTTTCTGAGTGCTTTCTCTTGCTTTTGGCTAATTTTGTACTGCTTTCTCCTTCCTCTCCCCGTTTCTCTTAGTGCTTTCACCTGCTTTTCCCTCGTATTTCACTGCTTCTCCTTGTTTTTTTTCCATATTTGTCACTCCCGCCTGCTGCCCGTTTCCTCCTCCCGCATATCCCAGCCCATCCTCTCCTAGCGCCCCTCACTCCTCCCAGGAACTACTTAATGGAGGCACAGCGCGACCCCATTGAGCAGGCCCCAGGCCCAGGTCTCTTGTGCTGCTGCATCGCTCTGCTTCCTCCCCATTTTTCTTAATGCTTTCTCCTGCTTTTGCCTCATTTTTACTACTTTCTCCTTCCTTTCCCTGTTTTCTGATCGCTTTCTCCTGCTTTTGCCTAATTTTTCACTGCTTTCTCCTTCCTCCCCTCCCCATTTTTTGAGTGCTTTCTCCTGCTTTTGCCTTGTTGCTTTCTCCTTTCTTTCCCCTCATTTTTATGAGTGCTTTCTCCTTCTTTTGCCTCGTTTTTACTGCTTTCTTCTTCCTCTTCCCCATTTTTATGAGTGCTTTCTACTGCTTTTGCCTAATTTTTCATTGTTTTCCCCTTCCTTCCCCCCATTTTGCTGAGTGCTTTCTCCTACTTTTGCCTCATTTTTCACTGCTTGACTTTTTCCTTATTTGCTGTTCCCGCGTAGCCACGCCCACCGACCTCCCAGTGCCCCTTCCTCCTTCAAGGACCTACTTAATGGAGGGCGCAGTGCGACCACATTGAGCAGGTCCCAGGCCCAACTCTCCTGTGCTGCTGCGCCGCTCTGCTTCCTCCCCGTTTTGCTGAGTGCTTCTCCCTTGTTTTTTACTGCTTTCTCCATCCTCTCCCCTGTTTTTGAGTGCTTTCTGCTGCCTGTCCTTGTTTTTTTATTGCTTTCTCCTTCATTTCCTCCTGTTTTTCTGAGTGGTTTTTCCTGCTCTTGCCTAGTTTTTTACTGCTTTCTCCTCCCTCTCCCCCTTTTTTCAGAGTGCTTTCTCCTGCTTTTGCCTTGTTTTTTACTGCTTTCTCCTTCCTCTCCCCGTATCTCTTAGTGCTTTCACCTGTTTTTCCCTCGTATTTCACTGCTTCTCCTTGTTTTTTTTCTATATTTGCCACTCCCGCCTGCTGCCCGTTTCCTGCCTCCCGCCTATCCCCGCCCACCGTCTCCTAGTGCCCCTCACTCCTCCCAGGACCTACTTAATGGAGGCACAGCGCGACCCCATTGAGCAGGCCCCAGGCCCAGCTCTCTTGTGCTGCTGCATCACTCTGCTTCCTCCCCATTTTCCTGAATGCTTTCTCCTGCTTGTGCCTCATTTTTACTACTTTCTCCTTCCTTTCCCCGTTTTCTGATCGCTTTCTCCTGCTTTTGCCTCATTTTTCACTGCTATCTCCTTCCTCCCCTCCCCATTTTCTGAGTGCTTTCTCCTGCCTTTGCCTAATTTTTTACTGCTTTCTCCTTCCTTTTCTGCATTTTTCGGAGTGCTTTCGCCTGCTTTTTTCCTTGTTTTGACTGCTTTCTCCTTCCTCTCCCCTGTTTTCTTAGCACTTTCTCCTGCTTTTGCCAAATTTTTCACTGCTTTCTCCTTCCTCCCCCTTCATTTTCTGAGTGCCTACTCCTGCCTTTGCCTCATTTTTTACTGCTTTCTCTTTCCTTTCCCCCCATTTTCTGAGTGCTTTCTCCTGCTTTTGCCTCATTTTTCACTTCTTTCTCTTTCCTTTCCCCCGTTTTCTTAGTGCTTTTTCCTGTTTTTGTCTTGTTTTGTACTGCTGTCTTCTTCCTCTCCTCTGTTTTTCTAAGTGCTTTCTCTTGCTTTTACCTCATTTTTTACTGCTTTCTCCTTCCTCTCCTCCTTTTTTCAGAGTGCTTTTGCCTGCTTTTCCCTCGTATTTCACTGCTTCTACTTGATTTTTTCCTCATTTGCCACTCCTGCTTGCTACCCGTTTTCCTGCCTCCCGCCTATCCCCTCCCAACACCTCCCAGCACCCCTCACTCCTCCCAGGACCTACTTAACGGAGTCACAATGCAAGCCTATTGAGCAGGCCCCAGGTCCAGCTCTCCTGTGCTGCTGCACCGCTCGGCTTCCTCCCCATTTTTAGGTCGAGCCTCGAGTACCGCGCAAGCGCTGCTTAGAGGCGAAGACTTATTGTAGCGTAGTTTGAAAAGCAGTCCAAGAAACGCTAGTGCGTCGTGGCTGGCCTTTTGGGATGGTGCACGCGGCAAACATGTGTTTCCAATTATCGTGCCCAGACGCGGGCGCGATAAGTGGAAACACATGTCTGCCGCGCGTACTCATCCAAAGGCCAGCCACGACGCACGAGCGCTTCTTGGACTGCTTTGCAGGCTGCCGCGCCGCCGCCCCGCTCCCTGTCCCCCGATGCGCCCGTAGTTTCCGGCTTCGCTCCCCTTCTACAGAAACAAAGAACACCTCACTTGTTTACTTAAATCCGGGGCAGATCAATCAGCTATACTAAAGGCGGAACAGCCTCATCTCCTAAATAAAAATCGGAGACAGTACCCTAGTTTTTTCCAGCTGACGACACTAAACCAATTACGGCTACAATTCCCAGCATTGCTGATAAATGCTGAAAAAAATCACACCAGGTTGCAAGGAACCTCACGGCGTCAACCGACAATATGACTCTACATAGATAGCCACCAATTCGATGTAAATAGAACATAGCGGTACTTCGTCTATAATAGGTTCATAAACTACATGGTACATGATGACACCCCAGCCTGCTCAGCCCTTATCCCCACAAAGCACGCAAAGGCACCATTGTCAACCATCAACCCTGCAGCGCAAAGGACACAAGGCCATCCTACTTTCTTTTATTTTCAGCCCCTCTGCACACTTAGGCAATAAACCGAGCCCTCCAACACCATTCATGACAAACCTCCCTGTTCATTGTCTCAAATGTGAACTTTACCTCGCACCTTCCGGCGACAGACATCCCACATATTAATGCTCTAATTTGATTTCGAATCAACGTTAACATAAAACGAGCAGCTCCAGAATAAGAAAGCCCACGCATCCCCAAACAAACCTTGCATGCCCGGAAGAAGCCCCTTGATAGTAAACCGGAAGAGATAGTCCCGCTACTCCGGAACGCGTGGTACAGCCGCAAGTGAGCCGGCTGGCGCTGCTGGCTGGTTGATTCTCTCCACGAGTCGTTGTTGCCTAATGCCTAGCATACACGCAGGGCAAATGACCCTGGAGACGCAACCTCTAGCACGCGACAGGGAGACTCGCTTTTTGCATCCTAAAGAAAGTCAAGATCAGCGCAGCTGGGTCCCCATGCGTCCTGTCTCACTGCCTTTGAGTTAGGTTCTCCTTGTCATGCAGCGGAGGGAAACATACATGCCAACATTTTGGTAAACAAAAGTGGGAGATCTAAAAAATAATCGGGAGAATCTATTTCTCCTATTAACTTCTTTTACGGCCTGCATCGTGTCTATTGGCATGCATGGAACCTGCAAGTGGGCTGCTGCAGAATCGGATATCAGAAATTCAAATAACAGTTTTTTAGGTCTCGGCCTGCACCAGCGCAAGAGTTTTAGTAAGCGGGTTTTGGAAGTGCAAACACTGGCTTTCGGCTGGCGACCAGCTTGAGTTCACGATGGCGTGCACGCGCAGCTGGCATCTGGGTTTCCTATCTCTTCCTCATTTCCTCGTCATGGCTCATTAACTCTCTGGACTCTGATGTTTCAATCGCAGCAGCAGCTCACATTACCAACTGAGGGCCCTGGACTACAGTCACATGAAAAACAACAGCGATTAACATTGAAATGCAAGCTTTTTTTTGTCTAGTTAGAAATATTGCTTCGGTGGGTTGATTTCACCTTATATCGCTATTTGTTTTATATTGGGAGTCACAGCCTAATTACCAGTATTTTTGTCTCTCACTGTTATTTTTTAAATATTTATTCGCGCAAAGCACAAAGCTATATTTAAGGTTACTTTTTCCGCGTCACTTCTTCACTCTATTTAAACTCCACCCCCCCACTCTTAGTGTCTCTCTCCTTCTCTCTCTCTCCCCTCTCTAATTCTCTCTCTACTTAATTAACTCTCCCCTCTCTATCTTTTTTAGCCTTTCATTCTCTCTCACCCCTTTATCTGTTTCTCTTTCAAACTCCTTCATTCACTCTCTCTCCCCTTCTTTCTCTCTCTATCCCGCTCCACTCTTTATTCTATGTACACCCTTTCTCTCTCTTTCTCTCTCACCACCCTCTCTAATTGGGCATTATATCTTCACTCTATCTCTCACTCGGCAACACCACAGCATCACTCAGCGCAACCACAGCATCAATCAGAGCCAGCACAGCATCAATCAGAGCCAGCACAGCATCCCTCAGCACCAACACAACATCTCTCAACGCCATCACAGCATCACTCAGTGAAACCACAGCATCACTCAGCACAACCACAGCATCACTCAGCACAACCACAGCATCACTCAGCACAACCACAGCATTACTCAGCACAACCACAGCATCACTTAGCGCCACAACAGCATCACTCAGCGCCACCACAACATCACTCCGCGCCACCACAGCATCACTCAGCACCACCATAGCTTTACTCAGCGACACCACATCATCACTCAGGGCCAACACTGCATCACTCAGCACCACCACAGCATCGCTCAGCACCACCACAGCATCGCTCAGCGCCACCACAGCATCGCTCAGTGCCACCACAGCATCGCTCAGCGCCACCACAGCATCGCTCAGCGCCACCACAGCATCGCTCAGCGCCCCCACAGCATCGCTCAGCACCGCCACTGCATCGCTCAGCACCGCCACTGCATCGCTCAGCACCGCCACTGCATCGCTCAGCACCGCCACTGCATCGCTCAGCGCCACCACAGCTTCACTCAGCGCCGCCACAGCATCACTCAGCGCCGAAACAGCATCACTCAGCGCCAAGACAATATCACTCAGCGCCAAGACAATATCACTCAGCACCACCACAGCATCACTCAGCGCCAAGACAATATCACTCAGCACCACCACAGCATCACTCAGCACCACAGCAGTATCACTCAGCAACACCTGAGTATCATTCAGCATCACCTCAGCATCGTCTCCGCAACAGTCACCACCACCACCACTACCACCTCAGCATCACTCAGCACCACCTCAGCCTGCTCTCGGAATCTGGCATCTGTTGATTCTCCCCTAGCGTCTGGCCGCTGCTAGTGTTATAATACAGGTACTAGTTCCCAACCTTCACCCTCCGATTGTTTATGCCCCCTAAAAAAAAGCTTTAACAAACAACCATTGCCAGCATTGCAAGAACAAAAGAAAACTGAGGACATTTTTTATTGTAAATACTTTTTTAATATGGTCGTTCAGTTTTACATAATGCCTTCTTGGTCATATATAAAGTAACAAAAATGCTTCTGACACTTTTTTATTATAACTTTTCAGCATGCCGCACAGCAGCCACACTTCTCTACAGTACAGCTTGAAGACATTGGCAAAGTCAATAGCTCTGGCTAAACACTTATAAGGCCCCAAAGGCGAGACCTATTGGCTATGCCAATGCTTGTTCTGAATGCTTTCTCCTTCCTTTCCCCGTTTTCTGATCGTTTTCTCCTGCTTTTGCCTCATTTTTCACTGATTTCTCCTTCTTTTTCCCCGTTTGTCTGAGTGCTTTCTCCTGCTTTTGCCTTGTTGCTTTCTCCTTCCTTCCTTTCCCCTCATTTTTATGAGTGCTTTCTTCTTCTTTTGCCTCGTTTTTACTGCTTTCTTCTTCCTCGTCCCCATTTTTATGAGTACTTTCTCCTGATTTTGCATAATTTTTCATTGCTTTCCCCTTCCTTCACCCCATTTTGCTGAGTGCTTTCTCCTGCTTTTGCCTCGTTTTTCACTTTTTTCCCCTTCCTTCCCCCTGTTTTCCTGAGTGCTTTCTCCTGCTTTTGCCTCGTTTTTCACTGCTTGACTTTTTCCTCATTTGCTGTTCCTGCGTAGCCACACCAACCGACCTCCCAGTGCCCCTTCCTCTTCCAAGGACCTACTTAATGGAGGGCGCACTGCGACCACATTGAGCAGGTCCTAGGCCCAACTCTCCTGTGCTGCTGCGCCGCTCTGCTTCCTCCGCCATTTTGCTGAGTGCTTCTCCTGCCTCGTATTTACTGCTTTCTCCTTCCTTTTCCTAGTTTTTCTGAGTGCTTTCTCCTGCTTGTCCTTGTTTTTTTTATTGCTCTCTCCTTCCTTTCCTCCCGTTTTTCTGAGTGTTTTTTTCTTGTTTCTGCCTAGTTCTTCACTGCTTTTTCCTTCCTCTCCCCCTTTTTTCAGTGCTTTTGCCTTCTTTTCCCTCGTATTTCACTGCTTTTCCTTATTTTTTTCCCCCTCATTTGCCACTCTCGCCTGCTGCCTGTTTTCCTGCCTCCCGCCTATTCCCGCCCACCGCCTCCCAGCACCCCTCATTCCTCCCAGGACCTACTTAATGGAGGCACAGTGCAAGCCCACTGATCAGGCCCCAGGTCCAGCTCTCCTGTGCTGCTGCACCGCTCTGCTTCCTCTCCATTTTTCTGAATGTTTGCTTCTGATTGTGCCTCATTTTTACTACTCTCTCCTTCCTTTCCCCATTTTCTGATTGCTTTCTCCTGCTTTTGCCTCATTTTTCACTGCTTTCTCCTTCCGTTTCCCCCGTTTGTCTGAGTGCCTTCTCCTGCTTTTGCCTCATTGCTTTACCCTTCCTTTCCCCTCTTTTTAATGAGTGCTTTCTCCTTCTTTTGCCTCGTTTTTACTGCTTTCTTGCTCCTCTTCCCCATTTTCATGAGTGCTTTCTCCTGCTTTTGCCTAATTTTCATTGCTTTCTCCTTCCTTCCCCCATTTTGCTGAGTGATTTCTCCTGCTTTTGCCTAATTTTTCACTGTTTTCCCCTTCCTTCCCCCTGTTTTTCTGAGTGCTTTCTCCTGCTTTTGCCTCGTTTTTCACAGCTTGTGTTTTTCCTCATTTGCTGTTCCCGCCTAGCCCTGTCCACCGACCTCCCAGCGCCCCTTCCTCCTCCCAGGACCTACTTAATGGAGGCCGCAGTGCGACCACATTGAGCAGGTCCCAGACCCAACTCTTCCATGCTGCTGCACCACTCTGCTTCCTCCCCGTTTTGCTGAGTGCTTTCTCCTGCTTATTCTGCCTCGTATTTACTGCTTTCTCCTTCCTCTCCCCAGTTTTTCGGAGTGCTTTCTCCTGCTTGTCCTCATTTTTTTATTGCTCTCTCCTTCCTTTCCTCCCGTTTTTCTGAGTAGTTTTTCCTGCTTCTGCCTCGTTGTTTTCTTTCTCCTTCCTCTCCCCCGGTTTTCTGAGTGCTTTCTCTGGCTTCTCCCTGTTTTTTCCTCATTTGCTGCTCCCGCCTTGCCCCTGTTTTCCCCGTCTCCCGCCTAGCCTCACCCACTGCCTCCCAGTGTCCCTCCCCCTTCCAGGGCCTACTTAATGGAGGCCGCAGCATGACCCCATTGAGCAGGTCCCAGGCCCAGCTCGCCCGTGCTGCTGCACCACTCTGCTTCCTCCCCATTTTTCAGAATGTTTTCCCCTGCTATTGCCTCCTTTTCACTGCTTTCTCCTTCCATTCACGCCGTTTTTGTGAGTGCTTTCTGCTGCTTTTGTCTCATTTATACTGCTTTCTCCGCAAAGCAGTTAGCAACTCCAATGCCTTGAGACCCTCACGGGTGATTTGCTCGCTTTATAAATTGTGATTGATTGATTGGTTGAGATATTGTTTAACTAACAAAAGTCGATACAACATTGGATAGAGCCATTTGGGTTGGGCACTAATACGATCGGGGAGCACCAGGAACTATTGGAGGGTTCTATGATGTCATCTTGTAGCATAGATTCTACTTCTTTCTCTACAGCGTTCCTCCTGGCTTAAGGTATCCGGTAAGGGCGTACCCGCACCACCTGCTTTCCTTCGACTATTATGTCGTGGTTCATGAGACTAGTTCTCTGTGGTTCCCTGAGAAGACACTTGTGTGTTTTTAGAGGATCTCATGTAACTCACCCTGTTGTTTTTCAGAGATACGTGTTCCTATCCTCATTTCACTTATCTTGGTGGCCGAGGCCCTTAATGGAAAATTAATTTCTAAGGGTTGAGAATCAGTGACTAACAGTGATCAAGCTTCAGGGGTGTTTGACTCTTCCCACTTCTTCACGATATTAATATGGAAGATCTGTTCCCCATGTTTTCTATTGGCTACTGCAACCGCATAGGTAACTGATGGGACCTGACTTAATACTGTGAAGGGTACCTGAGATTTGGCCAATAGCTTGGTGTTGAAAGAGGCTAGTAGTATCAATACCTCCCCCCATCCCGGTTTGAGTTCAGTGGGCCTTCAGGTCTTTGACAACGGACACTTGACGCACAGAATTTATGAATATCAGAGTAGACCCCAGGCCAATAAAACCTCTCAGTCGATATTCTTCAATCTTTTCCCTCCCACTATGTCCACCCCCCAACCTGACAGTGGGCAAGAATTCAAAACCTGTCCCCTAAATGTTAAGGGTACCAACAGCTTTTTGGCCTGAGACATGTTTAAAGGGCTACTTGGGTGGGTGGCACAATCAGTGTTGCAGGCCCACTAATAGCATTTAAGTCACAGGCCCTGAGGACAGGTAGTGCACTCTAGTAGGGGCTAACAGATAAATTAAATATCCCAATTGAGAATAGGCCAATGTTATCATGTTTAGGGGGGAAGCACATGCACTTCAGCACTGATCGGCAGTGGCAAAGTGCTCAGAATCCTAAGCCAGCAAAAAGACCTCTGCATCCTCTTCCTTAGGATCACCAAGTGTGAACAGGAATGCAGGATGTGAGTCTCTATCTCTCTCTGTCAAGCTCGGCAATACTCCCGCATGCCAGTACGGTCCATGAATTTCCCTGCAGCTTCTTCTCATTGTTTCGTTTATAGCTCTCGGTCTCCCACTGCTTTTCTTCTCCATAGTCTTGGCGTCCTGCCTCCTTTCTTAGAACTTCATCTTCGCTTTTATTGCCTGATGGGGCGGGGCCTCACGTGGCTGAGGTAGAAGGCGTTCATCATGGAACACTTGGCTTTTTGCTCGCCGACCCTTCCACACCCTTATTCCCAACAAAAGGGACCCTTAAAGGGACTTTACTAATTCGTCTCACATCCTGCACCCCCAACTAAAGGACTGATGTTACAGTTAAAGGTAGCCATTTTTAAGTGTATCATAAGAAGTTTCATTCGCTTGTTCGCATCACGTGATGTGAAAAGGAGTATGAGCGTGCGGCTTCCGGCACCACTTGAAGTGCCAACCACGGAATAGATAGGCCTAAACTATTTTCAGATCGATGTTCGAAACTGGTTATGAAATTCACTACCCCATGAAAGGAATATCGCATGGATGTGGTTGGATGTTTATAGATTGATATTAAAGGATACTAGGAGAGTCGTGGTTTTTGGCTTAGCTAAATTCCTGATGGCCTTATGGATTAGACGCTCGAAGTGCAATGTGCAATTTATTTAGCTTACTGGTTTTATGGATTTATGTGTTCCTTTCCCTCTTTTTAGTATTGATTTCTTAAATATTTATCTATTTGAAATTAATTGAATTGTCTATTATATGTATTTTTATGTATATATGGGATTATATGGTTTTTAATAGACCATTAATCTACAAAGTTAAGCTGTACCCTCTTGTTATTCGATCTTCTGCCCTTTTGATCTCAGGAAGGCAACTTTGCTATTTTAAATTGTTTCTAATGTTTGTTGTGTTTGTATGTATGTTTGGAATTGCACCTTACAAGATATCTGTGATCGAAAATAAAGTTATGATGATGATATTAAAAGATTAGATTGCCGAATAGAATGAGCCCTGAAGAAGTCCATTTAAGTGGACAAAATGCTTTGGCTGTTTTTGCTTTAACATTTGACGTTCAGTTTTTTAACCCCTTCGCTGCTAGGCCTCCCCCTGTGCTAAGCCTTTTTTTGGCTATTTGGGGTACTTTGCGCTTAGGCCCCTGTAACTTTTTGATCACATAAGGTATCCACGCCAAATTTAAGTCCTTTTCTTCCAACATCATGGGGATTTTAAAGGTATTATAGAAAATAGAGAGGGACCCTTATACCAAAGGAATAGGGTACTAAACAATCATGTCAACAGAAAGTGTTTCCTTTGGAAAGAATACTATGATAGTGCTATTAACTATATAGCCTATGGTATTATGACTAGATTCCTTACTATGAAGCTCACTCGCGAACATTCAGCCAATTCACACACTGAGAGAGAACAGTATAATTTCACACCCTAAGCCCCTTTCTAGCAAGTCAAAAGAAATTTATATAAAAAGAATTTGTATAAAAAGACAATTTATTTCTCTGCTGTCTTTTCTCCAAACAATTTCATCAACAGCTTGACAAAATGACAGTATACAATATATAAATCACAGTATCATCAAAATACAAGAAGCATGAATACAAATTATCATTAAAAACAATTCATATAAAAACCAAGGAGAGTACACATAAAAGACAAAAGACTATGTCATAGAATGGCCACATCCGTGATTGTTTCGTTTAAAGGAAGGGACCCGATACTCTACAGAAAATAAGCATTCAATGGTCCCAGTTCCCTCACAGATTATGTCCTGTAGTGAAGCGTTGACGCGTTTCGATGGTTTCTTTATATAGCCATCTTTTTCAAGACCGAGTCATAGTAATCTCACACACAATAGATAAAAACCTGGAACAATTCGAACCACCTTTTATTGTGGTCAAGACACACACACGGCGTATCTAAAATAAAAAGAGGTCTGATAGATTCCTAAGGGCATCCGCCTCTTCCTGTTCTGTTGCAATTTAATAGGTAGAATGTAGAAAATTCTGGATCATAAAAACAAATTGTTGCCCTTTAATTATGGCACGTATTAATAAAATATCATTCGTCAATATCGATATCCTTGATCAGGAGGTAAAATTACAGGATCTTGAAGAATATTGTTATTTTTTCCAGCGGAGGACAGATATCCAAAAAAGAGGTTACTGTTATGAATGCACCTTATTGGTCGCTGATAGCCCCAACATAGATCCCTTTTATAATTAGGGTTTTTGTGAAGATCGGCTGTCCTTCTGTCTTGCTCCGCTTACGATCCAAGATCCTGTAATTTTACCTCCTGATCAAGGATATCGACATTGACGAATTATATTTTATTAATACGTGCCATAATTAAAGGGCAACAATTTGTTTTTATGATCCAGAATTTTCTACATACTACCTATTAAATTGCAACAGGACAGGAAGAGGCGGATGCCCTTAGGAATCTATCAGACCTCTTTTTATTTTAGATACCTCGTGTGTGTGTCTTGACCACAATAAAAGGTGGTTCGAATTGTTCCAGGTTTTTATCTATTGTGTGTGAGAGTACTATGACTCGGTCTTGAAAAAGATGGCTATATAAAGAAACCATCGAAACGCGTCGACGCTTCACTACAGGACATAATCTGTGAGGGAACTGGGACCATTGAATGCTTATTTTCTGTAGAGTATCGGATCCCTTCCTTTAAATGAAACAATCACGGATGTGGCCATTCTATGACATAGTCTTTTGTCTTTTATGTGTACTCTCCTTGGTTTTTATATGAATTGTTTTTAATGATAATTTGTACTCATGCTTCTTGTTTTTTGATGATACTGTGATTTATATATTGTATACTGTCATTTTGTCAAGCTGTTGATGAAATTGTTTGGAGAAAAGACAGCAGAGAAATAAATTGTCTTTTTATACAAATTCTTTTTATATAAATTTCTTTTGACTTGCTAGAAAGGGGCTTAGGGTGTGAAATTATACTGTTCTCTCTCAGTGTGTGAATTGGCTGAATGTTCGCGAGTGAGCTTCATAGTAAGGAAGCTAGTCATAATACCATAGGCTATATAGTTAATAGCACTATCATAGCATTCTTTCCAAAGGAAACACTTTCTGTTGACATGATTTTAAAGGTACCCAGGGTTTGTGAATTCCCCTGGAGGGGACCCAGAAATTAGCCAAAATACAGCAAATCTCTCTTTTTTTTGGGGGGGGGGAGAGGGCTACAGATGAAAGCATCTGTTTTTTTCCCTGCAAATGGTATCAACAAAGGGTTGGTGGTGCTGAAATCACCAACTTCCCAGCTTTCAGGGACTGATGGACTTTTGTCAGAAAACTAACATTTTTACACAGTTTTGGCATTTTACTGGGATACAACCTATTTTTGCTATTTTTTGTGCTTGCAACCTTCTTCCAGTTAATGGTAAAAATGGGTATAAAAGCAATGATGGATCCTGGAACGCTGTACATTTCTGAAAAATAGACAAAATTCTAAATTCAGCAAGGGGCCATTTGTGTAGATCCTTCAAGGTTTTCTTATAGAAACTAACAGTTGAAAATAGGAAATATTGAAAATGAGTTAAAAAAAAACAACAGCCATTTGTGCCGTTTTCACCTGTAACTTCTTCTAAGTATGACAGATTTTTTAAAGCAATATACCGCTACATCCGCTGGACCCTTCTGGTTGTGGGGATATATAGGACTTGTAGGTTCACCAAGAACCCGAGGAACGCAGAGCCAATAACTGAGCAGTGGCTTGCAATGGTTTTTTATTATGTACCGGGTATATAGCAATTCATTTGGGAAAATATAAACAGGGAAAAATCGGTATGAAAGATACCTATGTATTTCTGAAATGGGAACAAAATATAGAGTTTAGAAACTGTAGCTATTTGCACAACTCCGAAATTGTGGGTACCCATACCAGCATGTGAATTATAGGACATTTTTCAAAGTGACTTCTTTTTTACACATTGTCTTACATTTGGAAGGCAGAAATGCATTGAAAGTCAATAGGTAATAACAGTTGCTCTACAATTCAGTGTTCCCCTAAGTCTCCCGAGAAAAATGGTACCTCACTTGTATGGGTAGGCCTAGTGCCCACAACAGGAAACGGCCCAAAACGCAACATGGACACACCACATTTTCACAGTGAAAACTGACCCTTTTTTTGCAAAGTGCCTAGCTGTAGATTTTGAACCCTAGCTCTGCCGGCACCTAGGGAAACCTAGCAAACCTATACATTTTTTAAAACTAGACACCCAGGGGAATCCAGGATGGGGTGACTTGTCTGGCTCGCACCACATTTAGAACGTTGGTATTTCTCTGCTCTTAAAGCTCTGTGTGCATGCAGCCTGTCACCAATACATGTCTGGGGAGCATGACAGTTTGACTTTGTGCATTACCTTTAGACAGCCACAAGCAAAGAAAGGTTAGGTGTGTCTGAGTGCCCATCTGCATCTGATGGCTCCTCCTGGGCAGGATGGGAGGGAGGAGCTGACACTTTCACCTGAAAAAGCAGTGTCCTGTCTCCACCCAAAAGGGTTGCTACACCCCCTGGACTGAGTCTGGAGCCAGGGCTAGGAGGAAAGGACCTCTGTGCACTTCAAAGACCCTTCTTTGAAATCACCCACACTTCATAGACACAACTGACCATACTGGGTCTCTGACCCCACCAAATCAGACACTTCTGGACCTGTAAAAAAAACTCTACCAGGAAGAAGGACTGCTCTGCTGCTACAAGGATTGTCACTCTGTTGGAGTGCTGCTCTGGAAGAACTACTTTTCTGCTGTGCTGCCCTACTGCCTGGTACCCTCTGGCCCTGCGGAGGAAGAACTGATCCCAGAGTGGTCTCCAAGGGCTTGGTAGCTTGCCTTTTCTTTCTGAGACTCAGCAATATCAAAGTCTCACCACCTGCTCCTGTCCCGTGTCCATTGGAAGTGGACCCAAGTGCTTGTTCAGTCGAACCGACGCATCTCTTGTCTGCATGTAGCAGAGCCGATGCTGTTACAGGAGCAGAATCGGCGCATTGCAATCAGAACCAGCGCATCGCCTTAAAGAACCAGCACATCGGAACCAACACATCGCTGCTGCTGCAGTGTGGGAGGATCGACGCATCCCCTCAGCTGCGGTAAGAAACCCGGCACATTGTTTACAGAACGAACGCCTATCGGGTCATCGTCTTTGTAACCGGCGCATCGCCACCACTGCATGAAGAAAATCAATGCATCACCTCAACTGCGGGATCAACACTGATGCTTCACTCGGCTGCACCCTCCATCTCACTGTTGAGACCAGGACCAAGGTACTTTGTTCAGTGGGTCTTGCGTGGGTCCTGGACCCGGCCCATGCTCCATCACTGTCAACCTGAGCTCTTGACTTTGCCCCGGTCCAGCGCAACCTGATAACCCCGATAGGCACTTATTGCTTCTAAGCACTATTTTTACATTTAATGTTTAAAAATTCATATCTCTACTTATTGTATTTCTGTCATTTTGGTCATGTCTTATTCATAAAAATTATATCTATTATTCTAAATTGGTGTGGAGACTTTTTGTGATATTTTTACTGTTTGAAGTGTTGCAAAAATACTTTACACATTGCCTCTTAAGTTTAGCCTGCCTGCTCTGTGCCAAGTAACCAGAGGGTGAGCACGGGTTAATTTATGGTGTGTATCTGACTTACCCTGTCTAGGACTGTGGTTCCTGCTTGGACAGGGTGCATACCTCTGCCAACTGGAAACCCAATTTCCCAACAGTGTAAATGAACAAAAATACAATAAGAGCAATTCTAGAACAGAGTGAAAATAGTATGCTACTTCTTATGATACAACAGAAAAGCTAGGCAGCGGACCATAGATTGCAGCACCTATCCCATGTTCCAATAATAACCAATAGTGATCAATCAATTTAATTCATGTCAGCTTGCATTCACTATAGGCACCTGCTGCTAAGATGCAACCTTTTGGTCAAAGAAACACACTAATACAAAAGGGATGCACTGCAGTAAATATTTTTACAAGAAAAAAGTTCCATTACATTCCAAGATTTTCTATTACTTCACTCTATTTCCTTTGTTTAACCCTTTGGGTGCGCATGACGGAATGGTTCCGTCATGAGCACCAGTGCTCCTGTGCTCATGACGGAACCATTCCGTCATGATACAGGCTCAGAAAATCCCTCTGCTGCAGACAGCAGAGGGATTTCCTTTTAGGTCGAGCCTCGAGTAGCGCGCAAGCGCTGCTAGGCGAAGACTTTAAGTAAGGGGTTTCAGAAGCTGTCCAAACGCTCGTGCGTCGTGGCTGGCCTTTTCGGGCGGTTACGCGCGGCGCAGACATGTGTTTCCCATTATCGTGCCCAGACGCGGGCGCGATAATTGGAAACACATGCCGGGAAAAGGCCATGACGCACGAGCGTCTGGTCAGCTGAGCAGGCTGCCGCGCTCGCTCGCCCTCGCCCCCGCTCCTCTCTTTTTTTTTTTTTTTCCCAAAACGCTGTAATGTAGACATTTCGTGAGACTGAATCAGTGACGAAGACTACAACTCCCACAATTGAAGAGGCAGTTAAATGAATGTTCATGACTGGAATTCAGTAAGCATTCAAAACGAGCGCCACTCGTAATGGTAAGCACGAGACCTGTGCAGCACAGAGGAACCCGTGAATCTGCCGAGCTTTCGAGGAGCTCTATGTGCTCTGGAACTCCTGGAGCCATCAAGGGGACTGTAAACAAAGAAATTGGAGAGCACGTGACAAGTAAGCAGTGGCTAAAGAGTTACAAGTGAGATGCAATTAAGAACTTTAAACACCGGTTAGAAGCCGGGAATGCTTCAGGGAGCTATACACGTGAATTGGGAGAGTTGCGCAAGCGGTGGAGCTCGAAGCCGAGTAACGCTAACGAACTTGTTGCAACCCTAGGTACATAGGCATGGAGCCGTAGCGAAGATGTGCCCGGGAGCGTGTAATCAGCGCGTGGCGCATTGGACACGTGTAGGAACTCAGCTTAAATGCACACATACAACTTACAGTACCACCTGGCACCTGCACACTCATCCATACGTGCGCATACACATCCTTGAATGTTAATCTGTACCTTTGCGCTTTCGTCCGTGTACTGTACACCATTAAGCACATGTTGTGCACACTTGCCCACTTATTTACAATTGTGTATATGCTTTATGTTCCGTATACGCCTGCTGATCCGTACCTGCGACATTTCTTATTTTGTGCTTTGTAAATTTCCTAAAATAATATTAACACGGTCACGCAGCTAATTGACGTGCACGATCCGGGCACGCAGGCAGTACACTACGGGATATACATTGGACAGCGAGGGTTCGAAAGGAATGCACATCCCCTTAAGTAGACGCCTGTGTGCGTGCACGCGCACGTTATTTCATGCCCGCAGAGATCACCCAGTGCCAAGTTTTAGAACAGGTTGGCAGTCTATGTGTCCGGCGCTGTGCCAGTGGAGGAAATTGATTCACCCAGTGCTGCCATAGGAACCGGCACCGCTCCGGGAGAAGTGAGTGAGTTGTGAATGTCTAGAACTGTGAGTCAGTCCAGGCCATGGCTAACTCCTGCCGAGATGTCTAGTGCAGTGATGTGACAATTTGACTGCGGTAGGGTCTCTGGAGGGATGTCGCTTCGGACTGCAGGTTGTGATGTGGCAATCTGATATCTGGACCCTGGATTGAGGTCGGTCTGACGTCTGGGGGTTGTTGGTACGTCACAGTCTGGGCTCAGGTTTTTGTACAGATGTCACAGTCTGATCGCAAGTACATGGACCGATCATGGGATTTGACTAGAGCAGTCTGGAGTGATGTCACGTTTCCCATGTGCAGTCCCCATTTGTTAGCTGTTCCTAGCGACGTCATAGCCTGGCAACTGGTTCCTAGACCAGTCTAGCTTATGATTCTTTTCAATTTTGCTACTATTTGAACCCACTTTGTAAAAGTTTGCAAGTCAGATTCTAACATGTTACATAGTGATTGTGCATGCAGTGCACATCTGTATTTACACTCATTAGCTCTTTAAAGCCAGACTCTATTTATTGGCTTTGCCAATGCTTCGTTTGAGATGTTGATCCCCAAATTGGCCGATGTGTTGCCAGCAAAGACCCAAAAACCACGAATGACGTGAATTACCACACGCATTATGCAATGACCCCCAAGGACAGCGCAGGCGTGACTTCTGGCAGTCGCTGCAACCTATATTACTTTGGTAGAGGATCTGATGAATTGGAAGGTGACAACTCGCATTGAAGCCTGAGTTGCCATGTCAACTTTTAAGTCACTTTACAACATTCACATCCACAGCTCTGTTCGCCTTCCAGGAACTGCAAAGTGAAGTCAGCACCTTTCAATATCAGCACAGCAGCAGCTGAGTCAGAATGACGCTCGCTTCAAGGAAGTCTGAGCACATTTCCTTTTCCGGGGACTCTGTGAGGAAACAGAAGTACCAGTGTTTCTTCAGTACTCCTAGTCAGAGCGCTATCCCAGGTTCTGCCCATCCTCTAATGTGGCACAGCAGCTGTAAAGACTCGCCCAGAATGTAAACCAGCATCCGCCATTTTGGTTTTCCATCTCTGTGGCCGGCACGGTCTCCTCCTGCCTCATCGTCTGTACTGCCACGCATAACTGTGAGCCGCAGATCGCCTCTATGTATGTCTCTACATATGCAAGTAACCCCGTGGTGAGTCTCTCTACTCCTCCACAAACACGTGCCTCAGAGCAGAAGACTCCAGTTCCACTCCACAGGAAGTCTGTCTCGCACTCCAGTTCTGGCACCACAACTGACATTCTCACTAGAGAATGTGTATACTAGTCGTATTTTTGGCTTCTCTATCTTTTCTGAACTCTCTTCTGGGGCAGAGTTTGTCGAGCTTTAGAAGACGAATGTTGAATTAAGCACAGTTGCACTTGAGTGTTTGTGTTGCCGACAAACACCTCTCACCTGTTGTGTGTATTCCAGCTGTGCTGCTGTCACCAATTACCTCTGTAAAATGGTGGAAAGCGTGTATACATGCTGTATGTGCTAGCATTGCTTATTTATGTGCTGCCACTATAGGGCTGACTCTTAGTACGTTCGCTGTAAAGGTCTTTGAAACCAGGTTCGGTTAAGTTCATGGAATATAAGGGAATAAATGTCGCCAATTTGAACGAACGGCGTGGGTGGCTCTAACCCTGATGGTTTCTCTGGTCTGAAACATGCGCATGCGCAGCCTGCTCCTTGCCACTGCATTCACTTCGCTCCACTGTGTACTTGTTTGACCTGCTCCTCCTTCACATTGAAAACCCCGAAAAGCATAAGACTACCCTAGTGCCTTTTGGTGCTACATGTTGTTTCTCATTTTGGGTCAGTGCACTGTACATTTTAGGGAGGACAGTGACTAGGCCTTGTTTTTTCTTTTTTACTAGCCTTCATTTACGGAGAAATACGAGGCTGTGCCCTGTTTCCCTGTATTCCCTACTTTACCTCTGGGTAAGGGCTTCCTTCTGCATATTCACATTTCCTATGATGTTTATACGGGTCATCTTTTGGAGTGTCTCCTGGGTATTTATTATATGCTCGGTTGATAGATTACCTCAACAGAACAAGCATTGGCATAGCCAATAGGTCTGCCCTTGGGACCTTATAAGTGTTTAGCCATGCAACAGTTGATGTTGTTGCACCAAGGATATTGTGCTGCATAACTAAATACTTATAAGATCCCAAAAGCGAGACCTATTGGCTATGCCAATGCTTGTTTTTTTTTGCCTTGGGAAGTGGGGAAGAGCTTCCCCAACCTCCCGAGGCCTGTTTTTGGTTTTCCTTGAAATGACGATCGCGCGCATGGCGCGCAATCGTCATTCCAACAAAAACGAAACTGAAACTTAGTTTCAGTTTCACAGTTTCGTGCTTATGGGGCTATCTCAGCCCCCCGAGCACAGAAACACATGGGAGAGGTATCATTGGAAAGGGGAGAATCTCCCCTTTCCAATGGCACCCTTCCCTAGTGGATCCCTGCTTGAGGATCACCTCAGGAGAGCGATCCCCAAGCAGGGATCCATCCACTAGCACCAGGGAGGGGGAGCGGCCCCTTGGGCAAGGGCCTTTGCTCCCCCCATAACTTTTTGGCACAGACAGTCTTCCTACCCCCCCTGGGGAGCAGATGTGGGAAGTAGCCTAGACGTCAGGGATTACTTTTCTATAGGCCAGGGGTGGCGGCTGCCCAGAATGGGCATCCCAGTGCCCCAACCCTACCCCCCCCAAAGAAGGCAAAAGACTTTCTGCCCCCCCAAGAGGCATATGGGGGTAATAGCCCCTGATCTGCCCCCCGGGGGGGCAGAAGGCTCCCAGGCACCAGGGTTTTTTGTTTTTTTTATACGTAGGGGTGGGGGCTGCCCAGAATGGGCATGCCAATGCCCCCACCCCAAACAAAAAAAATGGTACAGTCTTTCTGCCCCCCCTGGGAGGCAGATGGGGCAATAGCCCCTGACCTGCCCGGCCCACCAGGCAGCAGGGATTTTTTTTTAAATATATGTAGGGGTCGGGGCTGCCCAGAATGGGCATGTTAATGCCCCCACCCCAAAGAAAATTGCCACAGACTTTCTGCCCCCCCCGGGAGGCAGATAAGGGCAAAAGCCCCTTATCTGCCTCCCGGGGGGGGGGCAGAAAGCCCAATAGGCATCAGGGAATATTTTTTTTTTAATTCAGGGTTGTGGGCTGCCCAGAATGGGCATGCCAATGCCCCCACCACACCCCAGAAAATGCCACAGTCTTTCTGCCAACCCAGGAGACAGATGGGGCAGTAAACCCCTGATCTGCACCCCCAGGGGGCGGCAGAGAGCCCACTAGGCGCCAGCGATTACGCTGGCTTTTTTTATGCGTGGGGGCTGCCCAGAATGGGCATACCAATACCCCCACCCCAAACAAATAGCCACAGTCTTTCTGCCACCGTTGGGGGCATATTGGGGCAAACCCCCCACCCTTGATTCCTCCCCAGGGCGGCAGAAAGCCCACTAGGCACGGACTTGTTTTTAGCAATGTGCCTACCTGTGGATTTTGGGCCCTAGCTCAGCCGGCACATAGGGAAACCTAGCAAACCTGTACATTTTTGAAAACTAGACACCAAGGGGAATCCTGGATGGGGTGACTTGTGTGTCTCTCACCAGGTTCTGTTACCCAGAATCCCTTACAAACCTCAAAACGATTTATCATTACAATTCCAATGATATAAAACATGACAGGGCTACTCCTTCTCAATCAGAAATTACAGCTTAAAAGTGTAATATAGAACTCCAAATGTTAACCTAAGAGTGGAGTGGCCCTCAGGGTACTGAAATACAAATTGGGGTGTTTTTCACTACCAGGACATGCAAAACCTAAAGTACATGTCCTGCTGTTATATCCCGCATAGAGGCCCTAATGTAGACCCGTTCGTACATGCCCTAAAATGGACGTATTCATATTTACCCTAATATGGTCATATTCGTACTTGCCTTATTATGGTCATAGCCGCATATGCCCAATTATAGTCATAACTGTACATGTCCTATTATAGTCATGATTCCTTATATAGGCATGATCTTTCACCTACATTGGTCCGAGCTAGTACACAACGAGCTCTGAGGGCTGAACGTTATCTATCCTGTGGTTTTGAATACAGCAGGGTTTTTCCCAAACACAGGCCCACACTGTACTCATCAATTATGCATGGCTCTCTAGGAATACAACACTTGCATAATATGTATGTACAAAGTTCACCCCTGACGTCTTCCTCATGTCCAATACAAACCATACTGAGGACCGAGACTCTTTAGGGTATAAATACACCACATCTTGCCCCGGTAAGACAGAGGGAACCGAGACTGCCATGCTGACACGCTGACCAGAGACGCTGAGGCTCCTGCATGCAGTCGCTCCAGCTGACAGCGGTCTGACACAGCCCTGACGGGGTGTCCAACTCGAGACCAGGACGGGGTCCCACACTCTCTCTATTCAGGTATGGGGGTTTGACTAAATCCTAGAGGGATTCTTGGCTCTTAGGCTTTAGACCTACACACATATGCTAGGTACACTCAGGTACATCTAGATAGGCATCGTAGGAGTACGCGCACTTTTCATAATGCTTTTATATTCATGTATGTATTTATGATTATTGCAATATGGTAGAACTGTTCTATCCCTTTGTTTTTATCGTACTGCTGATAATATATCTCTGCTATTGTCTGCTGGTTACCGCAGCACATATATTTTACACTAGAATAACAACTGTTCAATAAATACTTATTGAAACGCCCGAATGTTTATTCTGTGTAACTCTCTGAGACAAACCGAATAAGTGAGCACGAGTGACTGAGCGAAAGGTAGTACATTGTTTCCACGATTTTGAGGGAATCAGGGTCGTCATGTTCTAAGGTTGCCAGAAACTAATCTCTCCCCGATAAGAGGAGACACTAGTGGCACTGCGAGCTAGCTAATGCAAACCAGGCTAACATATACGGTGGGGGTGCTCGGAGTCAGTCTGCCACCAAGCCCGCAGTATATGTTAGCCAAACGTGCAGGTCCTGCGGGGGTACTATAGGAACTACACGACATGGCGCCGCCAACGTTGGTTGGGTACTTATTTAACAGTAGAATCTGAGTAGTTCAGTCGTGCTATTCTCAGAGAACCTACTCACAAAACCCCAGAGACGTCTGGAGTGGGTGGGCACAAACTCCGCCGCAGCTGAGTAGTATTAGAATACTATTTATTGGCTGTTGGTTATTCAAGCTTGAAGGATATTTAGTTCCTACAATTGTGCATTAACACCTTATCTTAAAAATTCTTTAAACACCCTTCTTCCAATTAAAAAATGCTGGAAGAAGCAGACGTAGCAAGGAGAGTTGAAACAGACCTCTTCGGTTTAGGAGAAGAAGAACCTGACGATGCAATACAAATTGCACCAAATTACAGAAGGGCAGTCACCATAAAACTTCTAGAACATGGCTTAAGAGCCAGGGGTGGTAAAGTAATTTTTGTGATTGAGGCACACGAATCCAATAAAACAGAGGTGTTCTATTCATGGGTTACATTCCCAGCAGCAAATCCAGTTACAGATGTATTTCACTACTACCTAGAAGGTGAAACACCAGCGGACTATACTCCTTTTGAAGAGTTAGAGGTTCCGCTCACATACCAGGAGCATAATTACTGGTTTAAAGGCGCCCTACCCCACGTACATGGAAGAGCAAGATTAGGCCAGCTCGGAGGAGCAGGAGCCACATTGCCCATATTAGCGGCATACACACCACATCCTGATATTGGCACAATGCCACAGCCAGTCTTACTCGTACAACACAGAGATTTAATTAAAATCTACAGAAACCTCACACAATTTGTGATGAGGACTTTAACAGTTCAACCTGCACCAGCTGCAGCACAAGATACTCCAGTCCAGAGTACAGTTAATAAAATTACTCCACAAACATTACACGCGGTAATGGGCAAAACGCCAGCAAAATGCGAACAAATCCCATTCTGGATAGCTCAGAAAATAACTCAGCTTGAAGCAGTATTCCCGAATACTACCACCAGTGATAAACACAGAATTCTAACAATCTGCTT
This sequence comes from Calotriton arnoldi, assembly GCA_963921515.1. Classification (NCBI taxonomy): domain Eukaryota; kingdom Metazoa; phylum Chordata; class Amphibia; order Caudata; family Salamandridae; genus Calotriton; species Calotriton arnoldi. The sequence continues at coordinate 172,528 of CAWUFW010001599.1, read as the reverse complement.
GCCCATGGGGATCACACCACAACTAGAGGATTGCACCTCTTGGGGTTCAGTCTTTGCTGCCATATGTACCAAAACACATGGTATCCCGTCAATAGCAGTAGTACCTGAAGTATTGAGACAGATACAAAATGAATACGGAGCAGAACCTGCCCTTAACTTGGGGATGAAGTTGCTAAACAACTTTGAACAGGTCTCCGCCATAATACTAGCTAACATTAAGGGGGAAGCAGCTTCAGTGGCGATCCGCCAACGCCTAAGGGAGTTCAGTCCAGTAGATCAACAACACGAACTACCCAAAATAATTGAAACTTCATATGCAGAACTAGGCAGAGACAGTCTAGGTGGGAAAGCATTAAAACCACAACTGGTGGGCAGTCCTGAAAAGGACAGTACAAAGCAGACGCCTACTTCTTCTAAAAAGAAGTGGGATAATAAAAAACAACAAAAGTCTAAAGACAGCAGATCTCAATCCAGAGGTAGGTCTCCTCAACAGGAGCCCTCTGAAAGGAGGTATAACCTCAGAAATAGGGATAATATTAAAAACCTGACAGGTATCAGGATACTGATACACGTTCCTCTCGTTCCTTTCAGGGTTCGTCAAGAAACTCCGAGAGGGAAGGACGGTCAGAACACATACAAGAGGAGCGTACAAAGTCCAGAGACACGCAACGCGCTGCGGACTACGCACCTAAAAAGAGGATAAACAAAAACAGAAACCTCAGTTCAAAAAGAAGAAGGTAGCAGGTCTCAAGATCAGACATGCCCAGAATTCTGAGGACACAGCTTCTGAACGGGGAATGGGCTCTGACGATGCTAGACAGCACGGCAGAAGTAACAATAGCTCGCCAGAACCTGAAGGAATTTCTGGTGACAGCGGAGTTGAGTGAGTATATCACGGTGGAAACACCTGATACTCGGGTAAGCGTCCCACATAAGTTACATGAGATAACACTCCGGATGGAGGGGGACAAGCCCAGGAAAGTTAAAGGTCTATTTTGGGAGAATTTGTCATCTGGGTATGACATCCTATTAGCAGAGCAAGACTGGCCGCCAGCATTCGTCATGGAGTGCCCTAGGGGAGAAACTGTAATTTTTCCAGACTTTTTCGACCTCGTTCCCATACATCTTAAACATGCATATGCGCAGGAGTGGGCGGTTGCCCTAGCTCCAGCATTGTACAAAAATCATTCTGGTTGGGATGAGGATTCAACCCACCACGTGATCCCGTTAAAAGTTTCCCCAAATGCTCAACGGCAATACCCTATAAAGCAGGAAGCTGAAAGACAAGTCAGGGAGATCCTAGATCAACTTGAATACCAGGGGGTGATAGAAAATTGCACTTCACCTATGAACAATCCTTTGTTCCCCGTAGCCAAACCTGACAACACATATCGTCTAGTTTTAGATTACAGACATTTAAACACTTGTACAAAGACATTTCAGTTCAAAATGCACACAGTGCCGCATTAATGGATAACATTGCGCGACAAAAATACAAAACAACACTTGATATCGCAAATGGATTTTTCTGCCAAAATATAGCGCCTGAAAGCAGGTATCTGACCGCATTCAGTGCGTTAGGGTCACAATGGCAATTTTGTCGACTCCCCCAAGGGTATAAGAATAGCCCGGGGTTGTTTTCAGCAAGGGTAACAGAGTTACTCCAAAATTTGGATTAAGAAGCATTGTCCTACGTAGATGATATTTATCTGACGGACGATGACTTACCGAGGCACTTGACCAGGGTGAGCACCATTATTATGGGATTCGCCTCTGAGGGCCACAAATTTAACTTTAAAAAAATCAAAGATTGCCCACCTCAGTGTCCTGTTTTTAGGATATGAGTTGTCAAGTGAGGGAAAAAGCCTAGCAGCTAACTTTTTAGAAAAGTGTGCGCTGCTCCAACCTCCAAAATCATTAAAGAATTTACAATCAATTCTGGGATTCCTAAATTTTGGATTACGCAGAAAGAGTAAAACCTTTCTACGATTTAATAAAACCTGATTTTTCAGTCAGACAGTGGACACAGGAACATACAAATATCCTGCGTTCCCTACAGGAAGACATGGTAGCTTCAAAACATTTACCGACACGCGTAAACGCACAGAACTTAGTGATCCGAGTAATAGCGGGTCAATGCGGGTACACTTATTTAACTTTTAATGAAGGTGAAACTGTACCAATCGCATAAAAATCACACATGTATATAAACGCAGAGATGCGTTTCACTTCAACAGAGAAAATCCTGACAGCAGTGCAGACCGCTGTAGCAAGAGAAAGAGCTCTGGCTCAGGGTAAACGCATAATTGTCGTGACCCCAGTACCGGCTTTAGAAGCTGTTACAAAAGCAAGCATTCCAAATGCTAAAGCCTTACATCCAAGATGGATACAATGGGCTAATTCTCTTACTGCAACGGATGTTGAATACAGATTTGATCCAAGTTTAAAAACACAAGCATTCCTGCAATACGAACAAGAATATCCTCTACCAAATTAAATGTTGCCTCTAGATCAGTATGAATATATTATTTACACTGACGGATCTGCTCAACCAGCCACAGGAAGCAAGCAAGCTTACAGCGCAGCGTGTGCAATCGTTAAAGGTCGCATGCGTGATGGCAAGTTCCATCCAAGCTGTACTAAAATGCAATCTCTAGGAGACTGCACGGCTCAGTTGGCAGAACTCAAAGCACTGATACTGGCACTTATAAATACGGATCACGAATTCCCCACACTGATTGTGTGTGATTCCTTTTACTGTGTACACTCGTACAATGAATATCTACATCATTGGGAACAAAACGGGTTCAAAGATGCAAAAGGTGGCACAATTAAGCATAAAATGCTAAGGGAACAGGTAGTGGAGTTGAGAAACGAACTACCAAGGGCTCACGTGATACATACACTGAGTCATCAGGGTGATGGCGTTCACGTTGAAGGGAATTCATTGGCTGATAAAGCCGCAAAGGGGGCTGTTCGCACAGCCGCCGTAGCTGCAGTTACTCGTTCAAGAACGAGAATAGACGGCGAGATAATGGTAGCTGTCAATGCTTCGCACAAAGGCAGCACAGCAGTACCTAAGAAATTTCCACTCAAGTACTCCTACAAGTTAGATGCACAAAACTTTCCATATGCTCAGATTCCTGGAGTGGGGGATAGAGTAATACCAAATATGGATCGTAGGTTAGGCTTAATTCTAGCAGCACACGAGGGTTTGGGTTGTGCGCACACAGGCGTTACAGCGACTATTTCTTTACTGAAACAGCGCTACTGGTGGCCAGGGTTAACAAAGCAGAGTAAAGACTATGTCTTGAAATGCGACATCTGCCAGCAGATGAAAGGCTCCACCATAACACGCCCAGCGCAGACACCATTACTGAAATCAGACAAACCTCTCGCATGTGTGTATTTGGACCACTGCGGACCCCTACAATCTGATGGGTCCAAGAAATATATCATGGTTGCAGTGGATTCCTGCTCTAGATTCCTATGGGTTTGGCCTCAGAGCTCGGCTGACGCTCGAACAGTTATAAAAGATTTGCGAGTCTTTATCGGTACATACGCAGTTGGCACGTTACATTCTGACCGTGGTCCGGCGTTTAGCTCTCGGGCTTACAAAGAAGCCATGGAAGGAATGGGCGTAGCATTGCGGTACTCCTCTCCGTACCATCCCGAGGGAAATTCGGTTGTGGAGAGGAAAAACCGAGACTTAAAGCAATCTTTAACAGCTAGGGTATTAGGCAAGGGCGGTAGATGGGTCGATCACCTTTATGGGGTACAGCGCGCGCTCAATAATCAGCCAAGACGCTCTCTAGGGGGTGTCACTCCTTACAAGGTCCTATTTGGGACAAGAATGTGGGTACCTGATCTTGATTGTGAAGACACAGTGGCGGATGAAAAACCATTTGATATCCAGGATCGTTTGGCTGTTTTACATGATCTAAATGAATCCAGAACACAACAAAGTAACGTGCTCCAGAAACAGACCGCCACTGAGGAAGTCAAGGCAGTAACGGCAAGACCTGTCTGGATCCCAAAAGTGAGGGATTTGGTCAGAGAGAAGATTGCTGACAAGAAAGAATTCGGGCCATCCTACAGAAAGCCTGTATCGGTCCTAGCAATCCAAGGCACAAGAACTGTACTTCTGCCACCTCTTGCCGGGAAAAAGGAGAAAAGATTTGTCTCAATCGACTTAATCAAACCACACTATGTGGTCGATACTAAACAGTAGCCTCGTGGACTCCACAGTAGCAGACACCCTCCTCTCGCCACAATCCAAGAAGTTCAAACAGAAAGACTCATCACGTTCGAAGAGCCACCTGTACGGAATGAAGGACTAAGCAACAACGCTATGGAACTCGTTCCACTTCAACAAGAAGTACATCAACAAGATGAAAATCAACTTAACAACCAAGTTGCAATCAGACCTAATACGGACATCTACGTCAACATGCCTCGTCAAGAGCAAAATCCGATTTCAACAAATCCCAATGCAATTCCAACAATTGATCGAACGGCTTCTGGCTATTTCATGAACTTTGATACTTTTTCACTGGATCCAAGCGAACCGGAAACGACGCCAGCCAAAAAATCACTCAAACAAAAACTCACTGACTTTTTAAACTTTTTTAGAAAGACTTACCTGGTGTCACCTTGGATAAAACTATGGTATATCACTGGGATTTTATTTTTCATTTTCTGGCTAGGTTTAATTATAACTTTTAGTATGCTTATTAATGGACGATACCTCCAACAAAGCTCTACAGCCCAAAGAGTCAATTTGATTTTAAAACCACACCAGTCTTCACATCGTGAACCAAGAGACTTGTCTTCAGTGAACATCACAGCAGTTCCTATACCGGATGGTATAGTATGGGACAAGATTGATTATGATGTATTCGGTCCGACTGAACTTTTAAAGCTTAAACATGTATTTAAAATTTCTTTAAGTGATATCATTACCTCCAGTACATTTTCTGATGATTGGGACACTGATACTGTGAATAATTTGATGTCTGATTTAGAAAAAACTGCTGCATTTCCGAACAATGAAATGTTAAAAGGTACTTCAGACTATGATACATTGTACTGTTACCAGCAATATGGTCATCATTTCTTACACAAGTCTATAACACCTAGAAATGTATTTGAGTACCACCAGTGGGAACACTGCCCAACACCGCCAAAAGGTAGTTCGCAAGCATTTGCACAGAAATTCACATACTTCTCAGGGTTTAACACATCCGACCCGAAGTCATTTTATTATAAAGTGGTGAAAATTTCAGCTCAGCAAATTATGTTAAGAAACACCAAACATATTTACTCTGCATCCTTTCTGAACCAGTTGTCTAAACAGGATTTCGATCTATGGAAAGACACAATAGATTCAAAATCAATCTGGGGTTCTAGGGACTGGCAAGTCCAGGGAATAGAAGCACTTTTTAGAGCATGCATCATTCCACAGCAGATAATCTTTCTGAATGAAACTGTGCAACAAACAACCTGTCTAGGATTAGCCAAAGGCAAGGAGATGAACACACCGGGGTTTCCAACACCATCACAGATGGGTGGGGGGGCAGAATTCAACTACACATGGGGTGAAATTCGATGACATTTTCCAGTACAACAGATCAGATCCTGATTGGACAGAATGGCTGGTTTGGCCCATTGACACAAACATCTGTCAACAAAGATTTATGAATACAACCGAAGGGTTTAGTGTCCATAGGCCAGACCCACGCTATGTACAGAGACATCACCCGGGGGTAGTGACATCCTATAGTGTTGGGAAGTTGTGCCTTGATTGGCTAGAGGCCTCAACACTCACAGAAGTGAAGCACCACTTGACCTTACTCACACCTGACATGGATCTTAGAGATTTTCTACTAGGACCCAGGAAACAACGTCAGAAACGTTTCATATATGCAGGCCTTTATGCCTACTATAATGAAAACTGGAAAATATCCCAACAAGAGGCCACAGAGAGGATACGGGAAATAGACCGTATTAATTTAGAGAAGGCATTAGCTGTAGTGGATAATGGGTTAACAACTTTGACCTCCAGGATTTACTCCTTAGGCAACATTGTATCTTTGGCGATTGACATACTAGAACAAGATTTGGCCTTGTTACAGCACAGGCAATCTCAGTTACGTTCTATTATGAAGTTAAGCTGGACACTGCAATCTTTGCGTGCAGGCTATGTGCCCTGGCGTTTTATAAACACCACGTCTCTGTTTTCAGAATACAATCTAACTGATAAACAGACAGAAATGGCACAAAGGGGAACCAAATACAAAATGCTGCTTATTGAGAAACTGGAAAGGTTACCATTCACTGTAGCCGAATCACCATCAACTGAATGGTTAATCCATGGCCAAATCACTCTACCGGTCACTACGTTTCAGTTTCAATATTGCCTTGAGCAAAGGCAGGCACAGATATGAAAAAATGGGTAAGGGATACATTAAGGAATCTTGGGAGTTACCATATAGATATCGATGCCGGATTGGGGATCGAGAAGTGTATCTGAGCGGTACAAACTGCAAGAACGCTTTAAGCGGTTCTCTCATGTGTCAGGATATTTCTCTACATGGAGCCTGCAGTGGTTCAGTAGCGAACTTATCTTGTCACATGTCAGGGACCCCAGCAGCCATGATCACGCCGGTTTTCCAGCTGCTCTCGAATGGGAGTTACTTAATGCTAAATGATCATGGTTGCTGTGGGATGCTTCCGGGCGTCGCCTATCTGGTCACTGTTAACTCCAGGGTTACTTGCTGTATGCAAGTATAGTTTCCGCCACTGAACACAGTCAGGGAGGCGCCGCTATGGCCTTCGCTGAATGTTTCTTTCATACAATTTGATACTCTGAGCAGATTGAAAGCCATGCTTTTACAGCAACCCGTGCCCTTAACCTCCGCTCGAGAAACCTATGAACTTCAAGTTGCAAGGACCTCGACCGAGATACATGCACTCATACGTACAAACTGCCCCATTCATTTCGCAGAAATGGTTAGTCGTATCTTCAACATGTCTGATACGAGCGGTATTGTACACCTATTTAAGACCATAGGGTCAGGACTGTTAAGCACCTTTCAGACAGTCCTCGGAGTTATCCCAAATTTTATACACTCCGTATTGGGAAGCGTATTTGGAGGATTCCCGCTTATCTTTTTCCTAATTGCAGGAATCCTGATTGTAATATTGCTGCTACGCAATGGACGGCCCACTTCCAGAGGGAATGGTGAACACGCTCCTGGAGCGGAAATACCGTGAACGCATGGTACAACTTCTGGGCATTCCTTGCCTGCGAGAACTCAATGCCTCCTGGTTTCTATCATTTAGACCAGTTTGGGCAGACTACATCTTACCTGTTCTTCGATGCCTGTTCTGCGGAGAAGAATGCACGTTGGATCTCTGTCTAACGTTTCCATCAGATGCGCCTCCGGACACGGATGCAATGCTGGACCCCATAAAGGCCCACGCTCTGCGTTGTCCCCAGCGGCTTCCAATTCTGATGAATGCATTCCTGGAGAATCCACAGGTGCCGTTTGCTCCTGCTGGGTTAGGTGACTCCAACACAGGCACTCAGGTAACAACTGCCGCACAAGCTGCCGCAGCTCCGACTGTGGGCAATGCTACATTCCATCTATGTGCGATTGACGTTCTCTGTGAGGCGTTGGATTTGTCGTCTGCAGCAGCTAACACCGATAATATTGTGCTTCCCAGCCAGGACGCTTAATCTTGAATTGGCTCATCGTGTCCTGGGAAAGAATTCGGCTTCTTTGCTCGTTTCAAAACAAACGATCTAAATTTGGAACTTTTTCTTACATTGACACTTTCGCTTGAGAAAAGCATGGCCTTCTCCTGCTTATGGTAATGCAACTTTTATAGAGAGACACTATTGACTTTTTTCAAGTGGCAACTAGAAATAGCTGAATTTTAACATTTTTATTTTTTTATTTTAAAACCTCATTTTTAAACGATTTTTTAAAACCATGTTTTTTCTTGCTTTTAAAAATATTTTAAAATTGTCCAGATTTTAAGTATGGTCATTTCTATCCAATTCGGAAGAGGAGTGGGTGTTATATCCCGCATAGAGGCCCTAATGTAGACCCGTTCGTACATGCCCTAAAATGGACGTATTCATATTTACCCTAATATGGTCATATTCGTACTTGCCCTATTATGGTCATAGCCGCATATGCCCAATTATGGTCATAACTGTACATGTCATATTATAGTCATGATTCCTTATATAAGCATGATCTTTCACCTACATTGGTCCCAGCTAGTACACAACGAGCTCTGAGGGCTGAACGTTATCTATCCTGTGGTTTTGAATACAGCAGGGTTTTTCCCAAACACAGGCCCACACTGTACTCATCAATTATACATGGCTCTCTAGGAATACACCACTTGCATAATATGTATGTACAAAGTTCACCCCTGACGTCTTCCTCATGTCCAATACAAACCATACTGTGGACCGAGACTCTTTAGGGTATAAATACACCACATCTTGCCCCGGTAAGACAGAGGGAACCGAGACTTCCATGCTGACACACTGACCAGAGACGCAGAGGCTCCTGCATGCAGTCGCTCCAGCTGACAGTGGGCTGACACAGCCCTGACGGGGTGTCCAACTCGAGACCAGGACGGGGTCCCACACTCTCTCTATTCAGGTATGGGGGTTCGACTAAATCCTAGAGGGATTCTTGGCTCTTAGGCTTTAGACCTACACACATATGCTAGGTACACTCAGGTAGATCTTGATAGGCATCGTAGAAGTACGCGCACTTTTCATAATGCTTTTATATTCATGTATGTATTCATGATTATCGCAATATGGTAGAACTGTTCTATCCCTTTGCTTTTATCGTACTGCTGATAATATATCTCTGCTATTGTCTGCTGCTTACCACAGCACATATATTTTACACTAGAATAACAACTGTTCAATAAATACTTATTGAAATGCCCGACTGTTTATTCTGTGTAACTATCTGAGACAAACCGAATAAGTGAGCACGAGTGACTGAGCGAAAGGTAATACATTGTTTCCACGATTCTGAGGGAATCAGGGTTGTCATGTTCTAAGGTTGCCAGAAACTAATCTCTCCCCGATAAGAGGAGACACTAGTGGCACTGCGAGCTAGCTAATGCAAACCAGGCTAACATATACGGTGGGGGTGCTCGGAGTCAGTCTGCCACCAAGCCCGCAGTATATGTTATCCAAACGCGCAGGTCCTGCAGGGGTACTATAGGAACTACACGACACTACCTTTTAATTACACAGCACCCTGCCCTATGAGCTACCTAGGGCCTACCTTAGGGATGACTTATGTGTAATAAAAAGGGAGGTTAAAGGCTTGCCAAGGGGTTGTAAATGCAAGTCGAGATGGCAGTAAAACTGCACACACAGGCTCTGCAGTGGCAGGCCTGAGCCATGTTTAAAGGGCTACTTGGGTGGGTGGCACAATCAGTGTTGCAGGCCCACTAATAGCATTTAAGTCACAGGCCCTGGGGACAGGTAGTGCACTCTAGCAGGGGCTAACAGATACATTAAATATCCCAATTGAGAATAGGCCAATGTTACCATGTTTAGGGGGGAAGCACATGCACTTTAGCACTGATCAGCAGTGGCAAAGTGCTCAGAGTCCTAAGGCCAGCAAAAAGAATCAGCAAAAGAACACCCTAAGGCTGACAGCTCTAACACACACAAATATGCACACATCTATTCATGGTGGCATTCAAACATCACCAACGGACACAGCAACAGAAATTTATAATTGAAGTTGCAACATCTAGCCTGATGTACAATTTCAGGCATAAAACACTGTGTTGTAAAATGTCCTTAGGATGGGTTGACTAGATTTATCCCTCAATATCAGCTGGCAGTAGTTTTTCCAATATCTTGTGGGTTTTTTGCAAAAATGTATTTTAAAGGTAAATCTAATTAAGACACCTGTGTCAACAAAATGTTACTTCAAAGGAAAAACAAGCTGCTTGTGGGTACGCTGCTTATAGAACTGCTTTGAGTAATAAAAGTGCCCTTGGAATAAATTACTTTTGCATATTTTCTATGAAAGGCGTATTTTCCTGAGACATTCAAATCATGCCCCCCATTAATTTCCTCTCTATTCGAGATGGTGAGTTTTCACAGTGAATGTATTTTGACACATTTTGGTGATGTGAGTGGAAAAGAAGCGCAAGTTACTTTGATGCTATTTTTACACTTGTAAAGTCAAAATGAGGATGGTCTTGGAGTACTTTTTCATAAGTGCATAGTTGAAGCACTTCTTGGCGTTCTTACTGATGACAGATGAAAAGATGATTGCAAAGTCAGCTGGGACTGACTTGTGGAAGGCACGACCCATTCCCTTTGTCGATTGCTCAGTGCTAGCAGATGTAGATGAAAAGGGTATGGGAAGATGAAATGAATGAATTGGTCCATTAGGAGAGATTGAACAAGAGTCGGTGCACTTGATCAGTAAGATGACTGAAAGGCAGGCCACGCCCTACCCTGGGCAAAGTAGCATTGCACTGAGTATGGAGAGGAATCTCTTCCAGGGCATGAACACGGAGTGTAAACGATCAGATTGCAAGTGAGATCTGACTAACTGAATCAGCCAGAATTGGCAAAAAGATACCCTTACAAGTGCTCAATCACCCACTACTAAATTTTCAAACAGTTACGGCCCGAAATCCTGGAGGAACCTCCGTTTTGCGTAAATTTTAATTTGCAATGTTAGAATTCACCCATTCCATATCCCATTAATCAGTAATGCGATTTTGTACTTCAAAGTCATGTTTTTGCATACCTAAGCTTTATTTAGGTGTGCAAAAATGTATAGGAATCATGCCTCATGTTGACTTAGAGAAATAGCAAATATTTCACCTTTATAAGACATAGGATTTTGCCAATCTAGATTTAAAATGTCTATACACAAAAATACAGTTACAATTGGTGTCAGAGCTCTTTTCCGAGGGCCACGGGCTTCCAATTTGTTTCTATAATAAACATATAATAATCTAGATGAACATCTGTCAGAACCCCTTTTAGAAGGGGATGGGGCACACATGGGTTACTGGGCCCAACTGTGGGGGTTGAGGCCTTTTACTCCTGATGTCCTGGGGCCCAGCCTACTAAGGGCTCTGAGCACCTGTGCAAAGAACCACTTCTGCACTTGATTCATAGTTGTAGCGCAAGTCGAGCAGTCCAAGGCTCACAACTAAACGTATGTGGAGAAGTGTGGCTCAATGGTTAGAGCGGCAGACCCTGATGCAGAGATCTGGCCCGGGACCACGGTTCAATTCCTGCCTCGGCGGGTCTTGGGCTCAATTTCCTCGGACCTGATAATTCTCGCCTCGGTGCCTATTCTAATCATGGGTCCCACTCTGCAACTCTGGGCAATAGCTTGCTTAATCTCCACAACGGCCCCACCAGCGCTGGGATGCCTGGCTTCACCTTGGGGGTGCCCAGGAGTGGACATTTCACAGGGAATAGCCAGGAAGGGTTCCACAGCGGTATGCGTATAGCGCCAGGACACCCCGGCTCTGGGGTAGCAGTGCGCTTTACAAGTACGAATTTCATTTCATTTCATTCATGTTCATCAACCTCAATAACTAAATGGCCTGCCAAATACTTGCTTTTATAAAGAGTAGTATTCATGCACTGATACAAAGCAAAGTACTGTTCTCTTTACAAGGACTACATTCTAGCACCACCGCGCAGACACCAGTATCTCAATATTTGAATTACGGACTGGAGTTATTCCCATTTACTTGAGGCAACATTCAGGTTAGGCCCTACTAACGAATATGAGGTCCCACAATGGCTATTCCAAGGCAAATGTGTCTCAGCAACCTCAGCACTTCAGTAAGAGCAGATTCCCCCCACAAAGGCTCTGCGACTTGAGGTGCAGTCTTACCTGCTCCCACTGGAGACGAGACGGAAGGAGTGTTCAGCGGTCATGGATCCCGTTCAACTACGGCTGGTGCCGGTGAAGAGTCGTAGCCTTGTTGCGGCCGGCACAGGGTCTAGAACTCCACAACGCTCCTTCTTTGCTGCGGTGAGCATGGTCTGTCTCCAATGGCAGCCCGGGGGCTGCTACTCATGTTCTGATGACAAAGTAACAGCTCTGAGTTCACAGTTGCACACTTTTCACTGCAACAGTCCTTGGCTTCCTCCACGGCTCCCAGCTGGCATACAGGCACTCATGGCGATGTCCCTCTTTGGGTCACAACACTGCAAAGGGTAATGGCCCTATCTTCACCATAGAGCTGCACCAGGGCAATAGCCCTTAAGATTCACTCCGGCCCCCAACTAGCATATCGGTGTCACGAGCCATGCACTGGGCAAACGGCACAGTCAGAATCTCACACTCTGCTCCAGGGATCCACTAAGCAGCACACCCACTTTACCTTGCTCCCTCCATGCAGTCCCCTTCTCCTCAGTGTCCTCTGGTCTCGAGTCAAGCAGAAACTGGTGCTCCAGGTGAGTGTTCTTGATTCTCCTGGACTGTGCCCTCTCACCCAGCGTTGAAGATTATCTGACCCTCATTCCCCAGTCCTGGTCACAAATGGCAGAATTCGTGCTGAGCTTCTCCGTGCTGATATACCGCTTGAGTTTGACAATTTGAGAGTCTCAAGCTCCTCCTTTTATAATCCTTTTCCAGACACAAATGTGATTTAGTGTCCCTGCTTTTGAAGTTTGTGTTCTGGCGGTTGGCCACTTTGAAGTGCCCATTCCTCTGTCCTGCTCTTCCTCCAGAGAACAGTCTATCACAGCAGGAGTGTCTCCAAAACTGACAGCCCCAAACACAGGAGTGATTAGGGTATCACACGTGGATGTCATTCTCAATTATATGTGTATCAAAATGTTACAAAGGCCTCCAGCCCTACTATTTATCATTCCCTTAAATCTACATCTCCTATCTGAAATGTGCCCAGGCGCTTTTATCAGTGCCCTATCTTTAGAATCAAAGAGCCCCTTTTTAAGTGTACTGAAGAACCTGTCCCTTCCTTCCTCCAATGTGTGTCCCACCCAGCTGTCAGAAATACAGAAATCCTAAAATATTACTGTTGGGTGGTTCTCTACCTCCACATGGTCCTCCATGAATACATGGGGCTACTAAAATGGAACCTAGAGATCTCCATGTATTGTGCCTTTCACAAGCACCCATACAACACAGAGTGGACACGCAGCTGCATGTTTGCGCTGACTTTCCTGTACTGCACCACTTCACAGGTACATGTACATCCCAGCGCGCACATGCGATCATGTTCACTGACTCTCCTATACCGCACCACTTCACAGGCACATATACATCCCAGCGCACAATCATGTGCGCAGCACAGCTCTACATACAATCCAATGCAGGCCAATGTTGAGTTAAGCACACAGCAGTGGAACATGATACGAGTGGGAAAGGAGGCACAACTGCAGTGACACAGGTAAGAAGGCCAGTTTGCTCTACATATTACTATTACTTGAAAACACAGTATGCTGTCACCTCTGTGCTCATTCTGCTCATCTCCTGGTGAAGGCAGCAGCCTTCTACCACTCGAAGGTAGCAATTTGGGAGCCTCCAGGTCTTAAGCAACACTGCAATCATTTGACAGGCCTGAGTCAGAGCGTACACACATAACCCATGTTTGCCTATGACCAATAAATCATGGGCCTGAGTCGGGCGTACACACATGATCCATGTTCGTCTATGACCAATAAACCTCTACCAAGGATCCAGAAATCACTGCAGCCGGGCACCAGAGGGAAGGGCTACACAACCATTACCATGAGAGAAACTTTTCCATCTCAACAGTTACCTAATTTGAGGCACAATCAATCGTCTTTTCCAGAAAGTCCAATTTTATTTTGTGGTTATCTGAGAAAGTGTAAGTGACATTAGTCTGAAAGAGATAGCTGAACAGTTGTTTTCAAACATTAGCATGTTAGTTTCTCATTACACATGGTTTCCCATAAAATATGCACTTTTCATTTTGGGTTAATCCATTCAAAGAAAATCTTATCCTTTTCTTGCAACGTGACCTTCTTCAATTTGGCCATAGTAGACCCTCTGAATTAAATACCATTCTGGACTACACTTCGGGGAGTTACTTCCAGGGTACTAGCAAACAACCAGTAGTTTCCGAGCTACCCTCTGGAGACCCCTGCTCTAAGCATTATGAAAGATCATTTAAAACCTATGGTTGTGACCAGGGCTTTAAGTGGGCCGGGTCTCACCGGTGGGGAGCACCAGCAGTTTTTTAAAGGGGCCCTCGAAACGGATCTCTATCGGGCTCTGTTTTGTGCCCTGGCACAGGCGGTCCGTTTTTTTCCAGACTGCAGTGACAGCAGGCACATCGATGTGCGCGTGCTCAAACTGCTCACTTCTCACTAGTGAAGATACGGCATGACGTCATGCCAGGTGAGCTTGTAGGGGAAGGGAAATCCTTTAAAGAGAGTCATTTTCTCTCTGGATTTCCCTTCTCTGTTTGAAACTCAGGAGCAGCAACATTGTCGTGGTGTCACTAGGGCTTTAAGTGGAAGCTTTTTCAATATTATATACAAGCCATAGTTGCTGCTTATTTATCTTATGCAACTAACCACCATTGACAAAGCCAATAGTCCTGACTTGTTTGGGTATGCTGTTACTTGTTGTATAATATATCTGGATGCAATGACAGAAACAGCAAAATACAAGTCAGGCGGCACACTATGCCAAGCACAGATTTTTAGCGTATGTGTTTTTAAGCCACGCCCTTAATTACATTGGCCACGCCCCTTTTTGAGACCCCCCAGTTTTTTCATTCAACTTAAAGCCCTGGTTGTGACCACCTCAACACACATGACTCGTCAATTTATGTAATCTACTTTGGAAATTAAGTAAAATTAAAGAAGGCAAACAGAACATTGTGTGAGCACTATACTGGGTTCCTACACATTCCTTTCCTTATGTGCAACAAGGAAAAAGAACCCTTTGTAATCAGAAAGCAAATCTATGGTATTTTCAGGACAGTGAATCATCTGCAAGTCATCAATGACACACCCCGAGTCGTTAACTGCTTTTTTAACAAATTCCATATCATAGCGTAGACAGGAAAACTTAGTGTGGTCAACCATGTAAAATGTTTCTTCAAGGACTCCCATCATCACTAAATGGCCTCCTATTTTTAACAAAGATACAA
This sequence comes from Calotriton arnoldi, assembly GCA_963921515.1. Classification (NCBI taxonomy): domain Eukaryota; kingdom Metazoa; phylum Chordata; class Amphibia; order Caudata; family Salamandridae; genus Calotriton; species Calotriton arnoldi. The sequence continues at coordinate 157,336 of CAWUFW010001599.1, read as the reverse complement.
TATTTTTTAAAGCAGCCCTGTAGACACTGTGAGCTTCGCAAGCAGCTTCCAAACACAGCGATGTCAGCAGACAGTCAGCAGCAGGCAGCACCAGTGGCTCCAGAGGGTTGCTTTTAGTGACATCACATTTTAGAACTTGCTTGAGGGTTTGTCTTAGCTTCTCTTCCTTCTCAAAATATTTTTCTCTATAAAACAATGATGAAATTGCAAAGTTAGTGTACATTTTTGACAAATTAGAACACAGTTCGAAAGTCGCACAAAATGATATATGCTTTATTGACTTATGACCACTAATATTATGTCTTTTAACGTAAAACTTTAGCAGCTGCACTGTTTAGACCACTCCCTTGATTCAACCTTGCCATGATGAAATAATGTGCATCATATTTGAAAGTTTTCTTTTCTCAAAACGTTTCCAAATTTGCGTGCATGCTGCACTGTATTGCACACTTAAACAAGCATTAAAAATGCAATAGGTCTCGCCTTTGATTAAGTTAAAGCCATTTGCTTTGCTAATGGTATTGTATAGCAATTAGCAAAGCAAATGGCTTTGACTTAATTAAAGGCGAGACCTATTGCATTTTCAATGCTTGTTAGGTCAGTATTGGGCAATGACACCGCAAGAGAGCCGGTGACAAGGGGATAGCAAATATAATAACAAATTGGCACCAAGTAATGCTGCAGACCTTCAGACAATTTAATGTGTTTCATAGATTTTAGCGGCTCATGATATTATTGTTGTATAGTGGATGAAAGCACACTCCAGAATTCAATAGAACGTTTTTGGCTACAGGGGGTTGGGCTTCCCCATTAAGAAATTTAAAACCACGTCAAATAGGTTCGGTCTAGATGCTGGCCTGGGTAACCCTGGATAGGGAGCGTCAGACTAGTGGGCACTGCTTTATTTCACTGTAGAACCAGGCTCTGGACTTTCACAATGAATCAATCCTTACAACTGTCATGTTAAGAACGCCAACTCCTCATTTCTCCCCCCCGAGCAAAAATTGTTGTCCATGACTGGACATCACATCAATGTGGTGCCACTGGTGGGAAACTTTTGTTAACAGAAAAATATGTGCATTCCAAGCAATTTTACTTTAAAGGGAAAAAACACTCTGAAGGGGTTTTTACACAGCCATGCTTGCTTGAAATTTAGCCATGCGTGCTTCTATTCTGAGGAGTAGGTATGTGAAGGCAAGGTTTTGGAAAAAAGGCTAAACCACAATATAGCTCTAGCAATCACAAGTCAAGAGTTTTTTGCTTAAAAGAATTTATGGTAAACCCATGCACGTCAATTAAAAGTTAACTAGGGGGAGCAGCTGCTTGCAGTTTGGTAGGTCTTACACTCTAATTGCTACTTCTGCACCCAGGAGTCACAAAGGCAGTGGCTTAGCTCCTTGAACTACTTGCTGCAGAAGCAAATCTAAATCACTGAAGGGTGGTCCAAAGGGCAAACCTTTGATGTCAGTTCTCAAAAGCTGCATGATTTTACTTCCACTACTCTTACAATCCTTAGGGAAAGCTGTTTAAACCACAAGTTCGGTCTTTTGCATTTGTATTAGCCCATCCAAGCATCCAGCTAATGGAAACGACTGTTTCAGAGTTCGCAAATCTAATAAACACTACGCATGGTGGGAATGCTACTTGAAGCTAGTAAAGTGTCCCAGCGCCACTAAAAGAATTGAATTTTTGTAAATTCTATACAGTGATTATTATCCAAGTGATCACCAGCTGTAGGGGGTCACGGATGCTCTTGGTTCAATTAAAAGGCTCTTGGCAGAACAAGGTCTGAACAATACTACAGATGCGAAGCAAACTATGAATCTTGCAGACATGTTTAAAAACACAATGGGAGTATAACAGAGACACAACGGAGGTTACGGACACCCCCTCAAGAATGACAGGACAGTAGGTCGAAGCCCTTCGGCAAATATTAAGATATTTTTACGCAGCACATGATCCACTACTGCAGCATCATCTTAAGCCTGTTGTGTGTTCATCAGTGCGGCTCGCGCTGGCTCAGGGTGAAAAAAGTGTTTAGTGGATTATTTTACTTCGCTGTTCACAGGTCAACAAGCATGAAAATCATGTGTGTAACTAACACCTTACGAAAGTCTCAGGTGTACGCGGCCTATCTACTCCTGCAACAATGCCTCTTAAAAAAGATGATGGCCAGAAGCGCCCTTACACTAACAGCTCATTAATACAAAGGGTTGTCCGCAAATACAAGCTAAACAACCCCATGTCACCTTTGCCCCACTTTACTCAAGGACAAGTATCCCATCAGACTTCAAAAAGGCCAAAGTCCCAGGGAGGTCAAGCTCAAGCCACCCAGATCAAATCAAGGAGCAGCCTCTCCCCCCTCCCGGGAGAACAAGGCCCATTTATCTCCACCCTGCCAAACACCCGCCCCCATTAACAGCCAGCTGGGTGGGTTTCCTCTCTGTAAATCAGGCAAATACTTATAACAAGCAGGCTTTGTCAAAGCCAAGCGGTCTGGCACTTACAAACCTGTGTATTTAATTGAATTATTTTTACAAACATGTAATAGCCATTAAACTTTTAAAGACCATACAAAATGATTGCCATTAAAGGAGGCCTGCATAGGTTTGCAACAAAAAAAACTTCCTAATTAACACATCACAAACAAATTATATGAATAAGACACTGGAATTTGCACCTCACTCCTTGTTGTCATAACTCTACGATTCCAGTCATGCTGTGCCTCATATCATAGCTTGCAGATGCATCTATACAATTAGTCAAACCAAAACTACAACACCCACAATACATCATGTTATCAAATAATCACTAGGATTAGAAACGTTTTGCACAGATGGCATTGTGGAGAGTGGGCCTGCTATATCCCACGTCTCCCAGACGTATAAACAGGGACCCAGCCTCTGGGGTTCACGCCCCGTAGAAGTGCAAGAAGGCAAATTACCGGTCCTTCAGGCAGAAACAGAAGATGCACCCGGCTGAACTCGAAGCACTCACTACTTGCCACTGCAAAGTGTGCCTCGGGCCTACTTTCGTTTGCAGAAATGTACGGTTCAACTCGCCACACACAGAAACTCATCACTGAAAAGGGCAACAAAGGAAAATGCATCCTTATTTCCAAAATGTTTTTCAATAATTACTTGAAACAATGTAAGCTCCATCGCCTAAGTAATTAATATTCATCTACCTGTTTTCTGCTACTCTACCCGCTTCCCACAACTGACTTTGCGACAAACGTGCAAATTACAGAAACAAAACACTAAGTAGTTTGCCACGACATTACTGCAGCTCCCCTGGTCGTTTCTCTGCCACATTGTGCGTTGCAGTAAAAAAGTAAACAGTCAGACAACATTACTGCCAGTTCGTGGAGTACGAAAAGTAAAATACAACAGATGTTAGTTACAGTAAATCATTAGAAACGTGACGCTCCTCTCCTCCCTGCTAAATCTTACTGCCTTATCCACAAGAGTAAATACTGCCAAAGAAAACTGGCGTCCTTCACTATCACTAGTTAGGGAGTGCACTTGTGAAAATCAGTGTTTCCAGGTTAACGAAGCACACCACGTAGATACATTAAGTGCACACGGGCGATCCTTGCAAATACTCCCAGTCCCTACCACGTCTCGTTTGGCAGCCTCGATGTAAAGGAGCGCGACCACTCTATTCAGGAAGAGAGAAATGCAAATGCGTCTCTACTCCACAGTGGTGAGGCCAGGCAAACAGGAGGAGACCTCATTATGCCTACTGAAGCCCCCACCCCTCCAGAACAGCTGAGCAAACCAGGGGGTGGGTAAAGAAACGCGACAGGGTCACAAGTGTAAATCACGCTCCCATACAACAACTAGTGTGAACTCTGACTCCAGTGGCTAAACTAACCTTCCCACAAGCCAGTGATCCTACCGTCAGCCAAACGTGGCCCCAGTTCACCAAAGAAGCACGGAACTATGAGGAATGGGCAACTTAATTACACACCGAGGCAGAGGATTTCTGTACACATACGTACTGCATGACGTGTGTGCAGCCTACGACCAGTGACGTAACGCCACACGAGTCCTCTATGCAGCAGCACGTGACCCTTAAAACTGGTATCACACATATATTCATGGCCCATGGGCTGACTGGGGTTCCCTGAAACAAAAGCATTTTCTTTCAAACAAACGTACCCTTCCCGGAAGTGTATTCCCACAGCTGAAGTGATACATTCTTGCCGTGCTTGCAGCCCTGGCAGCTAACATATGTTGTGGCTCCCCTCCCCTGACGTGAACAAATAAGGCCTCGGTGACCCGACTACATCTCCATTCACAATGTAATCTCTGCCTCGGCTGCGCTTCCGCTTTTTGCAGCATCATCAACAACCTAGCCGGCTCGTGGCGGGCTTGATTCGTACATTGGACCCTGGACGTGCGGCGGGGTGGGGGTGGAACTAACAGTATTAGTTCGAGATTGTGAAAGCTTTTATTGCATTGGGGGCGGGGGAGGAAAGCAGCAAAAGCGGGCCCAATATAAAAGCGATAAAAGGAAAGGCACCGCTTGAGCCCTCTGAATCCACGGCTTAACATTTCATTCGTATATCCTTAGAAACGGAAAAAAGTCAAATGCTTTAAAAAACAAGCGCCCGCCATTGCCGAAGCCCATGTTCTGTTTTGCGCTCCCCGTCTGTTAAGCTGTCGGGACACCGGCTTCGGCACTGGCGACCACTTGTTTGTATCTGCAGCGCTCCATGCACGCTTTCACTATAAGTGCTGTGTGGGGGCGGCCACCATTGTTAAAAGTGAAAGCGCACCGGCTTCGGCAATGGCGACCAATTGTTTGTATCTGCAGCGCTCCATGCACGCTTTCACTATAAGTGCTGTGTGGGGGCGGCCACCATTGTTAAAAGTGAAAGCGCGCATGGCACGCTGCAAATACAAACAAGCATCGATCTCTTGCCTTTATGGGGCCATGTGTTAGAAACACATGGCCCCATAAAGATAAGAAAGTGCTTCACGACAGCCGTGAAGCAGGCGATCGAGTCCGGGTGGGCCGGACGAAAAAGCGAAAGGGCTGCAACCAAAAACCCTCATTTCCAATGGCAGGCCACCGTTTAGCATAAACGGTGCCGCCAGCCAATGGAAATGAGGGGCGGGGCTTAAAGCCCTCTTCTGAAAGTCCTTGATAGCAATAAATCTCGCCGAGCGAGCTGCGCATGGGCGCAGCAACGCTAGGCAAGACCTAAAAAGGAGGAAAGTGTTTAACTATGTCTAAGCGTAGTATTGGTTTACTGGAAGGATAAGCTTCCAGTACAAATTTTATGTATGACTTCACATATACATCCTTGCACTATAGGCTGGTGCATGGCAGCCTAAAGTGCACAAGCTTAAGGAGTGAGAAAAAAGGTGGCATATTGTAGCAGGAATGGCGCTTTTCTGCTCTCTGCATTTCATGCAACACTGTGCAGTTAACTTTGGTCGATGTGTTGCATCAAAAGCTTGAAAATCTGTCCCTTACTCTGTGTGTGTTTGTTGCTAAATCTCTTGCTGCAGATTAGAGCACCACAATGCTCCTGAGTTTTACTCATCACTGCACTGTGTGAATATTAATCTGGACCAAGGATCACTGGATGCCTAAACTGGATCTGGTACTGCCATATTTAAACCAGAGGCTAGATCTCCATACAATCAGTAATCATTCCAGTAGGACTTTTGTGCAGAATTACATTAGATTACATAATGTCACAGATATGTTGGCTCAATTCAATTCAATTATTTTATTATGATTTGGAGCTCCGAGGAGTTCCACATAAAAACGTATACAAACTACTCCAATTTACCAGATCAACCGGCACTTAAAAACAAGCTAATAAAAACACAAAGCATCAGGAATTACAGTTTTCATAAAATAGTACAAAATTCATATTTGATGTGAATTGCAAAGAGGTGCGATGTGAACGCAAAATCAATTCCAGAGTCCTTTCAAATACAACAAGGGCAGGGCAAACCAAGTTATACCATTAGATTCTTAGACGACTTCGGCTGTGCATTTACGAGGATGCAAAAATATATTTAGAAAAATGCATTTAGTTCAACAAGGATTAAGATACAAAGAGATTAAAAAATTCTAAGTTTCGGTATACAGTACATAGTAAGTAGCAGCATAAAAGATGACAAAAGTGCGAGTGCTCGAGCATGGTAACAAATGCCAAAATTCGTAAACAATTCTGATTATTATTCAGTTTACATGCACAAGGCCTAACTGATACAATTTTCCTGGCTAATAGATATTCAATTGTACATGACGGTATTCATAGCAGCATACGAGGAGATGAAAGTGCAAGAGCACAACTATAGTACCAATTTCAAAAACCCTTTAGAATACAACCACAACGTAGTCAATATAAAACATATCATACCATTAAACTCTCTAACGATTAGAACCTTCTAATAAAAACAACCCGAAAGTACTACTTATAAGATTCATTGGATTTTGCTCAGCAGGAAACCTATGCAGCCAAATACAACTAAACGGGGCAACATAGTCCTTCTCTAAAATATATTTAAAAATTGTTCACAAAAGCTGAAAATTTTGAAGCAAACTGGTTCAGAGGGGGGGGGCAGAAGACCGTTTTGGGCCTCCTCAGCTGTAGCAATGTTATACTTTAAGAACAAAGGTCTTAGAAATCAACGTCGTGAAGGTTGTAGTAGGGGACAGACAAATAAGACATGATTTAAATCCTGCAAACAGGTACCACATAGGTGACAAAGTCTATCCTGCCTAAAAAGACCCTCCCAAGCTCCAGTTAATATTCGCAAGGGAAGCAAATTCAGCCGGAGCAACAAGATGGTTCTGCGCACTCCATGGGGGAGATTCCATATAACATAAGGTTGGGGCTGTTTATAAACACTACTCCCCACTATGGTGTTGTTATTGGAATGCACTGCACACAGTGAAGTATCTCTTTTACGAGAGACTTCGTAAATAGTTTTTTTATTCGAGTTTTCAAAACTTGTTTAGGAAGAGAGCCCGTGCCACTATTCTCGAAATCAAACAAGTTTACAGCTTTCTCGTAATTCCTAAAGAGAACACTCTTTCCCTTCAGGGTGGAAAATATGTCCTCACACATTGCTACCCATAAGGGGTTCTCAACACTGATCAGTAGTGTATTGCTCCATCTTAAGCACACAGCCATAGAGAACACATAAGTGTAAAGTAGCCCGAATTCGAACCGAATCAGCTCTATAGGGGCTGCGCAGTTCAGATTACACATTTGGCTCCAAATACACCCCTCTACTTTCTCAAAATTATCCCACTGCTCTTCATCTACTGTTTCACAGGCATAACTCAACGTGGGAGGGAATTTAATTTTATAAACTGTTAAAACATGTGCAAAATGTCTTTTCCCGCAATGTTTATAGAATCTACCAATTGCAGAAGCCTGAGAGATTGCCTTACTTCTGCATTGGTCAATGTGATCACTACTGGAGCAGTTACTTGTAAAAATTCTCCTTAAGTATGGGTATACCTTCACCACAGCAAGTTTGTCTTTCCCCAAGAACCAGTGCGTATTTTTCCTAACTCGGCATCCCCGATATCTAAAAACAATCATTTTACTTTTGGAGATATTTATTTAAAAAAATAATCATCTGAGTAAAGTGCTAACTCAGTAAATCGCCTTTGTAATCCAATTGGAGTTACATCTAACAGAATGGCGTAGTCCGCATATAGCAGGCAGCTCAATTTCATTGTTCCTAGTTTCGGGGAGTCCCCTTTGCAAAGCCCTACCCTACTTGGCAAATCATTAATATAAAGAGAAAAGAGGAGAGGGGCCAGTAGGCACCCTTGCTTCAGCCCATTGTGAGTCTCTACTTTACTTGACAGGCCCTGGGTACCTCCCATCAGGACCCGAGTCCAGATGGAGGAATGCAATGTGATGAATAATCTAAGCAGGTGCATGGGGATCCCCATTGTGGCCAGTTTTCTCCACAGTGTCCCCCGGTAAAAAGCCGTAGAGAAATCTATAAAGGCCGCATATAAGGCCATACCCTTGCTCACTGGGTATTTTTCGATTAAAGTTTGCAGAGCGGTAATATTGTGTAGGATGCCACTATGTTTGTGTAACCCGGCTTGCTCTGCAGGCACAAAGCCGTTTCCAAAAGCCCAATCCTGGAGGTGGAGAAGTATGCTCTTGGCAAACAATTTTCTGGTCGCATCCAATAATGAGATCTGCCTAAAGCTAGCAGGGGAATTTTTTGGACCCTTTTGTATAATAGGACCACAATACTTCCCTTCCAGGACGACGGAATAGTCTCATGTGCGTAGCAGTCAGAAAATACCGGACACAGAAATTGTGCCCATGCTGCGCTATCTTGTTTGACTATAGCTATTGGTAAGTCATCTGGGCCCATCGCACCTCAATACCTTGCCCCTTTAATAAAACCCTCTATTTCCTTACACGAGGGGGTGGGGGCGTAATCGCTCCCCACGGGGGAATCTAAGGAAAAATCTGGATTCAACCCAGCCAAGGGATTTAATGCTTATAACTGAGAGATGTATAAGGTCCATTCTACATCAGATATTAAAATGGCTATTGCCTTAGTTCTACCATCACAATACTTGGCTAATAAAGCCCAGTATTTACGTGAGTCACCAGACTGTGCAGCCTCTCTTAATTTTATCCAATTAGCATCTTCCACCCCTCTGCGCTCCGATGCCAGCTTTCTTTTTCTTGCCTGCTTTAATCTATTGATTTCCCTTTGTCTGGTCATCGAAGACTGCTTAAATTGTTCCCTTATTAGGGCATTGATCTCGCGATTAAATGTTTTTACCTCCCATGATTTAGCCACTGAGGGATTAATGCCGCCAACTTGCTTTTTGCTTCCACGTGATCTAAATAGGTCCAGTATCTGCTCAAACCAGTAGATGGGATTTCCCTGACTAGGGCCAAGGCTCACATTTTCAATAATCCTCCCAAGACATGGGAGGTTTTTATTAGACCAAAAAGTACGCCTGTTTGTTCTATTATACAAAATGCTATCGTCCCTTCGATTCCAAAGTTCCAGCAACTCAGGCTCCAGGTTGACATCCACTGACAGAACGCTGTGATCGCTCAAGTTTGTTGTCAGTACCTTAAATTGTGTACATGTACCAAAGAGCTGATAGGATACCACCATATAATCAGTCAGTGACTGCCCGCGAGGAGCATGAAAGGTAAAAGAGGCTGGAGAATTGTCTGGGAATCTGCCATTCAATATAACCAAATCATTCATTCTCAGATTATGCAAGAAAGACAGGCCCCGCCTATCAGATCTAATATGGCCAGGCAGTGATGATTCAGGAATGGACCATGCGTCCTCCAATTCATGGTTAGAAAAGGCCATAGAGGAGCAGTTTCAAATTTTAGCATTGAAGTCACCCACCATCAATATCAAGGTGCACTCCTCTGAGATACTCGTCTTATGCACAAAGGAAAAATAGATTCAACCAGAGAATCAATTGCTCTCCCAGGCGGAATATATACATTTACCAAAAGAAGGGAGACATGCTGACCTCGTGTCCCATTACCCAACCTGAGTTTCAAACCCATGCAAAGCTTAGAAGGATGGAGAAAAACGACTGGATTCCAATTTATAGTGCAGCTGAGTAAAATGGCCAGGCCTCCACTTGCATGGCCTTTAGTTGAAGGTCTTGCTGCACAACAAAAGACAAAAAAGTTCTCAAAGTTGAAATCCACACAGCTCCATGTTTCCTGAAGACAAATTATTTTAGGATCATGCACTAGTAAGGAATTAACTTAGAGTTAGAATTTCCAACACCTGCTAGATTCCAGGACAAGATTTTTCCCAGGGGGCTACGTCTGCAGCATTGGGAGTTTTGTGTTTTTTTTTAAGCCATTCAGTGAGCCAGCTACCCAACTCCCCTGGGCCATCTCTTCATCCCCTATATGTTCGATGGCCCTTTGGACCTCAGGACCTATAATATTAATCTCTCTTTTCCCCGAGGAGCTACCCACCGAAATTTTAATATCTTTTGGAATTATAACACCCCTTATGTTAAATAACATACTAACTAGCTCCTGGCATTCTTTCCTATGGGATTCAAGCGAGGCCACAAAGGCTCCTCGTATGGGAACACATTTCCTAAAATGATTAGTGTTAGCCAGAACTAGCATTGTGATTATCCCTGAACTAAATGTGAAGGTCCACTATTAAATCTAGGTAAACCCGCTCAATGTCTTTACTTATTACTAATCGCAAGTCCTCTATTTCTGATGGTAACTGCAGGAGGGAGCTTCTGTTAAGAAGAGCTGATTCTATATCAAACAGGGAAGGGAAGATCAGCATATTAAGATGCTTGCCCTGATCTATATCCTGCACATATATTATCGCTTAACCTTAAGTCAATCCCCAACTCTGACGTCTGCCCTGTGCGAGAGGCAAGGACAGGACCCCCTTCCAAGAACCTCCCTTGGCTGGGATCAATACGTACTGGGAGAATGCCCATGCCAGGAAGGATGGGAGGAACATTATCCACGGCCTGCCGTATATCTGGCACAGCATCATGAGTTTGTACTTCTAAGCTCGCTGATTCGTGGTCTTTCCTGATTCCTCGGGGCGCTAAAGCCAGGTCAATATTTACTTTAACATTCTCCCATGTATTTCCCACTCCTCCCCATTAAGTTTGGATAACCCTATATCTTCCTGCCCTTCTGTCTCCCCTAATCTCTACCATAAGGGGTTAACTACCATAGTAGTGGGAGGGGTACGATTTATCTACGAATGCCCCAAGTTCTGGCCGTGGTCAGAGACTGTAGGTCTAGTTTCATTCCTACTTTGGAGCGAGATCGAAGTGTCTGGCTCCTCGGATACCATAGGAAACCTCAATTTTTTGGGCTTATGTCTTGGAATACGCCGAATCCTGTTCTTCTCCCTCCGACCTTTTAATCCATTACTTTCTTTGAGAGGGCACCCTCCCCAGGGGGAACAACATCTAAATTATCCATGTGCCATTTAACGAGGAGTGGGTCAATTAATGATTCAGTGGCACTGAACATGTTGGTGTTCCCTTTTTTAAAAATAGGGTAAAACTGCAACGAATTCGTGGATGCGGTTATATTTGTGTTTCCCCCGGGACTGACGTGTGAATTGTCCCCTAACATTTGTTTTTTGGGGGCAGTACATAACGTGGGACTACCTCTAGACAGTAGTGTGGGAGAGACCCCCTTGTCTTCCCAAGCCTCAACCAGGATTCCCAACTCCGACACCCCTATGCATGTCTGGCATGCCTGAGATTTTACTTCAATACCCTTTTCTGCCTTACTTATACAGGGACTGGCCGATTTGAGCTTCTGGACCCCCATTAAAATTGGTGAAAGGACATCCAGTATGTGATCAGAATTGATAGTGGTTTTCTCCAGCAAGGATAAAATTGACAAGAGAATCCTCTCTAAAACATAAATTATATCAAGATTGACCCCCTCCCACTCTGTTATTCGCTACGTTTAATAGTTGCCAGAAATCATGTACCCCTTTATTTGGAGATGCCTCAGACACCTCAAAATTTGACAAACCTAATGATTGCGCATTGGACACACTAGAGGGGGTGCTACTATACAAAGTTGGCATACGGGGGCAACTAGCGTGATTATCCGATGACAGTCTCAATGCCAACTCCCTGGCAACTGGCGTTTTCAAGTTGGCCTCCATTACTTTGTTTTTTTCCATTGGTATGGCGATGTCCGGCATAGTATAATCCTCCAAATCCCCAGGTTCGAGGCTGCAGTCTACAATCTGTGGTATTTGGGGGGGCGTTTTAAGGGAAAGATGACCAGGTGATTGCTCTGCAGTGCTCAAAGGGCCAGTTTTAACGACTGAGGACAACGGCCCCACAGAAACGAACAACTTATCAGCAACATTTATTTCAGTTTGAACCTCGACATCTTCCATAACCATGTCCATTTCCATCTCTGTGTCTTCAGCCACTAACAGTAAAGCACGCTCATCAGTGGCCTGAGTCAATGGAGCTACTCCCCCTGTATTCTGATAGGTGAACTTGGGGTAATGTGGAACAGTCAGCTCAGAAAGAGCAGAGCAAGCACCCACTTCATCCTCACTAACTACACCAGAGGCCACTCCCGGGTCCTTATCCTTTACCTCTGTGCTCCTCAGGCCCTTCGAGAACATCGACAACACAGTGGGATGGGATTTCAGGTGTGACAGGTGACCCCGGGGTTTCTTTCTCCTGATGGTTTTTTGTAACTCGAGGGGACTGGTGTAATCAGAGGTACAACGAGCTGGCCCTGATGCGGACCCTGGCGACCCTGCGGATGATCTTGAAGGAGCGATTGAGCGCCCTGAGTGCAAGCACCTGGAGGGCATCACCAGCTAATGTTTTTTGGTTTGTGGGCTTGCAAACAATAGTTAGCCTTGTTACTGGTCTGCGGATTTCTACAGTAACGCTGGAGTCACTAGTGCCAACGGCTTCCGAAAAGAAGAGCCCCCAGGGAAGGAAATAAAAAAAAAAGTCAGGACGCTGGGGTCACTAGTGAACACTAGAGGTTGCTGGGGGTCACTAGTAGCACATAAGAAGGCACATTTAACAGGGGGAATTATGTAGGGCCCCTTTTTGTGAACCACTTACAGTCCAATAAGTCCTTCAGGCGGATGCAAAATAAATCTGATTGAAACGATGACACCAATTACCACTAGGGGGTTACATACAATATATGAATAAAAAAAAAAGAAGGCTGATAAGTGAAAAAAATGTAAACAGGTAAACAGGAGGTAAAAGGGAGAACAAGTGTGCCCACCAGTGAGCAAAATGGGTGAACCGAGACTGAGCGGAGCGGAGCTCACCGGACCATCCCACAAATGCACCCAGTCCTAGCTGGGCCGTCTCCGCGGGGGGCCAGGCTATGCTCTACCCAGAGGGTCACTATGCCCTCCACACTCAGCCTCCTTTCAGCCTCCTCACCTTCTTCTCCTTACAGGCTTGTTCCCCTTGGTCGGGAAGCTTGGAGGTGCGTGGGTCACAGCCACAGTCTTGCTTGATGCTCCGCTTGATGCTTGAAATAAGGCTCCTGGGCCCTATGTCGAGCCAGATCTAACCGGGGGGCTGGGGGCCAGGACCCCCCCCACCGCGCACCTGGCTCCACCTGACTCCGCTGCCGGCAAACTGGACGAGATGGCCAAACAGCAGCAGAATGGAAAAAACTACACTGCGGTCACCTGCGATGTGTACTATGAATTAATGACTAAAGGGCGTGGTCGCCGCGGGCTGTAAGGGCCGCGGCACCGACAAGCCCTCAGTACCTCACGGTGACTCTTTGGCGGTGGCAGCAATGGCGGAGTGGTGGCTGCGGAGATGGCAGGGTACTGCGGAGAAGGCAGGGGGAGCTACGGTGACAAAAGCAGTGTTGGCCGACCCGCTACACACCGTGCCGCTCTCCACTCTCCTGATCTCTGCGCACTCTGCACAGCTCCTTCCCTTGCGTCCTCACGTGATCCTGTCACAAGGCGCCTTAATTTTCAGATCAGACATTTGGATAAGTTAGCTCCAAATATAAGGCAACAAAAATAGGGACACTAAAAATCAACTACTAATATTTAATACTGATTTAGAAAGGACAAGGCAGAGCTATGGAAACACCAACAGCTGTGGCAAAGAGATGACCTGAGAAGAGTGCATGTAATTTCGAGACCCAAAAAAAAGGCTAATAAAATCTAAGGACGCAAGCTAAAAATACATTTTTCTAAGACAGCATCATGTACCCCAACTACAGATCTTCATGGATGTGAGTACACTAGAGAAACTGGTAGCCAACAGGTGCCCAAATAATGCTTATGTGGACAGCTTTAACAAATTACAGCATTAGTTGACAATCCAATTAGGTCTGGCTTATAAATGATGGTTCTTTTCAATAATTAGTGAGTTTAGTCACTTAACAAATAATTATTGGGACTCCCTGCAAACTTCCCCTCACTCAAGCATCCATTTATTCACCATTAACTCATTAATGCATTTACCCACTTACTTATCCACAATAAAACACATCCGCACAAATTCAACTACGATATGCAAGATAAATTTAAAGAAAGGTAAAAAAAAAAGAAAACATGCTTCTGCCTAAACGTGTCTTTAACTGGCAGGGTGTCTGATTTTAGAAAGACTACGAGAACATCAGTGAGGTGTAGCCTTTAAGGCTGTGGCATACCAGACTATGGCAACTGGGCGATGTGAATAGCCAGCCGCAGCAGCGGTATTTAAACTTAACAAAGACACTGAGAAGCTGCCTGGCAATGTTGTGTTGTATTGGCTCTTCGCTATTGCTACTTCATCCAACTTTCTTGTCCCTCACTTTTGTTATTTTCTCCCTTTACAGTTCCTTGGTTGCTTGACTTCCTTGCCTGCATACCCTGACCTATTTACTGTGGATTTACCTTTAAAACTGTCGGACTATCTTGCCTGTTTTGCTGACCCTGCCCTCTAGACTCTGTTTTGGCTTTGTTTTTCCCATTCCCTTTTTAGACATATCCAGATCCTGACTTAAGATCTGCTGTGACCCACCTTTCCGTTTCAAAATCTCTTATTCAAGTTTTAGCAGAGGCACACATAGGAGGAACAGTATTCCAACAAGATATCTTTTGGACACCTCCAGAAAAGGTTGTGTCTACTTTGCTGTTGACACTAACAAATTAAGATACAAACAGTTCAACAGACCAATAGGAACAATGCACTACTTAGTAAACTGAGTCGAACCATCTCTGGTCCTAGCCCAAACAAACCCTTGCGTGGGAAGAAGGGGGTAGAGCAAGATTAGAATAGGGCTGTCATCCATTTGTGTCAAAGTATTCAATAGTAATAAAGGGTTTAGTTTGAATCAGCAACTGGCCAATGTCCACAGTTATGCAACAGGGAGTTCAAATGTAGGTAACTAAGGGGGTTTTATATGAGTAAGAGGGAGTTTTAGTCAAAGAGTTGCAACACCCACAATCTAGGAGGGGCAAAACGAGTGAATTCCAATCTAGACAAGTAGTCAACTAAAGGCTTCCATCTGCCTGTAAATCATCTTTCCAAGTAAGATAGAATATGGGTTAAATGACATCACTGCGTCTTATTTCACACCCCACACATGTGCTCCCCCCTTACCTCCCTGCCTCCCCAGCCCCGCTATCCCCCCACCCTTCCCTACTCCTACTCTTCTCTGCGATCTTCCCCCCCCGTAACTCCTGCCCCCTCCTTCCCCCATACCCTATCCCCCCTGGCACCGTGGCCCAACAGGCGTATATCAACCAAGTCCCACCCAGGTATCGAGACGAGAATCCACAGAAAGAGACGAAGCACAACACCCCCCCATGCCCCTACCCCCCCAGGTATTGCCAACGCAACTTTAAAGCAGGGCGACTACCCTCCCTCGTACCTCATACCACAGCCGACACATAGCAGAGGCGCCCCCTAACCTCACCTGTCACACCCCCTATTGGCTTGCACACTACGCACACAGCCCCTCTACGCCTAGAAACCGGCATGGCCCCAACATGATGTAGGAGACCAAAGTCTGCAGGGCTCCTTCTGCTTCCACCCATACTTCAAGCCTCCCCCCCTCACCCACGCCTGGACACAGCATGATCAA
The DNA here is from genome assembly GCA_963921515.1 of Calotriton arnoldi. Classification (NCBI taxonomy): domain Eukaryota; kingdom Metazoa; phylum Chordata; class Amphibia; order Caudata; family Salamandridae; genus Calotriton; species Calotriton arnoldi. The sequence goes on along the minus strand of CAWUFW010001599.1, from coordinate 141,732 downwards.
CACCTGAAATGCTGACACAGGCATGTCTCCCAGGACGCGCTCCTCCCCCCCTCCACCACCCCCTTCCCCCCACCCTCCTACTCTTTGGATATCTGTTATGTTATGTTATGTTATTTTGTTCTTATATAGCGCATGTATACCGACAGGTCTCTTAGCGCTTCGGAAGAAGAAAAACAGCATCAGGGCAGGGTGGTCACCATGTTACTAAGAAGAATTAGGTCGTGTCTAGAGCTTCCCTGAAGAGAATGGTTTTAAGCTGTTTCCGGAAGGGGAGCAGACCAGGTTCTTTACGGAGGGTGTCGGGCAGCCGGTTCCAGAGTTGTGGCAGGAGGACCGAGAAGGCTCGTCCTCCCTTAGAAGCGAGATTACCCCGCGGGCAGACCATCTGGGCGGCTTCTGTTGAGCGAAGCGCCCGCCCAGGCACATATTTGATTAGGCGTTCCCTTATGTACCCTGGGGCGTGTCCATAAAAGGCTTTATGGGCAATACAGAGTCCCTTGAACTTCGCTCTTTGCCTAACCGGCAGCCAGTGCAATTTGCACAGCAAAGGAGTGGCATGAGTTCTTCTGGGCAGCCTGAAAATCAGCCTGGCAGCATCATTCTGTACCACCTGTAGCTTATTCATAAGTTTCTGGGGGAGCCCGACATAAAGCGCATTGCCATAGTCGAGTCGCGAGACGATAGTTGCTAATACAATGGTTTTCAGAGATGAAACTGAGAGCAGTGGGACCAGCTTCCTCAGCTGTCTTAGAAGACCAGTGCAAGTGCCCACTACCGAGTTGACTTGGTTAATCATGGAGAGCTCGGAGTCGATCTTGATTCCCAAGCTTTTTACCACTGGTGCTGGGCTGGGACAGGCCCCCAGCTCTTGGGGCCAAAACAAGCCGCTCCATGGGTTATTTTTTGCCGGAATTGCTAGGACTTCAGTTTTATCAGGATTAATTTTTAGGGAGTTTGCAGTCATCCAGTTTATTGTGAACCTGAGGAGGTTCTGGGCAGACTCTTGGGCGCAGACCGAATTATCGATCTTCAGGATAAGCTGGGTATCGTCTGCGTAATTGAAGACCCGGCATTCCATTTTGGATAGTGCGGCCACCAGGGGCTGCAGGTATATATTGAAAAGGAGCGGGGACAATGCGGAGCCCTGGGGGACCCCGCAAGAGATGTTACCCTTTTCCGATACCTGATCGCCAAGTTGAACCCTCTGCGAACGTCCTGATAGGAAGGATTCTAACCAATTATAGGCGTGCCCCCGGATGCCCAGGTCCGATAGCCGGGTCAGTAGTATTGTGTGGCTGACCGTATCGAACGCCGCCGAAAGATCTAAAAGAATCAGGGCGCTCGACTCTTTATTATCGGCTTTTATCCTGAGATCGTCGAGTACCGATAGCATTACTAGCTCCGTACTATGGTGGGCTCTAAACCCAGCCTGGCGGGGTTGGAGTAGCTCGTGTTCTTCCAAGAACACCGAGGTTGTTTGCAGGACATGTCGCTCCACAACCTTCGCCAGAAACGGGAGCTGAGAGATAGGTCTATAATTTTTAAGCTCGGCCTTGTCCGCTCCTAGTTTCTTTAGTAGAGGAGTAACTCTAGCCTCCTTCAAATTGGAGGGGACTTGACCAGTCGCCAAAGAGTTGTTGAGGAGGGTAAGAATCTGGCAGTCCAGGGCCGGAAGGGCCATTCGAAAGATCCTTGGCGGACACGGGTCGGCCGGGGAGCCTGATTTGGTACTATTCATCAGGGACGTCAGAGATTCTAGGTCTAGTAGAGGGAGACTGGTCAGGAACTGGCCGGGAGGGAGCAGGGGTGTAGACAGCTCCATAGGGCTCAGGGTAATAGGAGTTTTCCAATCTCCAGAGTGATATCTGTTACCTTCTGGAGAAAGAAAGTCTGTAATGCATTACAGTCTGAAGGTGATGCTGCAGATTTTACGTCAGATTTTTTACTAAGTTCATTTAGGATCCTAAAAGTTTCCTTTTGTTTATTTGGAGCATCTATTATGCGTGCCTCATAGTACTCGGCTTTCCTATTTGTAATGGATTTTTTATAGAGAGTTAGTGTGGCTTTGTAAGAAATTAACTCAATAGGATCATAAGCTTTCCGCCACCGTCTCTCGGCTTTGCGAAGGCTCTGTTTACTCTCCCTGAGTGCCTCATTAAACCAGGGGGCCACCTTGTTTTTAGGTCTAATTCTTTCTCTGCGTTCCGGTGTTATTTGATCGATGGCTAATTGCAGAGTATTACTGAGGGTTTGGCTTTCAAAGTCAATGTTAATGTTGCCCTCCTGAAATTTAGATGCGGGAAGCGTCTGTAGTATGGCTACTAAATTGTCTGCCTGAATTTTGTGCCAGCTTCGAACTCTCCTCCACTCTGGTGGATGTTGCGCAGGAGGACTATCCAGCGGGACCCAGCAAGAGATTAGGAAATGGTCAGAACAGGCACACGGGTGGATACTTATTAGCCTGTCAAGTTGGTTAGAGGACCAGACTAAATCTAAAGTGTGACCTTTAATATGAGTGGAGCAATCCACCAGTTGATGGAGTCCCAGATTAGACATTACCATATCAACCTGCTTGGCCTGTGGCTCCCGTGGTTCCTTCTCCCAGTGGAAATTAAAATCTCCAACCACCATGAGTCTTTGATATCGTGTACTGAGGTCAGACATGGTCTCGGCAAAGTGGTCATTGAAACCAGGGGTTGCATCCGGGGGCGGTAGACTGCCAGGAGGATGAGGCAGGACGATTTAGAGATAATTTTAACTCCCAAAATATCCGTCTTATCCATGCTCTCTGCTATTATCTTGGTGGCCATGAGCCTGGTGTTAAAAAGAATCGCCACTCCCCTCCTCTCCTGTCATCTTGCCTATTGTGCCAGAAGGCATCAAAGTTGCATGGCAGTGCAGCGATAATATCGGGGCCGATGCATCACCTATCCAGGTTTCTGTGAGTGCCAGTATGTCAATATCCCCTCCTGGAGGAGCGCAAAGATCTCTAAATGATGTTTCTGTAGTGATCTTGTGTTTAAAACAGCCACTTTTAAACCAGAGGGGTTCACTGGCAGGATCATGGAGTGAGGTGTTAGCCCCGGGATCGTGTGGGTGTCTGTCCCGGTATGTCTCAGGAGGTGTTCTGATCTCAGTTTTGCGGTGGCATAGGGGTTCAGCCTGTGGTTGCCTGTGGCAAGGGACTGCAATTCCCTTGCAGAGTATTGTTTAATCAGGCCAGGGCTTCTGGCCCCTGGACCCGGCTGGACGCGGACGGGCGCAGACGGGCTTGCCTTAGGCGCGCCTTTGGCGCGCCAGCGGCGCGCCCGCTGCGCGCGTCCGCTGTGCGTCCGCTCCAGCGTCCCAGTTATGCTGCCCCCTTCCGCCCACCAACCAATCAGCTCTGGTGAGCAGCAGCTGAACTTCCTCCCAGCACTAGACCGCGTTGAGGGATGCGGAAGTGCTCTAACCTGGATTCGCGGTAAAATCGTGATAGGAAGTGAGCCCAGGTAGGAACTCTCCCAGAAAATTCCCCCAGATGTGCAAAAGGCTTGTTTTTATTTTAAAAATGACGTTACTGTCCAAAAGGCGAATTAATTCCCATAAAATCGGCAGTAAAACAGTAAAATGTCTCTTTAAAACCAGCAGTAAAATGTCTCTTTAAGACCAGTTAACACATCATTTTCACAACAGTGCAAAGCGATTTAGCAGCGATAGCAGCAAGGGCAAAAACAACTAATTACATAGAGTACAATTATAGCAAACCAGGAGGACCGCCCGACTACCTTGGCGTGTCTTTCTTACTGTCCGCTGCGCGTCCGCTCCAGCGTTCCAGTTATGCTGCCCCCTTCCGCCCACCAACCAATCAGCTCTGCTGAGCAGCAGCTGAACTTCCTCCCAGCACTAGACTGCGTTGAGGGATGCGGAAGTGCTCTAACCTGGATTCGCGGTAAAATCGTGATAGGAGGTGAGCCCAGGTAGAAACTCTCCCAGAAAATTCCCCCAGATGTGCAAAAGGCTTGTTTTTATTTTAAAAATGACGTTACTGTCCAAAAGGCGAATTAATTCCCATAAAATCGGCAGTAAAACAGTAAAATGTCTCTTTAAAACCAGCAGTAAAATGTCTCTTTAAGACCAGTTAACACATCATTTTCACAACAGTGCAAAGCGATTTAGCAGCGATAGCAGCAAGGGCAAAAACAACTAATTACATAGAGTACAATTATAGCAAACCAGGAGGACCGCCCGACTACCTTGGCGTGTCTTTCTTACTGTCCGCTGCGCGTCCGCTCCAGCGTCCCAGTTATGCTGCCCCTTCCGCCCACCAACCAATCAGCTCTGCTGAGCAGCAGCTGAACTTCCTCCCAGCACTAGACCGCGTTGAGGGATGCGGAAGTGCTCTAACCTGGATTCGCGGTAAAATCGTGATAGGAGGTGAGCCCAGATAGGAACTCTCCCAGAAAATTCCCCCAGATGTGCAAAAGGCTTGTTTTTATTTTAAAAATGACGTTACTGTCCAAAAGGCGAATTAATTCCCATAAAATCGGCAGTAAAACAGTAAAATGTCTCTTTAAAACCAGCAGTAAAATGTCTCTTTAAGACCACTTAACACATCATTTTCACAACAGTGCAAAGCGATTTAGCAGCGATAGCAGCAAGGGCAAAAACAACTAATTACATAGAGTACAATTATAGCAAACCAGGAGGACCGCCCGACTACCTTGGCGTGTCTTCTTACAGTTTCCAAGAGCCATACGCCACACAAGTTCTTGTTGTACTATCTAATCTGGCCATTGTACCTGTTGGGCCAATGCTGTTGTATTCAAGATGTTATCTTTTAAAACTGCTAATAAAAAATTACAACACAAAAAAAAAAGAATATGGGCTAAATGCTCCATAGCAAGGGTAAGCCAGAGAATGTTAAACCAAAGGGCAATGGGGGGCTGTCCTTGGTAGCGTCCTCCCCAGCCCCGTAGTATGCAATTGACCACTCCAAACACGGAGCTCTGTAGTGCACGTCTTTATTCTTCAGAGTGCATCCACTAACTGCACGCACTGCATCATAAACTTTATTAATCACACCCAGACAAATCCAATCGATTATGTCATTCTCCTACAGTCTCCATCAGGGATCAGAAAGGTCCTGCAACTCATATTCACAAGACATTACATCTCCTCCTTTGTTAAATAAAAAATATAAATATTACATATATACATTGTAGTTCCTCAAGATCTTCCAGATCTCGTCATGTGAGTTTGGTGAGGCATTAGAGACCTTGGGTACAGGTGATGCAAAGGAAGGTGTACGAGTTGGGCATTCTAGACTCTCAGATGGACATGTCTCACTTTTAACATCCGGAGCCTACGAACATCGAGTCAGGTGCTTGAAATGTGATTAGTCTCTTGTGATGGACTTTCCAGGACTTTGAGCGAACACCATATGTCTTTTGCTTGTCACAACCCTCAATGGGTCAGCATCACACAGAGCGTCAGACTTGTGTTTCCGTTTTTGTTTGACCAGGACCTGGTCTCCTTCCTTGAAATCTGTGTCCTGAGCACTTTGGCATAATTCAGTCTAGGTCTGTATTCTGGACTTGTGCAAGGAATCTGTTGTACGCATCTGTCGACCTATTAGAGGTCTATTGTGGCAATTTTGTTCCCATTGCTCTCCCAAACATTAAAGTGGCAGGCTTTCAACTGTCGTGGAACGGGAATTGACCTCTAAGCACGAAGTGCTGAACATAAAACTGACTTGAGGTCACTTTCTTCTAGCACAGCGCGCTGAACTACTCTCTTTAGGGTACCCATGAATGGTTCAACAACGCTATTTGCCTGTGGCCAAAGAGGTGTATATTTCTGATGTTTAACATTCATATTAGCGAGAAAGTCCTTAAACTCCAGGCTATTGAAAGGTGGGCCATTGTCAGACTTAAGAATGGAGAGAACACCCCATGTTGCAAAAATTTAATTTAATGTGCCAATGACTTTGTCATGCGTGGTTGATGATGGTTCTTCCACAAGGGGAAATCGTGAGTACTCATCAATGATCACCATGAGATGCTGTCCATTGTTGAGAGGTCCAAACAAATCCACTGCAATCCTCTCCTACACTTGCTTCGGAATCTCAGACATAATTAGTGGATGCTGTGGTGTTTTGGGAGATAACCAGCTACACAAATGACAGGCCTTTAATTCTCTTTCAACTCTTTCATCACGGCGAAGAAACCACACTCAGTCTCGGAGAGCTCTCTTAGTGGCGACAATGCCACTATCACCCTTGTGTGCTAGTTCAATGACTGGTTGTCTCAGACTCTTGTGAATGACAATTCTCAAATCACGTAATATTATGCCTTCTTGAGTAGCTCTTCTCTCACATTCTTGAACTTTTGATATTCAAAGTCATCCGCAAGAGTCGAGTATGTTTCCTCCAGGATTGCTGTCCAATAATGTCTGTGAGGGCAAGCATATCTCGATCAGTGTTCATGGCAGCACGATTTTGTTCCACAGATATAGCTGCAGGCGTGCTTGACTTGACTATGAAGTTAATATATGCCTCAGCCGCTTTAGATGGCGTACTGTGACACTGTAATGGTACTTGTGAAAAATAGTCAGCAGGATTTTGATCTTTCCCTATGCACGATAGTGTAATCATACTCTTGCAGTCACAACCCCCACCTTTCGATGCGAGGGGGTAAACTTGGCTTTCGGATTTCCGAAAATGGTGAGCAACGCCTGGTGAACAGTGACAATGCTGAAGTGCTTTCGATATAGAAACACATGGAAGTGTTCACAAGATCACACTACAGCTAGGTTTTCTTGCTCAGGTTGGAAATAAGCATGTTCGGTCTGTGATAGTCTCCTGCTCGCATAAGCCACAATGTGTCTCTGAGCACTGTCATGTCCATTGTGCTGGGCAAGGATCGCACCCAGCTTCACTGGGCTTGCATCTACCACAATCTCAGTATGTAGTTTTGGATCAAAATAGGCCATTTCAGTCGCGTTCTCAATTGCATGTTTGATATTCTTAAAGCTCTGATCATATTTAGGTGACCACTTGAACAAAGCGTTCCGTTTTGTTAAATCCCTCAATGGGAAACTGACTGTGGCAAAGTCATGAATGTACCTGGAACAGGAATTGGCCATACCAAGAAAAGATTGCAGCATGGTCACATCTTGTGGGGGACAAGTGGATTGTAAGGCCTGCACTTTAGCCGGATCTGGTGTCACCCCCTTTTCAGAAAAAATATGGCACAAGAATTTGAGTTGTTTTCTGAAATTCTCACTTTTCTGCATTCAAAGTGAGACCTGCGTCAGCAAGTAAATGGCATACTTGTGTAAGGGCTTTGTCATGTTCTTTTCGAGTGGCCCCAAATACCAGTATATCATCAATGTAATTAACAGCATGTGTGACAGGCTGTATTATGCAGCAAACAACATCTTGAAAAAGTTCTGCAGCTGACGACACCCCAAACCTTTGTCTTTTGTATCTGAACAAACCAACATGGGTCAGAAAGGTAGTAATGTACCTGCAGTTTTCTTCTAGTTCGAGTTGATGATACCCCTTGTTCAGATCAAGGCGGGAAAAGAGTATGGTGCCATTCAGCTGTGTAATCATGTCTGCAATGGGGGGACCTGGATGTTGTTCTCTCTCAATTGCCTTGTTAGTGGCGCATATCAACACAAATGCACACAGCACTTCCACTGTCCTTTTTTGGCACTACCACTATGGGCAAAACCCATGAAGTCGGACCAGTAGAGTGTTCAATGAAATCATGCTTTAACAGCGTGTCGAGTTCTTTCTCAACAGCGACCAGTAGATGGAAAGCAATTTGACTATGTTGTTGAGAAACAGGACGAATGTCCTCATTAATTTGAAGATGCACTTTCATTGTCTTAAGCTTTCCTAATCCATGAAACAAAATGGGAACTGACTCCCTATTTAAGCATGTGCATTCAGGTTATAATTGATAGAGATCAGCCCCATGTCAGCAGCAGTACTGAAACTGAGTAAATATGCACTTGACGAAGGACGTTGAAGAACATGATTTGGCACTCGTAATTTCCTCTTCTTGTGTTTCATGGTTGCTACAAATGACCCTTGACTGTGCAATGGAGCGGAGGCAGCCCATGTGTATACCTCAGTCTTCGACAGTGTGAGACGGGGCACCGGAGACAGTTCGTTGTATTTTCCTGCTGGCATGATGTTTATCGATGCACCACTGTTGATGTAAAAGGTATGGAGCAACCATTCACCTTTAGTGTGATCTTAGTGTAGTGTGAAAATAATTTGGTTGTTTCAAGTGGCGATATCTCTTGGACTTGGGCTCTTCTATGCATGCAGCCAAACCTACATGTGCACGTCATTTAGTGGTTGAAATTGTCATCGCACAACCATTGTCTTCACTGTTGCCTGGCAATGACTTTGAGGAGCCTTTAGAAGATGACTTTGATGATGATCAATTTCATTTAATTTCCACTTGCCTCAACTGATGTCAATGTTTGGCCTTGTGGGTGTGGCTAGAGTGCTTCTGGAATTTTCTGGCATCTATTTTCTCTTCTCGATGTGACGCAGTTGGTTCCTCTTTCGCTTTGCAAGCCGTAATGAAAAGGTTTTCTTTCCAGCAGCCTTTGCATACTTGTCCAATGGTGGTACATTTACCTTTGTGTGGGAAGGAGAATCCACATCAGAAACACAACTTTTTCCTCTGGGACATCACTTAATGGCCCTCGACCATGGGTCTCTGCTTACGTTTCATTTTCAATGCTGATTCGCTCTGGGCTATTCCAGCTTCCATATCAGCAGCTTGCCGATCTGCACCTTACTCTGCTCTCACAGCTGTGAGTACCTTCTCTAGACTGAGTATCTCTGTCAGCATATGTCATCTGAACAAGTCGGATAGGCAACCATCAATGAATCGGAGATGTATGGCTTCTTCATCATTGAATTTGTTGAACTTGCAATGCTTGATGAGAGAATCAAGTCTTTCGACAAACTCATGCATCGTTTCACTAGCTTGATGTCTTGCCTGGTTGAAAATGTACCTTTCATAGTTGACATTCGACATTGGATTGAACTTGTTTTGAATGCCTCCTTAATTTGATGGTAAGATATTCCATCAGTTTGTGGTATTTTCTTTATCACTTCTTTCACTTTGACACCTGCAAGGCTGTTCAAGTATTTGATGATCTTTTTGCTATCTGCTTCTTCTAGCGAGTTGATGAAAACATCGAATGTTTCGATCCATGCAGTCCATCTGGTGCCAATATTCTGCTTTTTGTTGGTATCAAATGGAAGCGGTGGTTTCAGCAAGGCGGCGGCACCGTAACCAGTGGTGGACCTTACGGACGTTGACAGCAGGGCCCGCTCCAGTGATATCTGGTGCACACTTGGATCTGCACCTCCTGTAAGCATTGGCCACGTGCTTACAATGGTGTTGTAGCGGCCGATCTGATGTCGTATGGCCACTCTTTCATTTTTGGCAGTGAGTGACAGTTTTGTCTCTTGCATATGGTCATCACAGTTCTCAACCTTCTGCATTGTACCTTGTTTTCACTGCCTTTAGCGTTTCTTTGCCCCTGGCTGCTTTTGCTTTTGGTGCACTTTTAAACCTGGCTGTCACTGCCTTCGGTGCCTCTCTGTACCTGATTGTCGTTGCCTTTAGCACTATTGTTCTATACATATGATGGCTCTGAGGTAAGTTGTGGCGCAGTACCTCTTCTTTCGGCCTTACCAGCAGGTTCCCGGCCGACTGTGAATGGGCTTCTCCATAGGGCCTGCGCCTTCTTCGAACATTTTGCACTGGCTAGAGCAGCACTTTGACTCCACGAGTAGGGAAGGGAGTGTGGTCCAGTGTGTACAAATAGATTGCTCCCATTAAGTCTTCTGGACAATAACGATTGACTGGTGTTTCCCCCTCAACAGTGGATTCATAATATAGATAGATCAAGGGGTGCCAGGACAAGTGAGGGTAATAACTTAAACTGTAAGATTCTTAGCTGGAATATAGCAGGGTTAAGAAGTAAAAGAGAAGATTCTAGGTGGCTAGATCTTTTAAAAGAGTATGACATAGTGGGTTTACAAGAGACATGGGACAGGGAAAATAATTTTTGGATGGATAGGTATAAGTCCTATGGTGAGCCTGATCGGCCCTCTTCAGCAGGTAGAGCAAAGGGGGGTCTCCTAACTTTAATCTAACTCAAACTGTTGGGCACACATTGTATTGTGGACTCTGAATCTTGCAACTGCCTAGCGATAGAAATTACTCCTACTAACACAACAAAATTGTTGATTGTTGATTTTTATAACGCTTTTGATAGTAAATTTATAAATGAACACTTATGCAATTTGAAATGTTTCTTAGAAGAATACAGAGTTAAGCAAACCACTTTTTATTTAATTATAATCTTGGGCGATTTTAATATCCATTTATGTACTATGAACTGTCATGTAGCAGATTCTTTAGGGCCGGTTAATCCCCCCAATTTGCATTTTGAGCACACACAGCAAGGGGAATGTTTGGAGGATCTTCTGGCTGACGTAGACCTCGTTCAACGTAGTATAAATGCTAGTGAGGCAAGGATCCCCACTTTTAAGGCGAGAGGGCGGGACTCTATAATAGATTATATATTTATCTCCCCTGTACTGTCAACTCAGGTGGTCTCTTATAATGCACAGTGGTCGCATTTTAGTGACCATAATCCCATCTACCTTGCGCTAGGCCCGGGAACTGGTTTAACGGGTAAACCGGGAGATTCATCTACTGTTATTTGCTTAAAACCATCTGATCAGGGGCATAGGTTGAGATGGACTAAGGTAATTCCGGACCTTTTTCTCCAGGATTTACGGGAGAGCGCCGTGGAGCACTACGGCATCTGTCTTGAGCCAACAAAATTGGGGGCCGAGGTACTCTCTGCGCTTGAAAGCATCTGTATCCAGATAGTGAAAGGCCTTACCCTCCCCAATAGAAGTCGTAAAGAAACAGCAGAGAGATGGTTTGACAGCAATTGTTCTGAAGCACATCAAAAGCTTTTTGCTGCTCTGAAACAGGTTCCACAAGATAAAACTTCCATAGCCACGCTAAGAAAGTTATATAAGTGTATTTTGAAAACCCGCAAAAATGAAATCAAAGAGGAAGCATGGAATTACCTATTAGCAGTGGAGGTCCTTAAGGATAGTGCCAGATTTTGGGCAACAGTAAATAAACCCTTTTTTCTGGTACTAACAATTCTCTTCTAGAATGCAATATCACGGAGGATGAATGGTACGCCCATTTTAAATTCATATATGAGGTCCCGGCAGAGCTGGGATCTACCGCTCCCCTAGATCAAGAAATGGGTTCCTCTGTTTTGGTTTTTAATGAAGGAGAAGTAGAGCTAGCAATCAAGCAAATGACTAGCAATAAGGCCCCAGGCCCGGATTGTGTCCCGGCTGATTTGTACAAACAGAATCCAACTCTCTGGGCAAACATTTTAACAAGTTTTTAATGTGACTAGTCAGCAGGGATTTCCGAGGTCCTGGTCCCACTCCACCATTATTCCGGTCTTCAAAAAAGACCAGAGAGGTGACCCATGCTGCTGTAGGCCTATATCCCTGATTGACTCCGCTGTAAAAGTGCTAGGGAGAGTGATTCTCAGCAAAATCTCAGAATGGCTGGATGATAGTGGTGTACTGACAAATCTCCAATATGGCTTTAGAAAAGGAAGGAGTACACTAGATCAGTGTTTACATTTAGATGGGAAATACACAGTGGCCAAGGTCGGGACATTACAGTTGGCCTTTATGGATCTATCCTCGGCGTTCGATCTAGTTAATAGATTAAAGCTATGGGCTCTATTGATGGATATGGGATTGGATCACTGCTTAGTTAATTTCCTGGCCGACCTACACAGGGATCTTTTTGCGAGGGTGAGTTGGCCAAGATGGCAAATGCACCAAGCACTTTAGTAATGGTAGAGGTGTCAGACAGAGCTGCATTTTAGCCCCCCCTTCTCTTTACTTTATATATAAATAATCTGGGCACCTCCCTGTGTTCTGCCAGCCAGGACATCCCCTGCGTAGGGGACAGGGCTATCCCTGCCCTCCTATATGCGGATGACACAGTATTGTTGGCTCGCACAGCAGTAGGGCTCCAGAGGCTTTTGGATTCTTTTGGGGCCTTTATGCGATCTTTGGATTTAATTGTCAATATAGTCAAATCGCAGACGATGATTATGGGCCAGAGACCAGAAAAGTTTAAAACTTTTTATTGTGTAGGTGCAGACCTGTCCAGGGTGACCTCTTTTACCTATCTGGGGGTATTTTTTGATGAGAAGGGCTCGTGGGTTCCTCAACTGAAAGCTAAAAAACATGCCATGGCAAGATCTATAGCAGCCGTCCATGGTTTTGCACAGCTACTTGGGGCCAAGCCAATCGAAGCAATGCTTAAAATCTACAAATCCAAATGTATTGCCATTGCGCAGTATGGGTCTGCAATTTGGGGATATAAATCGGTAGAAGGCTTACAAATAGTTGAAAATAAGTTTTTAAGGAACCTGCTGTCGGTCCCTCAATCCACCCCCACATATATTATACATCAAGAATTAGGCACCGGCTATGTCTCTGACTTGATAGGTCTGGCCCCAGTTGTATGCTGGCTAATGATCTGGACTAATCCAGATCTGGTGTTGAACCAAGAGATTGCCAGGGATTGTGTATCCATGGAGAGAGCAAGCTGTATTCTGTGGCTATGATATGTCAAAGCAATTTTAAAGAAATTAGGGCGCCCGAACTCTTCGAATCTCCAGAAAAAATGAGGTTGGAGGACCTGGCGTGGGTTAAAAAAATACCTTTTAAACCTGCTGCTTTTAGAGAGAGAGGCGAGCGAGCTAACGAAACCTACGGTGAGAGCATACCTCTTGCTAAAAACATCTCCACAGACAGAACCCTATCTGACAATTGTCACCAAGCCTTACCATCGCTTTCTTTTAATCAGATTTTGTTTTAACCTCATTCATTGTCTACTAGCAGATTCGCAGGGTTGGAATAGGGTGAATGACCTAGGCCCATGTGCATGTGATAATTTCTCTACCCAGGACACTATGCATTTTATAATGTTTTGTGATCATTTTAGCAATATGTGTAGAAAGTTTTTAATTCCTATTTTAAAGGGAAAAGGTTTTATGCAGGTCAGACCTGCATTATTATATTTGCAGATGCTGAATGACCCCTGGGAGACTTTTAATATTGCAAGTTTTTTAGTGGCCGCTGTGAGGCAAAGGAAAAACTGCGTTTTATGTTAACTAACCCGGTTGCCTCTGTTTGACTAAATGTATTAACGTTTGCCCTTCTACCTGAGAAGTCTTGCTGTATAATATGTACTCTGGATCGTTTGCCTTCTCTTGAGATCTTACTGAGAATTTTTTTTAACAAACTTTTCCTTTTAATATGAATTATCGGTAGCTGGTTTTATTTGCTTTTCTATGAATTCTGGCGACAATATGTTTTATGGTGAACAGACATAATATCGAATTTTTAATATCAAATTGCCAAAATATCGAGTTTTTTATATAGAATGGACAGAATATCGAATTGCCAAAATATAGTGGTGCAGAATATCGAAATTCAGGTAAGAAATATCGATTGTCATAATATCGACAGTCATAATATAGTTGTGAAAAATATCGAATTTTTTTATAGTGTTTTAAGTGTTAGTATATGTGTTAAAAGTATGTATTATTTTTGTAATGTATGTTTTAATTTTTTTAAAGTAATGAATTTTATGTTATTTAATTTTTGCGTAATTTAATTCCGTAGAGGGTTGTGGGTTTATAGGGGAATAGGGTGGGAAGTAATTTAATTATAATAAATTAAATATTAATTTTTAGGAATTATTAATTATTTTTAATTTAATTTTATGTTTTAGTTCTGTAGCGGGTTGTGGGTTTATAGGGGAATAGGGTGGGAAGTAATTTAATTGTAATTAAGTAATTATTTAATTTTATTTATTGGTATTGATAAATAATTTATTGCTAATTAATTATTAATTGGTAATTAATTTGTATTAATTGGTAATTAATTGTTATTAATTTTTTAATTGATAATTATATTAATTGTATTAATTTATTATTCAGAGCGGGTTGTGGGTTTATAGGGAATAGGGTGGGAAGTAATTTAATTGTAATTAAGTAATTTATTTTTATTTATTTGTATTGATTATTAATTTATTGTTAATTAATTATTAATTGGTAATTAATTTTTATTATTTGGTAATTCTTTTTATTAATTGGTAATTAATTTTTATTAATTGATAATTATATTAATTGTATTAATTTATTATTCGGAGCGGGTTGTGGGTTTATAGGGGAATAGGGTGGGAAGTAATTTAATTGTAATTGAAAAATTATTGAAAATATTTTTGTGTATTGATAATTAATTTACTGTTAATTAATTATTAACTGGTAAACATTTTGTATTACTTATTAATTTTTGGTATTGAAAAATAATTTGTGGTTAGTTAATTATTAATAGGTAATTAATTTTTAATAATTAATATTTATTGGTATTTATAATTAATTAATTATTAAATAATTTGTCATTGGGAATTAATTTTTAATACATTTTTATTGGTATTGATAATTAATTTATATATATTTAATTATTAAATCATTACTTTCCCTACTGTTGCACTCAATGGAGGGGGAATAGTAATTTTTACCCTCCCGCTATCCAACACTTTCCCTACTGTTGCACTCTCTGGAGTGGGAATAGTATTTTTTAGCCCTACGCTATCCAACGCTTTCCCTACTGTTGCACTCACTGGAGTGGAAATAGTAATTTTTACCCCTACACTATCCAACGCTTTCCCTACTGTTGCACTCACTGGAGTGGGAATAGTAATTTGTACCCCTACGCTATCCAACGCTTTCCCTACTGTTGCACTCTCTGGAGTGGGAATAATAATTTTTACCCCTACGCTATCCAACGCTTTCCCTACTGTTGCACTCTCTGGAGTGGGAATAGTAATTTTTACCCCTACGCTATCCAACGCTTTCCCTACTGTTGCACTCACTGGAGTGGGAATAGTAATTTTTACCCCTACACTATCCAATGCTTTCCCTACTGTTGCACTCACTGGAGTGGGAATAGTAATTTTACCCTCCTGCTATCCAACGCTTTCCTTACTGTTGCACTCACTGGAGTGGGAATAGTAATTTTTACCCTCCCGCTATCCAACGCTTTCCCTACTGTTGCACTCACTGGAGTGGGAATAGTAATTTTTACCCTCCCGCTATCCAACGCTTTCCCTACTGTTGCACTCACTGGAGTGCGAATAGTAAATTTTACCCTCCCGCTATCCAACACTAAAAATATTGAATATTTTTTAATAATATTAAGTTAACATATATATGTATTAAAAAATAAAAATGCATGTTTATTTTTTTATTTACATTATTTATTAATTTTAAGGTTATTTAAGTATTTTTAAGTATGTTTTACTTAATTATATTTATTATTTTATTATTTTACATTACTTTTAAGACATTTAAAAAATTCGATATTTTAACAAACTATGGAGGTCATTACGATGGCGGATGGAAAAACAACCGACCGCCATGGTAGCGGGAAAACACCGCCCGCCGCTACCGCGGGAAAACCAACGGCTAGATTAGGATCCTCGGCTGTAAAAATCCAACCGCGGCGGAAAGGAGACCCGAGAAACCGCTGTTCGCCTGTGGAGAAGGCCCAAACCCGTCCGCGGCGGTCGGTTTCGCAGCGGAAACAGCCCAAACGACCGCAACCACAGCGGAGACACCGCCATCGAAATTATGATATTCCCGACATCCCCGCGGTGCAGTGCGCTGTTTCCGACCGCCGCGGTCGACAACATTGAAGAATCAGTGAGACGGCGGAAGCGCCGTAGCCGAGCCACCACTGCAGACGCTCCGTTAAAAAAATGGCGGTCGCTAGAAAAACACACAACATGGCCACAAAGTGCACCAACCAAACAAGGCATGCACCCAAAAATAGCTAACACAGCCCAAAGACACACCCCCATGGTAAACTCCAAAACTACAAATCGAAGGTTCACACACACACCACACCTGCTACCAATACCCCATCCTGACACACCCACAGACACCAGTATAAATCCAGCCCCCAACATACCACAATCCTTTGCAAAACTCCACAACTGAGGGGACATCCACCACAGATGACAGGAGAGGCAAATCTGCACAACACACACACATCACCACCACCACCACCACTTCCACACCTGCACCTCTAACACCTTTGCACAGCACACACCATACACATCACAACCACCACTACCACTTCCAAACCTGCACCCTAAACACCTTGACAAATCACACACCATGTCACCACAGAGAATGCCCAAATTCAGTGAGAGTGAGTTGAGGGTCATGGTCGATGAGATAATCAGGGTAGAACCACAATTGTTTGGTAACCAGGTCCAACAGACACCACTAGCAACAAGGACGCAAATGTGGAGAAGGATAGTAGAGAAGGTCAATGCAGTAGGGACCGTGCCATGCAATAGAGATGAAATCGTGAAGAGGTGGCATGATTTGAAGGCAGTGGTCAAAAAGAAGAGAGCCAAGAACCATGAGCTGGCTCACAGGACAGGCAGTGGCCCTCCCGTTCCACTCAAAACATTCACTGAATGGGAGGAGAAGGTGCTTGGCATTCTACATCCAGAGAGTCTCTCAGGAATACCCGGGGGAGTGGAGGCTGGTAAGTACAAACAAATGCCTAACATCACACAAATGTACTGTCTTGCACTATTACAAAATAATACCTCCTAGGTTCAAATTCATTCATGTGCACAACACTCCCCCAACACATCTCTCACAGATACAACAGACACTCCCCCTGAAGCCCCCAAAGGTAGTTAGCAACATCACCATGGGTACATGTGTACATGCTGCCAGCACTACAACTCCCACCAGGCCCCCTTGTCCCACAGCTGAGCAGGATGTAGCCCTCCCCCACCCAGAAGCATGCCTCAGCCATTGTGTGCTACACCCTCACCTAACAGGTAGGTAGCCATCTTTACAGGGAGGTGGGTGGGTGTTTGGGAGGCCTGCACTACAACTCCCACCAGGCCCCCTTGGCCCACAGCTGAGCAGGATGGAGCACTGCCCCCACCAAGAAGCATGCCTCAGCCATTGTGTGCTTCACCCTCACCTAACAGGTAGGTAGCCATCTTTACAGGGAGGTGGGTGGGTGTTTGGGAGGCCTGCACTACAACTCCCACCAGGCCCCTTGTCCCACAGCTGAGCAGGATGGAGCACTGCCCCCACCCAGAAGCATGCCTCAGCCATTGTTTGCTTCACCCTCACCTAACAGGTAGGTAGCCATCTTTACAGGGAGGTGGGTGGGTGTTTGGGAGGCCTGCACTACAACTCCCACCAGGCCCCCTTGGCTGACAGCTGAGCAGGATGGAGCACTGCCCCCACCCAGAAGCATGCCTCAGCCATTGTGTGCTTCACCCTCACCTAACAGGTGGGTAGCCATCTTTACAGGGAGGTGGGTGGGTGTTTGGGAGGCCTGCACTACAACTCCCACCAGGCCCCCTTGGCCCACAGCTGAGCAGGATGGAGCACTGCCCCCACCCAGAAGCATGCCTCAGCCATTGTGTGCTTCACCCTCACCTAACAGGTAGGTAGCCATCTTTACAGGGAGGTGGGTGGGTGTTTGGGAGGCCTGCACTACAGCTCCCACCAGGCCCCCTTGTCCCACAGCTGAGCAGGATGGAGCACTGCCCCCACCCAGAAGCATGCCTCAGCCATTGTGTGCTTCACCCTCACCTAACAGGTAGGTAGCCATCTTTACAGGGAGGTGGGTGGGTGTTTGGGAGGCCTGCACTACAACTCTCACCAGCCCCCTTGGCCCACAGCTGAGCAGGATGGAGCACTGCCCCCACCCAGAAGCATGCCTCAGCCATTGTGTGCTTCACCCTCACCTAACAGGTAGGTAGCCATCTTTACAGGGAGGTGGGTGGGTGTTTGGGAGGCCTGCACTACAACTCCCACCAGGCCTCCTTGGCCCACAGCTGAGCAGGATGGAGCACTGCCCCCACCCAGAAGCATGCCTCAGCCATTGTGTGCTACACCCTCACCTAACAGGTAGGTAGCCATCTTTACAGGGAGGTGGGTGGATGTTTGGGAGGCCTGCACTACAACTCCCACCAGGCCCCCTTGTCCCACAGCTGAGCAGGATGGAGCACTAGTCCCACTCATAGGCATGTGACGTCTGTGCAGCCGCACATGACACCATGCCACTTAGTCCACAGTCACCAACACAAATAATGCAAAACAGTTGTGTTGTAGTCACCATGCACAAGTCTCTGTTCAAAATTGACCCACATTGTGTACACTGTGCCAGGCA
The DNA here is from genome assembly GCA_963921515.1 of Calotriton arnoldi. Classification (NCBI taxonomy): domain Eukaryota; kingdom Metazoa; phylum Chordata; class Amphibia; order Caudata; family Salamandridae; genus Calotriton; species Calotriton arnoldi. The sequence continues at coordinate 123,362 of CAWUFW010001599.1, read as the reverse complement.
TCACACACTGCAACACTAACAACGATCATGCTGCCCTGCAGCAGTGTCTGGCCGTTTGTATGGCAAAGTACAAATCACCCATGTCATACCACAGTGTTGCAATGTAAACAGTGGAAGTGCAGTGCACCCAAAAACTACACTGCAGCTGGGACTCACAATGCTAAACTAAGCACATCCCAAATGTCCTGCAACACACCCAGCTACCATAGTGCTGCACTGAATTGCAGAACAGCACCTTGTCTGAATTAAATTGTCAAAGGTGTCTTGTTTGGACCACCAATGTGTGTATGCATTGACAATGTTCACATCTCACACTGTCTGTCTGAACAGTGCTGGTATAGTCTGGCCCCAAAACCACACATTGTCTGCACAGGGCTGAGTACATCTCACACACACACCACTGTTGACCACAACATGTCAGTGTATGGATGCCCTGGAACAACTGCTTCACCAGTACTGTGCTCATGTTCTCAGGTCCACAAATACCATGAAACCATGACAGTGTGGAAATGTATGCTGGGTGAGATCTTCACCCTGCTGTATGTCACCACTGTGCTACGAGACTATACCCCTTGCCCTATTGTGCCTTCAAATGTCGGGGAGTGAACCCCACAGCCAGATAGCTGGGACAACAGTGATGGTGGGCTATACCCCATGACCAAATGTAATCTGAAATCAATGGGTACAAAAGCCACACACACATCATGCTCACCACACGCACATTCCATCCAAAGATTTCTACCAAGTCACATAGCCATGTCATTGCTCACCTTCACCTTAAACGGTAGTTAGCCATCTACACACTAGACGGTATAGTGTGTTTGGCTATCCGTCCCACAAAATGCAACATGCATGCTGTTCCACCACTATGGAGGATGGGACACTAAACCCCCAATAAGAAGCATGTGGCAGGCAATGTATGCTACCCACCCAACTCACAGGTAGGTAACCGCATCTCACAGGTCGGGGTGTGTGGGGCTGGGAAGCTTGCACAACAACTCACACGGGCCCACCTGACCGCCAGCACACAAGACCCATTACTTCCTGGCACCAACATGCATGTGTCAGTCATTGCAATGTACACTTCAAAAGAACTGGCATGTGGACATATCATGCTGACTTGTCCCACACTGGACCAAGATGGAAGCCCTCATCATACACACACAGAGAGGTCTCTCAAATACAAGGAAAACACAGCAAACACAACATATCAACAGCCACAACATGCAGCCAGATATGCATTTAAAAAACATGTTGGCATAGGACACCAGGCCTCTCAATGCACAACTGCACACCCAGATAGTATTGGCAACTATAGTGTGCACACACCTAAGAAAATGAAACTGTGACAGCAACCAAAGTGTGAATGACTGAAACACATGTAGATGGAACTCCGAGCACAACCATGCACACCACTACATGCCATCTGACAGTAGCAGTGGTCCAGACCACCTAGGATCTAATTAAAGCAAACTTAAGCATGTCTGGAATTGCAAATACAGAAATCTACACCACATTGAAAAGGTATGCATGAAACTACAATGGTCACTCACTGTGCAGAGTAAACCGCTGCAAGGGCTCAACAAGTGACACATACGCGTAAATGGATGACATATGATTGATCAATAACAGGATGCCAACATGAGACTGTCAATGTCAGAAAATTATATTGTGCATGTATGTCTTGACAACTCCCAATATGGACAAGTAATGCATGTACCACAACAGCTTGTAATGCATCACTGGATGTCGGTCAATGCAAATTTGTACAGTGAACAACTGCTGGATGTACAAACAGTTGATGTAACACTGCTAACACAAACTTTGATGGGTGCAACACAATGACCATTTCTCATCTGACCCACAGGTGACCAAGAACTCACTGCAGAGGATGACACCACCCTGCAGAGCCAGTCCCTCCCCCCTGGAACAGAGACAACTGGATGAGGACTCCCTGGATTCCTTGGATGAGGAGCTCCACGCTGGCCCATCTGGTGTGGCAGGCCGCAACCAGTCCCAGGTACCCATTGTCCCCCCAACCACATCAGCTGCAGCCCCTGACCATCCTCCGACAGCTGCTGTCACGGCCTGTGTGTCAACCACTACCACCACCACCACCACCACAGTTGTCCGCAACACCCTCCCTGCCCCAGGGGTTGAGCAGCCCACCACATCGACTGCGGAGGCCAGGGAGAGGATGCAGCGGGCCAATGTGAGGACCGGACAGGACCGTGGCAGCAGTGCAGCTGGTCGGGACAGGGTCATGCAGAGGGGGACTGATCCTGGGATGGAAGCCCTGGGCCACATCGACAGATTACTTGGGGCCTACCAACAGGCCCAGGGACAAATGGGCCGGTTAGAGGAAGAATCTCGGGAGCACCTCCTGCTGGTGAGGTCCATGGACACGCGCATGGGACAGATTGTGGACCTCTTGGGGCAGCTAGTGGCGGTTCTGAGGGACAGGCAAGCGCAACATTCTACCCCTCCGCCTCCCCCTGTTGGGCAGCAGGATGACACTTCATCATCCTCCCCTGCATCCACAGAGGGGGGTGAGTCCTCAGACACCACTGCCCCTGCAGCAGTGGCCCCTCCAGTCAAGCGCAAGAGGGGCCGTCCACGGAAAGGCCAGGGGAACTCACGTGCCAAAGCACCTGCCAAACGCTAGTCCCCGAGCCAGCAATGATGGCAGACCACTGCACCACTGCATTGACCTTTTGGACTATCCTTCACCACACTGCCATGTGAATGGCATCTATCTGTTGGACTGGGTCTCCACATCATTGTGGGGACTACTCAAGTATCTCACCTACCATGACTGTCAACTCACTTCTTCAATTCCCCCTTCACATCTTCTCCACCCTCGCATGTCACAGTTGTAAATAAATACACCTTACACACATGTTATTGTGTCTGCTCCGTCTTTAATACAGGATGTGCAACCTTCACCGTGTAGGACATGGTCCAGGGGAATGGAATGTAGGTAACAAGTGAGATGCTGAAGGGACCTAGGGAAAACCGCAGAACAAGAGTCACTTGTATGGGTGTGGCATTGCACACATCACACATCACACAACACTTGTCAACAAGGTACTCAGATCTACAAACTTTACACAGAGCAACAGTCACCATAGAGACATTCTGTATCACACTAACCAATCACACATACATTGGCAGGCAGCAATGAGTCAACACCAAGCTGCAGTCAGCAAGCTCACATACACCCACACAGCAACAGCAACACCATCAGACCATTTTGTCCCTTCTACATCGTCACTCACCTTCAAGTGAAGTAGCGGGCGATGAGCTGTCGACGCATGTCGACCCCTTCCTCCTCTCCACTGCCCTCGTCACTGGATCCGGATTGATTTGCAGGCGGCGGCCTTGGCTGCTCATCATCGTCATCCAGGATCAGGGGTATTGCCTTGCGAATGGCCAGATTGTGGAGCATGCAGCATGCCACCACTATCTGACACACCTTCCCTGGCGAGTACATAAGGGCACCTCCAGTACGGTCCAGGCACCGAAATCTTGATTTTAGGAGACCAAATGTCCGTTCTATCACACGCCGTGTCCTCCCATGGGCATCATTGTATCGCACATCAGCTGGCGTGACGGGATTCCGCAATGGGCTCAGCAACCACGGGCGGTTCGGATATGCTGAGTCACCTGGGTGTGAGAGACACAGATTAACCTTACCTTTCCCAAAATGCAACACAACAGCATGTCACACACACACCACTCTAATCCACTATGCATACTCACCCACAAGCCATGCACGCTCAGGAAGCAGATTGGCCATCAGCTGAGGAACGATGCTGCTGCGCAAGATGTGGGCATCATGGGCTGAGCCGGGAAACTTGGCACACACGTGTGAGATGATCATGTCCGCCAGGCACACCACTTGAACATTTACCGAGTGTGAATGCTTCCTATTGCGGTAAACCTGTTCACGTGCCTGTGGTGGCACAAGCCCAACATGTGTGCAATCAATTGCACCAATGACATGGGGTATATGTCCAAGGGCATAGAAATCGCCCTTCACAGCCACCAACTCAGGCCCCCTGGGAAAATGGATATATCTGTCTTTGTACAGCATCATGGCCGACAGGACATCCCTCAGCACCATGCTGAACATCGGCTGTGACATCCCGCCTGCACTTGCGACCGTGTGCTGGAATGAGCCTGTTGCAAAGAAATGCAGGCATGCCATCACCTTAGATGTTGCGGTGAAAGCTGTTGGATATGTCCGACGTGGCTGCAGGTGGGGCTCCAACATGGCACATAGGTTCTGCAGGGTTTGTCGGTCCAGCCTGAATTTGCGGATTATATCCTCATTCTCCATGTCTGCCAGGACTGTGAACGGACGATGGATATTGGGCCTCCTCCTCCTAGGACAGATCACAGTGCACAGATGTCAATGCAGAAGACCATGAAATGTGCATCACATCAATTTTTTCAACAGACACATTCCCAAGTCTTACAACATGCACCATTAACCGACAGGGCACTTCACAAGTAGGTACACATCAGGCACACTACTCGTACACCTGTCCTCTTACCAGCAGCAATTATCTGTGCACCCCTCCGGCTCATTCACATGCACAGTGTGATATACTAACAGATATGTGTGCATACCTGTGAGTATGACCCCCAGCATATGTTACTAATTGCAATACTACCCAAAAACACCATGTTGCTGGCCCTGATACACCTACCAAAACAGGTTGCACATGGTACACTTCAACTACACACCGACCACCGGCTGAGCGTGGGGGACACGTGTGTGCATGTGCATTGGACAATGTGCCAGTTGCTGATGCCCCTAGTTCAGAAAATGAGATGACAGTGTGCGTTACATTGCACACACAGACATTGACCATTATCTACATATGCTATGCAACACATTAACTGGACAGTCTACATGTCATTACACAGCACATGTGACATGTGCGAGTGTATGTGCCCATGCAATGTACTGGCGACCCATATATGGTATGTGTTGGTGACGTGGAGTGACATGTCCCTTCTGTGCATTTGCCCTCATGAGGACCCTTCAATTGTTGAGACACTGGGCACTGTACATGTTGGCCTATGCAGAGAGCTGGAGGACACGTTAGGTGCAGTACAGCTACTCCACAACTCCATTGACGCTCACTCCAGGCACTGTTTGGCAGACATATGGCGGTGCCTACCGCCTGGCCCCTGTGGTGTGGCACCGCCCATAACCCAGGCACGATTGCGGGTGACACCGCCAGCTATGTATGTGACAATGGCGGTCACCATTCACCGCTACCCAAATCACGGTCACTCCAGGCACTGTCTGGCAGACATATGGCGGTGCCTAACGCTTGACGACTGAGGTGTGGCACCGCCCATAACCCAGGCACGATCGCGGGTGACACCGCCAGATAGGTATGTGACAATGGCGATCACCATGCACCGCTACCCAAATCACGGTCACTCCAGGCACTGTCTGGCAGACATATGGCGGTGCCTACCACCTGGCCCCTGTGGTGTGGCACCGCCCATAACCCAGGCACGATCGCGGGTGACACCGCCAGCTATGTATGTGACAATGGCGGTCACCATTCACCGCTACCCAAATCACGGTCACTCCAGGCACTGTCTGGCAGACATATGGCGGTGCCTACCGCTTGATGACTGAGGTGTGGCACCGCCCATTACCCAGGCACGATCGCGGGGGACACTGCCAGATAGGTATGTGACAATGGCGGTCACCATGCACCGCTACCCAAATCACGGTCACTCCAGGCACTGTCTGGCAGACATATGGCGGTGCCTACCACCTGGCCCCTGTGGTGTGGCACCGCCCATAACCCAGGCATGATCGCGGGTGACACCGCCAGCTATGTATGTGACAATGGCGGTCACCATTCACCGCTACCCAAATCACGGTCACTCCAGGCACTGTCTGGCAGACATATGGCGGTGCCTACCGCCTGGCCCCTGAGGTGTGTCACCGGCATGGACCATGCCCTTGCTGCCAATGGGAAGCAGCCTCGCGGTAGCCTGATGCGAGTTTGAAAATCACGGTAGGCGTGCACTACCCCCGCGGAGGCGGTCACTGGAGGCATTCAAAAGATGCACCACCGCGGTAGCGCGCACATGGACCCTACGGTGTGTCACCGGCATGGACCATGCCCTTGCAGCCAATGGGAAGCAGCCTCGTGGTAGCCTGATGCGAGTTTGAAAATCGCAGTAGGCGTGCACCACCCCCGCGGAGGCGGTCACTGGAGGCATTCAAAAGATGCACCACCGCAGTAGCACGCACATGGACCCTATGGTGTGTCACCGGCATGGACCGTGCCCTTGCAGCCAATGGGAAGCAGACTCGCGGTAGCCTGATGCAAGTTTGAAAATCATGGTAGGCGTGCACCGCCACCACGGAGGCAGACATTGGATGCATTTGAATGAGGCAGACCTGGTACACCAATAGCAGCACCCTGGGGCCACTGACACAACCCCAGGGGCCTATATATGTGTGGGAGGGTGCACCACATTCCCACAGCTACCAGGGACTGCTGACTGACAACCCTCCACCTGCTGCCTCAAGGGACTGCTGGCTGCCACCCTGCACCTGCTGCTGCTGCCTCAAGGGACTGCTGGCTGCCACCCTGCACCTGCTGCCTCAAGGGACTGCTGGCTGCCACCCTCCAACTGCTGCTGCTGCCTCAAGGGACTGCTGGCTGCCACCCTCCACCTGCTGCCTCAAGGGACTGCTGGCTGCCACCCTCCACCTGCTGCTGCTGCTGTCTCAAGGGACTGCTGGCTGCCACCCTCCACCTGCTGCCTCAAGGGACTGCTGGCTGCCACCCTCAACGTGCTGCTGCTGCCACATGTCCATTGTGATGTTGAGGACTCAGAAGATCCGTGCCAGTCCCTTCACCAGTGAGGAGCTTGGGGTCCTGGTAGATGGGGTGCTTGCACAGTACCCAAGGCTTTATGGTGGCCCTAATGTCGTGGTAAGTCTCCCAGACTGTGAGTGAGAGTGCAGGGTGTGCACAAGTGGGGTGGAGGTGCTTCGGTATGTGTCAGTGGTTGTGGGGCTCTGAAATGCACTGCCTATCATGTTTACTACAGCGGGAAGGGCTTGGTGGGCTCTTTCACACGTTACCCTGCATGCCTATCCTGAGTAGAGGGACATGTCCTGTAGTGTCAGCCATACCGTGCAGCTGCATTTTGGGGATGCAGGAGTCTGGCCAGTTATTGTTTGTGTGAATGGCTGTGTTGCTCCAAATTAACCCACTCAGTGTCAGTCCACCTGCCCTGCACAGTCCCCGCCGAATGCCACATGTCCACATCACTGCATGTACAGTGTGTTCCATGTGTGTTTGGGTCACGCCTCTTCATCTAAGTCCCATCTCTGCCATGTAGATTGCACAGGAGCAGGCGTGGGAGAAGGGTGTGTGTATGACAGTTGTTGTCACTCTATGTGAGTTCCAGGACACAGTGAGGCTTTCACAGGGCTAGGACACTTAGGAATGCGCAGTGTTGGACACAGTGAGTCCAACAACAAGACACATGTTTTGCTATCTTCTCTATGTGTAGTTGTAGGTAACTGCAGACAGTAGCTGCAGCCAGACTACAGGTTGCTTGCTGTGTTGGTATCCTGCATGTGAATGGGTTGTGGAGGTACTGTGTCCACCATAGAAGATGCATGCCTGTACGTCTGATTGACCAATGACATTGCACCATGTTCACAGCAATTGTTGGCTATGTGACAGTTGTAGCTGGAGTTTTGGATGAGTCACTGTCGTGCTACTGCATTTTCGTTGTGTTGTCATTGTGCATTGTGTCACTGGAACCTCACCCCTCTTGTCTCCCATTGCCTGCAGCTGAAGGTCCACCAGCGTAAAGCCGTGTGGAGGGCCATTGCCTCCAGAGTTCGGGATCTGGGTGTGTCAAACCGAAGGCGCACCCACTGTCATAAAAGGTGGGACAACATCTGCCGGCTGAGCAAGAACGTGGCCGAGATGACGCTGGGGCTGCTCCCTCGGACTGGCAGGTTGGTTAGGCGCAGCATGACACCACTAATGGCCCACATCCTGGCTGTCACACAACCTGAGCTGGACAGACAACTGAAGGAGCATCAGCAGCGAGCCAGGGGTGAGTATGTGTTGCAGGCTGCCTTTGGCTGGGAGTGGGTGCGTGTCTACAGAGTGTGCAAATTGTCAGCTGTGTGACGTTGGTTGTGTGGTGCAATGTTTTGGGAGTGGCCTCTGTGCTGGGTGTATGTGCCATGCTTTTGCCCAAACAGTGCTTCATGAAGTGAGTTTTAGCACTGTGCATCTCTCTTATATTTGGAGTTGGGGCCTTCAGGTACCTTCTGCTGTGGGGGAGTGTGTGAATTCAGATGGATGGGAATGCCAGTGTGCCAACTGTGAATTCGTTTCAATGAATGCGTGCAATTCCAGACCTCAGATGTCTGCCAGTCAGACATCTGAGGCCAATGTGCAACAGTAGATGTGCCCATGGACTCGATATGGTGGATGGCATGTGTGCAGGGTCATTGTGGGCTGGTATGTTGTAGTCTGTGTGGTCCCCTACTGCTCCACACATGTAGGTGATGTGCACCATGTCGTGGTGTTCATCCTTGCCAACATCGGGACAGTGTGTGTGCACAGGCCATTTTGGGGCTGTGTCTGATGTGAGCCAACTGCAGGATGGTGTGCTGTGTGAGTCACCTGGGGGCACTTATGGCAGGATGTGTGGCGGACATGCACCGTTGTGTTGAGATTTTGGGTGGCAAGATATATGTGTGCACAGGGTGGCATGCAATATGCTGCACACCTCTTTCTAGGATGCACATGTATTGGCACGTGTTAGTTCTGTTGATGCCACTCATCTCACAGTACTTCTCTCTCCTATGCAGCAGCTCCCGTATGTGCAGAGGGAGAGGGGACGGACACCAGTGGTGAGGCTTCCAGTGCAACAGCCGCACCGGAGCAGACTGACACAGATGTGAACAGCGCCGAGGAGGGGGACAGGTGTCTGCTAGAGGATTCACAGCCGGAGACACAAAGCTCTACCTCATCTGACGCCAGCGGTGACACATCCATGTTGGGGGGTACAGGGAACGGGGACTCGGCCTCCTCTTCCGCCACACAGCGTCCAGTGCCCAGCCTCCCTTCAACCTCCACTGGTGCTGCCCGTGTCCGCACAAGTAGGAAGGGAAGAGTCACCTTCACCCCAGGCACAGCTGCCCCAGCCCATGTCAGCCCTGCTGCCCTCAGTGCAGAAGCAGTCGAGCTATTGCGCCAGCTGTGTGTGGGGCAGACAGCACTTCTCAATGCCTTCCAAGAGCACGACAAAAAGTTGGGGCAGGTTATAGCTTTCATGGAGGGCTTACATTCAGACGTAGGTGGGCTACACCGAACTGTGCAGTCCTTGTCATCAACTGTGACAGCAGCCCTGCAACAGGCACATAGTCAGGGAGCGGCTCCCAGCACTCAGTCTGGCCCCGTGTCACTGTGCACCTCTGACAACAGTGACAATGCTCAACGGACCCCAAAGTCCCGATACAGAACCCGCAGCACACAGGAGCAGCAGCAGCCCAAGCGTACTAGGGCGCAGATACCATCCCCACATAAGAGTAAGGCCACCCCAGAGCGCAGAGAGAAAAGCCCATCAGGCGACAGCAAGGGCCACAAAGCAAAGAAAAAAGCATCAGTATCACAGGCCTCACCTTCCTCCCCTGCCAAAGACTCCCGTCCCAAAGACGTCTCGCAGAGGCAAAAAGACAGTTTCCACACCCACTGAGAAGGTGTTGCCTGCAAACACTACACAGGATGAGGGCCCCATGGATAATCCATCCTTGACCTCCACTCCCATCCCAAGCCCTGTGAAGCCAGCACAGGAGGACACTGTAGGGGGCAAAGCTGGTGGACAGAGGGAGGCAGGGCGGCGGCAAACACCAGGCAAGCGCACAGCGGGATCCAGCATGTCCCCAGAGGGAGGGTCACCATCCACACCAGAATCAGCTTTGGTGTTGGGGTCACCTGTTGTGTCTGCCCCAGTTCCCCTCAATCCCCAGACAGGGAAGCCTTTCAGGATCCCCAAGAAGTGGAAAGGCACCCCTCCACAATCTCCGGCACACACTGTGTCTCACCAGGGCATGAGTCCACCTCCCCGGGCCACCACCCCACCTGGTCCAAGCAGCCCCCCAGCTACCACATGCACAGTTGGCTCTTCCACAGTTGTTACACCCACTGCCCAGGGCAGTACTCCAACTGACCCCAACACACAGTCAGCTACAAGTCCAACAGACAGACCCATCGGAGTAGTGGTCACCCTCACACACCTGTCTGTCCACAGGGGTGCGTGTGATGCCCATTGTCACGCCCATTACTCTGTTGCTGGGCATGGCATGGTAGAGTTGCATACATTCCCTGTGTAGCTTCTTATGTCACTACTCTGCACAATGTCTTTGCCTTTTTGTTCACTGCTGTTTGCCCCTTGCCTGTGCAGCATCTCATGTACCTCACCTGCACATTGGACTGGCCACTGGCCTTGTTGTTCACTGCTGGTTGCCCCTTGCCTGTGCAGCATCTCATGTACCTCACCTGCACTTTGGACTGGCCACTGGCCTTGTTGTTCACTGCTGTGTGCCCCTTGCCTGTGCAGCATCTCATGTACCTCACCTGCACTTTGGATTGGCCACTGGCCTTGTTGTTCACTGCTGGTTGCCCCTTGCCTGTGCAGCATCTCATGTACCTCACCTGCACATTGGACTGGCCACTGGCCTTGCTGTTCACTGCTGTTTGCCCCTTGCCTGTGCAGCATCTCATGTACCTCACCTGCACTTTGGACTGGCCACTGGACTTGTTGTTCACTGCTGGTTGCCCCTTGCCTGTGCAGCATCTCATGTACCTCACCTGCACATTGGACTGGCCACTGGCCTTGCTGTTCACTGCTGTTTGCCCCTTGCCTGTGCAGCTTCTGATGGAACTACTCTGCACATTGTACTTGCCTTGTGTTTCACTGCTGTTTGCCCCTTGCCTGTGCAGCATCTCATGTACCTCACCTGCACTTTGGACTGGCCACTGGCCTTGCTGTTCACTACTGTTTGCCCCTTGCCTGTGCAGCATCTCATGTACCTCACCTGCACTTTGGACTGGCCACTGGCCTTGTTGTTCACTGCTGGTTGCCCCTTGCCTGTGCAGCATCTCATGTACCTCACCTGCACATTGGACTGGCCACTGGCCTTGCTGTTCACTGCTGTTTGCCCCTTGCCTGTGCAGCTTCTGATGGAACTACTCTGCACATTGTACTTGCCTTGTGTTTCACTGCTGTTTGCCCCTTGCCTGTGCAGCATCTCATGTACCTCACCTGCACATTGGACTGGCCACTGGCCTTGTTGTTCACTGCTGGTTGCCCCTTGCCTGTGCAGCTTCTGATGGAACTACTCTGCACATTGTACTTGCCTTGTGTTTCACTGCTGTTTGCCCCCTGCCTGTGCAGCTTTTCATGTAAATACTGTGCATATTGAAATGCCCACTGGCTTTGCTGCTGCCCAAATTTGTTGTCTCTATATGCAAATTGTGAATTAACACAGTTGGTCCTGCAGTGAGTTGTGTCAGTGTCCTTCCTGAATAAAGTTGTTTCTGTGTGTGCATGGTTTATTGTGTCACAGGCTCAGTATGCCACTTCAACATTGCCAATGGGTTGTCTCACATTCCATTTTTTTTGCAGGGGTGGGAGGCACTTCATTTCTACATGACTGTGATACTTATGGGTGCAGTGCAGGTGGTTGGCAATGAAATCTTGTTGTCATCTTCCTTCTTGGCTCATGTTATCTATGGTGGACACATGTCAGGTTTGTGGGCAATGGCAGCACAGGGTGGGAGTTTGGGCACAGGCTTACAGGCGGGCAGGCCAGGGTCATGTGGTCTGTGTGAGCTTCCTTGCTGTGTGCCAATCAGTGTCGGTGTATGGTCATCTTGTGGTGATGAGTTATCCAGGTCCCATGGCTTACTTCCAATATGTGCACTTGGGTGGTGGAGAAGTGTTAATGAATGCGGTACATGGGTGGGCAGTATGTGGCGAGATGTTTTTGTCACAGGTGGGACATGTGTGTGTGCAGTGATGGCTGTGTGCCTGTCCCCACAGGGGTGTGTGGTGTTCCCATGCGATGTTTTTCCACCCTGGAGCTGTGTATTGTGTTACTTGCACTGTTGTGTCTATACGTACCTGCGGAGGTGTCCGCGGCGGTGGATTACTTGCAGGTGGTGTATCATGTACAGCACCGGGAAGGCGTGTAGGGCAGGATCCATCGAGGTGTGTCCTGGGTGTTTCTTTTCTGTCTCCGCTGTGATGTCTCCACCGTCTTTCGCTGTACGGTTTCTCCGTCGCGGTGCGCTGCCCTGTTTCCGGCATCGTGATATCTTCGGTGTACGGGACGTCATTCCGCACGGCGGTCTGGTGATTGGCTCACTCCGCCGCGGTGGCGGGCGCACTTTGATGGCGGTCGGCGTTGCACCGCAGCGGGCGGGAAATGTGCAATGTGTGGCCATCCTAATATGGCGGGCGTGGAGACCGCTGGCGGCGTGCGGTAAATGGGTGTTACCGCCACCGCCGGCACCGCGGTCGTGTCTCCGCCCGCCATCCTAATAGGCCACTATATTATTTACAACGATATTTTGGATTCGATATTTTTGTACTTACCTGTTTGTAGATAGGAAGTTGATATTCTGGCATTCTATATTTTGTCATCGATATTTTGGCAGGTCGATATTTTGCTCCTCGATATTCTGTCAGTGATCCATGTTTTATATTGTCTAAGATTATCTATGACATTTTAAATTTTATTGTTGTGGTGGAGAAGTGTTAATGAATGCGGTACATGGGTGGGCAGTATGTGGCGAGATGTTTTTGTCACAGGTGGGACATGTGTGTGTGCAGTGATGGCTGTGTGCCTGTCCCCACAGGGGTGTGTGGTGTTCCCATGCGATGTTTTTCCACCCTGGAGCTGTGTATTGTGTTACTTGCACTGTTGTGTCTATACGTACCTGCGGAGGTGTCCGCGGCGGTGGATTACTTGCAGGTGGTGTATCATGTACAGCACCGGGAAGGCGTGTAGGGCAGGATCCATCGAGGTGTGTCCCGGGTGTTTCTTTTCTGTCTCCGCTGTGATGTCTCCACCGTCTTTCGCTGTACGGTTTCTCCGTCGCGGTGCGCTGCCCTGTTTCCGGCATCGTGATATCTTCGGTGTACGGGACGTCATTCCGCACGGCGGTCTGGTGATTGGCTCACTCCGCCGCGGTGGCGGGCGCACTTTGATGGCGGTCGGCGTTGCACCGCAGCGGGCGGGAAATGTGCAATGTGTGGCCATCCTAATATGGCGGGCGTGGAGACCGCTGGTGGCGTGCGGTAAATGGGTGTTACCGCCACCGCCGGCACCGCGGTCGTGTCTCCGCCCGCCATCCTAATAGGCCCCTATATTATTTACAACGATATTTTGGATTCGATATTTTTGTACTTACCTGTTTGTAGATAGGAAGTTGATATTCTGGCATTCTATATTTTGTCATCGATATTTTGGCAGGTCGATATTTTGCTCCTCGATATTCTGTCAGTGATCCATGTTTTATATTGTCTAAGATTATCTATGACATTTTAAATTTTATTGTTGTGGTATATGCTGTATGCTGTGTACTTTTATGGTTTTTATTAACCGAATAAAGTGGTTTTGACTGACTGACTCCACGTACGCCACCAGTATACTTCTTCACTTCTACTGAGGCGCACATGTCACGCACCAGCAGTTTGCTGGATCTCGGCAAACTCTCAGGGAGAGCAGTCTTGTTTTTGGGGACGCGTATCCCCTACTCATCGTCAGTTGTAGCATCGCCCCCAGCCCGGTAGCATGCAAATGACCACGCCACACACGGTGCTCTGTAGTTCACATCTTTATTCTTCAGAGTGCAACCATTAACTGCATGGACTGTGTTATAAACTTTATTAACCACACCGAGACACACCCAATCGATTACGTCGTTCTCCTACGCAGTCCATCAGAGATCAGAAGGGTCCTGCCATTCATATTAACAAGACACTACAGCCTTCTTTTTCCCATATAGAGCAATATGCTGCTTGGCCGCTCCAGCCATGTCTATAGAGGAACGACCCTATTGTTGTCATTTCCTCCAAGGTGTCCGATGTAAAACCCAAAAGAAGGGTTGTAGGGTCTGCCAGAATTGGGTAGCCTAAGATCCCAATTGTATGTGGCAGAACATCTTTCCAGAAGGTGTGAAAAGACCACCAGATATGTATTACATACTCAGTGACTGATTGCACACGATTGCACATCCAGTATATCTCTGAGATGCATATAAGGTGTGTAGGCGTGAGATCCCATTGGTACATCTGTTTGTACGCAGCTATTCTCATGCGTTTTTGGCATTTCTCGCTACAGGTTGTCCAACTGTTTCCCAGATATTTCATACCAAGTGTTGTGTACCCACCTAAGTTGAAGGGAAGTTTGAGGGGCGATGGGACATTTTGAAAAGTTTGGCACATTACTGTGATGAAATCTTGTAAGCATGAGAAATGCAAACAAGCTTCTCAAAGGATCTAAGAAGTCAGATGGTGGCTGGCGCCTTGGGCGGGAAAAGCGCCCAGTGCTGCAGCTTGAAATATTGGTGGTGAGTCGCTTCAGAGAGATGGAATTCCAGCTTACACTGTTCAAAGATTTTTATTGAATTTCCCTTAAATAAGTTTAATCTTGATCCCATCTGAGATGTTATAGGAGTGCGTCATATTCATGCATAGTCAGCACTCAAATAAATTCTGTGTAATTAACGTTACTACAGGGAGTGGAGTATTGCATATTTAAAGTATTCCGCATGACATGCTCGTTTATAGAACGTGATTAATAAAGGTTTATGTGACACACATTAATGTGACAGGATAAGTTGACATAGATGTGTCCAATTGTGAGGTTATAAATTTGAATATGTGTAAACTAATGTTTAAACATCTATACATTAAACGTTATAAACATTTATACGTGTAACTAGAATTTATTTCAGGCAGGTGCATTTAGAAAGACATCTTCGTAATTCTTTACAATTTATACATGTATTAAGAAGCTGTATTTATTGTGTGTGTAGAAATGTGCACATATTCTGTAACCCTGTGCACTACTAAAGTTGTCTGGAGTGGCCCTCGAGAAATAGGCAGGTCCATGCTCACGTTTAGAGTTTAACATGTAATTCGTATTTAACCTTCAACGTAGAATGTGTGTATTTGTATTTCGATTCCACTGCAGGTATGGAGAGTGAAAGCCTCATTAGTTAGGAGGATTTTGTTTTCTTTAGATATCAAGGCATGAGAAGACACAGTTGGCAAGAAGAAGCGCTGTAACGAGCAAGGAGGCAAGTTCTCATGGCAGAGGAGAGGAATGACCAAGGACAAGTGAAGTTGCAATTTATCGATGTGGGTAAGATGGTGAAAGTATCCAGTTGTACTCGAGCTATGGAAATTTACCAGCAAAGATCACGTTGGATTGTTCTGCATTCTGTCCATCACTTGTACTTTTTGCATTTGTCACCCCGAGTGGGACGGGTATGCCCAGACGTGGGTTCCGTGCTCTCCATGCCACTGGAGTCAATCTATCCTGGCTGATGAGGGCTGAAAGCCCGAAACCGGTCCTAGGATGCTTGTTTCCAGTCCAGGGAGGACCTGGCCTGGCAGTTCGGGCTGGACTGTTCCCATTGGGTGCAGGGTCAGGACTGATTTGCATATGGCTGGGTCCAAACTGGAATGGCATGGTGAGCAAAAAAACGATGGATTTAGGCCCAGATCTCTGTACTGGGGTGAATATATGACATTGTTCTGCATTCTGTCCATCACGTGTTCTTTTTGCATTTGTCACCCCGAGTGGGACGGGCATGCCCAGACGTGGGTCCCGTGCTCTCCATGCCACTGGAGTCAAGCTATCCTGGCTGATGAGGGCTGAAAGCCCGAAACCGGTCCTAGGATACTTGTTTCCAGTCCAGGGAGGACCTGGCCTGGCAGTTCGGGCTGGACTGTTCCCATTGGGTGCAGGGTCAGGACTGATTTGCATATGGCTGGGTCCAAACTGGAATGGCATGGTGAGCAAAAAAACGATGGATTTAGGCCCAGATCTCTGTACTGGGGTGAATGTATGACATTGTTCTGCATTCTTTCCATCACGTGTTCTTTTTGCATTTGTCACCCCGAGTGGGACGGGCATGCCCAGACGTGGGTCCCGTGCTCTCCATGCCACTGGAGTCAAGCTATCCTGGCTGATGAGGGCTGAAAGCCCGAAACCGGTCCTAGGATACTTGTTTCCAGTCCAGGGAGGACCTGGCCTGGCAGTTCGGGCTGGACTGTTCCCATTGGGTGCAGGGTCAGGACTGATTTGCATATGGCTGGGTCCAAACTGGAATGGCATGGTGAGCAAAAAAACGATGGATTTAGGCCCAGATCTCTGTACTGGGGTGAATGTATGACATTGTTCTGCATTCTTTCCATCACTTGTTCTTTTTGCATTTGTCACCCCGAGTGGGACGGGCATGCCCAGACGTGGGTCCCGTGCTCTCCATGCCACTGGAGTCAAGCTATCCTGGCTGATGAGGGCTGAAAGCCCGAAACCGGTCCTAGGATGCTTGGTTCCAGTCCAGGGAGGACCTGGCCTGGCAGTTCGGGCTGGACTGTTCCCATTGGATGCAGGGTCAGGACTGATTTGCATATGGCTGGGTCCAAACTGGAATGGCATGGTGAGCAAAAAAACGATGGATTTAGGCCCAGATCTCTGTACTGGGGTGAATGTATGAGATTGTTCTGCATTCTGTCCATCACTTGTTCTTTTTGGATTGTCTACACTGACTGCTATTGATATTTTATGCTGAAAGAAGTGGGAGACAGGGGAGTCATCTTAGGGTTTTCCACGAGAGAAGACCTATGCCTCTGCTTGTGTTTCTTTATGCTACTTGACTTGTTGGAGTGCCTTCTACTGAAGACTCCGACAGCTGACACCTTTCTGAATTCATCCTTATCGAATGCTTCTTAGCTTAGGGTTGCCCCCTTTTAAGGTACTGTACGGAGCGATAGCTTGCTCATGTTTACTTCGGAGAACCATCTGATGAAATTCAATACTCAATTCCTCTTCCTGATCGTCTGCATTATCATCATAGAGTTAGTCATCTGCTTTGTTTTATATAGGGTAAATCTCTTCAGGAGATTTGGTCTTATCTTGGTCTTTCTGTATTTTTATTCGATTATGTTAAGATTGGTCTACATTGATTTGTTCCTAAATTTATAATTAAACCCCATTAAACTCAGATAAAGTTGTCGGGTGGATTATTGTGTGGCCACATGGGTTGCACTGAAATGAGATGTTAACGTGATAGTTTTCTCCATTTACCTCTCATGCTGCTAGAGGTCACACCTCTGGAGATAAATGTTTGGCTGCGCCCAAGCTCCAACAGCTGATAGCATTATCAGATGGTTAGCTCTCGAAGTAAATGGAGTTAGAATCGTAACCTAGAATAATCTAGACCCCAACCCCAGTGACCCTAGTCCAGAATTCAGGATTGAGACGTGGGGAATAGATGGAGTTCCAGTGGCGTGTGTTGAAACAGTGAAAGCGAAGGAGTGAGTATCAGAAGGGATGTTTGTATGAGTATTATACTTAGCTTGTGGTACAATACTGATTGTGTGATGTCTGGCGGAGATGTTGTGAGAGTCATGTGAATGTGGTGCTAAGTTGAAGAGGTTGTTAAAGTTGTTATTGGGTTTAACGTGACCTAACATCCCAGGATATATAATAAAGGTGCAGAAGAGACCGTGTTGTAATTGTCTGCTAAGGTTTGGTGGGGTTTGTCGTGAGACCTCGTCAACGGCCCAATTGAGATAGGGAACCTTTGTATGCAAGATAGAGTTATAATTAGTGTGGTGAACCTTTTGTGCAGAAGGGAAACTATTCTGATTTAAGTGATTCGCCACTGTCCGAGGTTTCATTTGTGAATATGAATTCTTTAAATGAGTGATTCTATCGATTCTTCTAGTGGAGCAGACAATTGCTAGTTAATGTTTTAGTATAAACAGAAGTGAAAAAGATAGAGAGTGTGGCAAAGATTGTGAAGGAGGGTGTGTGGAAATGTACCTTTTTAGGGGTACACTGGTGCAGGGTCACCCTTTTGTCAACGGGTTCAAAAACCAACAAAATAGAGATCAACACTGAAGCTGGAATTCAAAATAACAATTTTATTAACTTCTCATGAGTGGAACCACGTCCAACAACACTCTCAAGTGTTGCAGGAGGTGGCACACTGGCTTAACAAACCAGTGTCCTTTTATACAGACTTTGTTGCAACGTAAGCACATAACAGAAAAAGGAACAAGTTTAAACATAGGAATAACTATCGGCAAACAAGGGCGGATGAATAACCACTTGGTCAGCAAAGTGGGAGGGAGGAGCAGAAATGCTTATGGCAGTGGTAAATGGTCGACAGTTACATTCAAGACCAGGTGCACTGGCAGCTTACGAAACCCGCAGCACATACATTGTTTTAGCTGAGTCAGGAAGTCACTAAAATAGACAGCACAGGCAGGGAAAAAGACAAGGAGCAGAGAACGAAAGAATTACAAAGCTAACAAATGGACACCACAGCCAAAATGACTGTAGCTTATGCTAACGTAAAATATTACACATTTCCACAGACGACCCTTTTAGCATAAGCTGAAGACATTTTCTTATGCTTTAAAAGGGGTACGATAATCATCATGGGTGTCTATTAACATTAGCTCATTAATTTCCTGTTCCATTGCTAAATGATCATTTACATTTTGGACCTTCGTTTTTGATGGCAAACAAGAAGTACAAGTAGAAATACAGAGGGAACAGAACATTGGCCCACATTGAATACACAAACAGCAAGAAAAGAGAATTGCAATAATAAAAATGAGGCCGACAATATTTTCAAACCCCATACAGAAAATATGTTCCAGAACCATCCAGTCCAAGTCCATGTTCCTGAATCCTGATGGATTTCAGTGGCTATCTTATGCAGTTTGGAAATAGCCAACAGCACATGTCTGATGCAATGTCTAAATAAAAACATTATCTTGATAGACCTTCTAGTGTTCTTCTTTATGAGGGCTAGAGTACCAATATGATGTTCAGGTGGGGGGGCGGAGTAGTACTTATCAAAGTGTGCACAAGATATTTTTCTTGCAGAAAAAACAGTATTCCAAATACGAATATTAAAGCGAGCACAATAATTGTCACAAAACAATCTTTGTTTTGGGGGACCAGGAGGACCAAACGGGGCCATGGGAATTAGGACTAGGAGCCGCAAAGGGCTGCTCCTCCTCAAAAATGGGACGACCAAAGGGGTACATTGCTAACAAAAAAAAAATATTTGGGGAATTGAAGCCACTGTACAACCAGCCAGAGGGAGTCTTCTCCCTGTGTCCGTCTGAGCCTCACAGGCAGGCTCTTATCGTTCATCAAGTATTGACTCTCCCACGGTGGAGCTGCACAACTTGCAACCCAGAAAAACAATCGTGGCCCAGCTTAAGGAAAAAGTCTTTCTTTCAGGATAGGGCAATCACCCTCAATGATCCTGTCCAGTGTCTCAGGCAGTGCACCAGTATTTTTCACTCTAATCTAACAGGCATCAGAGACACAGCACCTGTACCCTAAACTCTAGTCTTTCCCTAACTCCTGTGTTGCCCTGCTGGCGCACTGCTCTTTCGTCGGGGCCGCAGATTGTACCTAGTGTGCCCAGGCACCTCCTTATCAGCAAACAAAGGTGCAGACTTGCATTCACTTGGGGACCGGGACTCAGAGGCCTGATGCACAGAAACTGGAGTATCTGAAGCAACCCTTGTTTCAGAGGGGGTCCCCTCAGGCAAAACCTCCTTGCTCTTGTTATCGGTCTGTGCCTCTCTTAGCTAGGCATCAAAAAAAGGAACAAAGCAAGGAATCAGCTCTCCGTCCTGATTTGTGACCCCGTCTTTCACCCAAGAATTATCAGACAGTGGTAGGGGTACACGTTTCTTCCGGCCTTCTACCTTCACCGCTGTTATAGTGGCCAGCAACACCTGTGTTGGGTCCCTTCACCTCGGCTCCAAATTAGACTTGCGCTTAGTCCCCTGGTTGGATCTGATATCCTGGCCCCTCTGGCAATGGTTGTAGGGCAGCAGATATCTGTTAGTGAACAGAACGGAAATCTTTAGACAAAACATACAAATAATCAATCAAAAGAGGATATTCAATTTCAGAAACACCCCTATATTATTCATCTGATAACCTAAAAAAAAAAAAGGAATTTCAAAACAACTATTCTTTTTAACAAACTTGTACTTAATAAGTCATAGAAATCACGATACAGCTTCTACTTTATGAACCTTCACTATTGTGCAAATCTGCAGACACCTCTAAAATTATTTTCCTTGCATAAGAACAACCATGTTTTGCGCTTATGACCATGCTCTCATATTATAGGTGTAGCGGGAAACTCTAAAACTGTGAATGTAACAGAGATCCATATTACATGAATAACTGATAAATTAAACATAACCTAGTAGGTAAATGAATTTTCCAGCAGAACTTGTTTGTGGCAGACAAGAAAACAAGCAAAGAACATTTTGTTCTTAAAAATGTGTGCTAAGGGAATATGGGCATCTTTCCTAGCATTGTGAACCATATGCATCATACTTTTCACGATCTGGGCCATGTAACATCATATTCAGGGGAGAAACCTATTCACCAGCTCTAGCAAGGGCTGTCAGCTCGATTACATAGACTAACTGATAAGGGACTCGTGATGCCTCTGCGACTTATGTAGTGCTGCAATAACAAACAATAATGGTGTTGCCACCTGGGAATTTGGAACAAAAACCACCAACATATAGTTCCCCTTAAAGGTCAAATAAGGGAACATCAGTCTATTCTACCCATCCTTTCATCCTTATCCAATTCCAATTTCATCAGTTTACAGAAAGGAGGGGTAGTAACATGGCGTATTTATTTATTCATTTTGTTAATTCTAACAATTTGTTCAAACAGTATTACTTAATAGCCAATTAGACGTGCACTGGTGAGGTGCTTTGTCTCTATTTATTCAAGAACATATTCACAGCATCCTGTGAAATGAATGACTAAAGCGAGCCCAACCGATTGTCTCATGGCCATTCCTAGACAGCTCAGGCAGGCGAGAGAGAGAGAGAAAGAGAGTACACAACAACAAGCTGCCCTGCGTACTTTCCACGCAGAATAGCTCACAATAATACACATAATAGGCACATAAACCAAGAAAAAAGGACACAATAATACATATACCAAGCACAAAAACCAAAAAACACAGTGTGTTACTTAATTTGGCTTACCCTTAATTTGCCCAGGAGCTAGTCTCCTACTCCCTTCGACAGTAGGTAACCTAAGCAGGTGACCTCCTGTCGACAATACTTACCCCCTTTTGCAGCTGGGCACAGACAGACTTGTAGGAGGTAAATAGCTAGGGGAAACCACACCAAGGAGGCCATGTCCAATACTATTGGACTGTACCACTTTCTAAATTTTGCTGTACAAGCACATTGAGCTAACTAGAAAACATTAATCCAATGACCAACTACCAATTCCTTTAGCTATTGTGCTGTTTAACATGATAGTGCATTAATGCAAACTTTATTTCATTGCCTCCTCATCTGGCCCTGGCACAGCAACCTTAAATTGAAACCATTATTCTGTATGCATGGCAGAGCTACTCTCTGTGTCAGAAGCTGCACATGGCCCACAGACGCTGCTGCCCCTCCTTCTCTCTTATGGCTTCATAGAACCTGCCTGGTCTTTTGCCAAAAATAATAAGCAGAGCCTCCCCTCTCTCTCTACGCTCTGGCCCCCTCCTTCGGAATGTCTTCCAAGGTCGAAGTGCCAGAGCAAGCCTGCCAGAAACAAACCCTCCTTCGTCCGCTCTGGTCTCTCCCCCTTCTTTTTCATAGAGGGGAGAGCACATTCCTACATGCACTTTTAAAATACGTGTCTTTTTAAACACAGAGATAAACAGCACTGTTTAATTTAAACGCGCATTCTTCTTTACATTTTTCAAAAGTTGCACTTTTCCTATGTCAAAACGAATGTACATTGTTACTAGTATTTCTGATCAAACCATATTTTTATTTATATTCACTGAAAAAACCATAGGTTTCAGGCACGTTATAGTTAGAAATTAGCATTTAAAAAACCTTAGAAATTCACTGAAAAAACCATAGGTTTCAGGGACGTTATAGTTAGTTGGACATTTCACTCATACAAAACCATAGAAATTCCCCCGTTATAGTTAGTTCAGCTAACTATAACTCACGCCCCCGCAATGCACTGCTGATGACGTCACATATTACATCATTCATGACATGGTCAGTGACATCACTGATGACATCACTGATGACATCTCAAATGACATCACTGATGACATCACTGATGACATCAACCACATCAAAATCTGATGCACCTCCTCACACTCTAATATAATCTTTGATACACCCACTGTAAAATACAGACTACCATTTTCGAAACCATCGACACACCAATACCAGTTACTACCAGAGCTGTGTTGCAGAGAGGTGTAAAAAGGGGCGTGGCCTCTGAACACCTCTCTGCAACGCAGCTCCCTGGCGCATACTGGAGGTACCTGGTGGGCTAGTTGGCCCCCAGGGACCCTCAGTATTCAAGGGAAATCAATTCCCCCACCTACAACGTGCCAGGGGGCACGTTTGCTGAGTGCTGCAGTTAGGGGGCGGGGCCTCCGCAGCGATGCCGGCTTTTTAATTTATTTTTTTATCAAGGGGGGCTGTGTGGCCCCCTCCTTTTAAATTATTTGGGGCCCTGGGGACCCCATCCCCCAGGGCCTGCTTTAAAAAAAAAACAAACAAAAAAAAAAAAAAACGGGAAGAGGGCTGCGCGGCCCCCTCCCGAGGCCAATTTTGGCCCCGGGGACTCCATCACACGGGGCATGGTCACATTAAAAAAAAAATCTTTTTAAAGGAGGAGGGCTGCGTAGCCCCCCTCCTTCGGCCTCAAGTGGCCCGGGGACCCCATCCCCCGGGGCTGTGTCTCTTTTTCTTTTTTAAATCCTTGATGGATACTCAAGAGCGCTCCGTATCACCACTTACGAATTTTACTAAATGCAGGCATGTTCTTCCAAGTATACCCATTCAAACAAATATCATAAGGAGAAAAATCCCCACATTACCTGCCTTCACTTTTTGCAAAAAATGAATAAAATTCCAAACCAAAATCTTGGCCAAGCAAATCAAAAGTGCCACTTCAGTGACCTTACCGAACAGAAGTCTTCAACTCCCACCTGCTGATCTCTGGTCGACCTAATGGTCACTGCAAAAAATACGCCAAAGAAAACCCCAGTTGAGACCGGCCATCACCTGGAGGGTCAAATCGGAAAAACCGGAAAATTCACGTCGGCCTGCAAAGACAAAGGTCTCCTCGTGCAGTGCGCTTCCTCAGTAAGATTTCAATTTTCCATCAAGACCACTCCTTCGGACGGCCGCGTCTCCATTGGGGCCCCACGTTGGGCGGCAATTGTGGAAATGTACCTTTTTAGGGGTACACTGGTGCAGGGTCACCCTTTTGCCCACGGGTTCAAAAACCAACAAAATAGAGATCGACACTGAAGCTGGAATTCAAAATAACAATTTTATTAACTTCTCATGAGTGGAACCATGTCCAACAACACTCTCAAGTGTTGCAGGAGGTGGCACACTGGCTTAACAAACCAGTGTCCTTTTATACAGACTTTGTTGCAACGTAAGCACATAACAGAAAAAGGAACAAGTTTAAACATAGGAATAACTATCGGCAAACAAGGGCAGATGAATAACCACTTGGTCAGCAAAGTGGGAGGGAGGAGCAGAAATGCTTATGGCAGTGGTAAATGGTTGACAGTTACATTCAAGACCAGGTGCACTGGCAGCTTACGAAACCCGCAGCACATACATTGTTTTAGCTGAGTCAGGAAGTCACTAAAATAGACAGCACAGGCAGGGAAAAAGACGAGGAGCAGAGAACGAAAGAATTACAAAGCTAACAAATGGACACCACAGCCATAATTACTGTAGCTTATGCTAACGTAAAATATTACACATTTCCACAGGTGAACTGGTGCGCTGAGTGAGAGTGACGTCCGAGCGTGCCATGCTGGGATAGGTCAGTTGGTGTAACGTCGCACTGGGGTTCGTTGAAATTGTCTCTTGGATACTGAGCTGTTATTGGTAATTGTTTAATTTGGATTGAATTTAAATTTTTGAAATAAAACAGTTGAAAAATTAGATGTTTTACAGCAATAAGATATGTTACGAGGAGATGTAGGCGTGCCTACTAGAATTGGCGACGAAGCGTCACCGGAGGACAAGCCAGCTCATTATATGGCGACGAAAGTAGGGCTCCATACTATTAAATGGCTTAAGAATTGGCACAAGATCACAGAGAAAGAAGGTACATTGATGTTTCCACACTACGGTTCTTTCAATTTGAGAATAATCGATCATTTGAGAGGGAAAACCATTACCTAGACCTACACAGTTTGAAGTGCTTAATGCATCGAAATGTGCAGCGCATACAAAACAAATAGACCAATATCAAGGGAGGATGAAGAAAATGAGACTTGCATATGCAGACGCGAGATCGGATGATCAACAGAAGAGGTGGAGAGGAGACATGATTGAGGGAGAAAGGAAAAGAAAAAGGAGGGAGAGGGAAATGCAGACCGTGACAGTGATGCAAGGACAGCCTTTTGGATGGACTGTTAGCTGAACGTCCACCCCCATATAATCAGACGCATATGGAAAGTGGGATAAACACAAGTGTTACTGGTAGTTCTGGGAGTGCTTCAACACAGGTTACTTCTAGTCCTGGTGTTGTAGGGGTTATATCAACTTGCACAACACAAACTACAGCAGGAGGGAATATGGGAAATTTTAAAACAAAGTGACACTGGGTTCAATATTACATTTAGTGTATCCCAGGTCGAGTTACACATTTTAAGATGGCGCCCATGCTGACCGATTCTGTCAGCTGTTTTAGCCCTCAACTCCCGAGTGTCCTGTCTTCCGCTTGAGCATCTGAAACTTGAAATAGGTGGGTGCAGCCGGACAGTGCCGGGGTCCAAACACGGAAGAGGCCGAGCACGGTGGTGAGCGATCGATGTACCTGGGGGATGTTGTGGGTCAGCAAGGTTTAATGGGGTGTAATATGACCACGTGGGGTGCGAGTTGGGATCTGTAAAAGTAAGGTACCACAAAATGGTGTGAGTTCTTCCTCCCTCCCTCGTGAGCAATAATAGTGTTAAACGGGAGGCTTTGTCAATGTGCCTGAGTATATGTATCGTCATAGACGAACAAACACCTTGCCGCTTAAAATCGTCCACTACAATGACCAATTGGTATGAGAGTTGTGACAGGCATTTTATGGATGTGAAACAGTGGACAGTATTTATACTACTATTGGAGTTTTTATGCGTACACTGGGCTGAGACATTATTTTTGTACCATGGCCCAGATAGTAAACACAGAATGGATGGGCGTACCATGCCAATAAATGAATTGATAGGCATACCTTTCTCTCTCTGCTATCACTTATTGACTAACCTTCAAGTGCTGAACATGGGCTACAAAGTTTTAAACCCGTCCTTCACATTCATTTCAAAGGCGGTTGAGTGGAAACCTCTCCCTACGCTTCTGCATGAGGTCTGCTGTTAGGAGTCCACCTGGTAGCCACATGGTAACTACATTATACATACACGGAGTGATCAGACGCCAACATCTTTTGTCATGGAATGCGCGTCCCTGGCCATGAGAGAGAATTTTTTCTCTTTTGAAGACCAACTATTTTGGCAGGTGACCGGCACTTCCATGGGCAGTCCCTGTGCCCCTAGCATGGCAAATTTGTATATGCACTGGTTCAAAGAGACACATATCTATCCTACAGTGAATCCCTTCCACAACAATTTAGTGCTGTGGAAGAGATATATTGACGACATCCTGGTAATCTGGGAGGGCGACCAGGTTTCCCTGGAGGCTTTTTCTGTATGGCTCAACTCTCTGAACACTCACCTCAGATTCACATGTGAATCTAGCAAGAAATAAAGAACTTCCATTTCTTGACCTTAAATGATATCCCAAAGATGGTCAGATTTTTAAGGAATTATATCAGAAACCTATGGCACGTAATTCCCTACTGAGTTACAGGAGTTTCCACACACTAGCCCTCCATGACAACCTCCCGGTGGGTCCGTTTTTACGGCTGAGGAGGAATTGTATGGAGTTGTTGAAATTCCGAGAACACGCCAATAATCTTTCCCAGAATCTTTTGGTGCGACAATATCCATCCCATCTGGTCCGCAGAGCATCCAAATGGGCGCGCAACAATAACCATGATGCACTACTAGACTCCTATCCAAAACAACCTACTCCTGATGGCCTGGTATGTGTGAGCACGTTTAGCCATCTCACTGAGACCATCAAGAAGGCTATTAATACCAATTGGCACAACCTCAATAAGGCCAATAAGTTTTGTGGGAAAGCCCTCTTCGCCTTTAAACGCAGTAGCAATTTGAGTAATATTCTGGTACACACTAGGCCACGAAACACCATGACCACTGAAACCCCACGGACCGCCGGAAATTGATCATTCACTGGAAGGTTGATATAAAGAGAAAAAGTGGTTCGTGTGAACCAGCATGTACACAATGGGGTCTTGGTCGCTTGAGTAACTCTATGTATTCTTTAATAATGTTTAAAAAGTGTATATTTTGTTTGGGTTTTCAGATATGCCCCTGAGGAAGGGACTTAGCTGTCCCGAAATGCATTGGGTATGAAAAGGAACAGGACGTACATTTTATGTAGTACAAAGAATGTTATGATTATACATTGATGTTAAAACAGGTTTCAAGGAAACTCATGATTTAGAGATTTTTTGTTTAGTACATGTATGAGGTACTGAAAACATGGTACCAAACACAATGAAGTAGAAATAGAAATGATTAAATAAATGAACTAGAATGAAGAAATGAGTAAATTGTGTTCTATATTGTGATTTACAAATTATTGAATTTTGTTAAAGTGAACAGTGCACACTGCATTCAAGTCCCTGTGCTTGTTATATGATGCTAGTTAATTCACGTGTGTCGACAGCACACGTAGCGGTGTAGCACCACTGGATTATTTAGTACACAAAAAGATTTTTCTTTTCAAAAGAAATAGTAACAGGAAATAGGAGTGCACCTCTCATCCAAATATTGTTTTACTGGTACCATTTGTCCTTGTCCAGTACCTGATGCATACCCATACATGTCCAGGTACATTTCCTTTAGGTGACTGTTTATTACAATGCACCCACGATATCTAAACATTAGCCCCATCCTAGTCCACTACATACTTGGTTCCTTTTTCTGTAATTAGTTACTTTAGTATGGTAAAGACGGTGAGAGTACAGGGGCTGTTTTTATCAGGGTCAGTCTGTCTACAGTTAATAGGCAGTTTAGGAGATTGCCACACGCCTGCTACTAGCGCGTCAGAGCCGGTCAGAACTACGAGACTGTCTAACCACAGTTCCCAGGCAGGCCTAGCGGTTTTGCGCACGCGCGATAATGAGGCGCCTCATAGGCGTCTGATCTGATGCATAATCGCTCCCGCCAGAGTCTCAGTTGAGGACGGATTTCCCCCACACGCAAGGTGAGCCTTTGGGGGATTATCTACCGATTTCGTAGGGCTGCGATGGAGGAGGCTATTACTTGTCTCCGGGTAGCGGTTACCTTGATCATTTGACTGGTGGTACTTCGTAACCACGCATTTGGTCTAGGATGTTAACTGCCTCTGCTTTACGGTAACTACGATCGGCTGGCAACCGATGTCCGTTTGGCTCATTTGAATGTCGGTCATCACCATGTATTACATTTCCCAGGTAGCCTGAGTATGTTTACTCATGTGCGTGATGTGACGCTCATTACAGGCACCCGACTCGCGGTCCAATCACTTCCGCAAGAGTCCTCGTAGAACATTCATTACTACATATTAGGTGAGGTTATACATAGAGCTTGGTTTAAGGTTTGCAAGGGCTGCGGTCTTGGTTGAGATGATTTCTATGGTCTTCGACTACTGTTTATTGTGATCTGGCTGCCAATTGCTACTCGACAGCCAGACCTCCCCTTTCTTCTTTTTTTCACAGCCATCTCTATAGTTAACATCCACTCACCCAACATTCTGTCCCATAAGGCACGTATTTGGCTTTGCCTTGAAAGGATTAGTGGTTTTGATTGACCAACAAATACCATTATCCCATGGGAGATATAATCATAACACAATCGGAGTTGTATTAGAGAACAATGGGCGCCCCACCAGAGTAAAGCGCAAGTGCCCCCTGGGCTCCATTCCTTTACTACTGTATCTACATTTTAATTATACTCATTGACTCACCGAAGACAAGGTGTATATATTTGTCCACCATAGGGTTGTGCTTTTTAGCTTACAAAAATGTGTGTGTTTATGTTGTGTTTTCTTTGACCTTCACCTATATTGTTGTACCTCAATAGAAAGCTCTACATGTGAAGAGACTCTGTAGATGGTAGAGTCGGACATTATATACTGCCCCCGGGAAGGTCCCTTTATACAATATTTGGGAGTTTGTACACACGTTTTGAGGTGTTGGTGCACTCTGGTGTTTATAAATGTACATTGATGCATATGTTTGATAAATACCTATTTGTGATTTCTTTGTAGGGCCATCTGACCCACTCATCAACTCGTTGCCACTGTGCACTGTTGGTCAAGATATAGGCCTGAGTATATATTTTTTTTGCGATTATAATTTGTACACGTTTACACAGCAGAGTGACAATACACTATGGTCCTGAAGAATGCCTGGAACATCTAAGTCACATATGGCAGAAACATGTTGACCATATACAGGGTGAATATCTATAACCCTGTCTCACTATGCTATTAACCTCTATCCATTAGGACATAGGAATAAAGTTGTTTTGTCCTTATTGAGATAGTTTTAAGCCACTTTTTCAGTTGCACTCTGCCCCTCACCCTTACCCTAGAGGGATTAACACATAGATGTGCTACTAAAACACTCCTGCTCCTTTCCTGTGGGAAAGTTGTAGCCCACACGGGGTACCTTGCGGTCCCAGTGTGTGGAGGGACCCAATGATGAAGCATGTCACCCTCGGGTGAGTGAGGGTTCTCGTCCAAACACCTGTAGTGCCCCCACCTGTTGTTCCCATTTCTTTCGTTCCTCTTGAACCTCGCTACTCTATACTCTGTGTGAGCATAATTATTCCTGGAAGTAGTATAGGATTCAACTTTCTATTTTAGTAGCGTATACTTCCCCTTGACCCCTTTTGTGAGATACAACTACATTATACATGAAATGAATTAATCTATTGGGTGATAGGCGCTATATCCTGTTTTACAATTTTACTGTTGCCTTTATGCTTTGCATTCTCTATGCCTCATGCTGTCCCCCTTTAATTTCTTTTAATCTACAGGTCTGTTGCATCTCACAGGTGGAAAGGGGTCCCTGTGTCCTGATGAATTTGCCAAAAGTGAAGTGGCAATGAAACATGTCGGCCGTTCAGCTCAAAATGGTCTAAACGTGGTATGGTGTTTTAATTATAAGTATGGGCACTGCAAATTAAATACAAGTGCAATGTGCTCCTCTGTAACTAACTTTTAACATGTTTATGAGGAAGAATCTTCTCCTCTTTAGACAGGATCTATAGGGAACTTATATGTTTAGATGTGTGCTTAATATTTTTTAGGGTACACACACATTCCTTTTTCACTTATGGGTGTTGGTTTTTGTTCCTTTTTAGGAAAGTGCTGATGATGAGAAAGTGAGCAAGTTGGCGAGAACCTCCCAATCGCTCCTGGGTGGTTGCTTATGTGAGGCACTTCCTAAACACACATTTTTTATTTACTTTTCAACACATGTGAGAAGCACCTTTTGAGCTTAGGACCTGCATTTGTTTTTACATACACATATGGGAGGGTTCATAAGTAGATATTAGACCATTCCCCACTAGAATAGAATAAGTCGGGCCCATGAAATATTGACATGATATGTAGTGCGCAATAAGGGCTTTTTTGAATAAGGTATTGTTGAGTGGAGGATGCCCTTTTTTTGCTTATATGTTCCTTCTTGATGAAGATGAATCTGATTACACCCTATTTGTAGATGGCTCTTGTCTCAGGGGCAATGAGGGAAATCTGAGGGCTGCTTATGCTGTCTGTACTGTTACTGGAGTGGTGGAAACTGCCTGGCTCCAAGGAGTATTCTCCGCACAGGTGGCATAGTCGATTGCCCTTACCAGAGCATGCTGCGTTTCAGACCAGCTAAAAGTGACAATATTTACCGATAGCCAGTATGGGTTCGGTGTAGTTCACAACTTTAGACAGTTATGGTCTCAGAGGGGATTTATGACCTTGTCAGGGTCCACGATCTGCAATGGAGAAAACGTGAGAAAACGTTTAGAAGCCCTGCAGATGCCAGCACATGTTGCTGTCGTTAAGTGCTCTGCTCATTGTTTAAAGGAAATGACTTTGTGACAATAGGTAAAGGTTATGCTGAAGAAGTTGCACATTACTGTGCACTAAACGTTTGTACTTTCAATGGTTGATACACAAATGAGGGAACAGATGAAACAAACAGCAGCCTTTTGATGATGATTGCTGATACATGGAAGGAAATGAAGAGGTTGCAAGAGTAAGTTAATGAAGAGGAACAGGAAGGTTGGATCAGAGCAGGATGTGGAACACGAGATGATGTTAGCAGTTAAAGTAACGTTATAGTTAGATGTGATAAAAAGATTTGTTCTTGTTTAAAAAATAACCTTTGAAATACACTGAAAAAAACCAAAGACGCATTTGCAGAGTGGTGGAAAAAGGGGCGTGGCCTCTGACCACCTCTCAGCAATCCCACTTTGGGGTGCTTACTGGAGGTAAGAGGTGGGCTAGTTGGCCCCTAAGGACCCTCACCAGTGAAGGGGACTTCATCCCCCAACCAGGAGGCGCGTTTGCAGAGTGGTGGTGAAAGGGGGCATGGCCTGCTATCAGAACTCAGTAATCCTGCTGTATGGGTCTTACTGGAGGTAATAAGAGGGGTAATTGGCCCCCAAGGACGTCCTTGGGGGCCAACAACCTGTTACCAACCTGTTACCTCCAGTAGGTCCCACACAGCAGGATTGCTGAGACGTTGTCAGAGGCCACGCCCCCTTTCTCCACCAGTCTGCAAATGTGCCTCCCGGGGCACTACTAGTTGGGAGATAAAGTCCCCTTGGCTCCAGAAGGACCTTGGGGGCCAAGAAGTGATGTCATTTGAGATGTCATCAGTGATGTCACTGACCATGTCATGAGTGATGTAATATGTGAGGTCATAAGCAGTGCATTGCGGGGACGCAAGTTATTGTTAACTCAGGTAACTATAAAGGCTGAATTTCTCTGGTTTTGTACAAGTGAAATGTCAGCCTAACAATAACGTTTCTGAAACCTTTGGTTTTTCAGTGAATTTCTAAGCTTTTTTAAAATGTTAATTCCTAACTATAACGTCCCTGAAACCTTTGGTTTTTTCAGTGAATATATCTACATATATATATATATATATATATATATATATATATATATATAACCTGAGCTAACTATAATTTACACCCCCGCAATGCACTGCTTATGACCTCACATATTACATCACTCATGACGTGGTCAGTGACATCACTAATGACTTCTCAAATGACATCACTGATGACATCATTCAGTCATTGTGAGTGTTTTCTAATAATTCTTTTCATGTTAAACATTTATACTAAGGTAAAAAAAGTTAAATTAGTTTACTTTATTGACTACTAATGAGTGATACTATTTCTAACATATATTATGAGTGGCTGTGTGTGTGTGTGTGTGTATCCATGTGTGAGTGGTTGTGCTAGTGGCTGCATCGGTGTGTGAATGGGTGTGAGTGGCTGTATGGATAAATAAGTAGGTGTGTGAGTAGCTGTATGGGTGAATAAGTGGGTGTGTGAGTAGCTGTATGGGTGAGTGAGTGGCTATGTGATTGACAGTATTGGTGAGTGAATGGCTGTGTGAATGGCTGCATGGGAGAGTAAGTGACTGAGTGGCTCTGTTGACAGGCTGTATGGGTGGTTGACTGGGTGAATGGCTGTGTCGGTGAGTGAGTGGCTGTGTGGGTGAGTGAGTGGCTATTTGAGTGGGTGTTTGGTTAACAGAGTGAGTGTGTGAGTGGCTGTATTGGTGAGTGAATGGGTTTGTGAGTGGCTTTATGGGTGAGTGAGTGGCTGTGTGGGTAGGCGAGTGTCTGTGTGAATGTCTGTGTGGGTGAGTGAGTGGATGTGTGAGTGCTTGTATGGATGGGTATGTAAGTGGCTGTGTGAGTGCTTGTATGGGTGAGTGAGTGGCTGTGTTGAGAGGCTGTATGGGCGAGTAAGTGGGTGTGTGAGTAGCTGTATGGGTAAATGTATGGCTGTGCGAGTAGCTGTATGGATAAATGTGTGGCTGTGCGAGTGGCTGTATGGGTGCTTGACTGGATGTATGAGTAACTCTATGGATGAGTGGTTGTGTGAGTGGCTATATGAGTGAATGAGTGTGTATGTGAGTAGCTGCATGGGTGAGTGAGTAGCTGTGCGAGTGGCTCGGTGGGTGGGTGGCTATTGGGTGAGTGAGTAGCTCTGTTGAGAGGCTGTATGGGTGAGTGAGTGGGCGTGTGAGTGTCTGTATGGGTGAGTGAGCAGCTGTTTGAGTGGGTGTTTGGTTAACTGAGTAGGTATGTGAGTGGCTGTACTGGAAAGTGAGTGTCTGTGTGAATGGCTGTGTGGGTGAGTGAATGGATGTGTGAGTGCTTGTATGAATGGGTATGTAAGTGGTTGTGTGTGTGAGTGGGGGAGTGCTTGTATGGGTGAGTAAGTGGCTGTGTTCGGAGGCTGTATTTGTGAGTGGGTGTGTGAGTGGCTGTACTGGAGAATAAGTGGGTGTGTAGTAGCTGTATGGGTGAGTGTGTGGCTGTGTGAGTGGCTGTATGGGCACACAACTGGTTGTATGCGCTGTATGGATGAATGAGTTATTATGTGAGTGGTTGTATGAGTGAGTGAGTAGGTGTGTGTGTGTGAGTGGCTTTATGGATGAGTGAATGATTGTGTGAGTACTTGTATGGGTGTGTGAATGGGTATGTAAGTGGTTGTGTGCATGTGTGAGTGGGTGTATGAGGTTGTATGAGGGTGTGAGTGGTTCTGTGGATGATGTCATCAGTGATGCAATTTGAGATGTCAGTGTTGTCACAGACCATGTCATGAGTGATTTAATATGTGAGGTCATAAGCAGTGCACTGCGGGGTCGTAAGTTATAGTTAACTCAGGTAAGTAGAACTGCTGAATTTCACTGGTTTTGTACGAGTGAAATCTGAGCCTAGCTATAATGTCCCTGTAACCTTTGGTTTTTTTAAGTGAATTTGCAAGTTTTAAAATGTTTTTATTTCCTAACTGTAACCACTAACCTTTGACACTGAGTGTGTGAGTGAGTGCATGTGTGTCTCAGTGAGTGCATGAGTGTCTCAGTGGGTGTATGAGTGTCTGAGTAGGTTTGTAAGTGGGTGTGAGAGTATGAGTAGGTTGTAAGTGGGTAAATGAGTGTCTGAGTGAGTCTGTGAGTGGTTAGGTAACTGAGAGTCTGTGAATGGGTGAGAGAGTATGAGTGATTCTGTAAGTGGGTGCATGAGTGTGACTGTCTGTGAGTAGGTGTATGTGTCTGAGTTAATCTGTTAGTGGGTGCATGAGTGAATGGGTCTGTGAGTGGCTGTGGGAGTGTCTGAGTTGTTCTATGAGTGGGTGCATAAGTGCCTGATTAGGTTCTGCTCGTCTTCTGCCTTTTTCCTTCTCACTTCTGACCTTTCTTTTGCCTCTTTCTGCTTGTTGTTACCCTTTATGTTTACTCTTTCTGCTCGTTTTGTGACCTGTATTTTGCCTCTTTCGTCTCATTTCTGACATTTATCTTGCCTCTTTCTGCTAGTTTCTGACCTTTATTCTGACTCTTTCTGCTAGTTTCTGGTCTCTATTTTGCCTTTTTAAGTCATTTCTGACCCTTTATATTCCCTCTGTCTGATCTCTATTTTGCCTCTTTCTAGTTGTTTCTGACCTTTATTTTGCCTCTTTATGCTCGTTTTTCACTGTTATTTTGCCTCTTTCTTCTTGTTACTGACTGATATTCTGCCTCTTTCTGCTCGTTTCTGACCTTATTTTGCCTCTTTATGCTCGTTTCTGATCTCCATTTGGGCTCTTTATGCTCACTTCTGGTCTCTATTTTGCCTCTTTCTACTTGTTTCTGACCTTCATTTTGCCTCTTTCTGCTCATTTCTGATCTCTATTTTGCCTTTTCTGCTTGTTTCTGACCTTTATTTTGCCTCCATCTGCTAGTTTCTGATCTCTATTTTGCTCTTTCTGCTTGTTTCTGACCTTTATTCTGCTAGTTTCTGATCTCTTTTTTGCCTCTTGCTGTTCATTTGTCCATTATTTTGCCTCTTTCTGCTCATTTTTGACTGTTATTTTGCCTCTTTCTGTTCGTTTCTGACCTTTATTCTGCCTCTTGCTGCTCGTTTCTGACCTCTATTCTGCCTCTTTCTGCTCATTTCTGACCTTTAGTCTGCCTCTTTCTGCTCATTTCTCACCTTTATCATGCCTTTCTGCTCATTGCTGACCTTTACTCTGCCTCTTTCTAATTGTTTGTCACCTTTACTTTGCCCCTTTCTGGTCGTTTCTTATCTCTATTCTGCCTCTTTCTGCTTATTTCTGATCTCTATTTTGCTCTTTCTGCTTGTTTCTGACCTTTATTCTGCTCGTTTCCGATCTCTTTTTTGCCTCTTGCTGTTCGTTTGTCCATTATTTTGCCTCTTTCTGTTCGTTTATGACCTTTATTCTGCCTCTTTCTGCTCATTTCACACCTTTATTTTGCCTCTTTCTGTTCGTTGCTGACTTTTATTCTGCCTCTTTCTGCTCATTTCTGACCTTTACTTTGCCTCTTTCTGCTTATTGCAGACCTATATTTGGATAACATTCCACTTGAGAGGGTTAGCTCTTTCGACTACCTGGGCATCAAGTTGTCCGAGGGAATGGCCTGGAAGAACCACCTGAAGAAGGCATCCTTGAAATTCTCTCAGATTACTGGAGCTCTGAGGCAGGAGCATCGTCTGTCATACACCAAACCGGTAGCACCTGCCCTTAAACTGTATAGCTGCAAGGCAGTGAGCAGTGCTCTCTACGGGGCGGAGCTGTGGGGCGCAACAAATGTAAGTGATCTCATAGTAGTGGGGAATAAGTTCCTCAGAAACCTGGTATTGCTTCCCCAAAGCACCCCCCTCCTCCCTCTTAAACTCGATCTGGGCATCAAGCTGATTAATGACCTGGTGAGGCTTCGCCCATTGCTCTTTTTGCACAGACTGGCCACCATTCCAGATTTGGCATCGTATGCCGCAGCCTTCAGTGAGGTTTCAGCCTTAGACACTAACAATAAGATCAGCTGGATCAAGTATGTAGATAACCTTCGGACAAGCATTGGCTTGCCTCAACAGGTCATAGGCCACCCACCGACCTACACTACGGACCACGTAAAGCAACTTTACTGGGCATGGGTTGATCAGAATAAATTTGTACAATCCAAACAGGGCTCCTTAGCTGATGCCTTTATGGACTCGAAACCCAACTGTTCCCTAGAAAGCTTCTTTGATGTCATCAAGGTCCCAGCCGACAGGAAATTGTACATCCAGTTTAGGCATGGCAGCCTACCTATTAATGCTTTTACTAATTCTTGGATGAATAATAAAACTCGATCCAAAGGCTATCCTTCTTGTGCTTGTCCATACGAATCAACTGGCCATGTCCTTTTTGCCTGCCCAGCTTACGTGAAACTAAGGAGTAAATGGTTAGCTCCTGTGTGCAGACAACTAGGGACCCGAAATTCAGAGGAGGCCATGCGCATTTTAAAATCAGATGCCAGACCCTTGTTTGCTTGCGCAGCTGCGAAATTTTTAGGTCACTGCTGGGCGATTAGAAGGAAGGCATTGTTGAAATCCTTGCCTGGCCTTGATAGATAAAATGGCAACCGCGACGACCCGGCAAGCGAGGACTAATTTGTAATTTGAAATGTATGTTTTTAAACTGTATATATATGCTTTTATGGAATTATTTTATGCACAGTAATATTGTTAATGCTGGATCTTGTACAAGGGGTTACCAAGGGGTAAAAGGTGCTTTAATGCATTATTTATTTCGTTTGGGTTAACAATCTGATGATTGTTCTATGTAATTGCTGCTAATGCACTAGCACTTTATTCATGTGGCCCCATTCCCCCGCTCTGTATGGCCGGCGACAACATAATTATGATATGCCACCTTATTATGTACACCAGAGTACTTCTCATCATTCACTTGCGCATTTTTCTCTTTGACTGTCTTATAACTTAGAATGTTTTAACTTGACTTGTGTGGCTGTACCTTTTTATGGTTTTTATCAACCGAAATAAAGAGAACTTGATGACCTATATTTTGCCTCTTTCTGCTCATTTCTGACCTTTATTCTGCCTCTTTTTGCCCGTTTCTCATCTTTATCTTGCCTCTTTCTCCTGTTCCCCCCCCCGGACTGTGGGGGAGCCTTAAAGCCCCTGTGCTCCCAGCCGGCTCCCCGCCACCTGCAGGAGCCGGCATTGCTCTCACACACAGGGAGCTGCTAAACATGCAGCTCCCTGTCTGTGAGAGCAATCCCTTTGTCGGTTTCCCTGCCTGCTTGACAGTGGGAAGGGAAACAGATGAAAACTCTGCTCTTAGCAAGTGGGAGCGGTTTCACAGCTCTCGCTGGCTGAGAGCGGATTTTGTGTTTGCTCTGACTTGGCCAGAGCTGTCAAAGCTCCCGCCAAGTCAGAGCAAAAAGCTATGTTCCGGGGTTGGACACCCCAGGACATAGCAGGAGCCGGCCCTGGGGTGTGGAAGTTCCCAGGGCCAGTATTGGCTCCAGGAGGGGAGCGCAACGGAGCGGATATTTGGTCTGTTTCCCTGCCCACACTTAAGTGGGCAGGGAAACAGAACAAAATAGTGCTCCAACTCGGAGAGAGTAGCATTGAGAGCTGCTTCCTGCGAGAGGGAGCAATGCCTGCTCCCGCTACATGTGAGGGGCCGACTGGGGACCCCATGGCCCCCAACAAGAGTATGGTGGGTAGCTGGGTGGGCATCAGGGTGCCTACTTTTAATAGTTCGGCCCCCAGGGGATGGGGTCTCAAGGCCAGAAAAGATTTGTGGGGGGGGGGCACACAGCCCCTCTCCCCTTTAGTTTAAAAAAAAAAAAACGGCCCTTGGGGATTGAAGTCCCCAGAGTCTATTAAAGATCAGGGAGGGGGCCATACTGCCCCCTTCCCATTATTTAGGAAAAATAGGCCCTGGGGGATAGAGTCCCCAATGCCTAATAAGGCTCGTGGTGGCCACCGGGGCATTTAAAAAAGAAAGGAGTGGGTGCATGGGGCCCCCCTCCTAAGACTCTTTGAGCCCCGGGGACTACCACCTCCCCAGGCCTTTATAAATGGAGGGGGGCTGCGCGGACCCCCCTCCTGGGCTTCGTTGAAGCCCTGAAGGCCACCACCTCCTGGGGGATTTATTTTTATAGAAGGAGGGGGCAGGACGGGCCCCAATCCTGTTCTTTCTCATGGGCCACTGATAGTTATAGCTAAGTCGGCTGTTACATAGGAATTTTTTTTTTGTGTTGCTCATAACTTTGGCACTGTTTGACGAAGCTCCACAAAACTTTCCATAGTTTGTGCATGTGAAGTTATGGGGTGATCCGTCAAGCGGGCCGAGAAAAAGAGGGTGTCCTAAAATAAAAAAATTCTATGCATTTTCCATAAACTTCTTTAGACGATTTATATATATATATATATATATATATATATATATATATATATATATATATTCACGAAAACTGCTCCTCACTTTCACTCCAAGTTTCAACGAAGCAGACGCGGACCACAAAGTAAGTGCTTCTTAAGTGTTTTTAATGTCGGCCATAACGCGTTTCGGTCCAGCCGGACCTTGATCACATGCCGACGCTGCTACGTTATCATGACCTTTTTAGGTGCTGTACGTTGCATTTGATTGGTTGTGATTAGTAGACATAAAAGACCCATTTTTACGGAGATTAAGACACATTGAATGATAACATGGATATCTACATGGTCTAGCATAATTGAAAATACATAAATAAAGTCAGTCATAGTTAAAAACAGTGCAATAAATACCAAACATGATTTAAATAAACAAATAAATTTAAAATGCTCATTATCATGGTTTTCCACTAGAATATCTCACGGATAAATCCCAGTATTATCTTTTTACATTTGAATAACGTAATGGCCCACTGTTGCATTACAATATTTTACTGCTAAGCCATACTTTACTAACATGTGTCTACTAGATGAAATTACTTTATTGCCTTAATGCAGATTTATTCTGTCCATTAAATTCATCCGTCCTAGGGTCCACTAAGTGTTTTATTATATAAAGTGCTCATGCCATAAATAGTTAAATGAATTCTTTTTCCCATCTTTTTGATTTTATTCCCTAAAACAAGTGTCTAATACTTCTAAAAATACTGTGTAAACGTGCAGTTGAATAAAAACCATAATGTCAAATGGTTGGGGTAAGTAGGCAGCCTCCCTAAAAATCTGGTCCATCATGGCTCACAATGTTTTCGTCCTACTTTAATCCTAAACTGGTTTCTATTTTAAATAAAAACATTACGAAATTGCTGATCCATTGAATTTTTAAAAAGACAAATTAATATACTCTTCAAATTGAAAGACGTATGCTGATTGAGGGGCAGGGATTTACAATAAAGTTTCTATTACAAGCATGTGTAAAGGTCCTCTGTGTTATTTATATATAATCTACTGGCGGTCGCCAGTAGATAGTTATAGTTAGGACCTATTTTCCATAGGAAATCCGCGACATTCTATTTGAAATAACTCTTGCGTCGGTTGACGAATCTTCGCAAAATTTTCAAACTTTATGGCCCGCTCCGGTCCGCTCCTACCCTGAAAGTCTCAGGGTGGTTCGTCAAGCGGGGGCCGAGAAAAAAGGGGGTCCCAAAACGTGTTTTCCCCATTCATTTTCCCATAGGAAACTTTAGACACGGCTACAGCCCGAACTGCTGAACGGAATTACACCAAATTTGGCAAAGAGGTAGTTCTTGGTTCAGAAAGAACCCTTTTTTAAATGGTGTAAATCCGTTCAGTAGTTGCGGAGAAATTAAAAAAATAAGAGTCAAAAAATCAATTTCCCATAGGAAACTTTATGCAAGGCTACAGCCCGAACTGCTGAACGGAATTACACCAAATTTGGCAAAGAGGTAGTTCTTGGTTCAAAAAGAACCCTTTTGTTAAATGGTGTAAATCCGTTCAGTAGTTGCTGAGAAAATCAAAAGTAAAAACACATATATATCTGGGCGGAGCCTAACCACACATGTCATCGTGAGATCTGATTGGCTGTCAGCACTTCATCCTGGAATTGCTGGCAGCCATCTTGGGACCAATATAAATGATAGTACCCCATTGAAATGCATTGTAGTGAATCGAAGATTTTGAGGGTTACCAAAAGGAGAACTATAAAGGGTGATAACAGACTTTAGTTACATTAGAATTCATTTGTTGATGGTACCATACTAATTTCAGGAATTGTGGTGTGTTCTAAGGTGATTTTACCCTGTGAAAAACCTTCTGCTGGGATATCATGAATCATGTTTGAGAGAAAACTATTTTCACATGCTTGTCCCATACAGTTTTGGAAGGTGCCCCAGAAGCTAAAATGAGAGCATATTTTCTGTAAATTCACATTATCTTTCTCAGTCATGTGAGAATGAAGTCTGACATTCTCAGTAAAACATGTACATCCAACAAGGGCAGAGACTGTCAGTTGATTCCTTTGTGTTCTACTGCAGCTTCCCAGAGTGTTCTAAAGAACAACTAGAGTGCTAACAGCCTTACTTATGACAAAAGTATGGCACACCTGAAGCCATCTTGATTGGAATAAACTGGTAACACTTAAAACATTTAATTTAAAAACGAACAAAATGATGGGGTTCATCTTGTCATAGAAATTATGGTTAGTGCTCTGGAAAGAAAAATTAGGACATGTTTCAAGTGTGATCTCAAATATCTTCCTGTTATATTTCAACAGGAGCAGCCTGTCAGTTGATGCCTTTGTGTTCTACTGCAGCTTCCCAGAGTGTTCTAAAGAACAACTAGAGTGCTAACAGCCTTACTTATGACAAAAGTATGGCACACCTGAAGCCATCTTGATTGGAATAAACTGGTAACACTTAAAACATTTAATTTAAAAAGGAACAAAATGAGGGGGTTCATTTTGCCATAGAAATTATGGTTAGTGCTGCAAAAGAAAATTTAGTGCATGTTTTAAGTGAGATCTCAAATCCTCTTCTATTTCATTAGAAAATTCTGACATGCAGACTGAAACAATCACTTTCAATACCAGCAGTAGACTTCCAGTTAACTCCTTGGTGAGCAGTAGCTTTACTACAGTGATCTAATGAACAACTAGAGTAATAACATTCTGAATTTATGGCAAATGTGTGACACATCTGAATGCCTTCTTGATGGAATCAAAGTAAAAAACTGAAAGCATTTCCTACTGAGGAGACTGCAGTAAATGAGGAAATTAGGAAACTTCATAACAAAGAAGTCTTCCAAGATGGCCACCAGTGAAAAAAGAGCCCAAATGTAGCACAAATATTACCCAGATGTAGCCCACATATAGCCCAATGACAAAAGTGTGCAAAACACTTTTTATTTTTAGTTTTTTGCAGTTTTATGTAGTGCAGACTGGTCAGGTATTGGAGCGTTGCATCTTAAAACATGACCCCCTACACTACAAAAACACCACTGCACTACCCTAAACCCTAAAACACTACCCCCAGCATGACCCCCTACACTACACAAGCACCACTGCACTATCCTAAACCCTAAAACACTACCCCCAGCATGATCCCCTACACTACACAAACACCACTGCACTACCCTAAACCCTAAAACACTACCCCAACACCACTGCACTAACTTAAATCCTAAAACACTACCCCCAGCATGACCCCCTACACTACCCAAACACCACTGCACTACCCTAAAACATGACCCCCTACACTACACAAATACCACTGCACTACCCTAAACCCTAAAACACTACCCCCAGCACGACCCCCTACACTACACAAGCACCACTGCACTACCCTAAAACCTAAAACACTACCCCCAGCACGACCCCCTACACTACACAAACACCACTGCACTACCTTAAACCCTAAAACACTACCCCCAGCACGACCCCCTACACTACCCAAACACCACTGCACTAACCTAAATCCTAAAACACTACACCCAGCACGACCCCCTACACTACCCAAACACCACTGCACTACCCTAAAACATGACCCCCTACACTACACAAAAACAACTGCACTACCCTAAACCCTAAAACACTACCACCAGCACGACCCCCTACACTACACAAGCACCACTGCACTACCCTAAACACTAAAACACTACCCCCAGCACGACCCCCTACACTGCCCGAACACCACTGCACTGCCCTAAACCCTGAAACACCAGCCCCTGCACGACCCCCTACACTGCCCGAACACCACTGCACTGCCCTAAACCCTGAAACACATACCCTAGCACGACCCCCTACACTGCCCGAACACCACTGCACTGCCCTAAACCCTGAAACACCACCCCCTTCACGACCCCCTACACTGCCCGAACACCACTGCCCTAAACCCTGAACACCACCCCCAGCATGACCCCTATACTGCCCGAACACCACTGCACTGCCCTAAACCCTGAAACACTACCCCCAGCAAGACCTCCTACACTGCCCGAACACCACTGCACTGCCCTAAACCCTGAAACACCACCCCCAGCACGACCCCCTACACTGCCTGAACACCACTGCACTGCCCTAAACCCTGAAACACCAACCCCAGCACGACCCCTACACTGCCCGAACACCACTGCACTGCCCTAAACCCTGAAACACCACCCCCTGCACGACCCCCTACACTGCCTGAACACTACTGCACTGCCCTAAACCCTGAAACACCATCCCCA
The DNA here is from genome assembly GCA_963921515.1 of Calotriton arnoldi. NCBI lineage: Eukaryota > Metazoa > Chordata > Amphibia > Caudata > Salamandridae > Calotriton > Calotriton arnoldi. The sequence continues at coordinate 81,139 of CAWUFW010001599.1, read as the reverse complement.
GCACGACCCCTACACTGCACGAACACCACTGCACTGCCCTAAACCCTGAAACACTACCCCCAGCAAGACCCCCTACACTGCCCGAACACCACTGCACTGCCCTAAACCCTGAAACACTACCCCCAGCAAGACCCCCTACACTGCCCGAACACCACTGCACTGCCCTAAACCCTGAAACACCACCCCCAGCAAAACCCCCTACACTGCCCGAACACCACTGCCCTAAACCCTGAAACACCACCCCCAGCAAGACCCCCTACACTGCCCGAACACCACTGCACTGCCCTAAACCCTGAAACACCAGCCCCAGCACGACCCGTACACTGCCCGAACACCACTGCACTGCACTGCCCTAAACCCTGAAACACCACCCCCAGCACGACCCCCTACACTGCCCGAACACCACTGCACTGCCCTAAACCCCGAAACACTACCCCCAGCAAGACCCCCAACCCAGCCCGAACACCACTGCCCTAAACCCTGAAACACCACCCCCAGCATGACCCCCTACACTGCCCGAACACCACTGCACTAAACCCTGAAACACCACCCCCAGCATGACCCCTACACTGCCCGAACTCCACTGCACTGCCCTAAACCATGAAACACCAGCCCCAGCACGACCACTACACTGCCCGAACACCACTGCACTGCCCTAAACCCTGAAACACCACCCCAGCACGACCCCCTACACTGCCCGAACACCACTGCACTGCCCTAAACCCTGAAACACCACCCCTCAGCACGACACCCTACACTGCCCGAACACCACTGCACTGCCCTAAACCCTGAAACACCACCCCCAGCATGACCCCCTACACTGCCCGAACACCACTGCACTGCCCTAAACCCTGAAACACCCCCCTGCACGACCTCCTACACTGCCAGAACACCACTGCACTGCCCTAAACCCTGAAACACCACCCCCAGCACGACCCCCTACACTGCCCGAACACCACTGCACTGCCCTAAACCCTGAAACATCAACCCCAGCAAGACCCCCTACACTGCCTGAACACCACTGCCCTAAACCCTGAAACAACACCCCCTACACTGCACGAACACCACTGCACTGCCCTAAACCCTGAAACACCACCTCCAGCAAAACCCCCTACACTGCCTGAACACCATTGCTCTGCCCTAAATCCTGAAACACTAGCCCCAGCATGACCCCCTACACTGCCCAAACACCACTGCACTGCCCTAAACCCTGAAACACCACCCCCAGCACGACCCCCTACACTGCCCGAACACCACTGCACTGCCCTAAACCCTGAAACACCAGCCCCAGCAAGACCCCTACACTGCCCGAACACCACTGCACTGCCCTAGACTCTGAAACACCAGCCCCAGCAAGACCCCCTACACTGCCCGAAAACCACTGCACTGCCCTAAATCCTGAAACACCAGCCCCATCATGACCCCCTACACTGCCCGAACACCACTGCACTGCCCTAAACCCTGAAACACCAGCCCCAGCACGACCACCTACACTGCCCGAACACCACTGCACTGCCCTAAACCCTGAAACACCAGCCCCAGCACGACCCCCTACACTGCCCGAACACCACTGTACTGCCCTAAACCCTGAAACACCAGCCCCAGCACGACCCCCTACACTGCCCGAACACCACTGCACTGCCCTAAACCCTGAAACACCACCCCCTGCATGACCCCCTACACTGCCCGAACACCACTGCACTGCCCTAAACCCTGAAACACCACCCCTGCAGCACCCCCTACACTGCCCGAACACCACTGCACTGCCCTAAACCCTGAAACACCGCCCCCTACACTGCCCGAACACCACTGCACTGCCCTAAACCCTGAAACACCACCCCCAGCACGACCCCCTTTACTGCTCGAACACCACTGCACTGCCCCAAACCCTGAAACACCACCCCCAGCACGACCCCCTACACTGCCCGAACACCACTGCCCTAAACCCTGAAACACCACCCCTGCACGACCCCCTACACTGCCCGAACACCACTGCACTGCCCTAAACCCTGAAACACCACCCCCTACACTGCCCAAACACCACTGCACTGCCCTAAACCCTAAAACACCACCCCCAGCATTACCCCCTACACTGCCCAAACACCACTGCACTGCCCTAAACCCTAGAACACTACCCCCAGCACGACCCCCTACACTACCCGAACACCACTGCACTACCCTAAACCCTAAAATACTACCCCCAGCACAACCCCTACACTACCCGAACACGACTGCACTGCCCTAAACCCTCAAACACTCCCCCAGCACGACCCCTACACTACCCGAACACCACTGCACTGCCCTAAACCCTAAAACACTCCCCCAGCACGACCCCCTACACTACCCGAACACCACTGCACTGCCCTAAACCCTAAAACACTCCCCCAGCACAACCCCTACACTACCCAAACACCACTGCACTGCCCTAAACCCTAAAACACTACCCCCGCATGACCCCCTACACTACCCAAACACCAATGCACTACCCTAATCCCTAAAACACTACCCCCGCATGACCCCCTACACTACCCTAAACCCTAAAACACTACCCCGCACGACTCCCTACACTACCCAAAGACCACTGCACTACCCTAAACCCTAAAACACGACCTCCTACACTACACAAACACCACTGCACTACCCTAAACCCTAAAACACTACCCCTACACTACACAAACACCACTGCACTACCCTAAACCCTAAAACACTACCCCCAGCAGTACCCCTACACTACCCGAACACCACTGCACTAACCTAAACCCTAAAACACTACCCCCAGCAGTACCCCTACACTACCCAAACACCACTGCACTACCCTAAATCACTACCCCCAGCACGACCCCCTACACTACCCAAACACCACTGCACTGCCCTAAACCCTAAAACACTACCCCCAGCACGACCCCTACACAACCCAAACACCACTGCACTACCCTAAACCCTAAAACACTCCCCCCAGCACGACTCCCTACACTACCCAAACACCACTGCACTACCCTAAACCCTAAATCTACCCCCAGCATGACCCCCTACACTACACAAACACCACTGCACTACCCTAAACCCTAAAACACTACCCCCAGCACGACCCTCTTCACTACCTAAACACAACTGCACAATTTGTTACAGGCGTTGCAACGCAGGCCTGTGGTGCTTACTGGAAGTACCTAGTGGGCTGTTGGGCCCCAGGGACCCTCAGGATTCAAGGTGACCTAATCCCCCAACTTAAAACGCACCACGGGGCGCGTTTGCACAGTGGTGAAGGGAGGGGGCGGGGCCTCAGGTGACATGTGCGCAAACACGCCCTGTGGTGCATTTTAAGTTGGGGAATTAATTCCCTTTGAATCCTGAGGGACCCTGGGGGCCAACTAGCCCACCAGGTACCTTCAGTAAGCACAACAGAGTTGCGTTGCAGAGAGGTGAAAAAGGTGCGTGGCCTCGGAACGCCTCTCTGCAACTCAGCTCTGTGGTCCTAACTGTAGGTACCTGGGGGGCTAGTTGGGCCCCAGGGACCCTTAGAATTCAAGGGGACTTAATCCTGCAACTTAAAACGCGCCACGGGGTGCGTTTGCACACATGTCACCTCAGGCCCCCTCCCTTCACCACTGTGCAAACGCGCCCTGTAGCGCGTTTTAAGAGGTAGTTTTAATCCCCTGCCCTATTATGTACTAGGGACTTGCAGAGGAGGTCATGCTAATCACAGGGGTACCCCAACGCGTAGTGTTCCCTAGTGTATGTAGGTGTTTTCACTGTATTCTAAGTGTCTTTTAGCATAGCACTGGCTCTGGTTAGTCAGTCAGTTACCACCAGTACCCGTCTGAAAAAGTTGTGGGCACAGGATGATTTTGCAACAAGGCCTCTTTCTGCTCCTCTGTTGGGTCTTTCTGCACATCTTTTGCTTCTTTCTGTGCGTTTTTCTTCTTTCTTCACATGTCCTACCTCTGTAGGCATAGTTAGAAACTAGCATTTAAAAAAACCTTTGAAATTCACTTAAAAATCATAGGTTTCAGGCACGTTATAGTTAGAAATTAGCATTTAAAAAACCTTTGAAATTCACTGAAAAAACCATAGGTTTCAGACACGTTATAGTTAGAAATTAGCATTTAAAAAACCTTTGAAATTCACTGAAAAAACCGTAGGTTTTAGGGACAGTTATAGTTAGTTGGACATTTCACTCGTACAAAACCATAGAAATTCCCCCGTTATAGTTAGTTCAGCTAACTATAACTCGCGCCCCGCAATGCACTGCTGATGACGTCACATATTACATCACTCATGACATGGTCAGTGACATCACTGATGACATCACTGATGACATCTCAAATGACATCACTGATGACATCATCCATGTGATAATTTCATGCATCTTCTCACACCCTAATATAACTTTTGATACACCCACTCTAAATTACAGACTGCCATTCTCAAAACCATAGACACTCCAACACCAAAAACTACATACCCACTCACTGATTCTTAGGTCTACACACACATCCACTCACTCACCCGTACAGTCACTCATACTTAGTCACTCAGTACAGGACTATCATATGCACTCATACACCTATATAAACACTCACACACCGCCACTCATCCATAGAGGTACTCACACACCTAGTCAGTCATGCAAAAAACTTAATCACACACCCATTTACTCACCTATACAGTTATACACACACCAGCTCACTTACTCATACAAATACTAGCACATTCTTACGCTCTTATACAATCACTGATACAAGTACACACTCATCCATACAGCCACTCTCACAATCACACACTCTCACTTATAGCCATTTATATACTCCAACACACATATATACTGCCTTTCACATATGTAGTTACTCACACATGTACCACTGAGATATACATTCAATCACTAACACACCCATACACACACTCACCCACCCATACAGTCCATCACAGATGCACTCTTGAAACCATGCACCCAGTGAATCACCAACTCACACTTCTATGCACAGAGTCACACACACCCCACCCACACAAACACTCAGGCACCCATACAGATACTCAGACAATCAATCAATAACCCATGTAGACACTCATGTAGCTATTCAGAAAGCCATGCAGCCGCTTACAAACCAACAGACAGACGGATACAGACATTCACACAGTTTAGTCACTAACCCATGCATTCAGTAAGATACATTTAATCACTCACTTGTAGAGTCAGTCACTCACATACTAAATCATCCATTCAGACACTTATACACCCACTCATTCTTCAATACGCCTTTCCCTATATATATTAAACATATTTAAACTTTACAGAAACACACAGTCACTGGATGATGTCATCAGTGATGTCATCAGTGATGTCATTTGAGATGTCATCAGTGATGTCATCAGTGATGTCACTGACCATGTCATGAGTGATGTAATATGTGACGTCATCAGCAGTGCATTGCGGGGTGCGAGTTATAGTTAGCTGAACTAACTATAACGGGGAATTTCTATGGTTTTGTACGAGTGAAATGTCCAACTAACTATAACTGTCCCTAAAACCTATGGTTTTGTCAGTGAATATATATATATATATTCACTGAAAAAACCATAGGTTTCAGACACGTTATAGTTAGAAATTCGCATTTAAAAAACCTTTGAAATTCACTGAAAAAACCATAGGTTTTAGGGACAGTTATAGTTAGTTGGTCATTGCACTCGCACAAAACCCGTGAAATTCCCCCGTTATAGTTAGTTCAGCTAACTATAACTCGAGTTTTTGCTGTAGCCTTGCATAAAGTTTCCTATGGGAAATCGATTTTTTCACTCTTATTTTTTAATTTCTCCATAACTACTGAACGGATTTACACCATTTAAAAAAGGTCGCTTTCTGAACCAAGCGCTACCTTTTTGCAAAATTTGGTGTAATTCCGTTCAGCAGTTCGGGCTGTAGCCGTGGCTAAAATTTCCTATGGGAATTAACATGGAGAAAACGGAGAAAACGCGTTTTGGGACCCCCTTTTTCTCGGCCTCCGCTGACGAATCAACCCGAGACTTTCAGGGTAGGAGCGGAGCGCCCCAACAAGTTGGAAGCTTTGCGAAGATTCGTCAACCGGCGCAAGAGTTATTTCAAATAGAATGTTGCGGATTTCCTATGGATAAAGGTCCTAACTATAATTATCTACTGGCGACCGCCAGTAGATAATATAAATATATATATATATATATATATATATATATATATATATATATATATATATTCGAGCCAAGCAGCGAAATATACACGCTGGATAAACGTGAAATAGGACCCGACTCCCACAATATATACCGAAGAACAGAAACATGACAATTGGCAACTGGAGGGTGGCAGACAGCGTGAACTGTTTTGTAGGTAAGAGGAGGGAGAGAGAATAATACATAACGATTATGTGAGACTGAACACACCGATTGGTTTTACACTTAATCAGAGTGGAGACAATTGAAAAATATGAGTGTGTTGAAAAACTCATTTGTAAATTTCATGACAGACTGAAGTGGAAATGGGAGTAATTAACAGGAAGAAAAATCCTAAGTGAAAAGAACTTGGAATACAATACGGAAATGGATAGTCGAGAAGCTAAACGGAATGCAATTATAGCAACAGTATTTGATCAAACAACTTTCATCACGACGAAAGGACCAAATAAAGGACCTACAGAATCAGACTGATATTAGAAGCAAATTCAGACTACGGGAAAGATTATCAAGAAAATAAATAAACAAATGGTGGGAAGTGCTAACGGTTAAAAAATATATGGAAGTACAGAGAGTACCTAGAAGCCTAAGAATTTCCTTAATGCCAAGCCATGAAGATACTAGTAGTGAACTATTACAGAAATAGGGCGAACACATTCTAAACTCCTCATTGAGTCTAATCGCAATTCTAATCAAACATATGGAGATAGTATTGAAAGTGATTCAGACACAATTAAGAGCATTGGAAAAAGAACTGGACCAATTGGAATTGACAGGGGAAATGAAAAAATTCAAAGAGGGTTTAGAAAGAAAGATTGAGAAACATGAGGAGCATGTACAATTACGCAAACAGACCAAATTCCAGAGAGATAAGGAAGATTACGAGGAAGGACGCATCTTCACTTTTGCCAAGAAATTTAACATCCTAAAACAACAAGTTCAGTTAGACACAGTAACAAACACCTCTGGGAGCTTATCTTCCTTAACAGACACGGATATGAGTGAAGGAGAGGGAGGATCCAATGTTACAACTATAGGAAGCAAACACACTTTTGTAAACAAAATGAGACTGGCATTTCAACGACAGTGGGAGAAAATTCAAGGGAGCCCCCACCAACAATTCAAGGGGAAGAGGTTGGAGTCAAAGAAGAAGTATCAGACGAGAAGAAGAAAAAGAGGCAAAAGGAACAGAAAAACCAGGAACCAATACGAGAAGTATGAAACAGAGGAAAATCTAAATCAGTTACATGAAGAACTAAATGTAATCAATCTTTTAAAGAGAGATATGAAGGAATCTGAAATCTCACTTTTAAAAAGGTCTTAATTTATGTCCAGTAATACACATGGACTTGGCATAGACAAGAATTGATTTATATAAATACATTAGGAAGATCAAATTGGCAAAAACGTTTGCAGAAATTAATTAAAAAATCACGAGCTCAAAGAGAATAATTGAAAGACCGTCATTAGAGCTAAATGTAGAGGATACAATTGGTTTACAAGTCCTGATAGACCTTGAAGAAGAAAGTGGAAATCAACAAATCGCTAATATTAACGAACAACGTCTCCCCATTGGAGGGGGAATTAGCGGAAAAAACACAAATCTCTATTCTATTCAAGATTACCATTTGGCAATATAATCGATGTGTTCCATGAAGCGGTAGTTCAAGACCTGTATAAATTGACCAAGGAAAAATATATGGAAAACCTAACACAATAAGAAAGATTCCCTTCGTAGGTTACAACAAGATGAAACAATGGAGATAAAAACTGCTGACAAAGGGGGAAATGTAATTATAATGGAAACGTAAGAATATATGAAAGAGGCCTATTCCCAACTAAAAAACAAAACAATCTATGTCAAATTAAAACAAAATCCAACATTACAATTCAAAAGAGAACTGGATGACAAATTTGCCAACTGGGTAAAGATGAATCTGTTGGGCGAAGAACACAAATACTTAACAAGCAACCATCCAATAATGGCCAGAATCTATTTCTTACCTAAAATTTATAAACATCCTACAAAACCAACAGGGAGACCGATTATATCAGCTAAAGAGGCTCTACTGGAACCAATTGCGAATTACATTGATTTCTTTTTAACACCACATGTCCATGATCTCAATTTATATTTAAAAGATACAAGTGATCTCTTGAAACATCCATGGCAAACGACATATAAACTAATAACGATGGATGTGACAGCACTTTATACCAACACTGACAATGAAATTGGACTACAAGCATGTGAACACTTCCTGAGGAAGAGAAATATTCTGCTCTCTCACCATAATGAAATGTTAATTGAAATGATTAGGATGTGCTTGGCACAGAATGCATTTCAATTTGGGAAGTATCTATATAAATAAACAAAAGGTACAACAATGGGGTTTTCATTTAGCCCCAGTTATGCACGCTTAACAATGGGTTGGTGGGAACAGAAGATGGCGTGGATACCAGATAATGATGAATATGTCAACAAAACCATCATGTGGCTACGATTTATTCATCATTTGGGACAGAAGTGTAGAAGATTTTCAAAAATATTTTGACATCTTAAATAATACTCCGACCAATTTGAGATTCACGTATGAGATAAGTGACTCCCAAGTAATATTCTTAGATACAGAGATTTAAATTAAGGACAAGAAGATCCAAACTACACTATACAGGGAAAAAACGCAACAAATTCAATACTGCATGGCGAAAGTTTTTACCAACAAATTCTAATAAACAGCATTCCATATGGCAAATTTTTAAGCATTCGAAGAATCTGCTCTCAGGAAAGTGAAATGGAAAAATATACCAGGGAAACAACATGAAGATTTGAAGGAAGAGGATACAAACAACATGTTATCAAAACAGGAATAATGAAAATGAAACAAATGTCAAGAACATCGATATTAAAAAACAAAGAGAAGGAAACTAAAAAGGATGGTCCCATATGAATAATCACAACATATTCAGCAGAGGTGAAATAAATAGAATTCTAAGAAAACATTGGAATATTCTAAAATTAGATTCAACAGTGGCAAAAATAATGGGTAATCATCCTAAGGTTACTTTCAGAAGAGCAAAGAATTTGAAAGATTCTCTAATGCACAGTCACTTTGAAAAGAATAAACCAACAAGCTGGGTTACACATTCAGGATTACACAAATGCAATAAATGCAAAGTGTATCAAATAGCAGGGGAAAAACTAGAGGTTATTTTGGTAACAAATCAAAAATGGAAAATTAAACAGCATATCACATGTAAAAGCCAATTTGTGATATATGTAATAGAGTGCCCATGCAAATTACAATATGTGGGAAGTACTGTTTATGAACTGAAAAAATGAATTTTAGAACACGTGAGAGCTACCACAAACAAAGATCAGAGCAATGCAGTTGCAAAACATATGGAAACACATCTTTAAAGTGATTGGAAGAAACTAAAATTCTATGCAATTGAACAAATTGAACAAAATGAACGAGGAGGAGACTAAAAGCGAAAGCTATGACAGAGGGAGTCTTGTCATATACTTAACTTAAGAACACTAGCACCCCATGGGCTGAATCAGGATGAGGAGTTATATATACATTTATAGATGGAATGAAAAATGACCAGGACTTCTTCGACTACACAATGGATCTCTCTTTTTCTATATATATTTTTTACAATTTTACACAGATTGGTGACATATTATAAGGTTTTATTAGATCTTGTGTGATTTGCACAGACACCAGGCACTTTATCAGAGCGGTTAAATCCATGGCTGAAGACATTAATAAACATTGGGCGACAACACTGGTTAAACAACCAGAGTCACAAATGAATGGATATCTGATGTGAGCATCCATTTATGATAAGCCCACTAGAGGGAATTAATTTTGATACAAATAGTAATATGAATGATGCAGAACTTCATTTTATCAAAACAATCGATATTTGATGATGAATGTTATCAAATAATTGTTGAGAACTACTGATCCCAGAATGCACTTGAAATGAAGTCAAAAAATGACAAATAACGAAGGTGACTATTTGTGGCTGAAACTATAAGGACTCGATGTATAATTTATTTTTACAGCGTTTATTTTTACAGTGTGGGTTTTGTCAAATGTTAAAAATATTTTCACGTGTGTTTTCACTTTTATGTACTTGTAAAACTACACTTCCCAAGAAGACTATGAACGTTTTGGGCGGAAGTGGGAAGAAAAAGTAGAAAAACATTACCACTGGTAATAGGGCGTAAATGCTGTATATCCCGTGACCGAAACACGTAGGGATGTTATTCGTATTGAAAAACAGCTTACTTTTATAATTAAAACGAGAAAATTGGAAATTCACCCGTGAGTGCGGCTCAGTTCCTTTGGTTGGGAAAACTGACATGTCTGCGGCGTGGTTCTGCCGCTAGAGGATCGCACCACCAAGAGCGCCCACAACACTCGTGAATTCGAGCCAAGCAGCAAAATATATATATATCTAACAATGGAAGTGCTAGCGGCCAGTGAAGTCACAGGAAAGGCGTTTTTTTTTTTTTTTAAACTTTGGCTTTTGATGTATCTGCACACAACTTTCCAAAAAACAAGTTCATCCACATTTGTGCCTTCACTGAAAATTTCACTCTGATCTGTCAAGCAGTGGCCAGGAAAAGGGGGGTGGCACCTAAAAATGTGGTTTTCCATTTTAATTTGCACAGGAAAGTTTGCTCTTTGATACAGGAAAAATGACTGAACGGAATTTACACCAAATCTGACATAAAGTTAGAACTTTACTCAGAAAGTGCACCTTTTGTGATTTGCTGCTGTTTTTGAGGAATTAGTATTTAAAGACAAGCTTGGTTTGGGCGTGAAGGGGTTAACCCTCAGAAAAAGTTAACAATCTATTGATCTCTGGTACCGCAGTAATCCAGCAGTATGATAATGCAATACTCCAGCAGTACCAACATTAAAATATACTCAAACCTGCCTGGATGAGGGAGCTTTTTCTTATGTCAGCCAATTCAGTACAACAGTACCAAAATAACCTGATTGGCTGGCTGCCATTACAAGACTCAGTGACAGAAGGGGTTGGCCTCCCCCAGGGGGTTCGGGAACAGGGCCTGATCTTGGCAATGCAATCACAGACATGTCGGTCTACTGACCCAGCAGATTACCATCTGGGTGATGGCAGCAAATCATGCTAGATTTCAAATTGTAACTTAACTCATGAATATTGATGAGGTAGGTAGAATTGTAACCCACTACCATCCAATATTTTGAAAAGCAACCTATTAGTACAAACCTACAAAAACCTATAAAAAAACAAAGATTGAAGCGACGTTCTAGTTAGGTATATCAATATTATCTTCTTGCTTGTAAAAAAACTCACTAAAAATCCAAAGGTTAAAGTGACATTATAGTTAGGAGATGGAATGAAACAAGGCCTAACATTTCAAAACTCAAAAACGACTGAAATTCGCCACTTACAGTTGAGTCAACGAAGCATAACTTGTGCCCCTGTCATGCATTGCTTATGACTTCACATATTATATCATTGGTGACATGTTAAATGACATCACTGATGAAATCTGAAATGATATCACTGATGACATCACTGATGATATCACCATTGGCACCATACAGTGATTCTTGCAGTGTGCAATAGGCTTTATGGACTGTACGTAAATCAACCAGCTAAATCTATGCTTAATCTTCTATCAGGAATTAAGAGAAATATGGGCATAATCTTTGGCGACATGCAAGACACATACCATATATGTTAGGTCACCCACATATTGTGGATGTCACCATCTGTCTTTACTTATATTCAGTCACTTAAACAAAATAGCACCAAGGTCTTTAAAAAGGTTTTCCTCTTTATAAGCTTTGAACCCCTCCAGTAAAAGTGTTTGTTCACTATTGACCTTAATGGGATTACCTCTGAAAGACTTCACATGACCCGCAATATTGAGTCAAGAGGTTGACAGATGTGCATTAGTCACTGATAAGGCACCTTGGCCAGGCCCTAAAAACAACATGCCATACGTAGGTAAAATAAACTACACACATTCCTGAGATGAACAGAATGGCATACAACCTTATAGCCATCCTTACAACCATACTGTGAGTTAAATCATCTCTAAGTGAGTCACATTTATATTGTACGTTATTCAGCAATGTGTAATGTATCAATAGGTTTACGGAAGCTCTGCAAATAAACATCCACACCTTATAGACCTCCACTTTACATAGAATTCCTCTGCAGCACTATATAACAACTATTTAACATGGGCACATGCCCACACATCCACTCAGGGATAATCTATTCTGAACAGAATCTTTCACTTTTCTCACAGATATTTGTCTACATGCTTTGGCCTTAACCTACAACCTACGTAGAAACAAACCTCTGCAACCTGCACCAGCTACAGTTACCTTGTATACTATGGGAGCACTGAATGCACATAAAACTTTACAGGTAGGTAAACCGCGCATCATATAACTTTCGCTATGCACAGCCAAACTTGGCTCCAGGGCCTATGCTATCTTCTTTTGACACACATTCATTCTATGTAGTGTATAACTGAAGGCCCTTTACTACCAACTTTCTTTTTGAATTCATGTTGAGAGTTTTGGAAGTAATGTGAATAGCAGTATCATGAATGATGTCATCAGTGGTGTCATCAATGATGTAATTGAACACATCATGAGTGAACCAATATTTGAGGTCACAAGCAGTATATAACATGGGCACAATTGATAGCTTGTTGACTAAAGTATAATAGGAGAATTTCAAAGTTTTTTTTTTTTTTTTAAGTAGTTCTTGTTTCATTCCATCTCCTAAATAGAACTTCACTTTCACTGTCCTTAGTTTTTTCAGTGATATGTTCCATCAAAAAAGAGGCGGCACTGTGCAGCCAGCTTCACATGTGTTTATTAGCACCCATGGGTAGGTTCACTTGTTGTGGCTGCAAGATCCTTGTTCACGATCAAATTTGGTTTTTGCTGACCACCATTTTAAGGTGAAACAACACACACAAAGAGTTACATGGTGTCAAAATAATAATAAATATAGAGAACCTACTTTCTTCGTGTAGTTTGTATATCATTTCACATACGCTACAAGGAGAAATAAATGTCAAAACTGCACAATCTAATTGTCCTTGCTTACGATCTGAAATATAGAATCTCAATAAATAAATTACACAACATTATTTTCCAAATGTAATATAAATAAAAATCCCAAGTGGTCAGAAGTATTGTTTTCTCCAAAAACATACTTTCTCCAGGGAATTCATATAACATTTCAGATATTTTAGAAGGACGCTCTAAATATTGCATATATATGCAATATGAGATTGCCTATATAATCTCAGTAGGCAAATTGCGCAAACCTATTGTCTTCAGAAGAATAATCTGTTAAATCCAAGTGGCAAGATTCCCCAAAAGACAGAAATCTTGCCTTAGTTGGAAAGATTATGGTAGCAAATAGTCATTGGTATTTCATCAACAAATTCCTAAGTCATCCTATATTCATTCCACACCTGAAATACAATCATAAAATAAATTGTTAAACTTATTTCTTCTTCAGTAAACAAAAACATTAAAAAAATGCAAAGAACATTCAGAGTTGGTAATTCACTGTTTAATGTATCATAAGTGAAATTACAATTCGGAGTTCATATTGAGTCCTTTTGCTTTAAAGGTATTTAAATATAATATATATATTCATTCAAGTGTCTTAGAGCCCAAACTCGGTCACCCTCGTGTGGTGACTTGGGATCACAATCAGTTACAAAATATGTAAGCAGTAGTTAATTACTCTCATGAATCTAAAATGTCTACGTACAGTATGGCTAATATCATTACGTCGTATAGCTCCTAGACTTTCTAAAATTCTTTTTTTGGCAGGCAAGATTTTACTACCTACATAGTTTTTGGGACATGAATAAGCAAGTATTAAACAGCATGGTCTGTTTTACAAGTTAATCTCTTATTTATGTCTTTAGAAGGTGAAGTGTATACTTGACAGTTAATGCTATAACTGCATGCTTTCCATTTTGTACATTTCTTGAAAGAAGAGGATACAAACAATTTTAAGCGTGGAGAAGAATCTTGTATCCCACATGGTTAATCACATCCAGGGAAAGGAAAAAGTTGTGGCAGACACACTTAGCAGGGAGTTTCAGTCATCTCAAAATCTCAGACTTGCAACACACATATTTCAGCAAATTTGCAGATTTGTGAGCCTGAGAGAGGATTTGTTTGCAGACCATCAGAATGCCCCTCTTTCCAACTTTTTTCATGGTTCCAGAACCAGTTAGTCATGGAGGTGCACTCCAGTGGCCAAACTCCTTGTTATATGCCTTCCTACTCATTCCTCCAATTCCTCAATTAAACTAAAAAATTAATCGGGAGAAGGCAGAAGTCACATTGGTTTGTCAATACTGAACAAAGAGACAGTGGTTTCCACTTCTTAAGAGATATTAGTAGGCCAAGTTTGGCTGCTTCCCTGAGATGCATATCCTTAGAATCTTTATGCGTTTCTGCCTCGAGCATTGCTTCACCTTCTAAAATTAGTGAGCTGGTGACTGAATGGGAAGTGCTTAAGAAATTAGGTATATCTCTGGCAATGTCTAAATCTAAGAAATACACCAAAATGTGGACTACAGGAGGTTTAGGGACCAGCAAGGGTATACTCCCCCAACTCAATTAATGTCTAAATCTAGTCAGTCTTCAATAGGTGGTGTACAAATAATGATTTGACACCTATTCTTTGTCCTCCAGAAAACATTCTTCAGTTCTACCAGGACGGTTTTGATAAGGAATGGTCGGTGCTCACCTTATGATTACAGTGGGCTGCTATTGAAGCCTTTCAAGCTCCATGGGGTTCCCTCTCAGTTAATTAGAGCTGAATCTCTAGACTTTTCAACAGATTTGAAATCTTAAAACACAGGATTAGGACTCTGTTCCTGATCTGGAATCCACATTTGGGTCTATCTGCTTTACAAAAACTTCCATTTAAACCACTTGATGAAATTTCAGACCAATCAAATGTGTGCATTACCAAAGGAAGATTTTGCACTGGGTTGTTCTGGCACAACTGTATGTCATTTGCATAGAGAGATACTACGTTCAATAAGATGGACTGTCAGCCGTGCATAATTCACTTCCCTCATCACCCGTCAGGCAAGTGGCTCCATGGACAATGTGAACAAAAGGGGCGATAGGGGACAACCCTGATTTGTAAGCACCACCCACTTATCAGAAACAACATAGCCAACCCTAACCCTCACAGTTGGCAGCACATTTAAAAGCCTAATCCATTGAACAAGGCGCTGACCAACATTAATCTGTCTCTGTGTTGCATAAATATGGTCAGAGTCCAAAGTGTTGAACACCTTTTCCATATCAATCAATGCCACTGCTGCCATCCGCATATGGTCTGGGAGTTCTCCCACAACATGATATAGTTTTCTCAGATAAGGAGGAAATACCTCTGTGTGAGACAAATCCAATTCAACTGGTTGGCAAGGTGCAGATGAACCATTAACAACCTGGTCACCATGTTCTTACTGAGGATTTTATAGTCTTTATTTAGCAAAGACAATAAAAGATAAGATTCTCTGCTCAGAAAGGCTTTGTCCACTTTTGGTAACACCACAATGTCTTGCCCTAGATGTTGGGGGCAAACTACCAGTCACTAAGGAATAATTGTAAAAGTCAATCAGCCTAAGCATTAATAAAGCATCATATTCTCTAAAACATTCTGCAGTAGGCCGACTACGCCAGTTATAAGTCCCACACTCAAAGGCCTAAAGTTATTGCTTGATTTACATGGAAGTCAATGGCATGTCTAAATATTCCCTACTTTTCCAGAGAGTTGGTAGGTAGCTGTGCCTCCTTCAAGAAGGTTTCCAATTTAGTCAGATTGAGCGCAGCATGGGACAAAAACATTCAGAAATAGTACTCAGCAACAACTTTGCTAATTTCCATCTGTGTGCTTTACAACATATGTCTGGTGTTGCATTGCAGATAGCATAGATGTCTCCCCATCTTGCCCAACTAGATGAACTAGTATGAGGCCAGTCCTGTCAACTTCACCATGGACACTGGCAGTGTATTAAGGTCGTCCATATAACGCGACCTGTCCAATGAGTTTTTTTATGCTTTTCTTCGTTCACAATTAGTATAGAGTGAAGAGATTAATTGCGGGTCATATCCTTTTCTAAGGTTCTCATCCAAAAGCATTATGGGCACTTTTGGTAGCTTAGGGTGGATGGCACAAAACATTCTTGTGCATATGCCTTTGATAACCAGTGTGATGGGTACCCATTCCAAGCCGCTGTCAACTTCTGTACAAACATTTTCAGCAAAGTAATGTGTGATCACTTCACATCTTGTACTTTTCAATACCTAATCTTTGAGGGCTTGTGGGTGCAGTCTCAATGTAGGTATACTAGTACAAGGTTTTCCCAAACTCATGTAGAGCAGTAAGGGATCATGATCTGAAATTGTTTTGCTCAGATGCTCAACAGTAAGTCCATGTTTCCAAGTTTGATAGTTCTAAATAAAATTTCATCATCAATGGCATAATAACAATTACAAGTAAAAAAAAGTTAAACCAGTAATACATAAGAATGCCTGATTTTCACATAGATAAAAAAGAACAATAAATAGAGGGTTAAAAAATCCTTATAGGCAAAAGTGCATCAAGTCAGACTCCATAACATCTCATCCCATCATATTGCTTAATTACTTTTGCCTTATTATCCAAGCTGTGTACAGAAACATTTGACACGGCTACTACGACTAATGTTGAGGTGTCACATTTACAGATTCTATATGCTTCTCCTCTTTCCGCCAAGCTCCGAGTGTGACAAAGGGGACTATCACCTTACTTCTGGCTTTGGCATACAAGGGGCATAAAAAAACAAATGTTCATCTGTTTCTACAACAGTTTTGATCAGGCTTTGAAGGCCCCTCATCGTGTGCCATTTTTAAAGAAAAGCGCTGGGATTTTGTGGCCCGCCAGGGAAGGGGAATTATTTACACAGTTCAACAGGTAACTGACACAATTGTTGATGTACAAGAGGAAATATGTTGGTGCTAGGACGCAACCTTGGCGCACAGCTTGTTCATTTGGGAATGCCTCAGTCAATTCCTCACTCGTACCACACTAACCTTGGCAAAATTTCCCTCGTGGAGGAGCATGACTATGTGCAATAAGTTAGGAGGGAACCCATCCCTGGAAGAACCTCCCACAATTTTGCCTGGTCACCATGGCAAATGCAGCACGGAGGTTGATGAATGCCAAAAAAGAGGTCACCCCTGCCCAGGTCTACAGTTTCCCCTCACACCAATCAAAGAGTCGGTCCAAAACCTGTTTTCAAATTACCTTTTGTAAATTGTCTATAAGACTGATTGGACGGTAATTAGAGGGGATGCTGGGGTTCCCTTTCTTACAAATTGGCACAATCTCAGCACCCTTCCATGATGTAGGAATAGGCTCCCCCGCCTCAATTGCATTGGAGATTACATTAATGTGGGGAACCAAACAGAATTACCCGATTTAAAGAGGTGTGTTGGGATCTTATTCAATCAATCAATCAATCAAGCATGTCACTTATAAAGCGCACTACATACCCGCGAGGGTCTCAAGGCCCTGGTTGAGCCCTGGCGCTTTCCCTTGTCTGAAAGAGGCCACAGCATGGGCAGTTTCCTCTAGGGTGCAGACTACTGGGGGCAAGTGAGAATTAGGTGGACAACTAGCATCCCCAGGGGAGACAACCCTTTTTCTTTCATAGTTGGTAAAGGACAGGTTTCTAAAATGGGAGACCCATTCGCAGGGTAGGATTGAAGACTCAGCTGGTTTCCCCATGCCTAGGTGGACTAAATACCAGAGTTTCATCTGGTTATTAGTAGTTGAGGCATTTTAGAGGTCTAGCCAAATTTCATTTTCCCATTCTGCTTTGGCTTTTTTTTTTTTTTTTAACTGGACTGATATAGGGCCCTGCTTTCCCCGATACCCCGGGTGACTCACTTTTTTTATTGCTTCCAGCAGCTTGGTCCTTGCAGTTCAGCATGGCCTATTGAACCAACCCTCTGGAAGGACAGATTATACACTTTATGTAATGACGTCATTTTCTTTTTTAAATGGCAAAACAAAACAGCAAACGCAGTGATTCAGCTATTGTACTGTCCAGCAAAATAAATCGATGTGTCGCAAATTTTAATTCTTTATTTTTTTCTTAATAATGTATTAAGTGAGAAATAAGTGATGAAATGAACTGATTGATGTGCTGCAATATTTTTTAATTTTCTTATCTTCCTAAAAATGTATTAAGTGATGAAATGCTTATGTCGCTTTATTGTTGATCTCATTGTAGATCTAAATCTTTAATAAACTTGACTTGAACTTGAGTGTGGTACAAGCACAGAGGAGAACAGCAGTTTAGTATTCCCTTCCACAGCACTAGGGCTGCACAGGGTCGCAAGTTGCTGCATGTGTTTTGGAGACAGCAGCGGCAGATACATGGCTACAGCAGCAGGGACGTTTCCTTTAAAGTCTATGCTCTGGGCATTGTTCGTGTTTAGGAGCAGGCAGTTGATGCTGCAGGGACGGCTTCTACTGTTCTTGGCTCACACATTCCACTCCTGGGGTGATAATCAAAAAGATAAAGATCAGCCAGTTGACTTTTCTGGCATCAGTGCACAGCCCCGGCTGTGCTGGCAATTTTAGCCTTTGTATGAGCTGAGCCCTGTTAACCATCTGAATCACGCAACAAACATCACATACAATATGATGACGTCTCTTCAAAATTCAAAAAGCACCTTTCTTTAACATACGGAAGCTTATCACTGCACGGAGAGGTACTTATTAAAGGTGAGAGTTTCTAAACATCAATTTAGAACCATTCTTGCCCCGCCCTCGCCCGGGCAACATGTTTTTGAAATAAGAGGCAAGTTTTCGCATAATTACAGATTTGCCATATTTGCCACATAATCCATCATCTGCTGCATAATCTGCAGATTTTAACCAAAAAATTGTTTCTAGGTCAAATGATTCAAAAGTAACTAAAAAATACAGCGTCACATGTTGCCGCACAGTGGAAGGCCCTTTGCAAAGGTTGACTGCTCACCTTTCTATTGCTTATTGCTATATTTGGGTATTAATCTGGTACTAATGAGGTGCAACCAGTGCCCAGACAGTGTAGAATTGACAAAATAATGAAGTAATACTATCACAAAACGTGGCGCATTATGCCACATAATTAGCCTTTTCTTGTTGCATAATTTACTCAACCCAGCCACATAATTTGGCCCTCCTCTGCTGCTTAATTCCAGTGGTCCCGATTATCATCTATTAAATCAAACACAATACGTGTGTTGCCTGGTATTGTGAACTCACCTATTTGAAGGTTCTTTCAAATGGGATAATGAAGAAAATGGAGGAATAATAAAATATTTGTCTAAGGTCACACAATTTGGTTAAGCGGGGAAGCTGGGAATAATACCATGTTATTTGGCTACATGTTGTATAAATCAACCACTAAATGAACTATTTGTTTCTTCTTTTCACCCTAAATTTTAATGTTATGTTTTCAACTCTTTGTGCATAATTTCCACATTGCTTATCAAGCACTTGAGAGGCAGACCTGCTATCTCCTACCCTCATGTTAACTAATTTGTCCTAGTTTTATTGAAATCTAACAGGTAAATACCCCACATTTTTAGCATTAAAGTTAATTTTGCCACTACCATTATCTTCGAATGGCCGAGTAATTTACTTACAAAGCACCAGTGGCGTAGCCAGTGTGGCATGGGCCTTAGAGCAAGGAAGAAAATGGGCCCCATGGCCACTGTTTGAACTTTGAAATACCACAACAATCAGAATTCAGGGGGCCACTCCTGGCACCGGTGTCGCTGCACCAATGGAAGCTATGCATCAGCACAGCACTAATTGTAGCATTTTGTTAGAGGCACCAGCTGCTGCTTCATGTACTGTGCCTGAGCTGATGCTATTATCAGTCATGTAGCTACCACTGATGCAGCAGGTGAAGAGGCACTGGGGCCCATTGAACAATTTAAATTGGTGTATTTTAAAAACCCAACATCAGTTAAAGGGGCCATTTCCCCTACTTTTTATTTGATCATGCATTAAGAGGTTTTTTTTTCTAAAAGTTGTGTATTTGTAGTTTTGTATGCAATATATGACTTTTGTACAGTGTATTTTGTGATGTGAGTCCATCCAGGTATCTTGTTAAGTAGAAACAGTGGATGTGTAACTGTGCCTGAGAGCTCTGGAGTTAAGGCAGAATGCAGTTCCTATTTCTCACAGTGCCTGTCAGTGGGTCCTAAAGGTATTTGGACTACATGCACTTCCAATTGTTGACCTCTCTACAGACTACAGAGGGCAATGGTCACATATAAATTGTAACTGTGGGAAAATGTGGAGGAGTTACACAACTTTCAAAATAAAACATCATCAAAGGAAAACAAAATGCAGTGCTTTAAGCAGGTAAGTGGATGGGGGGGATGTTGAAGTAAATGAGATGAAAGGAAGTATGTGCAGGAGAGAGTGAAAGGACAGTGCTGAAGAGGAAAGTGATGTCGAGTGAGATAAGATTAGGGAGGATTTCAGAAATATGTGGGAAGAAAAAGTGTGTGCTCCACAGATTGAATTACTGCAGAGAAAATTGGCGTGATAGGCAGACATTTTCAGTTCACATTATCACAACAAAATCAATGTTACTCATCTATTTGATAGAGCTAAAAAGCATTTGCAAAGCCAATAGGTCTGGCTTGTATTAGGTGTAGGTCTATTGCTGGTTTATGTCAGGATGTAGTAACAGAAAACTTCCAATGGTACCCAAATAATGGTTCGGTTTGCCACACTGTGAAGCACAGGATTCTGGTTCACTTGTTTTCAGCCATACCTCTTGGAAAGAACACTTGGTTACGCTTCTTTGGCCATGCCCCTTTTAGAGATTCCTCACCAATTTCAGTCTGTTTAAAGCACTGCTGCATATGTGCAATACTGTAAGGACTTCCTCCGAACTGGCACTTCAGGGAATAGAACCTGCATGTTGTCTGTAGTCTTCTCAAAGGGCCGCCATTAAAGTGTGTGCACATCTTCTTAACTCTTCTTTCTGGCAAGCCCTCCTGTTTCTCCTTCGTTCTCACCATTGCCACAGTTCTTGCTTGCATCAGTATCATCCTGAGGCCCAGCTCTATCAATTGTCCAATCCATGCTTCCTTAGCAGTGCTGTAAAAGTGTGCTTTGGTATCAGCAATCACCTTTGGGTTTGTCTGAAATAAGAGCATATATTTAAACCCCATTTCTTGGAACCTTTTTTTCATTTGCAGAAAAGAGTTTCTTTGCTGTTGCACCGCCAAACTGAAGTCTGGGAAAATGTGTACTGTGCTATTCTCATAATGTGTAGGGCCAATGTGTTTTGCTGCCTGAAATACAAGATCTAAATTTCTATAGTTCAAGAGATCAGCCCTGCTCTGGCCTTTGGTTGCAGCAGAGACTGGGGCTCTCTGCTATAAAAAAATTTGGAGTGGCACTTCAGCACCACCATCATACTGACGCAGCCCCGCAGAAACATCTCCAATGATGGACCCACTGTCTTTTCTGGGTGGCCCACAATATGAATGTTACTACTTCTGTAACGCTCCTCAACGTTTTCAGACCTACATTCAAAGAATAATATTCTTCCTACCATATCTCATACCTTGTCAAGTAGTTCTACCACCATGGGGTCAAGGGACCTCACCTTCTAATCCACTGCAGTTATCCAGTCAGCCAACTTGCAGTGATCCATCTGAAGCAGGTTGACTTCCATGGTAAGCTGGTCAATCTTGCACCGCACTGCTGTACACACATTTCTTTAATTGATCTGAAGTCAGCTTTCAAATTTTTCATCAGTACGGGTTTTAGAAATTGTCTCGCACTGAGACTTTTCTCCATCCTCCTTGGTTCCTCTTCTGGTGGTAGAATATGGTTCTGATGTGGTGTCAGAAGCTGTGTCAGACCGCATGGCCTTTGATCACCCCATGGTGCTAGGTTACAATGAGCATTAACTGCCAGTGCTGGGAAGTCTTTCAGGATTGCTACTTGGGGACCTGCTTTAGAGTCAAATCATCAATTAGCAAGCAAGGTAAAATCTGTAGGTGACACAGGAATTAGGGTTCCCTCTCTTCAAAATTCCCCCATCTCATCCAGAATGTGTAAGTAATGCATCCCAGGACCAGGAATAGTTTAATGATCTCATATTGGAACAAGTTCAAGACCATATATCAGCATGTGTCAAGACTAAGCTTTAGGTTATCAGGTTAGGACTCTGCTCCTTGGGTACAGTGCTCTGTTGTGATTTATAGCCAATGACCTGTCCTTTTGTTTGAAAGTAAGGCATCACAGGACGTCAAGAAGTGAGAAGAGCCCCAGTCATTCAATGCTCACGGAGGCCGATGGAAAAAAGCAACCAGAATCTTTGCAAAATTCAGGAGGAATATAATAAACAATGTTCAAAAGAATGTCTTCGTTGTAAGAGCTTTGTCAAACGTAATCCACCAATTCTGGCTCCTAAGGTTTCACACCAGGCAGGCACAAGCAAACACCGATCAGTCAGGTGGAACTCCAGTTTCTGCCATACAGATGCTAACCATCTCCAACAGTGGGCCATCTCCAACTCATTTTCTCACTGCCATTTCTACAGTGAAGTAGAGAACTCATCAACCTGTCATGCATCTTCATCTCTCGCAGCAGACGTAGGCCAAGAATCCCCAGCCTCAGGTACTTGCTAGTTCACTAACAGGCAATCAACATTGGACTAGGCGTGCAGGTCTGAGTGCACATTCAAAGCATCTCCCCTATTAGAAATGGTTGTTAATACTCTTCGATCTGAGAGGGCCATGCTTTAGGGTCACATCGCAGCACCAAGAGTATCTCAAATCCCTGCTGCAGGGTTCCAGCACAGACGATGAACACAGCACATTTTAGGCTGGCATCTGGCACCAAAGCAGAAGATGTACAACCAAGCAGTGATAGCTACACATCAGGGAACAGTACTTTGCACTCACCTATTAATCTATCTCTCGTGATAGCACTCAACTTATCTGAATAGTTTTAAGTGGCTTTGCCCCACACTTAAAAGAACCAAAAGTACAGTTATGGAATGGATATGTGTATCACATCTTGAAAAGATATTCATGTCTAACTTAAATGCACAGTATTCAAATCCCTCACTTCTGACAGACCCTTCTTTTCTGGTATCCATGGGACGTGGAACCATGAACTAAATTAACGGGCCTTCTTTGATTTATGGTGAATAGAAAAACAATATTCAAGAGTCCATTTGGTACATTTGCTAGACCAATTTATGTTCTTTTTGTGTGCTCCAATCCAAAGCGCAAAACAACTTTATACCTAGCTTAACTTATAGTACAGCAGCCTTTCGTGGCATAGTCTCAAAATGCCGCCTTTGTTCATGTCAGAAATTTGGTTTCTGGTTGGCATAGGTATGCACTCTGTCCAAGTAGGAACAACAATCCTAGTCAGGGCAAGTCACAAACACGGTAATCACTAGGGGGTTACTGTTCCTAATGGAGAAAGAAGGTGAGCAGTCTAGTCTGGTTGCTGAAGAAGGATTCGTGAGTGAATGTAACTCACAGTGAAGGTTGGATATCAATGAAGGTGGGGGGAATTCCTCCTTTCTGAAAAAGTGCCCTCACACCCATGCTGGTGTCATGCTTCATCATTGGGCGTGTGCTCCTCGTGGAGGTGGCGCTGCTGTCCCCCACGGGCCCCGCGAGAGGGCTCTTTGTCGGAGATCTTTTCAGGAGTGACGCCGCAGATGTGCGTGCGGGTGTGTGGGTCTGAAAGCTGTTGTGAGTGAGTTAAAATTACCCCCTCGGTACCCAGAAATGGAACTTTTATTCAGGGGTCCGGGTGGTAAGATTAAAAGTAAGGGATACGGAGGCCCTCTTTCAAACAAATATTGTAGAGGAGTGAGTATTATCTTGCTGCTTTCTTATCCGTGAGTGTAAGTGCAGGTGATAGTGAGGTTAGGTCGACATGTTTCGTGCTAGAACTTGGTCCCTAGTGGATCCCGTTGCGCTTCTTCAGGACTGTGGTGTGATATAAGATAGTAAAACTAGGAATCAGAGACGGCGACACTCTATATTCCTATTGTACCTAGAGTCAGGTTTTTAGGCGCCAATGTGCCTATTTGAACGTCCGATAGGCGTTCCAGGTTCAAACCTAGTGAGTAGAGAAAAGAGATAATAAAATAGTAACAGGATAGCTTAGCTCATTCACTCGGAATAGAATGAAGGCTGAGTTACTGGTATTTTCGTTTGTGGATGCTACAAAGAGGCACGCTGGATCAAACATACCCCTTTCATCATTGGCCTACACAATAGTGCGTGACATCGTTGCTGCACTAGTGTGATCTGTGGAAGTTCGCTTATCACAGGACGGTGTGGCACCTCAACATGACAAAAAAGTGTAGAGGGCGATACAATATATGCATGCAATACATTATTCATGGACCCCATAGCGTAAAGGGTGTAGTGTGGTTTGTGGCCTCATTGCCTACATTGCTAAGTTAGCTTAGGCCTGGCTGCCATGATGCCTTTTTGCACACGCTACTTTGTGACTTTTTTTTCCAGCCTCTGCCCGGCTATATTAGAACTGTCTGCCTTTTTGCCTTTCACCTTTTCTCCTGTTCCCTGTGGGTTTCGTCTGCACAACATGTACAAGGTCGAAAAACAACGTCCCTTGTTCTTGCTGATCTGGTCAGCCCCTCGCACTTAGACATAACACTAAATACAGCTGCACTGGAGAAATTTGTGTGCTTTTAATATGGTGATCTCGCTGTTTGTGGCACTTGGAGAAAAACCTTTCCAGGGAGAAGAGCTGTGCTTGTCTGATGATGTAAACCTTGCATCTAGATATTGAGGTATGGGGGTCCGCCAGACAAAGCCCAGAGGTCTTCTATTTTTATAATAAACTAGTTATTAGCACGGGGAGGGTGGTAAGGCTATTTAGCCCTATATCCACTGTCTTTATAAAATGCTGTCCCCGTTTGTATTCTATGGAATTGTAACCATGCTTATTATTTTATCATTATGCATTATGCTGATAGTACTGGCACGTGTACTGTATCTTAGAGCACGATAGTTGAAATAAACATTTTAAACTTTCCCAGTGCCAGCTATACGAACCGCTGTCGAGAAGCCGCGCTCCCCTGCACCGCCGACTGCATTATGCAGCAGATGCCACCACACACACCTACCTACAATTCCTCACTCTTGATTTCCCCCCCCCCCATCTCGCTCCACTGGACTGCAGCTAAAAGAGAAGCCCCTCGAACCACACTGGACTCCATGGACTGGCTCATCGAGCATACACCAGCGGGGCTAGGGGTGGTTCTAACCCCTTTGGAAGCTGGCTTTCCACTGCAGAAAAGGCTGTAGGGAGCGCCCAAGCCTGCCTGACCCTAAGATGGCGCCGGATGCAGCATTAATTCAAGCCCTGAAAGTCGATGAGGCCGTATCCCGAGTGGGGAGACTTCATTTTCAGGTCAGCAGGAAAGAGTAGCGGGGGCGATAGCCTTGCCGCACAAAGGGTATGAATGTGACAGCACCTAGATTGGACATCCACCAGACCTCACGCATATACCCCACCCGCCAACACTATCCGGTTCTCCCATTAGGACATAAAATCTGTGAACTTGCCACCGACCATTGAGACCTAGCATTTTTGGCCGATGCCCGGTGGAGCTACCTCGATAGCTATAGAGGAGATGGGCTGTGGACTTCCCCCTCGGCCGTCACCTACCCAGCTGGACTTTGGGCAGACTTTCCTTCGTCTCTCCGCCGTATCTCCCTCCTACCCTTTTACCTTACCCCCTTACCCTTCTACGCACCATTTATTTCGTCTTCTATGCTATTTAAATGTTTCTAGCAACAGATGTAACTTGTAACTGATGTAACTTTGTAACAATGTGTATCCTCATGTAAAGCGCTCTGATACCTCCGGGTCTAGCCAGCGCTATATAAAACTCATCAAATAAATAAAATAAAATAAACTATACTGTGGCTCTTATTACGCACGTTGTGGACAAGTATGAGTGAGTGTTCTTGCTCCCGCGAGTCCTGAGAGAGACCGTGTTCTGGGTTGTCTAATCATTGGTAGCTGCGCTGCGAATGAGATGCTAAAGCTAGTCAGATTGGGATTGTGGGTACTAAGGTGCATGGTTGGCTCACCACTATACTCCGAGGTCCTATTATCCTGTGCATAGCTCTGTGTATGTGCAGAATCCCTACAACATGGCGCCACCAACGTGGTGGGCTGCTTATCTGCGAGACGCTTGAGTAGTGCTTGTGCTTGTCCACAACACCCTTCGCATACGTTTCCGGAAGCGTGTGTGAGGGTGGTACCTCCTATATTGATGTTTTTATAGGTTCTTTCAAGCTTGAAGTTATTAAAAGGTGTTACTATAAACCCTATATAGCGCTGCCTCTTACTAGGTGTCAGGATTGCCGAGCTGACGTTCTCCACCGCACTCCCACAGAACTACTAAGATGGCCGCATGAATGCGGCACGCATGCGTAGGACGAGTCAGGCAAAGTTAAAGGCGGAACTTCCCCGCGTACCTTCGCTTCGCGTTCCAGTTTCGAGCCGGCATTCCTCACTTTCCTTTTTCGGGTCGCCGCGTCACTCCCTTCGTCGATTCACGTCGGAGACGCCGGTCCGGTGGTTTCTTTTGGATTGCTCTCTGCTCCTTGCCTCGGCTTTCCGCTTTGCTTCTGAGAAGAGATGAAGATACCTGTTCACTTTAACCCGTGGTTACGGTAACAAGCGCGTTGCGCTATCTTTTGGTTAAAGCCTTTTTCTGCCTCAGTTAATTCTTGTTTTCCCTTTAAACTGAGAGAACTATATGACGCTTAGCTCTGCCCTTTTGTTCTTTGACATATTGCTTCCAAGCTGTGGTACATGGTTTTGGAGTGTTACGCAGTTTCCTCCTTTTTGGAACCTGGAGTTTGCCTCTCAGTAACCAGTATAAGGACGTTCCTTCTTTTCAGTTACTTCCTGCCATTGGAGTGCATAGGTGGGCATAGTTCACACAATCCATATAGTGCTCAGTCTGTAAACACTGCTTTATGCTCATTGGAAACCTTTTACTTTCTTTATGGTTTAGGCACATGCAGCAGTTTATTCCTTTTTTCTTTTCCTCACATGAAGGAAGAAGGGAGCAGTTAGGTAAGAAGGATCATAGTTCATCATTAAAATAGAGTATACCTCGGTATTACCTCCTTGACACTTATATGCATTATATCTTTTCAGGTTTCAGGCACACGCAGCAGTCATCCCCATATTCCTTCATACATATAAGGGACCAAGGGAGCAGTTAGGTAAGATAAGACCTTATCTGTTAGATATAGCAATAGAGATAGGGTGAATATCTTTGACATGTAAAATACGCTCTTCTTTTCACAGCGGTATTCCTGCTCCTACCATCCCTCTTCTGGACGGCTCCGGTGGAGTTTTGGATACTTCGAGGGAGTGTTTTTCCCCTCTTTCCTTGTTTTGTTTCCCTTCTTCCCCGGATTACCACTGATTACCTGGATCGGATCAGGCTCAGTAGGTGATTAGGGGACGTTGCGGAGTTTGCTCCACTTCCATGACGTCTCTGCAGAAACACAGGTGAGATCCTGACACTAGGTTGTCGAACATTCTAAGCCTTAATGGCTGTCAACATTGCGGCACATAGCCGCGCAGCGCTCCGGGCTCATTTGACAACGTATGGAGTGCCTGACGCGGGTGTCGATCTGATCTTTGTGGTACAAGCGGATACTGCTTACCACTTTGAGGTGTTTTACTCCTGGGTCACCTTCCCGGCGGTGGATGGGACTGATAATCTGTTCCACGAATATACAGCCACCGCTCTTCCTAATGTTTATAGGCCTTATCGGACTCTTGAAGTACCGCTCACGGCATGGCAACACCGTGTTTGGTTTAATGACGCCCTCCCACAACCGGTTACCCCGGTTCGTTTAGGCCCCTTATCGATTGAAGGGGCCACTTGGCCAGTCTTGGCCGGGTATACTCCACATCCGCGTTATTTGACGCTTGCGATTGATGAGCTGCGTGTCTTGCATACGTCTTTGATACGCGTTCACAGAGCTTTGGTACAATATGTTACTGGCAATGTCCAGGGAGCCCCTCCTGGAGTTGCGGCGCATCCAGCTGGACCAGGCAGTGTAACTAAGTCCCGTCATGGTTAATTCGGTGATGGGCAAGCGTCCACAAAATAAGGATGATTTACCTTATTGGCTTGCAGAGAAATTTGACCAGCTGGAGGCAGTTTTTCCTAATACTTCTCCTGTGGAAAAACACAGGATTTTGACGATTAGTTTGCCAAAAGACTTAATTCCCGAGTTGGCAGATTGCAACAACTGGGGCAAGGTATTCGCAGCAGTATATGCGAAGTGTTTCGGCACCCCTTCCATGACAGTACTCCCCTCTGTAATTAAACGAGTGCAGGATGAACATGGCCCTGAGGCGGCTGTGGAATTAGGGATGAGACTGGTGGGAGTGTTCGATGTAGTGGCTGACCTAATCCTTGCTAACGTCAAGGGTGATGCAGTTAACTTTCAAGTAGCTAATGCTTTGGCTTTGATCCCAGAGCCGGACAAGCCACGCGAATTACCGAAAATTATTGCACAGGCTTATAAAACCATTGGCCGCAATAGCCTGGGAGTTAAGCCTTTTGCTAAAACGCAAACTCAATCACAGCCACAACAAAAAACTCAATCTGAGAAAGATGAGAAACCGTTCTTCACTAAGAAGAGCTGGAGGTTGAAGAAACAGGGTAAGCAACAGAAAAAGCCAGGGTCGCGTACTGCATCCCCGGTTTCTGTATCTTCTGAACGCACTTATGATTTGCGCGACCGAGCGAGGATTAAATCTCCAGAGAGATTTCAGGTTCCTGATCCGCGTTCTCCTCATTCTTCACAGGCACCATCGACCTCTCAGACTGGTGGAGGAGATCGCCAGGATAGACGCAGGGGTCGTGAGGCCCCACAGGGACGAGACCAACCTCGACAACCAGTCCGAGTGAAACCAGAAGAATGTCTACGTCCTCGCCCACAGTTTCAGAAGAAAAAAGTTGCAGCTGTAACAGCGAGGTATGCCACAGACGGTGAGAACGAGACTCCTGAATTGGGCGTGGGCAGTAACGCTGCTAGACAGTGCCGCAGAAGTTACCATAGTGCGGGAGGCACTGCGTCCTCATGTGGAGGCGACAACAACTGATACATTCATTACTGTCGAGACAGCTGACACTCGAGAGGCACCCCCTGACAGACTATTTAATATTGTCATTCAAATTGAAGGTGACATTGAGCGTGTTATTAAAGGGATTTTTTGGGAAAATCTGACCTCTTCATATGACATTTTGTTAGCAGAGGCGGATTGGCCGCCCCCATTCGTACTTGCTGCTCGTAGAGGGGAGGAGGTAATCCTTCCGAGCTTTTCTCGTCATGTCCCCAAGGACAAAGCGGAGGCTCTTGCAGCTGAATGGGCTGGGGCCCTAGCTCCGGCGCTATACCGTAATCACGTGGGCTGGGATGAGGATTCTCCACCCCATGATATACCATTGCGGTCACTGCCACAGCCCCAATATCCCATCCGGCGGGAAGCTAAAGGTCCCATTTCCGATATTCTAACACAGTTGGAATATCAAGGAGTAATTGAAACATGCATATCACCAATGAATAATCCCCTTTTTGCGGTTTCTATAGCCGATGGATCGTACCGTTTAGTTTTGGATTACCGACATTTGAACTCTCATTGTCGGACCTTTGCGGTACAAAATACACATAGTTCTGCGCTTGTAGACACTCTTGTTCGTAAAAAATATAAAACAACACTTGACCTATCCAATGGATTTTACACGCACAACTTGTCCCCGGAGTGCAGCCAATGGAGCGCTTTCACTTCCAGTGGAAAACAATTCAAATTTCGGCATCTGCCCATGGGCTACAAGAACAGCCCGGGTGTCTTCGCCGCCCATGTTGTCTCTTTGTTGGACAACATAGACCCAGATGCGTGTTCGTACATCGACGATATCTATCTGACAGACGACGAGCTATGGCCGCATCTTTCCTGAGTGGACCGCATCATTCTTGAATTTGCGGTCTTAGGATACAAATTTAATTTTGACAAATCTCACATTGCTGAATTTACCGTTTTGTTCTTGGGCTATGAGCTCAACAATGAAGGTAAGGGCTTAGCACCCCATTTCTTGGAGAAGTGCGCACTTTTGCGCCTTCCATCCACACTGAAGAAGCTTCAGTCATTACTGGGTTTCCTAAACTTCGGGCGTACTTACATTCCCGAATATGCCCAGCGTATCAAGCCTCTTTATGCCTTGATACAACCTACCTTTTCGAAGTCATGCTGGCTTCCTGAGCATTCCTCTATACTGCAGTCTTTGCAGTCTGATCTACTTGAATCTAAATTCTTGTTGACTCATGATAACCACACGAACCTGGTGATTAGAATCGTACCAGGGACAGTGGGTTTCACGTACTTAACCTTTAACGAAGGTGAGACAGTCCCGATCGCATACAAGTCACATCTTTACACTTCAGCGGAGTTGCGATTTTCCTCTGTGGAGAAAGTATTAACTGCAGTGCAAATGGCGATTCTAAAGGAACGCGCACTGGCAAAGGGGAAACGCATTTTGGTGGTAACACCATATCCTGCCCTTGAGGCAGTGACGAAGGCAAGTGTACCAAACTCTAAGGCTTTGCACCCCCGTTGGATACAATGGGCTACCTCTTTGACATCCTCGGATGTCACTTTTATCTTTGATTCCTCACTTCAGACACAGGAGTTCTTACAGTATGAATTTGTTCATCCTCCTCCTCTGTCTTTGCTACCGCTTGAGGAGTACGAATGTATTATTTACACCGATGGTTCGGCACAACCGGCCACGGGTTCCAAGCATGCTTATTCCGCAGCGTGTGCTATTGTCGCAGGTACTATGGTGAACGGAGAGTTCAAATCGACTGTAGTGCACACACAGGCACTAGGAGACAGTACTGCGCAATTGGCCGAGCTGCGTGCTTTGGTGCTCGCTCTTGAGTTCGCAAATCCAGACGTGGCGACTCTTATTGTATGCGATTCTTATTACTGTGTTCAATACTTTAATGACAACCTATTCTTTTGGTCACAAAATGACTATAGAGATGCTAAAGGCAGCACAATTAAGCATAAAACGCTTTGGGTTAGAGTGGCAGATCTTAAACAACGTTTGCCTCTCACACAGGTGATTCACACCCTGGGCCACCAGCGTGTGGGCGCACACGCTGTTGGTAACAGTTTGGCAGATGAAGCTGCCAAATCAGCAGTAGCCACGTGCACAGTAGCAGCAGTTACAAGATCCATGACTAAAATAGATAATGATATTTTGGCAGCCATTGCTGCGACAAAGGAAGGTGTTAATTACCCAAGGGGTTTCCCTTCCAAGTACTCTTATCACTTAAGTCCCGAACAGGTTCCTTACGTACGAATTCCAGACGTTGGTGATTGGCTGATTCCCAACGTGGACCGCAGACCTTACTTGATAACAGCCGCACACGAGGGCTTGGCTTCAGCCCATGCTGGCGTGTCTGCGACTGTTTCCATCTTGCAGCAGCGTTACTGGTGGCGTGGTTTATATAAACAGACCCGTACTTATGTGCTTTCTTGTGACGTTTGTCAGCAAATTAAGCCTTCAACGGTTCAACGACCACCACAAACACAGCTCTGCATTTCGAACAGACCTTTTGGGTGTGTTTACCTGGATCACTGCGGTCCATTTTCTTCTGACACTGCATACAAATACATCTTAGTTGCAGTGGATTCGTGCACACGTTTCATCTGGGTCTGGCCACAACGGAGTGCTGACGCTCGAAATGTCATCAGGGATTTGCGTGTCTTTGTGGGAATTTTTGCCTGCTGCACCTTCCATTCTGACCAAGGTCCAGCGTTCGCCTCTAAGGCCTACAAGGTCGCAATGGGGTCACTGGGGGTGCGGGTGCAATTTTCGTCTCCATATAGACCTGAGGGTAATTCAATTGTGGAGAGAATGAACCGTGACTTAAAGCAATCCTTGACAGCTAGAGTCTTAGGTACTGGCAGGAACTGGCTGGCCCACTTGTATAGCGTACAACGTGCACTTAATAATCTCCCTAGAAGATCTCTGGGTGGGCGGACCCCACACAAAATGCTCTTTGGCATACAAATGTTTGTGCCAGACCTTGATGGTCTAGACATGGCGGCAAATGCCACAATCTTTGACGTAGATAATCATTCTACTATGTTACAGGACTTACAAGGAGCTCGTGACAAACTTGCTAACGAACACTTGCCTTCAGCCACTGACGCTGCGTTGCAGATTCCGGTTGCCGGCTGGCTTCCGAAGGTTGGAGAACTGGTCCGAGAGAAGGTGGAGAACAAAAAAGAATTTGGCCCCTCTTATCGTGCACCGGTTCCAGTCCTTGGCTTGAAGGGTACTCGTACTGTCATCTTACCACCGCTTCCTGGTCGCAAGGACAACAGATACATCTCAGTGGACAATGTCAAGCTACAACGTCTGGCCGATCCTGAATAGTTTAACACCTGCGGTCTCATGTCCAGCCATTTCTAGGGCTCAGGTATATGGCCCTACAGCCCGCGCGGACACTGATGTTGCCATTGAGATGGTCAATTTGCCTGATCGCCTGCTCGAATTCCCGGCTTCCTCCTGCAACGAGGAGACCGAATACACCTATCCCGCCACCGAGTCGGTGGCTCATTTACCAACAACACCACTGAGCCCAACCCGTTTTTCCTTTGATTCGGATTCCACCTCATCACTTATCCCATCCAGCTTCAGTAT
This sequence comes from Calotriton arnoldi, assembly GCA_963921515.1. Taxonomy (NCBI): domain Eukaryota; kingdom Metazoa; phylum Chordata; class Amphibia; order Caudata; family Salamandridae; genus Calotriton; species Calotriton arnoldi. The sequence goes on along the minus strand of CAWUFW010001599.1, from coordinate 48,030 downwards.
TTTTGTATCCTGGTTCAGAGACAATTTCCTGGTCCCACCATGGACATACATCTGGTTGGTGCTATTCCTGATTTTTCTGTTCATGTCCATTGGCTTTGTGACAGTTTTCTTCTTGCTCATTAATGGTCACTTTTTACCAGAACGCTCGGCAATGAACTGTGTCGGTGGAACTTTGTCTCCACATTCTTCATCACACATCATGAAGCGTGACCATCCATTTGTGAACATTTCAGCTTGCCCAGTTGCTGATGGCATCGTATGGGATGCGGAAAATTTCCAAATTCATGGACCAACCGAGATTATTAATGTACCAAATGTCCTTCGTGTTTCAATGGGTGATGTCGTTAAAAGTAATATTCATTCTGACGATTGGGATGTGCATGCCGTTGAATCGTTGTTTTCTGATTTGAAAGATTATGTTGCATTTAATGCTGAGGATCTGTATTTAAATTCTGCAAATTATGCTGACTTATATTGTTACCAGCATTGGGGCAACCATTTTCTCCATAAACCAAGTGCTCTTCGGGGTCCTTTTAATTACACCCAATGGGAACATTGTCCGACCCCTTTGCCAGGTAGCTCCCAAACTCTTAGGAGTAAATTTACTTACTTTACAGACTTTGATAGATCGAACCCTGAGTCCTATTATTTTAAATTGAACACTTCATCCGCTCAGAAGATCATGTTGACCCACACTAAATTGCTATATTTGGGTTCCTTTTTGAAGGCATTAGCAGTGGGTGGTTATGAACACTGGCAGGACACCATTGACTTAAAGTCTATTTGGGGCACTAAGTCATGGCAGGTCCGAGGTACGGAAGCCTTACACCGTGCTTGCCTAATCCCGGCCCAGATTTTATTTTTAAATAGTACTATCTATCAAACGACCTGTTGGGGTTTGGCCACTTCTAAACAATTGAATGCACCCTCCATTCCCGCATTGTCTTCCACTCCCAATGAAAGCTTGCATTTTAATATATCCCTAACCAATTTGCAAGCTTTGTTTCAAAACAATTCGTTTAATATCTCGACGATTGTTCAGTCACCCTGGTTGGCCTGGCCCGTAGCATCAGATGCCTGCCAACTGCATTTTCATGACTCAGCTCCTGGTTACAAACAGGATAAGCCAGATCCGAGGTTTTCTGCCTCTCGTACTGTTACCACATATTCTGTTGGGAAACTGTGTAAACAGTGGTTGCAGCACTCTTCATTAGATTCTGTAAAAGAACATTTATCCCCCCTATCAGGCAACATTGATCTGTCCGATTTTGTTCTGGGGCCTCGTGGTCCTCGACCTAAGAGATTCATTTATGAAACCTACAATGAACTCTGGAAGCTTTCACAAATTGAAGCTGCTTCCCGTCTTCGGGAAATCGATCAAGCAAATCTAGAAAAAGTGCTTGCTGTTGTTGACAATAGTATTAATACCCTGTCTTCCGGCATTTACACATTAGAGAATATTGTTTCCTCTGTTGTTGATATTGTACAGGATGATGTGTCTGTGTTATATCATGGTCAGAATCAAGTGCGTTCTGTAATGCAGTTTGCATGGACTTTGCAAACACTGAAAATGGGTAAGGTTCCTTGGCATTTTTGGAACACTTCCGCCTTATTCTTACCGTTTAATTTAACTGACAAACAGCAATTCATGTCCATGAAAGATGCAACATACACTCTCTTACATATCGAGAAGATAGAGCCGTTACCATTCTCTGTGGCGGAGTTGGACTCTGCTGTGTGGCTAGTACACGGGGTTATCGCTTTGCCTTTTTCTTTGTTTGAGTTCAGTTCCTGCATGAAACATTATCCTGTTGGCCGTTTTCAGCCTTTAGGTAGTGCCTTCTTGCATGAACTTTGGTCCCTGCCTTTCATGTACAGGTGCATTAGGGACGGAAAAGAGGTTTTTCTCACAGGAGAGTCTTGCGATTCTGCAGTGGGTCATTCCCTCATTTGTAAAAACATTAAATTGCATGGGGCTTGTAACGTTTCGGCTCCGAATCTTGCTTGTGTTTTAAAGGGCATTCCTGCTCCTGCTATATCACCTACTTTCACTGTGCTTGCAAATGGTAGCTATCTCCTTCTGAATAATCAGGACTGCTGCGGAATGCTGGCCGGCATCCCCTATATTGTAACAGTTTCCCACCGCGTTGTGTGCTGCAAAAATTTGCTTTTTCCTCCCGCACGACATAATAGATAGTTCCATTTGGCCTACCATTCCGACTTTGAAGGCAGATTTAAAAAAATTGAGCAGAATAAAGGCGCTATTATTAAACCAGGAGGTTATGCTCACGTCCGCACGGGAGACATTTATCCTCCAGGTGGCTAGTACCCACAGTGAGATACAGGCCCTTTTGAACACAAACCTCCCACAACATTTCGGTGAGCTGATTCACCGCGTTTTCAATGCATCTCGCACCGAAGGTCTTGTGCACTTTTTTAAAGTTGTGGGCTCTGGCCTTGTTACCTCTTTTCAAACTATATTTGGTGTAATACCGGCTTTTATTCATTCTATTTTTTCCAGCGTCTTTGGCGGATTTCCGTTGATCCTCGCCTTAGCTGCTGGTATATTGCTTTTGGTCTGTTTGCTACGCAATGGCTGCACTTCCTGGGGGCCTCCTCGATCACGGTCGGCTCCGGATGCTCCGTGAACGCATGCTTCTCAGCTTCGGCATCCTGCCCTTAGCGACACTCAGCGTGTCATATCGACTTTCTTTTCGCTTTGCGTATTTCACTTGCGTGCAACCTGTGATGTCTTGCTTAAGATGTCCTTTCTCCTGGTCCTTGGATTTTTGCCTTTCCAATACGTCTCTGTCGAACCCGGATTTTGGCCGGTTAATGGGTCCCTTAGTGGCCCATGAGCGGGACTGTTCCGGCGATGGCTTAATGGCGCGTGCGGCTGCACTTGGAATTTTGGCGCACTGGGATGTCTGGGCGGCTGCTCAGACTCTCCTACAACGAAGTTATGTTGAGTATCATGCAAGTTGTCCCGCAATGCTAATCACTGCTCCCTATTATGAGGAACATGAATGCAGTTTTGATCTGTTGAACTGGATGGCGTCTCTTTTTTCAGACGATACCAATGATGTCCTCTTGGAAGGTGTAGCCTCTTTCTGCACCTACACTCTGTTGGATTAAGGGCCTTCGCTTTCAGCGACCTGCCTTTTTGTTTGCCCTGCTAAAGTATTTTTTTTTCTCACTCGCTGTCCTTCATGGGAACTTTTCGCCAATAGACGTTTACATTCTGCTCCATCACATTGAACTCTGTTTTCGTCCTATATCTTGGCCTATGGACTGACCAGGGGAGGGTGTAATGTGGTTTGTGGCCTCATTGCCTACATTGCTAAGTTAGCTTAGGCCTGGCTGCCATGATGCCTTTTTGCACACGTTACTTTGTGACTTTTTTTTCCAGCCTCTGCCTGTGCCCGGCTATATTAGAACTGTCTGCCTTTTTGCCTTTCACCTTTTCTCCTGTTCCCTGTGGGTTTCGTCTGCACAACATGTACAAGGTCGAAAAACAACGTCCCTTGTTCTTGCTGATCTGGTCAGCCCCTCGCACTTAGACATAACACTAAATACAGCTGCACTGGAGAAATTCGTGTGCTTTTAATATGGTGATCTCGCTGTTTGTGGCACTTGGAGAAAAACCTTTCCAGGGAGAAGAGCTGTGCTTGTCTGATGATGTAAACCTTGCATCTAGATATTGAGGTATGGGGTCCGCCAGACAAAGCCCAGAGGTCTTCTATTTTTATAATAAACTAGTTATTAGCACGGGGAGGGTGGTAAGGCTACTTAGCCCTATATCCACTGTCTTTATAAAATGCTGTCCCCGTTTGTATTCTATGGAATTGTAACCATGCTTATTATTTTATCATTATGCATTATGCTGATAGTACTGGCACGTGTACTGTATCTTAGAGCACGATAGTTGAAATAAACATTTTAAACTATACTGTGGCTCTTATTACGCACGTTGTGGACAAGTATGAGTGAGTTATGAAAGAGTGTTCTTGCTCCCGCGAGTCCTGAGAGAGACCGTGTTCTGGGTTGTCTAATCATTGGTAGCTGCGCTGCGAATGAGACGCTAAAGCTAGTCGGATTGGGATTGTGGGTACTAAGGTGCATGGTTGGCTCACCACTATATTCCGAGGTCCTATTATCCTGTGCATAGCTCTGTGTATGTGCAGAATCCCTACAACAAGGGGACGTCTATATCGTGTAGTAAATCAAGGCGTCTCAGCCATGGTGAGTGTGGCAGGCCATTACCTTTAAATTGTAAAAGTTACACTCGCAAGGGTGTGATACGAGTGCAATGAATTGCAGTGAAAACACGTAGAAAGTTGGGAACGAGGACACACATGGAACGTGTAAAACAATGAATCAATTCATACCCCTTAATTAGTAAAGATTGGCCTCCTCAGCTAAACCATGCGGTAATGGAGAAGTACACCTGTGGATAATATAGTCATAATCAGCTCGAGACCCAGCGGAATTCGCTGCCAAATACCTGTGTCCGTAAGCGAGTCAGCCAAGAAATACTCGCTGTGCTCCTCCTGAGATGCAGCCCATTACCTGCCCTGCCGCTGCTTGGTTCGCCGGTAAAAGTGAGTGTGGCAGCTGGCCCTAGATGTACCATGGGCTGGTAACTGGTCGGAAGTGACGTTGCGGGGGAGGGGAATGCCCGTAACCGGCGTCACAGGGGCGTGGGTGTATCACGTGATGTTTGGCCTGCAGAGTGCAGAGCACTGTGGCGGCCATCTTAAGATGGGGAAATGAATGATTGAAAATGCTGGTGTGAGAGAGGTCAAAGTACCTCGTACTGATTATTATATTACCACATTTGTTTAAACGTACAATTAAATCATAATACCAGAAGTGGGAAAGCTTCTGTGGCGTAAAGCTAGATATCCTCGAGTGTTTCTAAGACCCAAAAGGTTTGATTACTCATGTACGATGTGCTTAACCACTGTACTTAGAGCAGTTGAGAGTACATACTGGTGACCGTTAAGGGACCATAAATGTCATGGGACATGGTGTCTGTGTCGTGTAACCTCATAGGGTGCATATCATGTTTGGGAGGTATGAGACGTTGATCACACTGCACTCAGAGTTGTCATTATGGATATTCCTGGTTAGAATATTTGCATCCAAAACTCTGCAGAAACATTAAAGCGACCCATGTCCAGGGGACGCTTATGATAGACCTTACAGAATCCCATTATTCCTGCTACCCCTGCAGGGAACGTTAAGCCTCTGAAATGTCTGGTGATATAATCATCATGGCCGATGTACTTATCAGCAGGGTTAGTGATGGAAAAGGGTCATAGGCTTTATGTTAAATTGAGTCGAGTCTCTCCCTATCCGCTCCCCTTGTATAAGTGAGATAAACCCACATGGTGGGATACACAATAGGTGTGGCAGCGTGATGTTAAGTCATTAATTCTGCCCACGGAATCTCGTCATTCAGGCCCCTCGAGATACTCTTTCGACGGAACACCCAGCGCTGTTCTTGTTTGAACAGCGTGCTGGTCGTCCAGCTGGGGTTAGATTCAATATGGTCCATTTGAGACTGTCAGGGGTGTGGTTCTTTTCAAGGAAATGGCTCCCAGCAATTTAGTACTGGTTTTCTTACAGCGTATGGTACTCCTATGTTCTCCTATTCGGGTTTTTGCGGGTCTGGTTGTCATCCCTACATAACGTAGGTCGCAGGAACATGTTATAAGGTATATGCAGTTCTTAGTGTTGCAGTTAGTGTGTCTCTTTTGGTGCCAAGGCCTAGCCAGACCTAGTTCAATGTGCTTCGTAGCTCCTGTGAAAGGGCAGACGGAGCATGACCCACATGGAAAATGGCCCTCTACACTCTGCAGGCCAAACACCACGTAATACGCCCACGCCTCCATGTCGCCGGTTACGGGCGATTCCCTCCCCTGCAACGTCACTTCCGACCAGTTACCGGCCCATGGTACATCTAGGGCCAGCTGCCACGCTCACTCTTACCGGCGAACCAAGCAGGCGGCGGGGCAGATAATGGGCTGCATCTCAGGAGGAGCACAGTGAGTATTTCTTGGCTGACTCGCTTACGGGCACAGGTATTTGGCAGCGAATTCCGCTGGGTCTCGAGCTGATTATGACTATATTATGCACAGGTGTACTTCTCCATTACCGTATGGTTTAGCCGAGGAGGCCAATCTTTACTAATTAAGGGGTATGAATTGATTTATTGTTTTACATGTTCCATGTGTGTCCTCGTTCCCCCCTTTCTACGTGTTTTCACCGCAATTCAGTGCACTCGTATCACACCCTTGCGAGTGTAACTTTTACAATTTAAAGGTAATGGCCTGCCACACTCACCATGGCTGAGACGCCTTGATTTACTACACCATATAGACGTCCCCTTTACGCTATGGGGTCCATGAATAATGTATTGCATGCATATATTGTGTCACCCTCGACACTTTTTTGTCATGTTGAGGTGCCACACCGTCCTGTGATAAGCGATCTTGCACAGATCACACTAGTGCAGCAACGATGTCACGCACTATTGTGTAGGCCAATGATGAAGGGGGTATGTTTGATCCAGCGTGCCTCTTTGTAGCATCCACAAATGGAAATACCAGTAACTCAGCCTTCATTCTATTCCGAGTGAATGAGCTAAGCTACCCTGTTACTAGTTTATTATCTCTTTTCTCTTCTCACTAGGTTGGAACCTGGAACGCCTATCGGACGTTCCAATAGGCAGATTGGCAGCTAAAAACCTGACTCTAGGTACAATAGGAATAGAGTATCACCTGCACTTACACTCACGGATAAGAGAGCAGCAAGATAATACTCACTCCTCTACAATATTTGTTTGAAAGAGGGCCTCCGTATCCCTTGCTTTTAATCTTACCACCCGGACCCCTGAATAAAAGTTCAATTCCTGGGTACCGAGGGGGTAATTTTAACTCACTCACAACAGCTTTCAGACCCACACACCCGCACGCACAACTGCGGCGTCACTCCTGAAAAGATCTCAGACAAAGAGCCCTCTCGCGGGGCCCGTGGGGGACAGCAGCGCCACCCCCACGAGGAGCACACGCCCGATGATGAAGCATGACACCCGCAAGGGTGTGTGTGAGGGCACTTTTTCCGAAAGGAGGAATCCCCCCCCCTTCATTGGTATCCAACCTTCACTGTGAGTTACATTCACTCACGAATCCTTTAACAGCAACCAGACTAGGCTGCTCACCTTCTTTCTCCATTAGGAACAGTAACCCCCTAGTGATTACCACGTTATTTGTTGGGAGCATCGGTACTGGACCTCCCTTTTCCAATTAGCTCCCGGTCCCTCCTTCTACATTGTATTGCAAGTCACAAACACACCTAAAATTAACCTGTGCTCACCCCCTGGGTAGCTTGGCACAGAGCAGTCAGGCTTAACTTAAGAGGCAATGTGCAAAGTATTTCTGCAACACTTCAAACAGTAAAACAGTGAAAAAACCACACAAAAAGATACTGGTTAGAAAAATAGAGCTTCATTTAATGAACACAACAACAACACAAATCCAATACGCTTAACCAGATTTATGAATTTTTAAAGAATAAACTGAAATAAAGTGCTTAAAAACATAAAACTCCAACCGGGGCTATCTGGTCGCGCTAGACAGGGTCAAATCCACAGGTCCAGAAGTGTACTGAAGTGGTGGTGTCAGAGGTCAAGTACTTATTCCCAGTTGCGCCTTTAAAGTGGGGGAGTCTTCAAAGAGGTGCCTTTGAAGTACACCGAGCCCCTGCCCTGGCTCCAGACTCACTATGGGGGGTATGCATCCCTTTGTGTGGGGACAGGTCACAGCCTACTCAGGTGTTAGTGTCAGCTTTTCCCTCCCACTTTCCCCAGGATTGTCCATCAGGATATGGACGGCCCTTCAGTCACTCTAAGCTCCCTTTCTGTTTGGCCATCAAGAGGGAATGCACAAAGCCCAGCTGTCACCCACCCCAGACATGTATTCAGAGACAGGCAGAAGGCACCAAATGGCTAAAGTGGCATTTTCAGAATTAAAACTTAAAGTCGGAATTTACTATAACTTGTGATTTTAAATTGTGATTCCAGAGACACCAAACTTAGGGGTCCGAAATCTTCCCAATTGGAAATTACACTAATAAAATGTAATAAGGTAATCCCAATGGTATCCTATGGGAGAGATAGGCCTTGCAGTAGTGAAAAAACAATTTGCGCAAGACGTGATTCATTCACCTTAGCACCCAACACAAGAATCCGAATCAGATCTTTGAGGTATTGGCCATCACGCCGTACCCTCATGGGAGTCTAATCGTTGTCTCTGCCAATTCACACCATCTCTGAGGAAGACTTTCCAGGGACTTAAGGTCCCCACTCCCACAAACCTAAAGGGCCATTTATCTGTTGATACAACATTTCTATTGGAACAGGATGCCTACTATGAGGCTGCCTACACCTTTACTACAGGCTATTTTTTTGTTTTTTAGTCCTGATGAAGACCCCTGGTGATGTTTGATAAGAGCACATAACATTAATGGGTCAAAATGTTGACGATAATTAGAGGTGCTCCTTTCCTTTGTCGGGCATACTACACATCCAAGCAATAAGGATATATGCTTGAACATATATATGTTTGCAACTGACACCCTACTGAGTCATTTGTGTATTTTATGTTAAACTGTTTAATGTCTTGCATATTTAATGTTTTTCAGTTTTGATACACTTTGTCAATTTTGTATTTCTTTTGTTACTGTATGTTACGTGACAGTCCTGTGTGTTGTCGTGATATGTTATTATATGCATCGCTCCAAGATATATGATTGACAATATACCGTATCAAATTTCCACCTTTTTTTGTTGGTGTCAGTTTGTTTGTTTTTTACCTGTTAACGTGTACAATTTATTTGGCAACTCCTAGTTTAACAGGAGACTAAGGGGTCGTTAGGAAGGGCTCCGGATGGGATTCGGTATTGTCGAATCCGATTCGGACCCTTGTTTCCTACCGAATCGGTCACCTTTCCAGACGACTGAGTACGATGCAAGTAAGCCGTCCCGGCCGGCCGAATCGGTTCCAAACGGGATTCAGGCAGCCCGAGTCGTTCGGATCCAAATCGTACAGCCCAATGGAGCCAGTTTCCAAACGAGCGAGTACGATGACCGATTCGGATAGCCGTTCCGTAACGATCTGACCGACATTAAACGGCTGTGGGAATCGGTCTTTGGGGGCCCGTAGTAGGCCCCCCTTCACCCATAGGCCTCCGGATGGGACCTGTGGGTGTACCCAAGGGACCCCTCTTCCCAACCAAGCACAGTGTGGCAGGCCCCATGGGGTGCCCGTCACAGGATGCAAGGTTTTCCACAACCACCCCTTTTTCCAATGTGAGCCTGTGTTCTCGTTCGGCACTCAGGCTCCCATTGAAGTCAATGGGAGTCCAACCGAACCGAGTCCGTAAGCATTGGGACACATCGCAATCGGTCGGTAGGACTCCCAGAATACAAATCATTCGGAACGCATTCCTAACCTGATTCAGTGGGAATACTTTCCTAACGACATCATAATCGGCCCCTATGAGTTTTTGAAAAGAAATAGTGCACCCTCCTACAGATTCGATTGTTGTTACATACCACTAGATTTCCCAGGTTCTGAGGGATACTGGGTTACCCCATTAGTCTTAATGGTCTTGGGCTATCCAGGGCATATCTTAGAGATAACATATTTGTACTAAAAAGGAAGATTTGGGCCTGGTAAGAGGACTAATTTGCCTGATCCACATGACATTTTAAAACTGCACAGACATGCTCTGCAGAGGCAGACCTGAGACATGTTTAAAGGGCTACCTAAGTGGGCGGGACAATCAGTGCTGCAGGGCCACTCCGCTGCAAGATCCATCAAGCTTCTGCATTCTTGGGATGCTTTGACTCGCGTACGCCGGAGGGATGTTGGATTCACCTCAACTGCGAGAACCAGGCAAGTCCTAGAAACTCGAGTGACTGTGTGAGAGAGAGCGCATCCAAAATTTACAAAAGCGCTCATATTTCATTTTTCAATCATCACAGGAACCGATTCGACGACCGGCTCCCGAGACGCTATGAATCGACCCTAGGCGCTCTTTAAAACAAAGTGAGTTCCAATTGATGCTGCCTGTTTCGTTTCAAGCTGTTTCTATAAGCCGCCACCCTAAAATGGCCTCACGAGTGTATTTGTTATTTCAACATAGGGGCACCTCATCGTGAAAATTGTCTACAGCTTCCCTCCTTTTGCAACGAACAGTAATCGTACCGAACCAGTGAGTTTCATCTTGTTAACTTTTAGACAATTGTTAAACTCTCTCTGGCCCAGATTGCACAAGCGTGATGTAACATAATGTGTTCTATCACTCAGGTCGAACACAGCTGAATATTTTCATCACCCGTGAGGGCATAACAAGTACTGAACAAGTGAGTTACCGGCTTGCACGCACTGTTAGGCGTCATTTATTTAACATTAGCGCTCACACATCATGTTTCAATAGATAGGTCACGTCTTGATAAAAATTGAGCACGCCTGACGGAGTTTCAATCTGCTCCATTGGAGGCAAGTTATAGCACTTTTTTGTATACGGTAGTGACACGGTAATAACATGCGTAGTTTCTCGCGCATACCTTAAGGCCTATGTAAACAGCGCGGCAATGTAAGATTGCCATCCTTGATTAAAAGTTGACACACGGACGTATAAAAGCCCAGATAAATTTTTTAATGTTCTTTAGAAGGTTTTATTGCCATGCGCGTTCACCCGCGCACCACTAATATAAATTTACAAGCTACGTGCCTTCCCAGTAGAGTGTACCTTATTTAACAGCTCTGCTAAATCCATAATTTGCTCTCTACTCCTTCCAGAAACATGCATAAAAAAAGAGAGGACACACGTGGTACATTGGGGTCCTCAATGCCGTGTTCACCTCACAACTTCTAATGGTAAGGACTCACTCGTTTGTCTGATAATGACAAGTAGGGACAGTTCACATTTTGGGACACAAACTTAATCAATCCTTTTGTGATTTTATGTATATTGCAGTTCCCGACCTAGTCCCGGTCCTGAGGAAGAACCCTTAAAGAAACCAGGGGTTCTGAAATGCGTTGACCCTATTCAGCCAGTCAAAATCCTTACTTCAATCATAGAATCATACAGTGTGCAAACAGGGCAATCTGCCTGTTGTGATTGTTACATATGACTAGCTGTTGTGGATAGGTTACAGCCTTCGAAATTGAAAACTGTCTGTACCGCCACATTTCTCTGTATAACTGAAGGACTGGTCATCTCATTTTGATTGTATTTGTGTCACTTTTTGTAATTTTTTGTGATTCATTGTGCTGTGTATTTTCATTCGTCTCAGTGTTAATTGCGTTATAGTTATTCATGTTATGTGTATTGTTTCAAATATGTTGTTTCTCTCGGTCTTGACATGATCCAAAAATGAATGTTTATGTCAAAATTTGACTAACTCATGAAGGTGTAATAAATACACGAAACCACTCCAGTAGTTGAGGTGGTTTTTGCACAAATGTTTTCAATCTGAAAGCACACCCATACACTTTGCTGTTTGTAAGCAGGGCCACTAGTAGCACTTAATTTACAAGCCCTGGGCACATGTAGTGCACCTTACTAGGGACCTATAAGTAAATTAAATATGCCAATTGTGGATAAACCAATGTTACCATGTTGAAAGCACAGAGCACATGCATTTTAGCGCTGGTTAGCAGTAGTAAAGTGCCCAGAGTACTAAAGCCAATAAAAACGATTTCAGCAAAAAGGGGAGGAGGAAGGCAAAACGTTTGGGGGTGACCTTGCGGGAAGGGCTATGTCCAACAGTTCCTGATAGAATACATCATTTATTGCTCATAAAACGTAAGCGTCTGGGCTTATTTATTACTTAAACGGCCGCAACAACCATGGACTATTCTTACCTGAGCCCTTCGAGCTCACAAACATGTCTCACAATTGGACTCCAATCAAAGGTTCCTGGCTCTTTCTTCCACCATTTTTCGATTTCTTTCCGATTTTGGTCACAGTAGTCTGTAGCAATAACTTCCTTAAAAACTTCACAAGCTGAGAGTAACGTGTGAATGGTGGGACCACTCCCAATTTCAATTAGAGTGTCTCCTTTCACAGCACCTGGTTTGGAGAGTTAGTAAAATAAGGAATGTGGTTTGCTAAGTGTATTTACAAAACTTACTTTCATTAATCACCCCGAGCCTAGTTTTATACATTGTTAATGAGAATGTCAGAAAATCATATTAAATACGTATTTTGTAAAGAGTTGAGAGAACAGTGATAAAAAACCTGGTTATCTAGAAAGACTTTCTAACGAACATTGAATGGAAATTAACATGACAGTAAGTGCAGTATCAGCGCGGTAAGGCTCATTTAACCATACTATATTTTTCAAAGATCAAAGCATACTTGTGGCTTTCATTGTTTATTTCATGAGTGATGTAGGCAGCCAAGAGGCACTTTTCATCTTTATATTTGTGAGGGTGTCATTTACATGATACTCTATAACCTGGCTAAATCTACCTTGTCTTCTCATGAGGAGTCTGACCGCCACTCACAGCTCCACCCCCTCCACAGCTCTTATGGATTACGACTGAAGCAAGGGCCTTGGTACAGGCCTGGAAGAGGCAGAGATCTTGGGTAGGCTCAGTTGTGCTGGAACAATTTTCAGAGCGGTGTTGCTGGCCTCGATGCTACCTCACTAAAGTTATAGAGCTTGTGATAAATCCAAATGCTGTTTCAAGAGCAAATATACGAAGTGAGCCAACCTACTGGGAGGAAGAGTGGGTAGTGAGTGATCAAGGGGTTCATTGGTGCATTTTAAGTGCTTTTTTACCAGTATATGGCTTACACCTGATAGTATAGTCATTTATAGAATGCACATTATCCACTAAATTATGTTATAATATTTATAGAGCGCGAAAAATACCTTTTGTCAGAAATCTTCCAAACACAATAAGGAAGTTCATTCCACAATTTAGCTGCTCTCAGTTAGAAATAGTTTCCACGGGGTGGCTTATGCGCCTGGAAAAGATGGCGGCGGACTGCTAAGCTCCGTCTCTTTACGGAGTTTACGAAGCAATTTTCGGCCGCACCGAGACCATGTTCAACGCTCCCTAAGCTGGTCCTATGCCTCCTAGTGTGGCAGCACACCTGTGAGCTAGCGGGAGAGCTTACAAATCCGCCCTTCACCTGACTCTGCAGCGACAATTTTTCACACACACGAGTAGCCGCCATTTTGTTAGCTTGCCGCTCATATTATTTCTCTTCTGGTCTCTAATGCAGCAAACAACCCCTGGGTGAGCTTCTTTTCAATCTTCATTTTTACTTAGCTAAGACCATATAACAGTATTACACTGAGGATATGTGATAGTTAAGCCAGAACTCTGTGTGATGGTAGTAGCCATGAAACTGTAAAAAATATCCTGAACTGGATGTCCTCACGAGTCAAAACAAGCAGGGTGATGTCTTCAGAAGTTACTTCAATCCGTGCTGAGTATGATCAGCATACAGGTGATAAGAAATATGAGCACAATTCAGCAAATGTTCTAGGAGGCTCCTTATGTAGATGGAAGAAGAGACTATCTGTTGTAGGAGAACATTGTTTCCAATCTTCATTTGCTGAGGATGGTTAATTAAATAGTCATAGATCCTTAAGGGAAGGGGCGCCATTTTGTTAGCGCGCCGCTCATATTATTTCTCCTCTGGTCTCTAATGCGGCAAACAACGCTTGGGTGAGCTTCCTTTTAATCTTCATCTTTACTTATGCTTGTTTGGCTCTATTATGCTATGGACCAATTTTGAACTTTTGGTTCTCTCTGTCTGACCTGCATCATGTCCTTCTCTCGCAATGAAATATCGCTTCCAGTTTACTTCAAGCCTTTATGCCTAATGACCTTAATATATATATTAATATATATTATTACTGTGCGTATTTGTCATAATGGCATTGTTGGTTTGGTTTCACTTATTCCTTCATGAGTCTGAGGGGATGTGAATGAGATCACACAAGTTGTGAGGCGGTATCTCAGAAGTCATTTCTCACCCTGTCTCCTTGCATGTTTGCAAGCCTGTGGGACCCTCTATAATTTTCTGCTTCAGAGCCTGCTATGTGGTTGCGTGCCTGTCACCGATAATTAATCACAACTCTCATTATTATTGTGTGTGAATCATCGCACAACTACATCGAACTTTCTCTCATTGACCACCTATTTTATGGGCAGGCTCTCTACTATTAAAAAACTACCTCACCGACCGGTACACATCATCAAGATGGCTAGTGACTCCCTTAACCTCACGAAAGCATCTTCATCTGGCACTAAACCTAAAAGAGCCAAAAATGATCCTCCATCTCCGGTCCAGTCATCTCCTAACCCGGTCCTGGACACAATTTTAGATGAACTACGCGCACTAAAACCGTTCATGAATACCACCAATGAAAAACTACAACAGATTAAAGACAGATTGATCAACATGGAAGGTAAAATGTTTGAAATGGAACAACGTGCGGGCCGGCAACCTTCAGGAAATGGCTATTAAAATACCCTTGCTGGAACAAGAAATTCAAAAGCTTGAGCTAAACACCGAAGACCTCGAAAATTGCAACAGAAGGAACAATCTTCAGCTTTATGGTTTACCTGAAAATGTTGAAGGTCCTGACCTTCTCTCCTTCTTAAAGAAATTTTTGTCTGACCTTCTCAACCTTCAGTCTACTACTCCTCTTAATATCCAGCGGGCACATCGTCTTGGTCGTCCTCAGCCTCAATCTAACAGACCACGTGGTATTATAATGCTCTTCTTAGAATTCACCGACCTGATGCATGTATTAAAAGCTGCCAGAGAAAAACGTTGTCTTGTCTGGTCTGGTCATAACATCTTTATCTCAGAGGATCTTTCCGATGCAACCAATGCTAGATGTAAAGAATTCCTAGCCCTTCGTCCTCAACTAAGATCCATGAACATTCATTATGGCATACTACACCCTTGTCTATGCAAAATTACTTATGAAGGTGTTTCTCGCTCGTTCGAAGACCCGACTAAACAAGACTGTTTTTGCAAACCATCACCAAGATACCTATGGACACAAATGCTCACTGTCCTTAAACTGTTAAATTCAAGGCTTCTTGTTTCTGGTTGTAATCTCTAACGTTTGCTTTTCAAATATGGGTTAAGCAGCCTGAATCTCTCTATCTTTATCTCTCTCTTTTTATTTTCTCTCCGTTGTTAGTCTTGTTTCTGGGTGCTGACATGCCCGTCCGCGTTTCTTCCTCTTTTTACTTCAGATCTGGCTTTATGTCCTTGATCTGTCCCTTTTTCTCTATCTCCTTTATTCTTCTCTCATTCCCTCTATCTCTATACCCTCCTTTTCACACTCTACTTTTTCTATTTTCCTTTTGCTTTCTTTATAATTATACGAGTGCCTATTTGTTTCACTTCTTTATGCTTTTAGTAATACCTTCATGTTACCCGTTTTTTGACGAACTGTGTCTTTTTGTTTCCACTGTTAAGACAACAGTTCGTCATCATTGTGCCTGTACCCTTGTTTTTAAACATCAACATGTTTAATGTTGTATCGTGGAACGTCCGTGGTCTGGGTCATCCTGTTAAGCGTCAAAAGGTACTTTCTCATTTATCGAAACTTAACTGTCAGATTGCTTTTCTGCAAGAAGCCCACTGTAATGATGTTGAATCACTCAAGCTCAAACATCAATGGGTGGTTCAGGTTTTTCTTTCTCCTGCTGTCAACCGTAAGGGTGGTGTTGCCATCCTATGTCATAAAGCTCTAAAAATTCAAATTTTATCAACTGAATGTGACACGAGTGGACGATGGGTAATACTTAATGCCACGGTCTATAATAAACAGGTCACCTTCTTCAATATTTATGGGCCGGTTAAGTCTGATCTGGATTTTTGGCATATTATTAAACTAAAATTGTCTTCCATTACTAACCCTAATATTATTGTTGCTGGGGATTTCAACAACTGGCTAGACCCCTTTTCTGACAGAAAATCAAACTGTAAATTTAAACCAGATAATTCACATAAAGCATTTCAATCTGCTATTGCCTCTCGTCCACTCAATGATGCATGGAACACTAGTAACCCAGATAAACAGGAGTTTACATTCTTTTCAAATGTTCATCACACCATGTCTCGTATTGATTACATTTTGGTCTCAAAACCTTTACTCCCTTCTCTCCAATCTTCTGAGATTGGCTCCATTTTTATTTCTGACCATGCCCCTGTTTCAGTCTCTTTTGATTTGTCCCTTGCTACCCCCAAACATGCAAGATGGAGATTTAATAACTCCTTACTATCCGATCAAACTTATATTTTAGAAGTTACCTCATTTATAAGAGAATTCTTTCAGCTTAACAAATCAAGTGATACCTCTGTTCACAATAACTAGGATGCCTTTAAAGCCTCTTTTAGAGCCTTTACCATTGCCTACACTGCCAGAAAGAAAAAGTTATTAAATTCCAAATACCTTTCCATCCTTAAATATATTAAGACTCTTGAACACTCTTATTATACTTCTAAATCCTGTGTCCACCTCCCGGACCTTATCAAGGCTAAATCTGATTTAAACAAACTGGCTACAACTGATGCTTGTAACATCCTACTTAAAATAAAATCCAAATATCATGGGGGTCAGAACAAAGGGGGTAGAATGTTGGCCAATTATCTAAAAGTCAAATCGGAAAGGAAAACCATTGGACCTATTCGTAATGTCCTTACTAACAATTTACTACACTCTGACTCAGACATTGTTAATGCTTTCCAGTCCTACTATAACTCATTATATATGGAAGACACCCATCCTCCTGAACATGACATCCAGTCATTCTTTGATTGTCTCCCCTCTCCTCTCTCCATACCCGATGCTTTGGCTCTCCTTGAAAAAGATATAACTCTTCAGGAGATTTTGGATGCCATTAAATCTCTTAAGAGAGCTAAAGCTCCTGGTCCTGATGGTTTTTCTATTGAACTTATCTATTCTTTTTCATCTATTTTTGCACCACACTTACTTGAGCTTTTCACCTCTTTTTTTTATTGAAATCTAAACCCAAAGGCTCCTTCCTAGATGCTCTCATTGTAATTATTCTCAAACCTGATAAAGATCATTCCCTGTGTCAAAATTACTGCCCAATCTCATTAACTATGATTGCAAAAGTTTCGCAAAAATCTTTGCCTCTAGACTAGATGATGTTATATCCCTACTTATTAAACCTGATCGATCTGGTTTCATTAAAGGTAGGCTCACTTCAGATAATGCTAGGATGTTCTCCAATATTCTTGCACTAGGGAGAGGATATCCTGATCCTCTGACTGCATTATCCCTTGACGCTGAAAAAGCATTTGATCGTATAAATTGGCAATTCATGTTCAAAACCCTTGGCTGGTTTGGTTTCAGACCCAAATTCATTTCGTTCGTCAAGCTACTGTACTCAGAACCACATGCTTGTGTTTCTGTTAACGGTTTTTTATCCCCTTATTTTAATTTGCACAGAGGCACTAGGCAAGGTTGTCCCCTCTCTCCTCTTTTATTTCTTCTATGTTTTGAAACCATTCGCCGCAATCCTCTGATAACTGGTTTCCAACACAACTCCCATGAAACTAAACTATCTGCTTATGCAGACGATATACTGATCTACCTTTCGAAACCCTCAACCTCCGTGCTTCCTTTCTTACATGAGATTGATTTATACTCTAAAATATCTGGCTATAAATTGAATTTCTCTAAAACTGAGATTTTACCTTTAAATTCCTTATGCTACCAATTCATGTTTTCTGACACTAACTTTCAAATGGTGTCCATCTAAAATTAAATACCTAGGTGTCTGGTTCTCTCCTACCATCCCTCAAACTCTTACCCACAATTTTAGTGCATTAAAACTTAAGATTCAAAACTCACTTTCTTCTTGGTCTCCTCTCCATTTATCCTGGTGGGGTAGACTGGATACCATCAAAATGATGATTGTACCGCTAATTCTATTCTTGCTTTCTATGTTACCTTTTAAAATCCCTATTTACTATTTTAACCAAATTAATTCTCTCTGTACTAAATTTCTCTGGAATAACAAACCCGCCCGTATTGCTTTATCTAAATTAATCAAACCAAAATAACGAGGGGGGTGTACGATTCCCTAATTTTAAATTATATCATACCGCTTTTTTAATTAGACAAGTTTATGCATTGAACAGACAATATCAAGATGCACCGATACCTAGCTGGATCAATTTTGAACGTTCTCTATTACATGAATTCTCTTTTTATGACATTTGTTTTATGTCCAACTGCACTTTTATTTCCAAACATCCTATCTTAAAATATTCCCAACACCTGATACATTCACTGTTCCCAGCCGTCTCTAATTTTTATCAAGCTTTTCTTGCCTCCTCTATTTGGTACAATAAATTTATTAAGTTTTGCCATAAATCATTCTATTTCAAACACTGGAAAGAGAAGGATATCCTATATGTTCACCAACTTGTATCCCATAACTCCGTTATACCCTTTAATACACTACAAGAACGATACAATCTACTTCTTGCTTACCCCAATACTGCCCAATTATCACAGGAACTTCAATCGTTCTTATTAAGCAAAACTGTTCCTGCCAACTCTATTCCATTTACTCCCTTGACTCCTTTCTAAAAGACCAAAATCCCCAATTGAAATAGCTTGGGAACAAGACCTCTTGATGGCCCTCTCGACTCAAAAATGGGACAAATTATGGCACAAAATTTTTACCACCTCCAGAGCTGCCAATATCACTCAATCACTATTTTTCTTATACAATAGAGTGGTTTGGACACCCATCTTTATCCATAAAATCAATCCCTCTACTTCTCTTTGCTGGTCATGTCTTTCCTCTACTGGCATATTACTTCATTTAATATATTACTGCCCTAATGTTTTTAAATTTTGGAAATCCATTTGGTCTAAATGTTCTAAGATATTTCACTGTTGTATTCCATTATCAATTCGAAATGTTTTTCTTGGATCCATGTCTGCTGATTTTCATGACACCTCGTCGAAGTTGAAATTATTTGACTATTTTATTGCTCTTGCATTTAAAGTTATTCTTACTTGCTGAAAAGATAATTATAAAATATGTACGCTAACATTGTGGAATCTTATTTACGATGAACACAGAATTTCTACTGTTTCAGCTTCAAGGTTATCTCAAAAATTAAGGGCCATATTAGCAACAAAATGCGATAAATATCGCAGAGCGCGCTTAGCGCGAAACATTTTATCGCCAGCTATCGCTGGAATATATCACCACGCTAACGCTGTATTAGCAACAATTAGCGCTATGGCGATGATTATTCCAGCGATAGCGGCATAATGCGAGAATATCGCTGGAAAACCAGCGATATTCTCGCATTAACGCTAAGGTGGATTCAGCATTAGAATCCACCTCCTATACCTTAAACAGGTAAGTCATAGTCAATAGCAGGTGTTAAAATCTAGCGATAAACGCGCTTAGCGCGATTTATTTTATCGCTTCGCCTGCCTTGATAACAGGGGTTAGTGGTGTTAGCGACTGTTTACAGTCGCTTTTAGTGGGGAACGCCTACCTTGCATGTCATTAGCGATAAATATCGCTGACATGCAAGGCGATGTAATTCCCGGCCTCTAACGCCTGAAAGCTGTCGCTAACGCCTGTTAGCGACAGCTTGCTAATAGGGCGTTAAAATATCGCCGATTTAGCGGCAAAAGTGCCGCTAAATCGGCGATAAAGCCCTTGATAATATGCCCCTAAGTCTTATTTACTTTGGTTACCCTTTACTACTTTCCTATCTTCACACTCATCTTTACACTAATCTCTGTTTGGCTATTCCTTTCCCCTACCTTCTCTTCTTCTATTCCTTTCCCCTCTTTCTTTTCTTTTTCTCTGTCTTAAAATATAAAAATAACTAATGCTCGATAGGTACTCTATTCTCTTTTTACTTGTCTTATAGCATAGGGTTGCATTTTACCCTCTTTTTTTGCCTTGACAGTATCATATCTCTTATCGTAATATCTTTTAGTTGTGTGTTTTTAATATGCTATTTTTCTTCCTTATGCTGATTGTAATCTTGGTACTCTCTTTTAAACCAATAAAAGTCATTAAAAAAAGAGCTCCTCATACATTTACAAACACCAGGTTATACCTGTGATAAAAACCGGGGTTGCCCACTTTAATGCTATCTTCATTTAAATTTTTGAATTATTCTTTAAGGAAGGGAATCACAACGTGCCGGTCTCAAACCTTATGCATCAACTACACTTCCCACCAGCATGTAGTCAAAGCTCAGTTTGAGCCAATCAGAGCAGCAGGTCTTCGAACACGCCTTACAACCAGAAGAGTATATCGCAAGACCTTAATCCAGAAGGAGACCGTATCCCCAGCTTGTAACCAGAACCCAACGTGGTCCCACCTGAGACCGTTAATAGACAGTCAACACGCTGAATCAAGGTCCATGTTTGTAGCCGTTCTCTAACTCTTAGTCACTGGCCACCTGGTCAGGAGCCTACTAACAGGTTAATCAATGACACGCTTCATCTAGTGCACTGTAGGCTATGTTTTTGCCGGCTGGTTTGTCACTACCCGGTGAACACTCCACAGTCTTCTTTGAAGCTAGTGCAGGTGTAGCCTTACATGTTTTCTGCGACAATGTGCAATGCACTCTTCAAAACGCGCCTTAAGTAATCCTTAGTCAGCTTGGGGCATATTAACAAGGCCCGGCGATAAATATCGCAAAGCGCGCTTAGCGCTTGCATATTTATCGCCGGCTATCTCTGTAATTTATCGCCCGGTTAGCGCGTTATCAACAACGCGCATCGCCGAGGCGATAAAATTCCAGAGATAGCGTGATATCGCCGTTTTCCATGGTGGAAAACGGCGATATCCCAGATGATAGGGCCTGTGGTCTTAGCCACAGAATCCACCCCCATGTTAAGTATGTCTTAGTCAGGAATTTAACAGACGTTAAATTCCTGCGTTAAGGCATACTTAACGCGATTTAAAATCGCTAACCCTCCTTGATAATATCGCGAAGCTGCCTTCGCGATATTATCCCTGTTTGGTTTCACAGCCACGCCTACTTTGCATCTCATTAGCGATGCAAAGTTAGGTGTGCTGGGAACGGGCGCTAAGTCAGCAAAACACGCGATAGCGTGTCTTTGCTGATAAGGCGATGAAATTATCGCCGCTTTTCGCCCGAAAACGGACGCAAAAGCGGCGATAATTTCATATCGCCGCCTTGTTAATATGCCCCCTTGTTTTTTATATTTGGAACGCTTGTCAAGTCATCCCCACCGCGAACGCTGCTTTATCTCCGTATTGATGCATTTTGAGTAAACCGCACCTTGCTCATTTTATTTATTTCTTCTTGCTCAAAACCGCAATATACACCAAGAGATGTATAAAAATACCAAGCACTGTTCACCTCCCTGCCAAGCCAAATTAAATTATAGCCTCCATGCATGCACACACATGCTACCCTGAGTCACAGAGATGATGGTATGCCTGCCTCAGCCCTCCTTCTAGTAACAACCATGGCATACCAATACAGTTTATTCTATAGGATAAGGTTCGCCGCATATGAAATGCGGTTACATCCACGAAAACATGCCATAGAAACATACAAGGACTGCACTTCCACCTACCCAGGCACAGAAACATATAAAGTGGGTATACCTTTTGCATTATTATTATTATGGCACCACCACACATGAATTTAGATGTGCAGGTTCCCTGACACACAGCCTTTCTTGTATTTCCAGCAACTAATTTTCAATGCTGGATGGCGTGAAGGAAAGCACCCAGCACCATTGACCCTGCCAATACTCCTTGAAGGTGGAGCCTCCTTTTGGCATGCTTTGAATGGTATGTCTACCATGGAGCTCCCAGTATTCCACTTCATGTGTTTTGTTTAATAAAAAGTCTTTGAGATAAACATGGGCCATCAGCAACTAGGAATTCTTTTGAAAAAATATTTAATGTATGGAACATTCTTGGAAGACTAGTATGAATACCCACCTCGTGCTCTCTATTTTATGCAGTGTCCCTCACATGTAGTGTTCCTGCCTGAGGAAGACCTTTGCTAAAATTATGCAGGCCGCATACGAAGGTCAAAACACCTCGACGTATATATAAATGGGACAGGAGACAGTCATTCCCTAGCAAAAGGAGACAAGTAACATACAGGAGAAGGCAAAGAGAGTATTGACACCTCTATGACCATTAGAATGAACTCCGAACAGTACGGCCACATGGTACTATTGTGACCTTAATTATAAAGTCTATAAAATGTTCTGGAAATGTGTAATCTTCGGTTGTCCTTATTGTTGGACTCTGTCTTCACCATGAATAGAAAATGTGAATATATATTTATGTTGGACACTTATAAATGTAAAGTTATTACGTTTTATTATGCAGCAATGTTGTATGTTGTGTATATATTTTTGCAATGTGATGTATATGTAAAGTTGTCACCAATGCATATTATTCGTTAGTCTCACAGTATAGAACTCATTAAGGGTGTAGTCTGAAGTAAAGATACTCAACCAAGTGAAAACCATTTCCATACATGCCATGTCTTTTTTCGTGTAAGGTGATGGTGAATTCATTTGCACCAAATATATATATATGAATGAGTTAAGTGGACACAGATGTAAGAAAGAATAAGAAGCCGTCATTGGCTATTAGAGATATGGATGCATTGACATAATCTGTGACAAGGTACAAAAGAATCTATGGTGTAGGGGAGCATATATTTTAAATACATTAGTTTGATCCCACCCCTTATTACTTCAACTGGATCACTCCCTGTCATTATGAACTCTCTAAAAGTGCCATTTTCAGAATTGTGATTTAAAATCGAATATACAGAATACAGAGTATCTCCACTGAGGCAGCGCAATTCCTAATGTTGGTATACCTGGCCTTAAGTTATGAAGAATAGTAAAAAAGAACTAACCATGCTTAACACAGTGAAAATATCATTGATTAAGTACAAAAAGCAATGTAAACGTCAAGCACACCTTTTAGAATATGACAATGCTCCACCTTTGACTAAACTAGTGAGATAACATATCTCACAATTACTAACATGTTCCTATGAGGACATCTGCCCAAGAATAAAATCACTTTATTTGTGAAAAAGTACACAAATGTGCTAACTCCTGAATCGCTGAACCACATGTTGACATAGATATTTGCAAAATCTAAATCAAACCAAAAACATGTTTTACTTACCGATGCATATGCACAAACACATCTAGCACACACATTGGCATTAAATATTAATAAATGAAGAAAATACAGACACTGGGGGATGAAAATGCAGTTTTTATTCAGAACAAAGCAAAATATGAAAGCAACAACACAAAGTAAACAAAATTATCGAGCAGGGAAGTACATAGATGAAAGAAACACACGACTGTAAAATAAATACACTTTTACAATCATTGCACAATAGGCCTCTGGGTATATAGGCCTCTGCATATAGTGCCACTGGGAAGATACACTTATAAACACCTCTAAACAACATGCGCTACCTTCCAATGCACCAACAAAGCTGCATGGCGTGCACTGCAATAATACAGTTTTACTTGGCATGCATGCTCATATGAAATTTAGTTTGTGAATAGCCCCCTTTACATTTTATAATGCATTACACTAACAGAAGTCAACGCTCTGTTCTATACTGTATACATTCATCTTGGGTTTCTCTGCAAGGCGATATTGGTGGTTTGGCACCAAAAATCATTCAATCATAAGCTGCATTACCGATTGGGTTTTTAAGCCTCACTTGAATGCCGTCATCTGCCAGACATTGGTCAAGCACTGACTCACATTAGCACTTGATCATTCCTGATGAAAAGAGGAAATGCTGAGTACGCAAGAAGTCAGGGTTGTATATGCTTCTGTTTTTTTAACAGGCTGATGCAGAAAAGAGAATTTCGGAAGAAGGCTGGCCGCTAAGAGGTGGCACTTGCTGTGCATTCCTTATAGCAAAAATACACTGAATTGCATTCGTTGCATTTCAGAGTAGATATCCAGTCGCCTCTTCAAGATGTGGCTTCGTTTTAAATAAATAGGAAGAGAACAAAGTAAGGCAAATGCGAGCAAAAGGTACCGGCCCACAAAGAAGCAAGAAATAGCTTTAAAGCAGATGTACATAATTTCCTCTTTTTAACTCACTTACAACCTATTCAAAAATGGAATTCGAACTATACTTTAAAGAAAGATAATACAATGATAGCGGGTTCATACTACAGGTGCATTTAGTGCAAAAGGGACGCCATATATGTTTTCTTTCTGCTTAGGTTTGTCTCTAGATAAGGTAAGGGGAAAAATGGTATTTAAAATTTCAAACTATTTTCTTGCCTTCTAGCAAAGGTACAAAGGTACAAAAGTGCCTAATATTTTTGCTCACGAATGTAGTGATTTTCTAGCAAAGGTATATTTAATTTCTTTCGAATGTTTTTCACATCAGAACGGATTAACACTGACCGAAAAACGAAGTTTGATGGGAAAAAATGAAAGATCCACTGGAAAGGGGTGATGGCAAAGGTGTATCCAACAGCAGCTATAAAAGTGTTTGTTGATTAGGGGACGAATAAAATATGTTTAAAATGTAGAAAGGCAACTTCTCTCATAGTTCTTTCTTTACTTAGGTTTGTTATACTGATTCAATTTATCTTAAAGCAACAAAGTAAGGACATTTTATTGATTGCATGGAAGTAACACCGAAAATATAACTAAAATGCACGAGGGTAAAAAATATGTGAAGACCACACCTTGTATTTGTTATGTTAGGTCTAAGGTGTGCCAAATCACAATAACCATGGAGAATATCCACGGTAGGGAACCGGAGGCTATGGGGCCTCAAGGGTGAGCTGACCTCCAGATAGAACCTGTTATACACAAAAGAGCCACCAAAGAAATTGTTTACAGTTTCCTATTCTTTCACCTGATGCAATGTATTCATGTTATACCAGTCTGCTCCTAGACATACACAAACATGTAACGGGGTGTCCCCACACATCGCCAAATGTCATGCTTTATCGTGGGACTTCCCCACGCTCTTCACAAACCCGGTTTGATGAAGAGCGGGCCTACACTCTAAAGTCAAGGAGGCACTCATTACTGAATACAGATACCTGAAAAATATATGAATTTAAAAACCAGTGTGGTAGTCCAGTTTGACCTTCATACTCTATGGAATGCCACTTGGTATTAAAAACGAAACGTGGTGGATAGGGGAGCTAGTTCCCCAGCCCCACTAAACCATCGACATGTTTCCGCCTAGTGGCTCAACAGAGTCCATGGCATTCGTCAGGTTGAACATTGGATCCTCTGGTAGCATATATACCTTATATATGCCTCTGTGTAGGTTGTCTAACCTTTGTTGTCACCCTACATTCCTAGGTCCTTAGGTACCAGCATGACATCAAACACAAACATACATTACAGACAGACATTAATCGGGTGATAATCTATGACAAGTGTTTACAATTCAAATGCATGTGGTGTAGGTGTGGCACACGCAACTCAAAAGTGTCATGCTGTGAAACCAGCTCACACGCTCTTATCCTAAATGAGGGTCATTTGGGCCGCATGGAGGGAGCACTCAGGAACCCCTATAGTCACACACTGCGAGGGAGGGATCCATCCTGAAGAATGCCATGGACTCTGTTAATAGCAAACAGAACAGATGACGGATGGAATGCTGAACGAATCAAACACTCACCCCCAGTCACAGATCTGGGTTTAAACCATTGTGTTTTTTGCTCACTACGCCACCCCAGTTTGGACCCAGCCATATGCAAATCAGTCTATACCCTGCTCCTTATGGGAACTGCCAGGACAGGTTCTCCCTGGACCAGACACAAGCATCCTGGGACCGGTTTCGGAGTATCACCCCTAATCAGCCAGGCTAGCTTGAATCCTGTGGCACAGGGCGTAGGCCCATTCTTCATCAAACTGGGTTTTTGAAGAGCGTGGGGAGTCCCATGATGAAGCATGCCACCTGCTGGTGTGTGAGAACATCCCATCACATTTTTGTGTATGTCTAGGAGCAAGCTGTTATAACATACATACATTGCATAATGTGACAAATTATGAAAATGTAAACAATCACTCGGGTGTTTTTTTTGTGAATAACAGATCTAGGATGTGCACACCCTTGAGGGGTTCTTGAGTCTAGAGAATAAAACAACACAGTGCTGGAAATAAGGGATTACTTGAAGTCCATCTAATATGATACCAACCTTAAATTAGCAGCATTAGTATTTTTTGTTTTGTTTTTAAAGTTAGAGAATATTTATAGCTATAATAAATATACTCCACTTGAGGGGGCGGAGCTTGCCTGGCTTCAAGATGGCCGCAGCCTAAGCGAGCTCCGTAAGCCGTCCACAATATCCTTAAGGAATCGGCTACATCCGAGGGGAGGTCGCATGATAAATTTCACATATTCAAGAGCTCAAGAGGCGCCTACCTTTGGTGTGTTTGTTGATGCCGGAGATGCCAGTGGTGGGTGGATCCATGGAAACACTGTGTGCGGCCTAGCTGTGTGAGATGGGGCGGTCTGCTGGAGCCACGGTGCTGAGGAGGGCCTTGCCACAGCGGTGATCCTTGTGGTCCAGACCCGGTGGGTCGCTGAATTACCAGGGAGTGCTCGGCAACACTGGCGGACAAAGAAAGGGCACGGTGCCTGGCCAGCTGTGTCCCCTGCAACAAGCGGCCTGACGGTGAGTGCTACGCAGAGCCTCCTAAGGCCTGAGGGGAGCGCTGTTGAGCATACCCATGAAAGCTATCACTGAGAGGCGAGTGGGAGCACGGAGAACCATCCCTGCTGTTTGGTTGTCCACGTAGCTACGGCCCGGCCTGGTGATTGATGCGCGGTGGCATTTAAGCGCTCTACATACTGTGACACTAATGCTGGCGCTGAACTTCTCTCTGGGAACCTGCAGGGCTGTCAGGGATTACGGAGTGCCGCAGCCCTGGGCGGAGTGAGTGGGTGCAGGGTGCTGTGCTGACTCGAGCTGAGCGCAGGGGACAGTGGATCTGGATGATTTGGAAGTGCTGAAATCTGACCCCTACCTTTACACAGCAGCAGATCTAGCAGCGGTACTCCCTTTGAAGGTGGGGCGCGTTTGCAGATTGGATCAAAGTGCGTGGCATGGCCTGTCCCACTCCCTTTCCGCACACGCCTATTACCACCTAACGAAAGAGAAGGCACTACGGTGAGTGGTGTGGTCCTGGTGGTTTTATCTGATGCAGGCCTATGGTCACTGAAAGGTAGAGTTGGCACAGGACTCTGCCCTGCACCCTACCACTAAAAGCAGCACTTAAATTCTCTGCACGCAGTGCCGTTGAGTCCCTCGGGCTGGCTACTGGTATCACGAGAGCCGGGGGTCACGAAGCTATGCGGAAAGTCAACAAAACGCAGCCTAAACTACCATTTGAACAGCGCAAAACAAGAAATAGAGATGGAAGAGCCGAATCAGCTGCATCAGGACAGGTTGACATAGTAGAAGAACTAGGTAGAGATATACGCCAAATATTGACGGCCATGCAAAAAAGCCTCACTACGATTGATGGGAAGATTGATTCCTTGTCCTACCAAATGGATCGCATGCCCGAACAGATCGACAAGCACGCTAAACGCCTGGACATGGCAGAAAGGCGGGTGTCTGACGTGGAAGATGCCCAAATGGAGGCTGATAATACCCAGAAGCAAATGGGGAATCTCCTTACTGCGCTGTAAGACAAGGTGGAGGATTTGGAAGCGAGATCAAGGCATAACAATATACGCATAGTTGGCCTTACCGAATCCACAGCAACTGTCAATATGGACCCATTCGCGGAACAGCTGCTGGTGAACCTGCTTGGTCGGGACATGTTCTCCCTAATGTTTATTGTAGAACGCACTCATCGCTCCTTGGGCCCCAGGCCACCCCCGGCGCACATCCCAGACCTGTGATAGCAAGGCTGCTAAATTTTAGGGAAAGAGACGCTGCGCTGAAGCGAGCAAGAGAGCTGCTAGTACTCAAGTTTGAAGGCTCCTCGCTTTCGCCCTTCCCAGATTTCACCCCCAGGGTGCAGTAGGCGAGATGGAAATTTGCGCCCATGAAGTGCAAGCTATGGGAGCATGACCTGGAGTACGCCATGCTATACCCGGCCAGGCTGAGGGTCATGATGACCCGCAGGCCAAAAATCTACACCGATCCCAAGCCACTACAGAATGCCCTCAAAGAATACAGCAAGTCAGATACGCAGAAGCAAGCGCCAGAAGTAGATGAGCATGCCAGCGCACCTCGTGGAGGTCTGGACAAGCAAGATTGACACTTATTCAGCCTGAGTACCTCTCATTTCTATCATTAGGCATATCAAGCAAGGTACATAGGTATAGGAGTTCATAAGGAGTACTAGATACACCTGGCAATTTGGGGTCGTCAGGATGCAGTTGCAATGGCTGATTACAGGGTAACCGACAGAACTGGAGCTGTATAACAATAATAATGCCATTACCATTGCTTGCTAGTTTATTTATCTGCCGTACAGGATCACCACCGGAAGCAAATTGTTAACTATCTAACCCAATCGCGCATTGGGACATCCTCCCCTTGATGGAACATATAGTGGGTGGACGGTTAGGATTCACAGGAGAACTGAGTGTATTTGCCAGTAACATCCGCCCCTGTGTGTTACTCACTGCATAGTGAGATGCTTGTTTTTCTTTTTTTTTGTCACAGCACTACTCAGAGTAATGGTTAGTATTGGGAGGGAGGGTAATGTACCGTCTATGCTAAGTTGGGGTTTGCATAGCGTGGGAGGGGGGGTTATGATTTTGGTTTGGACTTTACATTATACATGCGCAACATACATAAGGCTCAAGCACTGAGGTTGTTGCTGCTGGAGGGATGGGCACAAATAGGCGGAGCAAGGTATAACTGACACAGCATGGATTGACACATGACCATATTGGCAGAATCCGATTCTTGACTTGGAATTTTAGAGGCCTCATCGACTTCAGGAAGTTGCGTAAAGTTGTAGCTTATCTTAAGCGACATGAGGTCAACGTTGCGCTGCTCCAAGAGATGCACCTACCTCCCGATAGCAACATGCTCATGCATAAGCGGCTTCTAGGTCAATTCCATGCCGCAGGGTTTACCACTCATGCTAGGGGGTTCTTATATGGGTTAACCCAAAATCAGGTATCACGCTGGATGCACTGGACGTCGACCCCAATGGTAGATACATACTTTCAAGGTGTCATGGGAAAGGAGTGGATGCTCATGTAGTCAATATATATAGCCCAAACTATGATGGCCCACAGTTTTATTATACACTATTCGCACGCATGCAGAAAGAAACCACCATACCACAAATATGGGGGCGACCTTAACTGCATTCTAACTCACTCTAAAGGCCCTCCCGACGCCCCTCGACCGCGGCTAGAGCAATATGTGATGTCACCACTCAATTAGATCTCCTTGATGTCTGGCGAATGAGATCCCCTGAAGCAGGCGGTTTCACACAGTACTCAGCCCCTCACGACATCCACACCAGAATTGATTACTGGCAAATCTCCAGATCACTGCTCCCCTGAGTGAGCGCTTGCACACCACTACCTTGCTTGTTTTCTGATCATTCCCCTATACTGCTGGATATTGAAGTTCCCCTAAAGAAGGCCGCTCTCTTCACATGGAGGTTTCCCCATACTCCCTCCTAGACACAGTATTAAAGTCAGAATTGGCCGCAGCCATAGAGGATTTTTAAAGATAAATATTGGTACAGTTTAGTATTTCTCTACAGTGCGGGAAACATTTAAAGTGTTCATTAGAGGGGTAGCTATCTCCAAACATGCGGGTGTCCTCCACTCAATTAGACACCAGCTGTCGAGTCTTGAGGGACAATTGGTTGGTATGGAGCAGGCTCTTCTGAATGGTGGTGACGCTAGGATCATAGAAGATCTTAAAAAAACTCTTGAGGAATACCATGAGGTGGCTGATAGTGAGGTGAAACATATGGGAAAATATGCTACTGCTAAAACGTACGGGGAGGGAGAGCGGCCCGGCTCTGTTCTTGCTGCATTGTTGTGACGCAAAAGAGAATCAGGCACGGTGGCTGAACTGCGGGATGAAGGTGGCGACTTGCTGTGAGACCCAACAAAGATGGCTGACAGATTTAGCAGATACTACGCGGATCTGTATAGCTCCAAGGTAGTGACAGATGACACAGTTATTCTGGGCTATTTAGAACACATACAACTGCCATGGCTTACCACTGAGCACAGGGAGCACCTAATGGACCTGCTGGATTCCAATGAAATGCGCATTGCACTTAATGCCATGCGTGACAGTAGTGTTCCGGGACAAGACGGACTCACAGTGACCTTTTATAAAGCATATAAAGAACTTCTTATTCCGCAGTTGATCACTCTGTTTGAGGAAATGGGGAGAGTGGGGTGATGCCCCTTTTGCTGAGGGAGGCTTTAATAGTAACTCTGCTGAAACCAGGGAAGCCCCCAAGTGAATGTTCGTCTTATAGGCCACTGTCACTTTTGAATGTGGATACAAAAGTATTTGCTAAAATCTTAGCGAACAGATTGGCTCCTTTAGTCCCGAACCTGGTCGGGCCGGAACAAACGGGTTTTGTTCCGGGGCGCACTTTGTCATATAATCTGAGGGCTGTTTTTGGGACTATTCAGCATGTAAAGCCAGATGTCAAAGCTGCTGCGGTATTCCTAGACGCAGGGAAGGTTTTTGATTCAGTGGAATGGGCCTTTATGAAAGCAATATTGGGACGGATCGGGGTGGGATAGGTTTTCTTCAATTTGGTGTCAGTCCTATACAACAAACCAGTCGCCAGGGTTTGATTTGGGGATGTGGTTACATCTCCCATTGGGGTTTCGAGGGGTACACGGCAGGGTTGCCCACTATCCCTGTTGTTATATGCCATAGTGGCGGAGCCGTTGGCGAGTGCCTTAAGAGAATACCACGGGCACAGAGGAATTTGCTTCCCTAATTACAACCTTATTGTATCAGCATATGCTGACGATATGCTTTTGTATGTTCGAGAACCAGGGTCTTATCTATCCCCTATACTTAGTGAGGTAATGCGTTTTGGTGAAATATCTGGCCTCAGAATCAACTGGGCTAAGTCCAATATTTTTCCTCTGACTCCGGCCATGACACCAATAGAATTGGACTACCCACTGCAATGGTCCTCTGACCCGGTGCGCTATTTAGGCGTGCAGGTTCATACAGACTCGGAGCTGGTGTTTAACGAGAATTATGAGAAAGCTATTTCCAGGCTTGAGGAGGATATCAATCGGTGGATTAGTCTTCCATTGTCGTTAATAGGTCGGATCTCCCTTATGAAAATGATAGTCCTTCCTAGATTTTTAATCTTGTTCCAAAACATCCCGATGGTGCTCCCGAAGCACATGTTCAAGATTATTCGTTCATTACTAGTGAAATTGGCCTGGGCGGGGAGGCACCCTAGGGTTAAATGGGATATTCTCACATTGCCCTATTCCATGGGAGGCCTTAGTGCCCCTGATTTAGAATTATATTACAGAGTGGCACAGTGCTCCCATGCACATTATTGGATCCACGGCCCACCGAATCTCCCTCATTTGCAGATCGAAAGGGTGGCGGCTGACCCTTCTCCTCTTCCCCTAAAGCTGTTTTAGGCCCCTTCTAGATGATCTGGCATCCTGGACTCTATCAATTCTACAGTTCATGCATGGTGGAACTTATTAAATAGGCAGGCTGGTGCCCTCTTATACTCTCCCTTGATTCTGCTGGAGTGGTGTCACTGGCTTTCAGTTTGTATAGAAAAAGAAGTGCTACAAGCTGTAACGACAGTTAGCACCACTAAAATGGGTGATTTATTTTCCGAGGGAAAAGCCTGCAGGTGGGCCAAGAGCGAGGACGAGTGGCATGAGTTCACGCCTCTCACACAGTTCAACTTTTACAGGGTCAGACACACACTGCGTGCGCTGCTTGGGGACGACCTTGCAGGAGCCTAATGAACTAATTTCCCTCTCTTTTCTTCTGTGCTCTGCATCTCCTAATAAGATAATATCCACCATTTATGATTTGTCACAAGAATCCAGGAGGACACAATCCACCAAGGCCAGGCTAGAATGGCAGAGCGACCTAGGGGTAGTTCTAGACAATAGCACCTGGCTTTATTGCTGTGAAGTCACTCAGCACATTTCACTAAACTGGAGGCATCGCCTCATCCATTTTAAGTTCCTTAATAGAGTCTATTACACTCCGGAGAGACTGTTTCGATACGGTCTGAGGGACACAGCAGACTGTGAGCGATGCATGGCGGGTATGGCTGGGATCATGCATGTTGCCTGGTTCTGCCCGAAGTTTGCG
The DNA here is from genome assembly GCA_963921515.1 of Calotriton arnoldi. Taxonomy (NCBI): domain Eukaryota; kingdom Metazoa; phylum Chordata; class Amphibia; order Caudata; family Salamandridae; genus Calotriton; species Calotriton arnoldi. The sequence goes on along the minus strand of CAWUFW010001599.1, from coordinate 15,602 downwards.
AAATTTTGGGAGAAGATTATCCATACCTTAAATGAAATCACAGGGCTTTCGCTGATGCCAGATCCACTGCTGGCATTACTGGGTTACACTAGAAAGCTGAAGTAAGGTGTCAGACGTTTGATAGCAATGTGATTACTTCTTGCCAAGCGTAGAATTGCAATGCGTTGGGCCCGTGGGCCGGCTCCGTCAATAGCAGGCTGGTCCAAGGACATGTTATATTGTAATACGCAGTCCGAGCTGTACAACGAACTGATACCCCTCAAAACCGTCCCAAAAGTTTTTGGGGATTATACCAGCAATACCTTGTTGGGAAAGAAACAGGAGAACCGGAAGGAAATTATATAGTCTGACCATACTTGTCTTATATTTGTGCTGTACTGGGATTAATGCTGCACCTGAGGAAGGTGGAATTAGACGTACATTGGGGAAGACAATATTAAGTACTGAGAACGCAAGTGATTTGAAGCATGAGGTTAAGTGTCTGCAACGCAACAACTCTCCAAATAGCGATGTCAATTGTACTTGTATATTGCTTTGAATCTAAACTTCATTTAGCTCAAATTATTGTACACTGTGTGAAGCTAATGTAACACTGTAAAATGTCTAAATAAAATAATAAATAAATTAATATACTCCACAGTATTTCAGGTTCTGTGCACACCAAGACACCTTCTGTGACTTAAAAACTGAAGACGATAGATGTGTGGGGTTTGTTTTTCTAATGACCATCATATCGGGATATTTGAAAGTTTTGAAATAATAATTAAAGTAGAGGAAAATGCGTTTGTAAAATATACCAGAAATTCACCAATATAAGCTGAAGGATTGATTTACTTGTCATGCAACCAAATCTTCATGGTGAATGTGGACTGCTCAACTTTAGAGAAAACAGATTCTATTGTTGAATTAAAAAATATTGGTAAAGAGGCCATGAGCTAAGGAAGAAGGCGATACTCCATTAGAGCTCTGCTATGGACCACTAACTGAGATATGGGGCAGCGCCACAATCGGACAAACCCCAGCACTTGCTGAAGTCCTCAGAAAAGTGGGGACTGGACTTTAAAATTGTCAGAGGCCCATCTCTCTCCAAGATCCTGTTCCAAGGCAGTGCTGACCCACACATCATGGAAAGAGACAAATTACCCGTTCACCAATTTTCTGACATTTGCATACACGAGATGAGAGCACCAGAAAGAAGACACTACCAGTGCAAATCAGGATCAGAGGATAATGATGCAAGCACCATTGGAGAAACTTTAAAACAAAGCTGCACCAGAAATTGCATGGTATGCTCGGATATTGGCATTTACTGGAAAAACTTGGAAGCACTTACTGACATTAGGCACCGGAGGCCAGGAATCCACTCTGTTGAAGGTGGTTGGGCCACTAAACACAGAAAAAGTACTAAGAATTGTTAACATTGGTCACCATTTTGGAAGGTGAAATGTTATTTCTCATGGAGGTGACAGTTGGCGGCACACCTCAAGAATGAAAAGTATCAAGTGCAATACAATAAACCCCCAAAAAGAAGTCAAACATTGACATTTTAAATGTCTGAGTATAATAGAGCTCTACATACATAACAGAGCAATTTTGTGGCACCCAGTGTATAAAATGGAGTTAATTATCTTGATGGCTCTAAAGAGTGTGAGGAAACGCTTTTAAATCCATATGAACCTAATTGGCTGCAAGTAACAGTGCCCCCTCAAGTAACTAACAATGGGAATCTAGATTTTTAGCCCACTCAACCCTTATAGAGAATGACATTCCCAGAGGTTGTTGCCATTTTTAACAATTTCATGACATATACATGGGGCCAAATGTACAAAATTTAGGATTGCGATTTCTTAATTGTGATGCTTATCAAATCGCAATTAAGAAATCGAAGTTCCAAATGTAAAAAAAGTACAGATAGTAATTTCTAATGGGTCACAAATCGACCTAACTCATTGATAGCAATGAGGTAGGTCGTAGTTTGTGGCCCATTAGGAATGACAGCCATCCCAGAGAATTGTGTTCTTCTGGAGTCGGCAGCCCACCATGTCTGTGATTGCTTTTAACTAAAGCAATCTTTTCTTGGATGTGGGATGTGGTTAAAAAGAAAAAAATGAAACTATGAAGTATTAATATTTTGCAACAGGAATTTGGGCACAAAACATTAATACATCCCATTTAGATTCAGTATTTGGAAGGAACGCCCAAAACACTCCCTTCCAAATTCTGTATCGCAAACACCAATTGCGATTCGGTAACATAATACTAAATTGTATTTTGTGCTTTGGACATATGTCAAAGCATTTTTGTGGTCAGAAATAGTCCGATTGGGCCGTTTCTGACCACAAAAATGCTTTGTACATATGGCCTATAGATTGAGGAGAGAAACAAATCGACACTCCAAGCTTTGAACAAAAAGATCATGCTACACTATCTGCCCCATTGTCGAAACCAGTATGGTAACACCTGTTTACAGAGGGTGTCACAAGCAAGTCCCAGAAACGATCAAAAGGCATAAATCCAATGTCACAAAACTCAACTTAGAGAGAATTTTGAAGTAAGTCCCAGCCATTAAGCTTACGATAGATATTGTGGAAAACAATACCACCAAAACCACTAACAACATTCTCTCAATTACAAATGACATCGCATCCTTTAATTCTCGAATAATGGCCCCTGAAGAGAGAATATAGCCCATTGAATAAAACATGGCATGCGCAATGGACTGGGAGCAGGATCATGGGAACATGCAATGGAAAATCACTAAGCTGTAGGATAGAAATGGAAGGGCCAACCTCTGCTTTTCCGGTAACCCGAAAATGGTGAGAAGGATAACATGCTTGTCTTCCTTGCTCATTTCATCCCAGAATTTACTAACATTAGCTTTGAACCACCACTTGAACTTCAGAGACTACATAGAGTTCAACCTTGTAAGACCACCAGGAAAGACGGTCCTAAACTTGTTATTGCCATTTCTGTCACTATCAGCAGGCTCGCCAAGTCATTATAGCAGCAAAACAAAGGCCCATTTTCATGTAAAGGTGGTAAAATATTCATCTCACTGGAAGTCTTGTTAGAAACCAGTCAAAATAGGAAAATATTTTTAGCTCTTAGACCAGACTTTACAAAATGGGATATTCATTATGGGCTGCTAGGCCCTGAAACCATGTTCTTTGCTATGGATGAACAGACAAGACCACAATGCCACAAGCAATCCAGAATAGGAATATGACTGCTCAATTACTAACTTTAGCTGATCCCCCAATAGTATCACCTAATGTAAATGGCCTACTTCATTTCATATAAAAAGGAAAAAACTATTGTGTTTTCTGAACTCACAACATTCAGATATAGCATCATTAAAAGAGACACATTTATCACCACAGAAAAGTAGCAAACTTACGGGTGGTCAGAGTACTCTATGCTAGCAAGAAACAAGAATCTAAATGATTATTTAGACTATCATACTGGAAGAGTGGTGTAACACTTCTTAAAAGGAATGGATTACCTATTTTAATGATGAAAAAATGGTCTGACATGACAGACATTTCATAATTTAAAAAATCTGCAAGAGCAGACACAAATTGCATGGTATATATATTCCTCAATAGAGAGCAAAGATATTGTCTTTCTGAGTTTTTCCAAACTTTTGCTCTCTATGGCATGATCCAAGATTCTTCTGGGAGGGGATTAGATCTTAGTCCTTCACCCATGCTGTCTAATTCATGTAACCCGAACATCAGATGCACTAGGGACAGACAACTGCTAAAGGACTTGATGAATGACCACTTTCTGATTAACACCTGGAGGTTGATGCATGCCAAAAACAGAGACTACATACTCACATTATGTACTCACGGGACAAATTCCTGCATTGACTTCATCCTAGACTCAGAATCATTTCTGAGACTCATCACCAATGTTACAATAATACAGATTGGTGTTTTCGACCACGACGCCATTGACACTCTGATAACCCTTGACTTGCTAAGACCACCCCATGACCAACTGAGAATGAACACATCATGTTACAACAAGCCCAGAAAGAAGGACCATCTATGAACTCACTTGGAGGCAGGCGGGCAACTAGAGCCAAATTTCGGGGGGCGGGCTGAAAAGATTTCGGGGGGGGTAATTCTTCCAGCTACAGGCAGAGTGGCTCTAAGAAGGGGTGAAAACACAACAAAAGCCTCATTAACAAGTAAATGGTCTTTAAAAGACCTGTGAAGTACTCGGGTGTGGCGGCAATTAGACGGTCGCCAGCCCGCGAAGCTGTCTCAGCCCGGGCTGACACACACGACGGGGGCTGAAGCCCGGTGAGCTCAATGGGTGTTGCGCGCCTGCTTGGAGGCATACCTTACAGATAATGAAAGGTCAATGTCATAGAGGCAAGTGTTAAAGGAGGCAGGGAAGGCTTTTATGAGTGAAGGATTATGTTTGATATCGCCATTAAAAAGAAATGTGCACAAGCCTCTCAGGCTTCCGAAAGCAGACTATTAAAACATTAATGCCACAGTATGCCAGTAAGGGCATATCAAAGCATTTGAAGAAATGCAACAACAGTTCGAGTTACTTTCACCCCAATTCTGAAAATTGCACAAGTTGTCAAATCGCTTAAAATCATGTTTGTGGTCCCATGATATAAACCGGTCAGAATTAAATCCTTATAAATATTTATGACTATGGAGAATGTAAATGGGAGTAGTGTCTGGATTAGACAGATCCATTACAGATCAGATATTCTCAATTCCAATGGATATTGAGTTAAGGGATTTGTGGTCAAATAAATTGATAAAATTCTTAACTGATGACTGGCTATTACAAACACATGATAAACAATTCGGAGAATCCCGCCTAAAGTTATGGTATTACAAACTACTTCATAGATGACACTGGGCACCTAGACAATTAAAAGCTGTAGTCCTAAGTGACACAGTGGCTGTAACCGAGTTAAACATATTGACACTATGGAGATCAGAAGCGATTCAACTAGTTAAACCTGGCTACAAGACATGCACCATATGACCTCCTACGAGAAGATCATCTATCAACTACATGATAAAATGGACACATTTGAGGCTGTTTAGGGTGGTTTTCTACAAGCTTAAAAGAAGGAAACATGGTCATCCCATGATGATATCTGGCCAGCATCTAGGAAAGGAGCACATAGAGCTGCTGGACTGAGATAAGACATACGATCACTGAAATTCAGTTTAGCCATGGAAAATGAATAGCTGAAACTGACTATTATTTCTATGTATGAGGATAAGTTGATGTTATTTTCTGTGCTTTTCTGTCTTTATTGTTCCTTCCCTGCACTTGTGGGTGGCCAACAGGTAAAAGTAAGGATGTATACAGACATACAGATAACAAGAAAAGTGAAGCAAGGGATTGTGTAAAATATGGTACATTTATTTGGAGGTGAGTTATGATCTTTATTATTTGTTTTAAACTCTATCATTTTATACAACAAATACATACAATGAAGCCAGAACTTAAATATAAAACAAGAATGCATGTGTGGCACAGTAAATTTACTAGAAAAGAAAACAATGAAAGTAAACAAAAGGTCAAGAAGAAAAACTTATAGAAACAAGTTACACTTCAAAGGCAGACACAGCACATCAGGGCATCACAGAGCAGAACTAGAGAGTGCCTTATACAACATTTGACAGATAACACGTGTTTAACCTGCCATTTCATCATTGGCAGAACAATCCATGGACAACAAGTAGTTCAACAGTGGTTGCCAAATATCTTTGGGCCTAGAAGTAACTGGCCGCAGGGAAGCATACAATTCAGAGTTAATATCACAATAGGACAGATCTTTCAGCCAGGCTGACACTGTTGGGGTGTGGGAGCACCCCAGTGAAGCAAGATCTGCCTTTTGGCCAGGAGTAAGGCAGTAGCACTAAAACGACGAAATCCTAATGGTAATGGCTAACGTACCCTAGCAAAACCATCAGAGGGTCGGGTGCAAGAGGTCATTCAAACATGAGAGACAAAGCAGAACAGATGTCCCCCCAATCAGATGCTATCTCCCCAAAGATCCATGGTAAGTGGAGGAAATCTGAATGGTCCGCCTGTCATTTAGGGCAACAGTATTATCTGGAGGGATCGAATTTTGCCAGAACCTCAGGGGTAGTAGAAGCCCTGTAGAGATACTTATAATGTTTATGACAGTGCTTACCAGAAATAAGAATAGTCTGCGTACAACAGTAACACCAACTCTTATCTGGGACAGGGATATGGAGGTCGCGTTCCCATGCAGCTCTGGACTTCTCCACATGAGTTGACTTCAGTTGTAAGGAAGTGTGATACAATTTGGAAACAAGATGGCTGTTGTCTGAGGAAGTGATCAACAATGTGAGTGGTGGGAAGTCTTCAGGTTCAGTTGGATAAGCGGGTAACACCGCATGCAGTTTGCTATGTAAATGATGGAACATGATTCCCTCCATTCGTGTCAAATGACCTCTCTTAGCCATAGTGGAACTGGGTTTGAGCCTGCTGTTTGTAAACAGGTCACCTGTAACCCGCAAGTCATGTGAGCGAAGGGAACACTGTACCAGGTGTTCTAGAGTGAGTGGGAGCCATGGGTTCTTTGTAAGTGGAAGATGTGGGGAATAGACAGTATATCCAGCGATATAGCTCAGGAGTTTTAACCATGCCCAACTAGTGGAATCAAATCTCTGTATGGTATTGGGGTAAGGCGGGAGGCCCTGCAGCAATATGGTGAACATTGGGAGGTGCAGTAGTTGCACCCCTTCAGGTTTGAGGAGCAGCAAACGGGCATCCGTGTGATACCAATAGTAAGCATAATGAGCCTGGGCTATGTAGTAATGAAGTTGGAGGTCTGGGACAGCAAAGCCACCTCACTCATAGGGAAGTATGAGGACCTCCCAGCGGACACGGGGCCAGGAACTGACCCATATGAGTTGGATGAGTAGCCCATGTAGAGAGGTGAAAAAACATGTCAGCACAACTATTTTAATGATGGCTATGTGCCCAGCCATGCACAATGGGAGTTTGGTCCATTGCTCCACTTCCGTCTAAAGTTTATCCATAGTGAGACAGTATTTGCGACAAATTACTTCTGAGCAATCTCGATGAATATGAATGCCTAGGTAGTGCACCACAGTAGGGGAAAGTCAAGGTCACAAGGCATAGTGGCATCCGTAAGCAGTAATAATTTAGATTTACTCCAGTTAATATGAAGTCAAGGAAAAGATGCCAAACCGGTGTACCGCTCTTACAAGCAGAGGTAAATTAATAGAGGCATCACGCACAAACAGCAGCATATCATCTGCGTAAAGGAAGGTTAGTAGCGTCCCACGCGGAAATCTAAGGCCTCTATGCAGATGTGCTCCTGCAAACGATGGACAAAAGGGTCCATGGCAATTATAAATGAAAGGGAGAGAGCAGACAGCCTTGTTGGGTACTTTGCACTATGGAGAAAGGCTCTGAGAGTGTACTATTGAGCTGCAGACTGGCTAAGGGATCTTGGTATAATAGACAAATCAAATCACGGAAGCTGTTGGACATGCCAAATTTTACTGCAGTGGCGAGGAGAGAGGACCATTCAAGTAAATCGAATGCTTTTTCGGCATCTAGCAGGGCGACTGCTGCTGGAATGGTAGGAGAAATCTGGTTGATCATTGCAAAAAGATTATGAAGGTTAATGGAAGTGAAATGATGTGGTACAAAACTGGACTGGGTAGGAGAAATTATAGGGTCCACTATTAGGGAAAGTTGGGTGGCTAATACTTTGGACAAGATTTTAGTATCATGATTTTTATGGGACAATGGCTGATATGAATTCCAGAGATAAGGAGGTTTGCTTTGTTTAAACAGCAGTGTAATGACAGCTTCCTATAATGTGGGAGGGAGGGAGCCCAGCTCTAGAGATTCTGCATACATTTCCAACAGATGAGGGACCAGGAGTGGTTTGTAAGCTTTATAAAAATCTCCTGTGAATCTATCCAGTCCTGGAGCCTTGGAGCCACTTAATTCATCTATGGCCTGTGAGAGTTCCTCACACATAATGGGGGAAGTAAGAAATTGGTGCTAGCCAGTTTCGAGCCAAACCATGGCATCTTCAGGCAAATAATCATCCAATGCTTCTTCGCTGTTGCCTGGACCAGACGTGTAAAGTGATTTGTTGTAGTCAGTAAAGTATGCCAGGATGGTAGCAACATCAGTGATGTTGGTGCTATTGGGCCACCACAAGTGAAACACATATGTGGTGTGATGAGGGGGATGCAGCAAATGAACCAGCGTTCGACCAGGGCATTCACCTTCACAATATATGCATGCCCTAGCCTAATTCCCCAAGTAAGTGACTTCTCGCTTGGCAAATTCATGAAACTCATGTGGCAGTTTTAACCTGTCATAGAGATGGTGTGGATGTGGTGAGGCTCTGCCATCAGATCCGGAGCACAACGTTTTTCCTCTACCTTAGCAAGATTGTTGCCAATACTGTGGAGTACCCCTGCAAGTTTTGAGATTCAAATACCTCTTATATAGGCCTTAAAGGCCTCCCATAGGGTAGAGTATTTCTCGACGGAGCCAGTGATAGTGGTGAAAAATTCAGTGATATCATCTTGGTCTTCTGAGCGAAAAACTGCATCATATAATGCCCTAGCAGGAAACGCCAATGGCGGGTCATGGGGACATGTGTGGGTATATTTAAAGTGATCAGTATAGGAGCATGGTCTGACAGCGTTTGGGGGAAGTGACTAATAGTGTTAAGTCAAAAAAGTGAACCTTGGGTCATGTACCAGTGATCGATGTGGGTCCACACAGTGTGTGGAGTGGATTAGAAAGTATAATCTTGTTTACATGGGTATTTATGTCGCCATGCGTCTGATAGATGGAACGTGCCTAGGAGATCCATCAGTGCTTGCAGGGAGCAAGGTTTAGTGACTACTGTTGAGCCAGTGGAATCAAGTTTGGGCTGGCAGATAATATTTAGGTCTCCCCTAGTATAATGTAGACAGACTGATATTGGCTGATCTGTGAAGACAGGTCAGTAAAGAAATCAGGGGAGTAGGTGTTCGGTGCATACACATTAACAAGGAACACAGTCTCACCACCAACTCCCCAACACCAATAAATACCAACCCGCAGGGCCAGAGGTGTTTCCAATCATCTTGAAGGGGACACCACTATGCATCAAGATGCACACCCCCGTGAGCAAGAACTTCAGTGAAACAAATAACGGTTAGAATCCTATGAGGAGGCAAAAGTACAGTCTGGTCTAGGCAATAGTTGTGTTTCCTGAAGGAAGGCCAATTGGACCATGTGTCGGCTTAAATAGGCAAGGACCTGTTTCCCTTTTCTGGGATTGTTCAAACCTCTAATGTTCCATGTCATGCAGGAGTGTTGAAACACTGAGGGGCATATTCACAAGGAGCTATCGCCAAATTAACGGCACTTTATCGCAGCCAAAGTCATGATAAATTTACCTCCCCATTCACAAGCCGGTGTTAACAGCCCACAGCACCAGTTTACCCGCAATAGCAGCCGCAAAAACATCGCCACAGAGGACCCCCGCAAATATCGCTAATGAGATGCAGAGTAGGCGTTCCCGTGCCAAAAGTCGAGACAACATCACACCTCAACATTCACAACGACCAGCCACATCGGCGATAAGAACACAAAACAGGCGAGAAGGCGCGTTAGCACCAGGAAATTTACACCTGCTCTGACCTGGTGTAAAGTCCGATGGCAGCCAACACCACAAAAGGGAGCACAGCCCAGGGCCACAACTGAAGGGCAACAGATGCCATGGAGCCACTCATCATGCGGCCCGGACACCCAAGAGGGCCACAACACCCACCGCCACCACCCCAGGACCCCAACCCACACCCGGAACACCCCCCGGACCACCACAGACGCAGCGCAGACAAAGACAGCGGACCCCCAGGAAGCTTACCAGCCTCACAGACCCAACATCTGACAATGTCACCGTCCACTACAGGCTGAAAGTGACAAACATCCTACGCATCCTGACCATCATCTCCTAACAGGCCTACGGCACCAACACAGCAGACAACCAACATCCCACCCCACACAAAGCTGCTGGCTTGGCTGCACCTGTTGGCCCCTGGTACCCCCAACCAACACCCACCAGAGTCGGAGGAGTCTCACAGCCAGCCACATTCAAGTCCCCCACACCTGTCCTGGACATCACCATCACCCTGGCACCCCAGTCCTCATACGTACAACACAATGCGCAGAATCCGCTGGAGACCAAGCAAGGACCAAACGCCCAAGCAGGATGCACGCACATGTTGGGGGCAGTACACAGCACACATGTACTACCTGTGCCCCCTGCTGACACAGCACACAATCACCGCAACAGGAAGCACACGTCTCACATCAATGTGCAGGCAACAACAGAACACTGTGGAACCCCCAACAATGTCGCCTTCAAATACACAGCCAGTGTGCATGATACCTTCATCCTCCTACAGTCCATCATCAACCAGCGTTCCCAGGATGGCAACAAGGGAAATGCACAGCCCCTTGGCAATATCCAAATGAACACCCCACACACCTCAACTCCACAACAATGCAACTCACAACTCTGGCAATGCACACGTCACAAAATCACATACAACAGGCACAACAACATGCCCACCCACCAAACATGACAGAACAACTTACAATGTTCACATGGGCAAGCCCTGAACATGAGCCAGCAACGGCATGGCACCACAGCCACATAATAGCCGAATGCAGTAGAACCATGATTGGGAAAGTACACAATGCCATGAGTGGCGGAGATGTGCTGGACACACCGCAGTATGCAGAACACACCCCTATCCATGGCGACATACACCGCTGGTGTATGGAGCGTAGTGGACAGTGGACACCACCATGTCACCCCAGCCAGTGGGGGACCTCGCGGAAATGTTGCCTGTTACGCCCCCTAAGCGTCACCTGAGTGGGATGGCCAGGCGTACGCCACGCCAGCGTAGGGGTGTGAATAAAAAGCACGTAGGCCTGGGCGTGGTCCTCTTCCGGAAAGACCCACATCTCTGCCAGGGCGGCGCCTCCCACCCCGCCACAAGGCCGATGCCGTCCTCGTGAGCGGAGTTGCCTGCGATGCTGTGCGCCTGCCAGACCCCAGCACGCTGGACCACGAACCTGTCAGGCCCGCCCCTGCGCAGCCAGGCCACATTGATCACCTGCCGACACCGGCGTGTGTCAAGGAGGGCCCACCATGTGCCGGCGCAAGCTCCAAACCCGAGTCCCGTGACCTTGGCAGCCACCTCAGACCATCACGGCCCACGACACAGGCCCGCTTTATTCCTTTCTTGTTGACATACTCCACTGCCGCCTTAGGCCTAATCTTCGGACCAGTAGATCCCATATGTGAAACTGTGTCCTGAGTCATGAATGGCAGTGACCCCAAATCCGGGCCAGCGGCCACAGCACCAGACCCCCGATCAGTGTGGCATAGTTCCATATGGGCATCTTGCGACACGTGGTGCCACTAACCCTGTTCAACGCCAGCCGGCTACACGTGGTGCCACTAACCCTGTTCAAAGCCAGCCGGCTACACGTGGTGCCACTAACCCTGTTCAACGCCAGCCGGCGACACGTGGATGAGGGACCAGGACTACCCTGCGGACCAGTAGGTCACACATCCAGCACCTAGTCGCAAAGCACGAATGGCAGAGTCCACACAAGCGGTCACACGGAGAGGTGTAAGAGGAAGATGCGGCTCAGTCCGGACGAATGCCGGTTCACATACACGGAGGTGACCGAACGCGTGGTGCCACTGAACCTGAACTATGCAGGCCGGTGGGGCCATCCAACCTATGCCGGCAACACGCGGAGAATGGGCCGTGCTGACCGCTGCCTCAGGCCTACACCACGGTCAGGTAGGTCACACATTTGGAACTGAGTCTTGATTACACCATGGCAGTGAACATTATTTAAGGCAAAGAACAATTCACTATACACCCTTCGATGTGGTGGCAACAAGTCTGTGCATGGCATCACAACCACACGTGTCTGTGGGCCTACGCGGACTACTGCCCTCGGCCTACGCTGCGCACGAGTGGGATCACAGATTTGGAACTGAACATCGGTAATTCATAAGGCAGAATACATTTCATCGCATGCACAGAGAGGCGTAAGAGGATGACGCGTTGCAGTCCGGAGGGAACAGGATCATCGTTACGGAGGTGATTGAACACTACCGACAACTGCCACAGTGTCACTAACTCTGTGCCTCACGAGCCAACAACACGTGGCTGTGGGCCACTGCTGACCGCTGACTCCGGCCTACACTGCGGTCCAGTAGGTCACAGAGTCTTGATTTGGCAATGTTGGAGTTCACATCTGTGTACCGGCATCATCGCAGACTGCATCCCCTCTCAGCACCTGTGCCACTAAGTGTGTTCCCCGACATTCATGGACACTCACTGGTCGTACATTGGTGGCGTTTGAGTCTATGGACTAGGGGCTAGTTTTCATCCTCATGTAGCTGATACAGAATTGTTGGTGAAAACGAGGGTTGAGCTTTACACTCCTCCATTTGCTGCTTTCAGATAACATCAGACCTTCCGCATCATGCCCTGGAGGACACCTTCCACTGTCCCCCGCAACCCTCCCATCTGACTGCACCGCAAATCACCTTCCCGTGGCTGGGTGCCTGTGCCGGCCGCAGTGCATCCGGGGCCACTAACTCTGTGCTGCTCAGGCCTGGGACCCCTTCTTCTGAGACATTGAATGGCCTCTGTAGCGATGGTCTTGGGGTCATCAACGCCATGTGTCTGTGGCCCTGTGCTGTCCGTATCCTCAGGCCTCAACTGCGGGCCACCAGGGCCCACACATAGCATCGAGTCTTGACAGGCCCGGATGTCGCATCACCGCAGGAGGCACACGCCACCACCGCAAGGACCACCTCCAACCGCCATCTGCCAGAGTCGAAACGGTGGTCCTGACAGATCTACAGAGTTGCTCAGACCTGTCGTGGATGCCATCATCTGCCTGATACCCTGCTCAGCACTCCAGGTGCCAGTTACTCAGTGCACCGCAAGCCATTGTCCGTTACTGATTGAGTTTTGTGCTGTTGTGAGGTTGCGCAGCAATGTCACCTCATGCAGTGGGGAAGACCTGGGACTATGATGAGGAAGATGTGTCAAGTGTACGGACGGGAGAAGGCACAGACAATGGGAGGGCAGGAGGCAACAGCCCCAGGGCAGGAATGCAGACTGGTGGTGGTAGTCAAGCTACACACCCGGATCTAATACTGGGTATTGCGCTGTGGACTGCGGACGCAACTGTCACCTCAGGGAGTGTGGGAGACCTGGGACGTTAATGAGGAAGTTGATGCAGGTGTAACACACCCCACTGCATCTGCATCAGGACTAACCCGAAGGGACACAATCCTAGCAATTTCTTCACATGAGCACGCTTTTCTCTAGTGCCCCTACCTCAGTGCACTGCAACTCATGGAACATCCTGACTGAATATTGGGTGACCTCTGTCCTTACTCCGGAACCCTCCATGTTGCTCTGCAGTTGACTCTGTTATGCTGGTGTTTTCTGTTTCCATTACACTGGTGTCCACTGTTCAGGTTGTTGCCAGCACCAAGCACTCCGTGCAGGCTGGCTTATACTCACCCCACACACATCCAGCACAGGCGTCACTGTAAATGTGGCCCTGCCAATAAAGGGGCCGGGCGCACGTGCCCGTAGCCAGTTCAACATGATATGTGCATGTGTCCCTGTGGTCTTGTATGCATGGGGGCCCCTGGGCCCTACAACATTACATTGTGCTGTGTACAGCGGACGCAGACATGTCACGGCAGGCAGCAGGCTAGAACCTGGACATGTAGCTTTGTCGTCACCCACTCAATTCGTAAGGGGAGTGGACTGTGCCGTCGTATGCAGAGCCAACGTGGGTGTGTGACTGATATGTGCGTGCCCCTGGGCATGGTTCTGTACTGGGTATGTGCATCTGCATGTGTCTCTATGGAAGTGTGGGTCTCCTTTGTGGGGTGTAGGTGGTCCCTGAAGGGTAATGGACACCCACGTATGTGTTCTAGTTCGCATTCCATGGGTTCGGCAACACCCGCACCTGTTGGGCCACCTCCTTTGGGCGTTCTGACACCTGGCATTGGGGTGCCATGTGTGGGTCGGTGAAGTGTTGTGAGCCAGCCGTGATTGCGGGTGCTTCATGCTGTGTGGTCTGTTGCAGGGGCTGGGTTCTCCTCTGAGTAACTTGTCTGCCCTGGTCCTGGTGGTGGGCTGTGTGGGATGTCCATGGGCTGTTGTAGGGCGTCGGTGTCAAAGGTGTGGTGTTCGTCTCAGGCATCACTGATGGGTTGTCTGTTCTGACCTGCTGGAGGTGTTGTTTGCCCCTCTGCATTGTGAAGGGGAGGTGCATGTTGGCATTGTGTTGGCGCCTTGTTCTTGTCGACATGCAGACTGTGTGACAATGTACATTGTGACTGTTTGGGCGGTGGTAGCTATTTGAGTTGGGACAGTGTACATTTGGCCTACATGGCTGATGTGGGGTTGTCGCCGTAGATATGCATCTCACTGTTCCCTGCTCTGTCCAATGTGATTGTTCTGTTTCTGCGCCTGGGCGGACCCAGTTGTGTCCCCTGTTCTGCAGTGTGGGTGTTGCACTTTGTGCCACATTGTCATGGTATGTGCTGTGTGTGCTGCAGTGTGCCACGGGGAGGGGGGACATGTCCCTGGGTAATTGTGGGTGTGCAGTGTGCTACACCTCATTGTGCATGTGTGCCATTGTGCCCATCACACCCCGTTCCCCCAGTCCCTGTTGGATCCTCACCCTGTTGTTGTTGTGTCAGGTCCTCTTGAGCTGTGTCCGTACTCCCTACTCCTTGCACCGTCTACACACTGATGACTGTGGCCTGGGTTTCCTCCAGCTCCTCCTGTGGCGCTGGACTGCCACCTCCTGTCGCCGTTGCTGCCTTCCTGTTGGCAGCGGGTTTTGTACCTGGTTTAGGTTGTCACATCCTGCCGGCGCCTCTTGGCCTCCTGGATTGGCCTCCTGGGCACTCCGACTGCATTCCAGGTGGTCTGCTTGTGGGTCAGTTGCTGATAGTGTTCTGTCACCTCCGTGACGCTGGTCTTGTTTTCCTGTGGTCTGCACCCCGTCTTCCTCTCCCTTTTCTCCTTGGCCTTCCCCGACCCAGTTGTTCCTTGCTGGTGGTCTGTGGGGGTTGTGGGGTTCGCGTTGACCTCTGCACTGGGTCAGGGTGCATTCATGTTGCTACGTGCTTTGGCTTGTTTCTGGTGTGTTGTTTCTGTGGTTTTTATGGTGCAATTTCCCACCAGACGCGTGGGATTTGCAGGCCTGTGGCTGCTTTTTGCTACTTTTTGTACCGCGATTGGCCTCATCGCATGATTTCTCGCGTTCGCGTTTTTTCGGCGATGGCGTTGATTTTCGCGCTGACATTTGGACGCGTTATCTGGTGACTATCGCATGCTACCGCCTTGTTGTGAATTCCACGTTGACACTGGGTTATTTTCCCGAGATAGGCTGCGATATTGAAAGGTGCGTTACGCTACTCTTACGTGTAGTTATCACACGTTCTTGTGAATATACCCCTGAGTTTC